>JAREIS010000023.1:2522500-3722500 GCA_030060385.1 Muscicapa striata striata | reverse complement strand
TTCTTCACCAAAAGAGTGAAGGCACTGGAACAGGCTGCCAAGGGAAATGGTGGAGCCAGCATCCCTGAGGTATTTAAAAGACATGTAGATGTGGCACTTAGGGACAAGCTAGTTGTGGACCTGGCAGTGCTGTGTTAATGGTTGAACATGACAGCCTTAGAGGTCTTCTTCAATCTAAACAATTGCTGACTCTATAATTCAATCCTGTTTCATTTCTCAGATTTGATGTGATAATAGGCCAGCCTATCCAACCTGAGGGCAATGGCCTTTTGCACACTTATGCAAAACAAAATATCTGAAGTCATTACTTGCTGGAGCAGACATAAAAGACTCTCCTAAATCACGTCATCATGCAGACTGTCAAAATAAATGGCTTTGAAAGATCTGGTAAAAGATACCAGAGGAGAAGCAGACAGATGGCTCAGATGGGAAAAGACAAACTTCTTCTGAGCTCTGATTTGAGCTCACAGTGTCTTGATTGTTTCCTTGGACCTGGCCTTTCAAGAGCTTGCAGGCTCTGCATAGGCTGACCTGCCTGTGGGTGAGTTAGCAGAAGAGAGAGTCCAGACCCTGTCTGAGACAGCTGCTACATCACTGCTGTGGTTTCACTGGTAGAAACTCAGCCCTACATGCAGCTCCAACACCCAGGCTTTGGCTGTGCTTGCTGAGAGTGAGGGCATTCTGCAGTAGCAAGCTTGGTCTCTCTCTTTCAATCAGGTATGGAAGGGCCAGGCAACACCTGTGTCCTGGATTATCCCCACCTGAGCACCATCCATGTGTCCTGGGTGTTAGATGAAAATGCAGGGACTTTTTCATTGAACTGCAGAAGAATCTCTCTGGCAGCAGATATGAATGACTTTGTGATAAATAATTCCTTCCCTGCCCTTTGAAATCCATATGCTGCTGATATCTCAGCTATTGAGTCATATTGGAAAAGAGTGGAGACCTTTTGCTCTGTCAGCTCTTGTTTTAAGCCTAACTGCTAATTCAATGCAGCCATGAATTTTTGCCTCCTTGCATACAATATTTTGCTATCTAAAGCAGGAAAATCACGAGGAGAAAAAAAAAAAAACTCATCCTAGAAGAAAATTAGCATCCAGCAGCCTAATAACCCATTCTCTGCATCACATGCAGGGTGGTGTAATTAAAGCCATAAAATATCAGGATTGATCTCCCCATTTGGAAGATACACTTGCAACAAAACTAATGATGGCTGCTGCTGTGTGCCTAGGAGAGGATATCTCCCCCAAAAGGCTGTTCTCCCTAGGAAGTTTGTTGCTTCTATCCTGTCTTTCCCAGGGGAGATGAAGATCAGCAAATACATTCAGTTCCTGCCCAGCCCCAGCTCAAGGGGTCACAGCCCAAAGCTTCAAAATTTGAGGTAGGCTGTTCTCCTGCAAAGAGCTCCTGGAGCTCAAAGCTGCCCAGTGCTCATCCCAGCCCAGCAGCACATCCTGCACAGCCCAAAGCTGCCCAGAGCACATCCCAGCCCAGCAGCACATCCTGCACAGCCCAAAGCTGCCCAGTGCTCATCCCAGCCCAGCAGCACATCCTGCACAGCCCAAAGCTGCCCAGTGCTCATCCCAGCCCAGCAGCACATCCTGCACAGCCCAAAACTGCCCAGAGCACATCCCAGCCCAGCAGCACATCCTGCACAGCCCAAAACTGCCCAGAGCACATCCCAGCCCAGCAGCACATCCTGCACAGCCCAAAGCTCCCCAGAGCACATTCCAGCCCAGCAGCACATCCTGCACAGCCCAAAGCTGCCCAGTGCTCATCCCAGCCCAGCAGCACATCCTGCACAGCCCAAAGCTGCCCAGAGCACATCCCAGCCCAGCAGCACATCCTGCACAGCCCAAAGCTGCCCAGTGCTCATCCCAGCCCAGCAGCACATCCTGCACAGCCCAAAGCTGCCCAGAGCACATCCCAGCCCAGCAGCACATCCTGCACAGCCCAAAGCTGCCCAGAGCACATCCCAGCCCAGCAGCACATCCTGCACAGCCCAAAGCTGCCCAGAGCACATCCCAGCCCAGCAGCACATCCTGCACAGCCCAAAGCTCCCCAGTGCTCATCCCAGCCCAGCAGCACATCCTGCACAGCCCAAAGCTGCCCAGAGCACATCCCAGCCCAGCAGCATGTCCTGCACAGCCCCTGCTCACCCCTCAGCAGTGACAGAACTCAACCATCAAAGCAAGGGGCACCCAGGCCTGGCAGATCTGTGGCTCCCACAGACTCTCAGTGCTTGTGGAATTGGCCCCAGTTCCCACAAGGCTGATGATTTACCAATGCAGCCCATGGCACAGTGACATTTGCATGTGCCCTCTCACCCTGCCAGTGACTTCTGCTAGACAAAAAAAAAAAAAAAAAAACTGCCATAATCAAGGATTTTGTTTTGATGGTCTTGGTTTCATTCTGTAAGTGTGAAAGTCTCTTCAAGTCTGTTATGCTGTGTGTTATGCTCTTCTGTGTGTTATGAAGCAGGACAAATTCCCTAATTTAGAAAGTTTTAAAAGAGGGATGAGAAGTTAAGACAAAAACCTTTTAAGCAGGTTCATTGGCAATAGTGTTCTAAACTGTTCAGTAAACAGAAAGTATCTATTCTGCTTTAAGAGAATATTTCTAAACTCTGTATTGCATTTTTGTTCTCTGCATTCTATCCCTATTTCAGCCACTGCAGTGGCATCTTTTCCAAGTCTCTTCATGCTCCAGGGCAGGGTTATGCAGCCAGTGCTCTCCTTGTGAAACCAAGTGTCTCAGGACATCTCCAGACTGAAGCCTCCTGCCAAGTCTCCATCCACCTCATCCCAAGAAAGAAGATGAGGAATGGTGTCACCAGGCCCATCTCTGCTGCATTAGACATGCTGCAAAATAGCACTTATCCCAACCTATGACATGGAACAAAACTCATTACTAAAACCCTGGACATCAGAGCCAGTAACTACAAGAATTTACATTATAACCCAGTAGCTTCTCCCACTATATGCCATTCTGAGAACCAGTTATTCTTCTAGTATGTGAAACTAAGAGAGCAAATGCAGCCTCAGATCCACCCTGCAACCAGCTCTGAGCTAGAAGAAAACTATTCCCACAATTCAGCTTAATTTTTTTATGTCCCTTTCAAAAAAATAAAAAACTCTCTTGTAGAAAACATCGGAAAACTCCCCTTGATTTACAGCTGGAGCCTTTAGGAGATGTAAGAAGTAATTATGACCTCCTTCTTTAATGCCTTGTTTCTGAAAGCCAAAAACAATCTGAATAAAAAATTAATTGATCGATATTCTCCCACCATTTTTCACCAATTAAGCCTGTAAGTTAGTGCACCTTAAATAATTTGCCAGAGCAAAGGTTTCATGGGCTCAGCCTTGGCTGTTCACCTGTGAAAATTAAATAGGCTTAATTTTTATGTGATAACAATTATGTAACTTATTTTTGGAAGTAAATAATTCAGCACAGATGAGAGCCACAACACAGAAAAATGGACTGTGCCTGTGTTTTGCCTACTGATAAGGGGCAGTTTTTCTGTCCCTTTGAATGCCTGCAGGACCAGCACTAACCTCTGCAAACATCTTGAGAGAGAAATATAAAATAGCCCTCCCTGCAAAGCTAAATTCCACTGCCAGCTGACATTTGTTTCTTTTTATCTATACATTTGTCTAATTAAGAAGATACAGTGCTGTTTTAATTTTCATATAAACTCTTAACTTCAATGGGGAAGCATTCTGGAAACCAAACAAGGATTTATTAAGATAATAAAGCAAGCTCTTCATAAAAATTTAAATGCCCACTCTGAGCATCTTTTTTTGTGCAACTAAGGGGCCAAACTGGGGAAAGGATCTGCAGCAAACCACTTCAACAAGCTCAAGTGTGAAGTCTGTGTGTACAGGGGTGCCTTCCCATCTGAGGCCACTTGTCCCACAGCACCCAGACTTCAGCAGGATTTTAGCTGTGTGCCACCTTTGCACCTTTTCAAGCACAGGGGTGCCCTGGTTCAAATTAATGGATTCATTTACAAGGACCTTGGCTGGGGGAAGGCATATTAGTTTCTCATTCTTGTGCTGCATCATCTGTTTATAACAACACAGTTAATCAAAGGAAGGGGAGATGAAGATTTTTTTTGCCAGTGTGGCAGGAAAGACGGTGAAGCTTTAATTGACCCCTCGAGAGACAAAGTGAAAAGCTTGTGGAATGAGTTGAATTTTTAACACAAGGGCATGTTTTCCTTCCTGTTCTGCTCTAGAGACTAAAAGAAAGGGTCGTGCTCCCAGCTCCCTGCTGCCCTGGGTGCAGCTGCTGTACCTCCTTACCTGAATGGTTTCAGTAGCAATGCAGCTATTAATACCTCAGGGTAATGACTCACAGTAATCCCTTAAACTCCGTAATTGAAAAAAAAATGGCCACTGCTGACTAATGATTTTGAGGCTGAGGCATAATTAATTGACTTCTGGATAAGGTGCCTGAGAATTTTAAAGTGATTGGTAGCCCTGCCTCACTTGTTTGGCTCTGCAAGCTGTTCCCAAAGGCAACATGTCCTGGATCAGCCAGGCAAAATGGTATCCAGGTCCTTTGGGACCAGGGCTGGGAGGGACCAGGATGTCCATGTGCTCTGTCCTCCATCCCTCCAGTACATGGAGGCACTGAGGTGGGTTTAGAGTCACAGCTCTGGCAGGCTCCCAGCAGGGTGGGTGAGGACAGACCATGGTCCTTGTGACTGAATCAGAATTCTGCAAAATTAAAGAGGCTGAGAGAAGGGACCATACAGCACATCTGACTGTTTAGGGGCTTTTTAAGGTGTGCTGAAAAGTTCTAAACTTGGCATTTAGAAAGATGGGGAAAGAGGACAGGATTCTCAGAAATGCTCAAAATGTGATGAGAAGTTCCTGCAGAGAGCTGGTGAAGTGTGCCTGCTATTCCACAGGCTTTTACTGCAAAACTCTCCCAGTTACCTCCATCAAATCAGGGTTTCCCCCTTCCACTTTACTTCTGGTTAGGGAGAGAGACCAAGAGGCCAAAAATACATGTTACAGCACAGGGCAGAAAAGGACAAGCTTCCTACTCTCTCCTCCTTCCCTGGCCATGACTTACAGCAAGATTGCACAAAGCTGAGGACAGGCAGGAATTAGCTGGCTGGCTAGATGAGGGAAGATGTGCTCAGGGGTAGTTTGTTATAGCAAGACCTGACCATGCTGGCCCTGCACAAAATGGACAGCAGGTTCCAGTGGTGAAGGTTACTGAGGGTTGCTACAATTTGTTCCCAGTGCTGCATGTGAGCTCTGCATCTCCTTTCTTCCCACTCTCCTGGTAAATCTGGAGTGCAGAAGCAGCATTTTTCTCAGTGGATCCAGTAATCAATAGGCAACAAGTTCCAGCTGATAATTGATGTTTTAACACATGGAAATTCATGGAGGAGATAAGCCTATACTTTTCAAATGCTATATTGAGGAATTATTCCAGCCAAAAAAAAGCAGATGATCTGCTTGCAATTTGCACAATCACTCTGCAGATGTGGACACCTATGTGAAAACAATGAAAAAAAGTGGGTTTATATTGAGGCAATGGCTTTTTTACAACTAAAATATTTTACTTCTTCTAAAAATTATTCTGCTTTTCTCTTAATACCACTGCAACTCCAACAGTACTATCATAAATAATAAACATCATAAGCCATGTGGCAAGAAAATCTAAACAGCACCATAGCTACTCATCACTTGACTTAAAATATTCTAGTTGAATTTTCTCTCTGCTGTAACAAACATTATGTCTTTCCTCTTATTCTCAAATAACTGTGACACAACCACAATGCAAGAAAGTTGCCTGCAAGCCCCCAGCATTCTGCAGCCTCATTAGGAGCTTTGATTATTTGCTTGGCTCATCTCCAGCTTGCCTGAGTGGCTGTGAGTCTGTCAGTCCTGCACACTGAATCATATTGCCAGTGGTTAATACAGTTCAAGTGCCAAAGGCAAGCCAAAGGGCAAAGTCAAAATAGGTAATAGCATCAGCTGGGAAAAGGAACCAATGCACATAATGTCAGTGACCTCATGATGACCCCACTGAGCTGTTTTTTTTTTAATGGGAGTCACTGAAAATAAATATTTCATGCCTAGGGACATATTGATAACTTCATGGAAATGACCACAGCCCCACACTCTTCCTTTGCTAGTTGTCCTTTTAATGATTGCTAATCTTGTTTCAAGACGAGAAAAACTGCAATTTACTTGAATGCTCTGGGTCTACAGGGAGGTTTCATTTCATTCTTCCCTTCTTTCCTCTGAAGCACCAGATGCTACACAGGATTAGACAGCAGTTTGAACTAGAATGCAAAAAAATAGCCTTAAGAAATATTTGCATTGCCTTAAAGTCCTCTTGGAACCAGACATCCAGATTTTGGTCCTCATTTGAACCAGCTATTTTTCACTTCACTGCAGCAGTGTTAAGGAGGTTGACTGAAAGTCAGCAAAGTTTTCTTACATATAATGCCCCTGGAACAACTGACCAATGACCCTTTCACCATCTCCAGGTTTTAGTGAGTAGGACAGAAATATTCCTTCAGCCTTGTCTGGAAGTGCCCAGTTTTGATCTATTTATTTTACATTAGAGGAAAAAAACAGTCCACTCTTCATTTTGTGGGAATCAGTATTTGTAGATGCATTTCCTCTGACTTTTCAGACCAAATCCTCACCTAGAAATTCTGCCCTACTATGCCAAAATATAAACAATGAATATTATTGCCAAAGGAAGCAATAGATGAATAAATAATAGCTTTATTTTGAACTTTTCCCTTTAAAGAAGACATAAGGACCCCAAAGCTGTCCCACAGGAGTTACACTTTACCACCATTGGGTAAATAGAGATTTTTCTGGTATGTGAAGCCCAACTCATCTATATTCATGTCAAACACATAGAGTTCCTGTCAAAAAGGTTTTAATCATACACCAAGCAGAATGTAGGTTACTCTTGCACCAATAGCTCCTGATATGGTGATCTAAAAAATGTCATAGCAACCAGTCCTGCAATGGGCTGGATTTTCTCTGAGTTCTATCAACAACTCAAATTATGTCTTGGGATTCAGGCCAGAGCAAGGAACCAGCCCCAGGGACTGCCAGCACCCTCCTCTTCAAGCTGATAAGTTCCTAAGTTTTCTTATAAGAGGAGAAAAAAAGACATGAAGTAAAAAAAAATAAAAATAAAAATAAAA
The DNA here is from genome assembly GCA_030060385.1 of Muscicapa striata striata. Taxonomy (NCBI): domain Eukaryota; kingdom Metazoa; phylum Chordata; class Aves; order Passeriformes; family Muscicapidae; genus Muscicapa; species Muscicapa striata. Next base: position 3,715,308 of record JAREIS010000023.1, on the reverse strand, counting down.
ATAAAAATAAAAATAAAAATAAAAATAAAAATAAAAATAAAAATAAAAATAAAAATAAAAATAAAAATAAAATGGGAGAAATTTGGACTGAAAATGTTCTTTCCACTGGTGTTAAGCATACCTGAAAGCTGGAGCATTATGTTCAGGATCCAGCCTTTGAGAAGGCAAGTTCTCCATTCCATGGGGGGTGCTGGAATGAGATTTGGCTCCAGGTACAACATCTTTCCTAGATCTCAGACTTCCTAGCACCCTTAAAGATCTGTTCTGTGACCTACTCAACATACCAGCTTGTAACAGGACAGACACATCTAGACCCAGCTACACTCCTCCAGCCACCAAAGCTCTTGAGGGACCAGCACCAGAGAACTCTCCACCTGGAGGGTCATGACCTGGATATTTCAGGAGTACTAGAACATTTGTGCTGCATACACTCATGCAGCACAGTGTGCCCATGGTGTGGCCTCAGACAGAGAAACCCAGGTGTTCTCCAGCCACAGAGCATCCCACAGCAAGGCACAGTGCTATGGCTCCCACCACACCTTCAAAAAGCACTCTGGGACTCCACTGCTGTACAGCTGGCAGCTCCAGCAGCCAGGCAAAGCAGCTTTTCCCACATTGTATTTCCCTGTGTTTCCTCCCAGGTCTGTCCTTCACACTGCAATCAGCCTCCAGACACCCCTCATCTCCTTGAAACTCAGATTCCCATCTCTTCACATGCACACCATGTACTCCTTGTACTCTTCTGGGGACAAGGAGAAAAGGGGAAGGGGTCCTATCCCCCTTCAGGAAATGCTAATTGGATTATTTCAACCTGCTCTCTTCAAAATGTACTGTTATGGACCAATAAATTGCACACCCAGAGGTGACATTCCCCAAATAAACGATTACTTAAGGATTAGTCACGCAGCTGTACCGAAGGCATATGGCTGGCTTTGCAGGAAGGATTATTGGAGCACAGATGAATACTGATGACTCCAGCAGCCAGGGCAGGGACCTGTCCTTCCACTTCAGCTGGGTATGAAGCTTCAGGCTCCAGGTCTGTCTACCTGTATTTGTAGGCACACCTACAACACTGCATCTGGGAATTATGAAAGAAAGGAAATCCTTCATACAAAGAAAGAGCGACAAGCTGGAAAAAGTGTTTGGCTTCCTGAAAAGATCTTGATCAATGCACTTAAAATTCTTCCCCCTCCAATTGGCAGTTTCTGAAGGACAGTGGAAAGACAAGAACTTTCTGAAGCACTTTCAGAAGCAGAATTCACAGGGGTACCCAGAGGGCTCTTGGAGCAGCCTGAGCACACGGCCCTCAGGCTGCACAGCAAACTCCTCTCCAGAGGCTCTCTCAGAGAGACCTGAATCTGGGGAGTTTGTGTTCTCCTTCAAAACCAGGAGCTGCATTCCTCTAAGAAAAACTGTTCTCTGCAAGTGCATAATTCATATTTTAGCCTTGATGGGGTGAAAAGAATGCTACAGCTGACTTCACTAAATGTTTCAAATCAACCCCATTATCTGTTACATTAATAATTGCAGCTTTTAGCATAGTGAAGCCCAGCAGTTTCTTAGGACACAGCAGATGCCCTTTGATTGCTCTGCTCTTTTCCTATTGCTAATTTAGAATAATGGCTGAACTCGATGATCTTAGAGATCTTTTCCAGCCTTAATGATTCAATAATCCTATTTATTACTTCCAGGACATCAATGGGACATTTCTTCCCATTTTTTGGAGGGAGAGGATGGAGACAGGTATGACACTCACTGAGGCACCAGCAGAGCAGAGGCAAATGTTGTTCTCCAAGCCGAGACCTGCAGCCTGCACCCACCTAAACCCATAATCACTCCTGACTTGAGTAAGTAATTGTGAATAAGACTAGAGAACAAGCTGGGTAGCAACAGGCCTTATTATCAAGACTATTCTACTTATATAATTCAAACACTTGAGCCGGAAAATTTGATTATTCGGTGTTTCCCTTCCACCTTATCAGTTTTTCCTTCACCCACAGGTGATTCCCACCCTGGCTCGCTCCCGCAGCGCTCGGGTGATGTGTCCCCGGCCGGCGGCTCCCCGTGCCCGGTCCGAGGGGTCCCTCTGCCGATGGCAAAGCGGCGGCGGCCGGAGCAGAGCGGGGAATGCCCTGCGATTTTCCCTGCACACAGCTGCCCGGCCAGCACGGGATGTGCTGGGTTACGGACAGCCCCGGGTACCCGGGACAGCCCCGGGTATCCCGCACCCACCCGGGATGTGCTTGCACCCCCGGTCCAGCCCAGCAACACCGGACTCAGTTTTCTACTTTCGGTTTTGTGCTTGTTTTCAGTACTAGAGGAGCGTTGAGGTGCTAGAGTGTGTGCAGAGAAAGACAGTGATCCTGGCGAAGGGTCTAGAGCACACATCATATGAGGAGCAGCTGAACCGGCTGCGGTGCTTAGCCTGGAGAAAAGGGCTCTGGGGAGATCCTGTCTGTCTCTACAACTCCCTGAAAGGAGAGCATAGCCAGATGAATTAAGCCTCTTCTCCCAGGTAACAAGTGACTGGATGAAACAGCCTCAGGCTGCACCAGGCAAGATTAAGATTGGATATTAGGAAAAAATTCTCTACTGAAATTGTGGTCAGGCATTGGAATAGGAGTCCAGTGAAGTGGTGGAGTCACCATCCCTGGAAGTGTTTAAAAGAAGTGTAATGTGGTGATTAGGGACACGGTTTAGTGGTGGTCTTGGCAGTGATGGGTAAATGGTTGGACTCAGTGGTTTTCTCCAACCTAAACAGTTTTCTGATTCCGTGATTTTAAGATGGGGCTTTCATCCGTGGCTGTGTGGGATCTGATCCCATGGTGGTGCACAGCCCACTGGGGCAGGCAGCAGAGAACCAGGGCAGTGCAGAAACTCCCCATGTCCAGGGCCATAGGATTCTTGTTCCTACAGCAGCACAGGTGGCAGTGTGGCCCCACAGCATCCTTTCTCCACCTCAGAGCAGAGGTCAGCAGGTCACAACCCAAACACAAAACAAAGCACTGTCTGCATTCAGGTTTTCAGGCAGCCAATAATCTGAACGTTCATGAATGGAAAACACTATTCCTCCCCAGCCTCAGGGAAATGAATTTATAAGCCCTCCCCTGACAGGGACACAAACACAAATCCCAAATTCCCACAGAGGAAGAAAAGGCAGAATTGGGAAAGGATGAATGATCTTAGTGCAATGGGCAGAGGAAGGACCAATAGCAATTTTCATGAATTCAGCAGCTCATACCAAACAAATTGTCTTCAAATACTTTTCTCACAAATCATCTACAGCACATTCCCACTGATGTAGTCCAAAATAATGAAATCTTATTTAGAACACTATTTACATTCTAAGTGCCTCCAATCACTGTATTGAAGATATGGATGATTCACCATCTCTAATGACCTGTCAGACCTGGGGAAGGAGGTCAGAAACAAGGAGGTTTTTCTAAACTCCCCTGAGTTTAGTGGAGAGCATAGCAATACTGCTAAGTGGAAAACAATTTGATGTTGGTCCCAATCCTTCTTTCACACTGCCAGGTGCAAAGCTGTCAATAGTAGTGGCAATACACTACTTTAACATGGGTATAATTTAGCAGAGGGTCATGTCTGCTTTTTTTCCCTGAAGAGCCTTTAGAAAAAGCAATCTGTCAGACCTTCCTTTTCAGGTCATTCCCAAGTCGTGTTCTGCAATACAGTTCATAGAGAATAATGTAGAGTGTTTTCACTTTAAAGTGTGATGATAAAAGAATTCCTGGTAGCCAGCAGGAAATTTCGAGGGGTGAGAGGAGTCCTTCCAACTCCTCTAGGGGTCTGACAAGTAAGTTATTAAGTTGCTTCCTTCACATCCTTTAGTGGGAAGCAGAACTAAGTGCAAATCCAAGTCCCAAGTATTTCAGATTTCATTCCTGGTTTGCTGTATTATCTCTTTCCAGCTCTCATACCAGGTGTTTATCACCTGTTTAATGGAAGAATAAAAGTCCTTGTGTTTGCTGAATACAGATGTTTGTAGCTGCACCTTTTCTAGGGGCAGTGTGCCAGCTTTCTGCCAGTGCTATAAGGCAGCAGTAAGGTGTTCTTACTGGGGAGGATGACAGCTCAGAAAACTCTGAATCATCTTTTCTACAGACCACAGAAATGGAGCTGTAGTTTTCCAGCAGTGACACCTTCCAGGAAGGTCCCATCTTAATATCCGTGATGGTGGCAATGACCTCTCATTCTCACTGACACCTGGACTATCTGAGAGCTCAGTCTTAGCCCCTCATGTGGGACTGGATACTTTGCTCCACAATAACTCTTTTCATTATGTTCACAGTTAATGGCAGAGCTGGCCTTGTGACCAAGCCTGCTGCAAACACAGACATCTCTGCACACCAGCAGTTTCCTTTGCAAAGGCACTTACACACCCCTAAGCCATTTTTAGTCTAACAGAGAGGAGTTACAGGTGCCATCCTGAGAATGCTTTGCTCTTCTTATTACTTATCAGCAGAAGGTATTACTGCAGTCTTACAGTGCAGTCATGCTTAGCGCTTCCTCTGCCTGGAAAAAGAGCACTAAGAGGAAACTTTATACTGCAATTTATTCCTATTTTACTTTCTTCTCATCAAAACTGCTCCCAGCCCAGCTAATAATGACAGTCTTATTCCCCAGCAAGGCAATCCTTATACCCTCAGAGATGCACTTCCCTCCACAGTTCTCACAGTTAGTAATGAAACTCCACTTTCTTGGCACCCTTAACCACCAAACACTTTGGAGGAATGCCTGTGCCCCTCTAAAGGGAGCTGACAAACACACTGCCTCTAAATCTGATGGGCTCAAATTAGTTTACAGATTCAGCCCCAAGTAGCTCCATCTGCAATGGATTCAAGCTCTTTGCCTGATTTGTAGAGAGCAAGAGCATTCAATAAGCTCCTTGCAAGAAGATTTGAAGATCCAAATGTGAAATCAGTATTATGGATTGATACCAGGTTTTACACAACAACCTTTTTCATTGTCTGTTGTCCCTTTTCACAACCCAGTTGGGAAAAGAAAAATAGGTTTGTTTCACAAGCAGCACCATGCCAAAGAAGAAGCAGTGAGGACCTGGCAGTTCAGAAGCTGTCTGGCAGCTTTGGTGCTACCAAGAAAGTTTGAGGGACTTCAACAGGTTCTGCAAGTTCAGCACATTGCAGTGTATTGCACAAAGAAGCCATAACCTCCTTTTTGCAGTGCATCCAATCCTGGGACAAGGATCCATTTGATCCATATCCCTTGGAGGTCCACCAAAACTCCCCGATTATCTTGGATGAGGTTTGAGTTGCACCCAGAGACTATTTTGATTTTGGATTTTGATAAGATCCAGCACATAAGGATGTGAGGTATTTGTTCCTGCTTTGTGGATTTAAGATGTGTCTGTTTTATAAATAACAGTGATATCCACTCCTGTAATTTCCAACTGCCAGGAGTGGCAGGGCAGGGCTGGAAGGGAGGAGAGTAGTGGCTGGATTTGTCTCTCCACCCAAGTGGCAGACAGCTCACCACCCCTGACCCTGCCAACCAGTTAATGAAGTTTTGGCACTTAGGTAAAGTTCAAACTTTCCAAAATCACACCCTACTGTGGCTCTTGAAGGATGATATTCCCATACACATGAAGGAAGAGGATATGCCCAAAGCAAAATTAGGATATAGACATGTGAAATGTGAAGGTGAAGGATTATGGTACCTTTATGTCTTGAACTCCATTAGCAAGCTGATTTCTTCCCCAGAAGGGTTCAATTCTGTTTCATACTTAGGGAAAGCAACAGGGGGTGGGAGTTCACAGTACTTAACCTCAGGCTTCTTTAAGAAACTCCCCTCTTTTTCCCTGATAAGAAGCAAGGGCAGGCAAGGTCTCCCATTTCTCTTGCACAGGTGGATAAATTAGTGCCCAGGTGCCAAAAGGTGCAATTATCACAGATTTTGTGAGCTTTGGGACTTAAAAGTGTTAAATTTGACTCTGCTTAATTTTGGTAGATAGTGTGTGTGCAGGGATATACTCATCCTGCCTAGAAAAAACAAAGCCAAGAGCACATCAGGACAACCCAGCCTTAGCACACTCATGGCAGGCAAAATTAGTGGGTGGCGCACAATATTAATTCAGCTCCTTACCCATGTGTGCCAGGATGCTGCCTTTAATTAAATTAGCATAAGCTATCTCTTTGACATTCTGATTTAATATTATAGACTCAAGGTTTTATCCCAGCAAATGCATAAAATGTGAATGCATCCCTGGGTCATTTTTTCATGTTTCTCTATACGTTAGCTGTTTTTATTTTCTTAATGACCCAGTTTGTCTTTGCCAGCTGGAATGTATGTGTTACAGACCAAGCCAAGGTTTGTTCCTCAGAAGTGGAGGGCAAATCACTACAGTGGTTTCTTTATTGCAGGCACGTTGGAGGGGCAGATGGGATGGAGGAGACTTATGGCTGCCACCTTCCCAAAAGTCATCCTAAGCCTGAGGAACAAGCAGTAACTGAGAGCAACTTGTGCTGGGCTTGAATCTACTGCTGCCCCATTCACCAGGGCAGAGCTCACAGAGTCTCTTGACCATTCTCCAGCAAATTATGAGGGTTATGGAAAGGCTCCTCTCCTTGGGCTGTTTCCTCTCTTTTAAGAGCAATTTGACACTGTCAAAGTCCTGTGAAAAAGTCACAGGTAGCTGAGAGTCATGTTCAATATTCCATATAGACAGCAGGGCTAGGTCACTCTGCCTTCCTCCTACAAGGAGATCCCCACATTCTGTTTGGGTAGGATTTATTTCAGGCTCCTTGTTCATGAAATCTCTGGACCACAGGGTTCCACCTGGCCAGCCTTATGTCCAGCTCACTGCCCAGCACTCTCCTGGCTGTGTTTCTGCCACTCAGGTGCCAACCCAAACCCCATCCTGGATCCCCCCATGGTATCAGCACTTTTTCTTCAGGCTCTGTTCTCTCTCCCTGTGTGCAGGAGGTTTGCTCTGGGATGGTGAACCCAGGAGAACCAAGGAACCGAACTCTGCCTCTGCAGCACATGATCTGTTGCTTCCACACAGCCTTCACATTTGCATGATTCTGAATTAATCACTTTAAATTAATGCTTGCTGGTTTTCTCATTTCAAGAAAAGCAGTGAATGCAAAACAGTGTCATCCTTACAGGGACTATTTCTAGCTCTACAGCAGATTAAAACTAAATTAGCTGATGTTTCAAAACTGGCAAAACCATGTATTTGCTGTGCAATTTGTAATGCTGGCAGACTGTTATTAATAGTGGGATGGCTTGTATTAAAAATTCTATGTTTATGAAATGCACTTTTAAATGCTTGGCTGTAGCAGCAGAACACTCCCTTGCTTTGTTCTTTAAAGGTAAAGGGAACCTGCTCTCCTCAGGATCATTAGCAGGTAGGTTGTGACTGCTGCTTATCTGGTGCCATTACATGTCTGCTTTTGATTCAGCAGCTGGAATTTTTCTGAATTTTTACAGTTTTTCCACCCCATGTCGGGAACATTTTTCTCCTGCTGCAGGTCTGTGTCCCTGATGTTTCACCCTGCAGAGAATATCTGAGCTGTGGTCAAGTGATGTCCCTCTGCACACAGAGAACTGGATAAATGGAGCTGGAACACCTTGTACACAGCTTCCTCTGCCCTAGTATTTGTACTTTTCTCTTGCAGAAAAGCCTTCTACTTTTTCAGGAGCTTTCACATTTATCCAGATCTTGCACAGCAGCCTGTGATCACACATGTTGCATGATTAATTTCGTATCTTCAGGCTGAAGGAAAAGATGGGTCTCCCAACCATTCTTAAGATGGCTTGCACAGCTCAGGAGGAAGAGCACAGGCAGGAGAGGGTGGGTGAACCCTGCCCTGGAGCTCATCTCCCATCCCAGAACAGGAGCAGCAGGACACAGCAGACCATGTTGATACAACTGGGAATGTTCCTGGACGAGGCTGTTCCCTGGGGACAACCCACATTTGGACAGTGCCAACACCCTTTCCCAGAGTGTTGAATTCACATGATCTCCACTTTTAGTCAAATGAGACAGGCAGGCACTGTGCCATCCTGCCCGAGACAGCAGCAGAGAGCTCAGGGTGCTCAGCTGGCAATTAAAGCAAGATCCATGCAATTTTACAGCTATGCCTGGTAGGATTCAAGTTTATTTCTACTGAGAGCTGATACTTACAAGCAACATTAATTTATGGTTGTCAGCTTTTACTGCCAGTTACCATTCCTGCTCTCCACCCTGGTGTGGGAGCCCAGACTGTCCCTCTTTAATGCTGGCACCTCCTGGTGCTCAGCTGGGGCTGCTTGCAGAATCCAGAGCTGATCAGAAATTACAGCCACTGTTGCAGGAGCAGGAGAGAGCATGCAAAAAAGCTGTGTTTACTGATATTTCACAAAGAAAGATTGAGTCCCAAGGAGTCTCCTTGTAGCTATGCAGAACCCTTAATATAAAATGGGTTTGCAGAGGTGAGCAAAGGCAAGGGAGCTGAGTATGTCTCCATCAGGCTGCTCATGTTACCACAGTGTTTTCAGAGGAGATTTTGCAGGAGACATTGTATTTCAGCCTGGCTACATAAGGGCTGTACATTTGGGGCCATATTTACCCCAAAATAGTCACCTGTTGCTTCTGCCCAGGAAGAGGTTTGTGCTGCTGACTCTTTGCTTATTGTGGGGCAAACACAAGTTCACCCCTCATGGTGGTATGGAAACACACAACTTTGTTCCTGTGGTAATAACAAAACCAGTGCACTTTTCTTTAAAGAGTGCACTTGTGAAGAGGGACTATTTTGTAAGCAATGACCCTGCCTCCCATCCCCTCCACTCTGCAGCAGAAGCAAGACAAAATGAGACACCTCCATCCCATCCCCTGCACTGCGAGGTGTGCAGGTACCCACAGCCTTCAGCAAGGGAAATGCACAAGCACCAATGCTCAGGGTTATTTGTGCTGTTATTTGTATTTGTATTTGTATTTGGCCTCACTCCCCTGTGCAAAACTCAAAGACAGTATGTGTTGGGTTGATGTGGCCAGAAATGTGTATTCTATCACCATCTGTTGAAAGCTGGGTGGGGCAGTGATTCCTTATCTCCATGGCACATATTATCTGCTAATGGGCCAGCTCTAAGACAAGAAGGGTCAATCACCTTTATCTTTTCCACAACCCATCCTCCCTCCAGGAAGATACCATCTGCTGCAGGCCCATTCAGTCCCACTGTATGATTGATAAAATTACATCATCCCATTGAGAGATGCTCCAGCCAGGGGGAGGAACCAAGCCTTTCCTACCTAGATAAAAATGGAGCTGTTGGACAGCAAGTTATCCTTCTTTCCACTGGATTCCAGAGGAGAAGCCACACCTCTCTACATCATCCCTGGACTTTTGGAGGAAGGCTGCACCTTCTACAGGAGCACTGCTTCAGCTGAACCACACCTGCCACTGCAGGGGGACTGTAGCCACCATTTGATCAGACTGCTACCAACACCCTGACTGACTGACAGGTGTCAGGTTGTATTCTGACTCTGTCAGGGTTTTTGTTTTTGTCAGGGATTGTTTTTTGTATTAGTGCATTTATATTTTAATCTTCCCAGTAAAGAGCTGTTATTCCTAATTCCCATATCTTTGCCTGAGAGCCCCTTAATTTCAAAATTTATAATAATTTGGAGGGAGGGGGTTTACATTCTCCATTTCAAAGAGAAGCTTCTGCCTTTATTGGCAGACACCTGTCCTTAAAACCAGGACACAGTAACAGCACCTGCTGCCTCTGCCCCAGGTGGGCAGCCCTTTCCTAACCTAGGTGATAACCAAGAGGTCAGACAGAGCACTGCTCAGCTCAGCTGTGGAAGCAGAGGTGGGATGCAGCTTGCTCACAGGTCTGTGCTGCCCACGGGTTCCACAGCAGCTCCCAGCACCAGCAGGGATGCCCAAACTGAGCAGCTGCTCACCTGGAAAGCTGCACCTTGTGCAAGCACAAGGGCATAGCCCTGACAGGAAAAACTCACTCTTGGATATCTCCAGCAGTTTTCCAGCAAAATGTTTTACCTCAGGGATTTTTTTAATGCTTTTGTGTTTCTTATCTGAAAAGTTCAAGTTCTTCAAAATTCAGCCCACACAGGAGTTTAGGGCCAGCTTTTATCAGGTTTATGTCAAAAAGTATTTTAACACTGTTTCAAAAAATGCCAGATTACCTTGTGCCAACAAATTCAAAATGGAAAACCTCTAACTAATATTTTTTCCATTGCTTTAAAAACTAATCCAATCTTTTCAGTTTAGTTAGAATAGCCAGTATTTACAAAACATCTTCATAATGATAAAAATTAAAATATTTGATGGATGTGGCTTTTTCAGCTGAATCATTTTTCCATGTTTTTTTGTAAGCAAAATCTTTCATGATCTTGTCTTCTCACCACAGGACAGACTAGATATACAAAATATTTTCAAAAGGCAGAAAAGAAGAAAGATTTTCTGCTTATCCTTTGTTTTGACCAACTCTGAAATTGCTACAGTGTTGGGTTCCCATAGGCACTCAGCCTCCTGAAGGGAGAAAGGGAATGCTAATTTCATGGCTGGCTTTACTTAATGAAATAAAAATATCCTTGCCCAAATACTTTGCAAATAAGTCAGAATTCTTCCCAGACCCTGCCCTGATCAAACTGCACTCAGAAACATGTGATCTGATTATCCTCATTTGAGCAAACTGATTGTCAGGCTTTGTGCCCCAGCAGGAAGATGGGCTGTTAACAAGTCAGGTATTTACAGCACAGCTGTCAACAATTTGGATTATTTAATCACAGCACACTTCCATGTGTCCTCAGCTCAGACAAACGAGCTGCCTGTGCCAGGGGTCATGGGTGTGTAAGGAACTGGTCTGGCTCTCTCTAATATCATTACATATATCCTTGGTTTTCTACAAAAAAAAGAAATAATTTCTGACCAACAAGTTAGCCCAGCCAAGGCCATCTCCTGTGAATCTACTGAGGTTGAGCTCTGTGTGGGCTTAAAAAAGCCCTGTGTGAGGATGAGGAAGATTTGCTTTTTCTGACTAATGGCATGGCATGCATTTTGCTTGCAAAAGGCCTCTCAGATAGGAAATTTCACAAATATTATGAAAAGGTCTTTTCTGAGTGCCCAGAGACAGTGCACAAGCTAATGCTGTAGCACTGAGATGATAAAAGCACATCCTGAAGGAATGAATAATTGAAGCCCAGCCCTAAATATTAATAGAATACAAGAAGAGGACACATTCCTCAACTTTGCACTTACCAAGCTGGCTGCTTGGATTTGAAGCACAGATATTCTCACAACCACTCTAAGCTCCTTAAATTCCCTCCTGAAAGACCAGAGTGCTCCACACTAATGCTACCTTTGTCTGAAACTCCCCAGCTCACTTTGTATTCAGACCTCCAGAGGAATGTGGTAGCATTTATTGGAAGATGTGTTCCAGCAGCAGATGGAAGCCAAGGACACTGTCTGTTCCCACAGAGGGGAGAGCAGCATTTGTGCAGGAGAGAGGATGCACAGAGGGACAACTGGCAGTGAGTGGGGATTTCCTCCAGCCCCTGAGATGGCCAGCCAGGGAAGCCTGACATGATGCTGGAGTGACAGGGGGATATCACAGCTGGGTAATGTTCTGCTTTGGGAGATGTTTACAACATGCTGGCCCCAGCCTGGTTTCTAAACAGGATCAGCCCAATTTGTGCATGGCAGTCACAGGCTCTGAGTGCTGTGAGAAAGGGCTCACAGCCAAGCATGCACACTCACCTTCAGGCTCTGTGGGCAAAACCCTGCCCTGACACCAGGCACCAGAGCCATCCATTGGTAGGAACATGAAAAATGGATGGAAATGGGGTTTTTTTTTAATTCAAATGTCATCTGAACATGGAGGTTGCTGTGCACATGGTGTCTCGTGGGAGCAGGGCAACACTGCTCTCCAGCAGTCCATGGCAGTGGGCAGCCCTGATGAACCAATTCCCCTGCAACCTTCACAAGCCCTCAGGCCAGTAAAATACAAGCAATTTAAATTAAATTTTAAAAAACCACATTTCTCTCTGTCTGTTGAAATGTCTTAGGCTGATGTCTGCTGGCACTAAAATAGCCTTAAGTAGTTTCTGGCTGTAAATCAGAGCCATCTTAGGCATCAGAGCAGCCACACTCTCTGACCACTTCACACAAGACTGGAGGGGGAACTCCCATCCCTATGGCTTAAATCAGGGGGAAACTCCTGAAAGGTGGTGTGGCACAGTGATGGGACAGCCAGGGAACTGGCAGGATAATTTGGGACAGCCAGGGAAGAGGCAGGAAAACTTGGGACAGCCAGGGAAGAGGCAGGAAAACTTGACACAGCCAGGGAAGAGGCCGGATAATTTGGGACAGCCAGATGTCCGGGCTGGATGTGCCAAACCAGCACACCCCACTGTCAGCAGGGAGCTGCCCCAAGGCTGCCAGCCCCCTCCTCCTCCTGCAGGGACTCAGAGGAGCCCTAAGAAACAGGAGGGGGTTTACAGGGTCAGGCAGCATTGCAGCCCTGCTTCTTTACCCCGTGAATCCCCATCAGACAGACATCACTCACAGAACCAAACACATCCATGGGCACCCGCCACTTCCCAAATTTAGAATGATTTTAAACAAGCTGGAAGCAACAAAATAAACACTTGATCTGCAAGCTCCCTGCTCTTGACAGTGTCCCCAGAGGTGGTGGAAAGCCGAGGAGATAGCTCCTTGCTTTAATTGGTACATTAAAATTCTTCCAGGCCACTACACAACTGTTAATAGGCAACTTAATTAAGCACTAACACAGTTCATATTTCTACCCTCCAGAGGCTCTTGTTTCATTTTTTTCTCTTATTACATCCAAAGCCATGGGGAGTTTTGTCCTAATCATGTAAAACAAGCTGAGGGCAGTGACACCATGCAAGTTATTTAACTCCTGATCTCCAGACACCATTGCCAGATGTCCAGGCCTGCAGTTTTTTCTCCAAAAACAAGCCAGAGGACTCCAGGAACAAGGTGTGAATTGCTACAAGTCAACAAAAATAAATGTCAGCAATCCTTAGCACCAGCAGCCAAGTGGCCCCACTGAGTGCCAGAAGGAGATGGTGTTGGGCAAAGACAGGTCCTCTGCAGGCACCAGGTGACAACAAGCAGGTGAGGCTTTTATCCATTGCCTGAATGACCAAGGAGCCTGATTCAGCATACCATGAATATCTTCCAAAATGCTCCATGCTGTCCTCTGCCTCACAGAACCCAAAGGAGACTCCTGAGGAAGAGTAGTGGCAAAGGAAAGAGACAGCACCTCTGGATCCCCAGGAGAGTTTTGATGTTCAGCTGCTCCCACCACCCTGCTCTCACTGTCACCTGCTGAAGGAGCCACAGACACAAGCACCAGCACCCCACAACACACCCCAGCCCTTCAGTGTTTCTGGGCAATGATTTCCCTGGGTGCAGCCTGCACGTCAGCCTGGCTTGAGGCATTTGATGAGGAGGCCCTCAGTGACCATGTTCTCAAAAGTTTTCTTCTTTCTAATGCTGGGCTGGGGTAAAACAAAACTTGTTCCAACAGCTGTTGTGGGAAGTGACCAGTTTACTAGTGGTGCAAACAACAGTGGGGTTTCCATTATGGGTGAGTTATGAGCCATTTAAGTTAAAAAACAACTGAATTTTACTGCTTCCAAGCACACTTAAGGTAATACACACAGATTGAGGAAGAAGGGGTGACTGGGGAAGCCAGGCAGCCACCTGACCTATAGAGGGAAGGAGCACATGTTCCTTGTGATGAATGAATATTAATCCCTCTGATCAAGGAGAAATGGTTTATTTGCCTCAAAATCCTTGTACACCAACAGGCACATTGCCATTACATGCATCAGGATTCCTGATGGAACTGTGAAGCTGAGGTGGCTTTTCCTTCACTGGCAAATAAGGTCTGTCTCCTGCTGTAAGATTTTTAGTCCAAGGGAACAAAGAATTCCAGAGCCCCTAAACACAGCAATAGTGTAGTTGGAGATTTCCAGCAGAAACATTAAACAGCTGGGAAGGGGACAGAGAGGGAAGTGCTCTGGTGACATAAAGCAGGGTAGCCACACAGACCTTGAGTTTGCTCTGCATTTGCTGAAGTTGTGTCCCAAGGGTAGAATCAGGATCACATGCTGGTGGTGAGGTACAGCCACGGAGCTCCTGGGTTGGAGCAGGATAGGACTGGATGAGCTGAACCCATAAACACCCCTGTAAGTGATGCTATCTCTCAGCACAGAAATGTGCTTTTGCAGCATGATCTAAAGCTATAAGATGCCCACTGGGTTAAAAGTACTGCAAAACAAAATGGTTTGAAAAGAGACCATTAAATACGTTGTTATTGAAAATGCCCCTTCCTTCCTTCCTTCTTTCCCACAACATCAAAAGCTTCTATGGACTTTTTTTTTTTTCCGAATTAAATAATTTTTTTCACTTGAAGAACACAATTTTGTGGCTATTTCTGTGGATGGTTCATAAAAAATAAATCCTAAACCTGGCATTGGTTTCCATTCAATTTTTTCCTTGCTCCTCTCTTCCATCACTTTCCTCCCACCAGGAAAGGGGAAGGGTTAGACCACTCAGGGAAAGCAGGCACTAATGGAGTAAATCAAAACCTGAAAAAGGGAAAAGAAAAGAATCCAAGTTTAATTTCCATTGGAAACCTAAGGCTCAGACAGGACAGGATACAATACACAGTTGTGTTTTCAAGGAGTGAACAGGGAGAGAAAACACCTTAGTCAGGAATGTGTGTCAGCAGCCCTGCCCTACCAAACACGTGTCCCCCTGCTGAGGTGCCAAACCTGGGAAAGGGGCAAAGATCTCCAGGCTGTGACCCAGAGCTGGTGTCAGGATTCCTGCAACAAAAGCCCACAGGGCTGTGTGGCCTGGGAGGATGAGCTGGGGAGTGAATGGAGGGAGGGATCTGCTGAGACTCCCAGGACTCTGCCGAGAGGAGAAGACAAGTATGGGTTGCCCCACCTCAGGCCCTGTGCAGTGGAGGAGATTTTGGGATGGGAATGAGCCATGAATTTCTGTGATCTGTGGGGGAATGGTCTGAGGGTAGCATCTGGCTGTGAGGAGGATATCAAGGTGAGGAAAAGGTCTAACATGGCTATTCAAACCTAGAAAAATTGTTTTGGTGTTGTGTTACCCCTTCATACCAGTGTCCAAGCCAGCCACATTGCCTTTAGGCTACAGTGATAAAAGCATCCCTGGCTTCTGTGTTTCTCTGTTTGATACAAATCCTCCTCTTCTTCCTTCCTGTGGGAAACACCTGCTGGGTGTTTGCCAGGAGATCTGGGATGCTGAATCATCCTGGGAACACCTGGGTGAGCAGTGCAGCCCCCCCAGAGGCCTGCAGTGAGCAGCAGAGTCTGCTGGAGCTGCCAGCAGTGCCCAGGAGAGCAGCTCACAGCTGCACAGGGGGAGGCTGCAGAACAGCATCCCAAGCTCAGCCTCACTGAACACACACATGGATTTCCTGGGAAAGCCCTGCCTTGTAACAGTATAGCCTGTGTAGAGATCCCTCACTCATCTTTGATCCTGTACCCACAGGACCAACAGGCTCCTTCAGCAGAAAGGTTTTGCCTGTACTAAGCAACACCACATCCTCATGGGACACTTGGGAGTGGTAGAGGTGTGAGCTGAATTTCTGCAGACACAGCTGAGCTGAAAGCTGATGCTTGCAGCAGGTGGTGAGAAACCACCTGAATATTTAAATACATGTACCTGTCAGCAGTGGCTGGGGGTTGAAAATGACCTTTTAAAGCACTTATTGCACTACTATCACCTTATGGAAAAAGCAGCTAGGAGGCCAGGAACTTTATTCCTCTTCCCAGTCCTTTTTCATTTGCCTGCATGATAGTGCTTCTGAGTTCCAGGACTTCCAATACTAATTTCATGCCATTTATCAGAGATTAGTGTTTCCCTTAGAAATTCGGGGGGAAGAAGAGGGAAAGAAATCTACGTACATAAACATTTCCATTTGCTCAGAAAAATTTCTTTGAAATACCAGTGCTTTGATTTGCTCCTTTAGTATCTGATACTGAAGCGGAGTTTTGATCAAACACCGGCAGGGAAAGGCTCAGCCCGCAGTACCGCGCTCGGCCACCAGGTGTCGCTGCGGCGCGCCCGCGCCGACCCGCCGCGCCCTTGGTCATTGTTCATTGTGGGCATATTTATTTATTTTAACTTACTAGCTGCTTTGTGTGCAGGAAGAGCTGCAATTCCATGATACTGCCCACGCATCCTGCACTGCCATGGGCTATACAAGCACTCAGTAAGACATAACAATAGACAGAAGTACTGGCCCAGGCACTCTGCACACACAAACCTCTGCCGACTGTCTCCATATCCTTCCAGGACCTGTCACAAATCAGATCTGACTGCTCCAGCTCTCTCCCTAACCTCTGCCCAGCGCCTGGCACCAGGCAGTCCTAAACATATTTGTTCCCTGTCTGAGTTAGATGCACACATAAGGGTGGAAACATGAGGTTCCTGTCCTTCCTCAAGCTGCCAAACCCAACACATCACTGATTCAAGACAAGACAGATGGAGCAAACAGTGGATTGGAATCTTTTATTCAGTAATCAGTCCTGCTGTGTGGGTAACATCTTAGCAACTGGAACCCAAGTATGCAAAAATACTGAGTTTTCACAGTGAAAAACCAGACAGTATAAAATATTCCAGTATTGCCTCTTAGAACCATTATTGAAATAAGACCCCTGTTTCAAAGGCAACATGCTTATTTATTTTGTTTGTTTTCTGTGCTCAAGCCCTCCCCCCAAAACACGTATTCAGACAATAACCCTCCTCAGCCCCACATCAACCACATGTGTTGTGGGGCGAGAAACACTACATGAAATCCCTTCCTGATTTCCAAAAGCTCATTGAAGAACGTCCTCCCCATGGTGCTGAGGTCCAGGAAGACGCAGATGATTGAACAGGGAGCTGTCCTGGTGCTGTGCACACCACAGACTGTGCTGCTGCTACTGACCTCGGGCCAGAGGCTCCGTCTCCCGGAGGAGCCAGCGAAGAGCTTCGTGCCGGCCTTGCCTCTCCAGCTCTGCTCCAACCACCTCCCTGCACTTCTGATGGTACTCGTTCACCCAGTTACACTGCACAAAGGGAGGGGAAGGACATTCAGCATGACACACAACAGTTCGTGACCTTACAAGTTATGTACAGCCAAAAACATTTGTAGGCCCTTGTGCTCTTTGGGTCTGAGCTGCTAGGCTGGGCTGAAATCCTGTCCTGAGCAGACAGATCTCTATTATATGGAAGTGACTTGTAAATATGATGAGGATAGGAACTGGAGCAATTCATCCTGGGTTTTCAGAGGAGACAAGGGTCAATTCAGCTGACAAGTCAAGTCTCTGCAAATCACTGCCTCCAGCAAGTCTGAATTGCTACCTTGGCACAGTTTAATAAATAGCTTTGCAAAATTGTAACTGGACAATGCACTCCTGAGGCACAAGCTGCCCTACTGATCTGAACAGGCAACCCTAGGGCAGATCTTGGTACCCTTCACAACCCTATTCAGAAAATGAAAATGCAAAACAGGGTTATCACTCCAAAATGGAAGATGTGCAGAGGTAAAATAAGGAGGATGGTAGAAAAACAGGATGAAACATGCTATGGAGAAGTGGGAAAACAGAAAGGTTAGAGTATGAAGTTGTTCAGGAAATAAATGCTGCTGATCAGGTATCAGAGAAGTCTGCTCAGAGTTCATATGTACTGAGCAATAGGGTGTGCCTGAATGGGAGTGGTCACAGGCAGATGCAGACAAGACAGTCATCACTATAGTCCTTGGGCAAACAGCATGGTAAGACAGACATTTACCAGAAGCAAATTAAGGCAGGAGTAGGAAAAGAGATGGTATCAGAAAGTGTCATATTAAGGGAACTACCAAAACAATATGATTGGTGGGATCCTCACTGTCTTCATTGTATCATGTAGATAGGAAGGACACCTGAAAAGCTTGTTTAGTTCACCCCCTCACTTCAAAGTGGGTCAATCTTAAAAATAAGTCAGAGTCCTCAAATGCCAGTGGTTCTTGCAAACAGAACAAAATAAGCTGGTTCTAGTGCAAAGAAGGCAATGCAAACCTGTTTTACTTACCTCCTTTTCTGTCAGCAAATTAACATCAATCATTTTCGTCTGGATTGGAACCAGGGTTAAGGGTTCAAAGGTCAGGCTCCCTCTGTTTTTGAAATTGTACTGCAGCAGAAAGACAAATGGATTGTACAATTGTAGAAATAATTCTACTCAGATCACACTTACTCCTTGGTTATGTCATCACTACAGAATAACCAAGGTAACATCAAGATGAGAGGGTAGCAACTTACAGTAACATTTTTCTTACAGGTCAAGCAAAGAATCTCAATATAAACCTTAGTTACTACTTTCAATGGTCCCTTTCTAAAGGTCAAAATTGTACAGGACTTCAGCTTGATGACTATATGATCATTTTCAGTCTGGCATTTCTAAAAGCATAACCCAGCCAGACTAGCAACTGTAATGTCAAAACCTGTCTGTAGGTTTGTTTCTACTGCCACTGAGGGCTTCCTACCAGAGAGGAAAACCTCAACTTGAGATCAACCAGTTCAACAGCAACAACTGTTGAAGGGGCTGATCAGACAGACAGAAAACAATTTAAAACAACTCTCACACACACATTTCAATCAATGAAAACTCTGCAGAAGTAAAACTGTCTTCTGGGCTCCCATTATCAAGGGAGACTCAGAACCAGCATTCATCAATAAGGGGTTTTGGAGACCAGGAATCTTGAGCAGGATTTAACTGTCTGCAGCATGGTCCCACCTCAAGTTCCAGTACTTTAAGTTTTATAACCAGCAAGCCATGGAGAAAGGTGCATTTTGAGCAGATCATTCACCTTGGTTTCAGCAGGGATCACGAGGACGACGTTTTCTATTCGGATCCCAAAGGACCCATCCTCATAATAGCCAGGCTCTGCAGAAACAGACAGTAATTAACTAAGCCACATTGCTGAACTGTGCAAGTACTTATTCCCTATGGCCAAACTTCCCCTCTATGTCTTTAGTCCACTGAAGTCACTAAGCAATCTTGACATCAGGCAGCCACAGAGGCAAACAAATTTCTGACGCTACTAATTCTGCACAGAAGCCCCGAGCAAGGTGACAGCAGAAGTTCTCAAAGAGAGAAGAAACAAGACAGACAGCCCTCAAGCTTTAGAATCTCCTTGGAATTCAAGAGAGAGCACAGAATACTTGTGCTTAAATGCCAAAAACCGTGAAAATATTAATGTCTTCATAAAAGGCAGGTGGGTAATCCCTTCCTCAAAATATCTTTTAGGGACTGTTCCCCTGACTTCCTGAGAGGACTTTGCAGCCCTGAAGGAATGTAAGTCTCTCAGCAAACCCCAGCAGGCTGTTAATTTACTACTGAAGAAAAAGGCATGCAAAGATTTAACAGCTGCCTCAAATAGCCCATAGCAAAGACAAGATTAGCTCCTGAAAGCTTGGTGTCCACCCTGTACTGCAGCCAGTTCTTCCATAGTATGCCAGAGCCAGCTGGTAAGCACAGCTCTTCTGAGTAGAGAGCAGGAAGCAGTCCTGCAGCACCCCACTGCAAAGGTGCTTCATACAAGGTGAAAAGCTAAAACAACAAGCTGAGAAGGCAGGCCCAGAGCTTTTGATCCAGCCTTTGCTTTACATCACTGTCACATTTATTCCCTCTGCATCCTAATGAGCTTGGTCCCTCCCCAGTGACCAGAGAGAATCACCAGTGCTAAATACCATCAGAGACAATCATGCCAGCCTCCAAGGGCTCGTCTGCAAAGGTTTTGTAGCTAATGCCACAAGGACCCTCATGTACATTTAGGAAAGAGCCAACTCCATGTCCTGTCCCGTGCAGGTAATCCAAGCCACAGTCCCACAAGGCAGAGCGGGCAAAGGAGTCTAGAAGGTGACCTGTAGACAGACAAGAAGAAAGAATTCAATCAAGTCAGGCTCCCTCAAAGACACTGATAATCACACTGAAGGTTCAAACCTGGAAAACATGCCAAAAAAAAAAAACAACCCAAACAAAAAAAAACCTACCACCACCCCTCAAAAACCCTCATCACCCACAAAGAAAGCAGGTCATTGGATAGCCAGAAGGGCTGATTTGGCAATTCTGACATTCAATCCCTTTCTCAGCTAAAGGCCCCTTCTCTCTTCCATTACACAGGCTTTCAAGAGATGGTTGTAACAGAAACATTGCACTGCTGCTTGTTCTACTGATATTTTCAGGAAAGAATCTAATGGTTAAAAGTCCCACAGAGAATTCAGTACCTGTCTTAAAAGGAGCTGCACTTAATGAACTGAAAATAGGAGACCTGCCAATCGTATTTGGTGGACTGATCAGCCAGGCTTCTTGCCTGGAAGGCCACTCATCTCACACAGTTTCAGCCAGAGGGCACAGAATTTCTGTTGCCTGCATGTGAACACCAAGCCCCTATATCCAAGTTCAGATATCCCTCTATTTCAGTTTGGGTTTCTCACAGCACTGTGCAGTTGCTTTTAACTTGCCTACTCAAGAATGCAAACTGAGGAAATCTCTAAAAAGAGCTGGTTTTGTACAAGGTATGACCAGGGAGAAAATAGCTGTAACAAATTCACCAGAGGTGGATGATATGTCACCACTTTTCCTGCACAAAATAAAAACAGTTCCTCTGGGCGTCATTTTCCCATGTATTTTCCCACTGATACAAGAGATTCCACAGTAATTGGAAGAGAATTAGCTAGTCCTTATAAGATGGAAAGTGACCTCTCACTTTGATAGGGCCATTAGTAAAGAATAAAGACAACCTCCAAGCACATGTGTTAGAGTGTCACTGACTGATGAAAGTCAGTATCACCCCAGAGCCAGAGCACTTCCAACATCCTTCAGACTCCCTCAAGTAATAATTTTCATCACTGATGAAAAGAGAGAAATCATCAGTAATCCAGAATCCAAACTGCTGTGATGGAAACTGACAGTTACATCAACACCTGCCTGATCTGCCTAGACCTGTCAATCATAATGCTGTTCTCTGACCAATTAATGGTTTTTCAGAAAAACACTCCAGCTCACCAACCCACCTTTGGTTCCATTTGGGAAGATGGCAGCACTCACAGCTATATGTCCCTTCAGGACATATGTGAAGCATTCCTGTCAAAGAAATGTGTGCCATAAGTAAAGTGGGAAAGAAAAAGCTTTGTATTTCCCAAGAAGGGAAAGAAAGGATGCATTTTGCAGCAAACTGCAGAGGATATGGAAAAACTTTGTCATGCTTTCCTGTGGCTGCTAATGCCAAAGCAAACCATGAGCAGAGGGAGTTTAAAACACTCTGAAGATCCCTCTCCCATAATTATAGAGAGACTATCTCAAACTCAGACTGCATGTTTAGCAGCAGTATTCACCTGATCTACATGACTGATTTCTTTGTGGCTGTACTTTTACTTCCTGGGCATACCCTACAGCATATTTTTGTCACTAAGTCAACTATAATAATAAAATTAGTTTTAGCTAATGCTAATAGAAAGATAAGGAAGCAATTTAAAACAAACAAAATTACATTGCTAAATTTCCAACACAGACTTTTCAGATAAATCTGAGACTGATTTTTTATGTTGTACACTAGGAACAATCTGACTGGAGCTTTCTATCAGACACTGAGCTTTGCACTAAATTAGACCCCCTGCCCTCCCCTCTTGGATAAACCAGTAATGTTTATCCTCAGTCTGCTGATTTCCTTATTTCTCAGAGGAAACATGTCATTTTGCAGATGAGAGCTGTGCATTTTAAGATAGAAAGGTGTCAATTCTCTAAAACAGTTTATATTTTGGAAGTCTGAAGTACACAGTCTCCTTTTCAGTCCTTATCCAAATGCTGCCACATACTGGTAAATAAATGGTAACTCAATAGAGAACTTTGCATAGCAATAGAACACATTATTAATTTAAGTATCTCTAACAATAAGGGTCAAATCACAAACCACACTGAGATCCCAACTTACCTTTTCATAGGCTGATGGTGTGCCAAAATGCATTGTCCTGGTCACATCTGTTGTACCATCTCTTCAGAAGCAAACAAAGAGGCAGGAGCCAAGGGGATGGGGGAAAAAATAAGGATCAAAGTGAGAATGCACAGAAAACCCAGCCACACTGCAGCAAACCAACCAAGCTCATAAATGGATAAAGTCATCTGCTTTGTGCTACACAAGACTGATGATGTAACCACTCCTAATCTCAAAAATTCTCAAAAACACAGTGCCCCAGATGTAACAATAATGATTTACAATTCAAACGGTTATCTTTCAACTATAAGCATCCTAAAGCTCCTCCCAAATTAGGATCTAAACTGCTCATAAAAACAATGCTAATTTGAGGTTTAGCAACAGGTACCTGTCCATTGAGAACAGGCCAAATTTAGACTATTTGTATGGAAGGCAATTCATTAACAGCTTTAAAACACACACTTTTGCAAAAATGACAGCTACCAGATCAGAAAAGGGAAGTTTAATGGGGGATAGTATCCCTTTCATCCTCAGGATGTCCTGTGCTAAGATTTCTACACATCATCCTGCATTTGGATAGGGGTTAATCCAATACATCAGAAACTGTGTCTAAGTTCCTTCTGCAAACAGCATTTTGAGCCTGCTGTCAAAAACACAATGGCTCTTGAAGTAACAAGTTCCCTTTGAAATGCTCTCTCCTGTCCCTGTGCTCTTCCCCAGCACACACAGGCCGTGGTCACAAAGAACTGGTTTAACTTCTCAGCAGGGACAAGCAAAGCATCCCTGTCACAATGTTGTGCTAAGTGCCATTGATGTCCAGCTTACATTGTATCCAAAGGGCTGCTTTTCATAGCAGCATTAAGGAAATCGTTGATTAGGCCATCAGAGGGGAGGAAAAAAGATCTCCTTGTAAAAATCTTATCAAAGGATGTCTGTATGGTTCTTTTTCAAAGCTCTTCCTGACGGACATAACAAAAAGGCATAGCTCTAAAGACAAAGCTCATCTGAAAGATGCAGCCAGGCTTGTCCTGAGTCTTCCTGAACAAGCCACTTCTCATCTATTTACACTGGTTAAAAACATCACTGCTTTCATTTTCCATGGAGTCAAGAGTTCCACAGTAAAGGAACTGAGGCCAATGAATGGCACTGTCAAAACAGCACTGAGAGAGTTTTCAGACATGATGCCTTCCCAATAACATGCCTAAGACCCAAGTGGCCACTGGGATGAGGAACCCTGACTGAGTCTCTGAAAAGGCAGAGAGCACCACAGGGCAATGCTGTCCTGCTTCTTCACCCCACCTTGTTCTGACCTCAATATCAGCCAAATCTGCCCACAGGGCAGATCCTGGCAGAGCAGGTGCCTCACCCAGCTGTGCAGGCTGCAGAGTAGGCAGAACAAGGCTAAGCCAGGGCAGTCAGGCCAGCTCCCTGTTCCTGCAACTTAATACCAAAACCACCACCCAAAGCACAGCTCCCATCACACTGGGGATGGCTGGGACTCAGATGGCAACTGAACCTTGACATCTTGTCCCTGACCCCAGCAAGGCATGTCAGCAGCCCTGATCTGCTGTCTACTCAGAACTCCACACTGCCTTGCTTGCCAGGGGTCATGGGGAAAAACAAACATGGCAGTTCAGCACCATCCATCCACTCACTTGTACTGTGCTCCTGAGTCCAGGAGGTAGATCTCATTCACTGACAGCGTTCTGTTGGTCTCAGGAACTGGCCTGTTCAGTTAAACACAGAAGGTTTTTGTTCCACAGTTTTAAGGTGTCCAGCCCACATCAGCAGTCCAGAAACCATATTAAGTGCAAGCTTGGATGTGTCAGCTCTGATTTCTTGTGACAGTGATGGAAATCCCACGCACTGAGCCAGAGCTCATATTGAGGAGAGGATTTGTATACAGCAAATAGCACTACAGAACAGAGCTTTGCTGCTTCCAACAAAAACATCTGTTTCTGGATGTATTTCAGAACAGTTGTGGCACTTCACACTCCTCCTTCCCAGACCTCCAGCCCCGAAATAGCCCTTTTCTATGGCCCTGAGCAGATCAGCATCACAATACATGCATGCTGCCAGCAGGGAAAGATCTTTACTTAGTAAGTGTGGAGTAAAGAAAGATAGCAAGCAACATCTCCCTGGAGTACTCTGTTGTGACTCCATGAAGAGGCAAGACAGCTCATTCCAACTATGTTTGCTGAAGGTTGAAAGGAGAAGCTTTGTTTCTCTTACTTGTAGTGAATGATGGCTCCATTTGGACCTGTGCTTGATATGGTAGCAAAACTCAATTCAACAAAGTCTTTCTGCTGACTGAAAGAAAAGATTGTGATCACTACAGCACAAGTGAGAGGAGCACACCAAGCACCTAGGGCACCTGGAGTGCCCCATTCTCAATTTCACATCACCTCAACCTTCCCCTTTGCCTTGAAAGCCACCTGGACAAGCAAATTTTGGTAGAAGAAACATACAATTTGAAGCCCTCTTCTCCCAGCCATGTGGAAACCTGTTTTCCAGATCTACTCTTTTCTCAGAAGAAAAAACTCACTACCCAGATGACCCAGGAAGAGATGTGCTGAACAATTTCTACTTTGTTATTTATTTACTCAAAGGCATTCTAGAGGTCCTGCTGATGTACACATTGGAGTAACTCCCAAAATAAATGATGTTCCTTCTGTATCAGAGGAGGACGAAATCTGACTTTTACATACATTTCTTTGTGGTAAGGAAGCAACTGTCTTGTATTTAAGTGTCCTAACCTGCAGTACTCCTCACTGCTATCTCAAAAGGAAAGTGGACAGGATCCAGTGGGCTGGGACTTGTATCTCCCAAGAGACCCAATTCTTCCCAACTCTTTGAAGTTTTCAAAGAAATCCATTAGTAAAGGTTTGTCCTCAGGTAAAATATATCTGCAAGTGAGATGCATTTCTAAAGCATAAAATAAAAACAACTGATAAAAAATGCCACCCAGAAAACCTCCTCAGAGTAGATTTACTTTTTACCTGCGGAACTCCTCTGCTTTGTCTGCAGCAAGTATTTCTGTTACTGTTCCCTTTGGAACCTGGTGGACAAGGACATGGGTTGAATTAGTGCAGCAACAAGCAAAGAAAACACTATATGCTTAAACACTGGGTCTTGACTGTGCCTTACGAAACCCTGGAAGTGGCTTCTTTCCAGATTTTCTGTCCTCATTCCTCAGTAATGACAAACACAAACCCAGCAATATTGTGCAGGGCATTTGAGAAGAAGGAAGTGGAGACAGTCACAGCAGGATTGCTGAACCCTGACTGGGGAGCAGTTAGTGCAGTACTAACTTCACTGAGATGTGCAGAAGCAACATCTCACAAGGCAACATCTCTTCACAGTCAGGTGACTCTAAGCTTAAATAGTTCTCTTTAACAGCGCATGCTGTTAGAAATTTTATTCTTTTAAATCAGGAATAGAAGCAGTTGCAGGGAAAAAAAAGTGTGTTAAATTTTACTTTAGGCATTTGATAAATTCAAACCTGTGACACAACTTGCCCTGGATTGGAAAACAAGTGAAGCAGGGCCAAGAGCTAGATTTCATAACCCCTGAGGCTGACTTCTTGAGGTACTCAGACATGTAAAAAGGCATCTTCTGGAACTCGTCAAGCCTTCTCCATAAATAAAGCCAATAGACTCAGACATGTAGTGGCATGGCTTAGTAAGTTGCTGTGTAACACTTGGCACATTGCACATCCACTGTGTACTTCTACTCCAGTGAATACATAAGTAATTTGTTTTTATCCTATTTTCACTGCACGTCCCATTCATAAATGTCAAATTTATTCATACTGGCATGGCTGATTATCATGAGAATAATTCCAAAGTATTGTATGAAGCTGAATATTATTTCATGATTTACACCACCAAACCAGCACAAGACAGCATTAACACTACACTAAGCCTGCTTACATTATTTCTCACTTGTTCGAGCTTTGGTCTGTGTAAAATGAATGGGAGAATGTTTTCAAAAAAATTAATTCAGCCTTGGGTAACAGCATGTTTGAAATCCCCACCAAAAAACTCAAACCACCAGATAACTCCCAACTGTTTCCCCACTTTTAGTAAAGGTACTATAAAGACTAACAAAAAGTTTATGCCAATGAAGAATTTTACACAGCAATAGAACTTTCAAGTTAAAAAAATATACAATACCTCCTTTTCCAGCCAGTTAAAGAGCTCACACAGGGCAACAGCATCTTTAATCTGTGTTAAAATAGGACAAGAAAAGGGAATTGAGAAGGATAAAGATTTATCAAGCCTCAGCATAAACAGGTTTTGATGCAAAAGAATTCAACCTTTAAGTTCCAGAAACACAAACCAAGAGACAATCCAAGAGGTATTTTCAGGTTTTGCACCCTGTAATTAATATGAACACTGGAAATGTATCTGGAG
The DNA here is from genome assembly GCA_030060385.1 of Muscicapa striata striata. Classification (NCBI taxonomy): domain Eukaryota; kingdom Metazoa; phylum Chordata; class Aves; order Passeriformes; family Muscicapidae; genus Muscicapa; species Muscicapa striata. The sequence continues at coordinate 3,688,879 of JAREIS010000023.1, read as the reverse complement.
AGCTAAATGAATCTTAATAATTACTGCTGAACATATCTTACTGTGTGAAGTCTAGCTTTACCCTACACATCACTTTCAAGACTGTTTTGCTTTAATAGCCAAGATCTTGTATCTCAGATTGCAGAAGGCAACCCCATGACACATCTGGTGATGTGACAGAGGAACATGTCCTTTGGGCACATGGCACCACACAGTCTCTGTCACACAGCTTCTGGCTCCCTTGCTTTATGACTCCCATTTTTGTTCCTTTTTTTTTTTTCCTACATGCTTTCAGTACATAGGGGCAAGAAGCAGGAAATGTGTACAAGAACAAGGCACAATTTTGTCCTCAGGTGGCAGGTGACAAAGTGCCTCTTCTCAGTACAACAACTTTTATTTCCCCTTAACTAATAGGGAGAGAAAAGCGTTGAAATAGGAAGCTCCCAAGAAGCTGCAGAAAATATGGGACCAGCCCAAAACTGCCAGCCCTGCTTCAACTGGCACATTTCTCTTATTGTGAACACTGCTGCTTGAAAACTACAGGAGATAAACAAGAGAAAAGCTCAGCCCCACCATGAACCTGTTTCACAGGGCAGATACTTTGTTTAAAAACATGAAGCTTCCTGGGAGATCAGCCTCATTTCCAGTGTTATGATGATGAGACAAAAACAGTGTTTTGAGGACACTGGCTGCTTCTGAACATCTTGGCCTGCATTTTGCACCATGTGTTGAAGAATTCCTCTGTGTTCTTTAGGCTGTGTTTATTCAAGTGATAACAGTTTGAAGACTCCACTGACAAAGACAACAGAACTAGCAAAGGGGAAAAACATCCCTTTAAGGGCCCACACTGCAAACAACACTTCTCAAGTCTGCACAGTCTTCCCACAGAGCAAGGCTGTTTCCTCACACTATTGCAAATGTTGCTCTTCAAGAGAATGCAAAACAAGCAAAAAACCTGCTTCAACAGCAGTAGATGTCTGACAGAAGACCTTTTTTATCCTGCCATCCCAAATCTTATTTGCTTTTTATCCAAAACATTAAAACTGAAAGGAAAATGTTATTTGTTTCCCTAAAGGTAAAGCAAACCTGTTGCCATGTGCAAGGAGACACTGAAGACTTCACTTACATGTGCTCTTCTCATGCCTTCTGTTTCTGCTGCATTCTTCACAGCTTTTGCAATGCAGATGGGGGTATATGGGGTGAGGTATCGGTAAGCCTGCAGCAGAAGGACAGGGATTACTTGTGGATTAGTCAGACTACATAATCCTACAGATTTAATAACTCAGCCTGGCCACAATTTGTACTTTGGCAGCCTCTCTCAACCTTCAGCACTGTGAGATGCTGGTTGCCAACAGTCTACTGGGGAATAGAGAGGAGAAACAGTCCCTCACCAAAGGAAGAACAGCCATAGGGAAATCCAAAACTAAACAACAGCTTGCCATGAAGCAGGGCGAAGATCTGGATATCCTAAATACCACATATCTATATCAATGTCTGAACCACAGATTCCTGTTGCTGATGGGCACAGAAGAGCCAATGAGAAACACTAATTCCTGAAGCTATGGTAGAACTTATGTTGTGGAAACAGACCTAAAAGCCACCTTGACTTGTTACCTGACAATCACCCTCAAGTAGCAGGGAGCAAAGGGCACCCAGCCCAGGTACCAAGCACTGAGCACCACCACTGTTAATGGTCAGCAGCTCTGACAAACACATCAGGGCCTGAGGAAACATGAAAGGCCTTTGTAAAGCTCAGCTTTACACGCTGCCAGTTCTGAAAGGAGCTTATATCAGTGGTTTGAGACAAAGCTTTCCTGTGCTTGGATGGGGTGACCCTGAATTAAGAACTAGTAATTGATCCCTTATTACTGCACACTTCCAGAAACACCAGCTGTCCTTAGGTTAGCAGGAATGCTCAGCTGGTTTCAGCACATCTTCAGAAATTCACCAGCTGAAGTGACTTGCCCAAATCTCATCACACTTGGCATCAGAAGAAGGAAGAAGAACCAAGTCTTCTGCCCAGTTCTCTGCTCTATCTATTATATATCAGGAGATGGGATGAGCACCTACAGAAGCACAGCCCAAGCAACACATTGTTTCCTACTTTAAATAGATCAGGATACAAATAAATATCATTCAAATTCAAGGAAAGGCCCAGCAGATCCTCTGCAAAGACTAAATTCACACAAATCCTACAGGCTTACAATTTCTAAATTCTTAAAAACAGTGAAACAATTACACTACATAAAGAAGAAACTAAATTACAGAAGAAGACACAAGGAAGTCAGAAAAGTCCTTTTATCAGTCAGGATAAACAGTCAGATTCTTAGGTTGGCTTGCTCTTTATAGATACTGGTAATTACTATTAGTATTCTGTGAAAAGTATATTTACATGCAGCTGTAAACAAATCTATAAAGGGTTTGCAGATCTGTGTTTAATAATGGAATGGATTTTTGCCAGTATCAATATTTGGCTCTGATGGACACAGACAGTAGATGGACTTCCAGCAATGGTGTTCTTCACACCAGCTGAGCAACTGGCCTGGAGTGCTTTGAAGTGGTGGAGAGCCAGGGAGGAACCAGAAAAACTCTGGCTCTTTTAGTGACTCTCTCAGTGGCTTTTAATCAAGACATTTCAGTCCTCTTTGCCTGTTTTCTCTGCACATAGCTCCTTGAGGCAGGGACTCTCCCCATTGCACACACAGGGCATGCAGCACTGCAATGACTCAGTATCAGCCAAAACTTCCAGTGCTCACGGGGTAAATAATGTCACTCCAACTCACTATATTCCTTTCTCTAGGTCCAATCTTCTGTATTTATCCATATGGATACTCCACATAAATCAACTACAGCATCTTAACCAAACTGGGGATAGACCACGGACTATAACTACAGCAAGGACCTTTCTACTCTGAAGTCAAAATCAGCACTTTATCCTGAATGCTCCATAGACACTATGCTGTCAATATTCTGTATTAGGAAGCCTAGGAATAAACTGATGGTGTCTGAAGATTTAACCCTGGACAGGGACAACAACCTGCATATTTACTCACAGCATCTTTTAGTTACTGGACATCACTGTAAACTAGATGGTATTCCAGAGAATGTGATCCCTAGCAAACCAGAGATGTACACAAGATGCATGGAAACCAGGTTATTTGTCCACAGCTGCTGTGTCCTTCCCCATGTATCTTTCATGGCTATTAGAATATCAGGTGGACAATGGGAGTCTCAGACAATTCAAAAGGATAGCAAGATACAGCATGTATGGCTGTACAGAAATTATTCTGATGCTACAACTGTCCCTCAGCAGATGCATGGACAACTAGTGCTTGCAGGTTATCTGTGTCCTCACAAGGTTCCTTGCTACAGCAACTCTGTCATCTTCTCCCTCCTGCCTTCAGTAAAAGACATCACATATTGCCTGATATCCTCAAGCCACTGAACTAAATAAGGACAACCACCCTCAGACACTCAGACCAAGCCAAATGCACTCTCCCAGAAGTGCTGCTCAACTTTCCTGCTTCAATTCCTGCAGGTTTCCAGTTCTTGCTGCTTGTCCACATGAGGCTGATGCTCCACCCATGGGCAGAATGACCTGAGTTCACCCTGCTGCCTCTTTCCCTCCCCTCTCTCACTGTACTTGTTTTATCTTAAGCTGACAATTCTTTGGATAAATCGGCTTAGCGAGTTGAAAGGGCAGCTCCAGCAGGAGCAACCCCAGGATTAACAAGCCCTTGATACCTCAGCATGGCTGGATCCCTTCTGCACAAGCTCCAGCCTGCACTGGGCTTTGCAGAGGGGAAACTGAGGCCAGCTGCCTCATTAACACCCTTCCTAACCATGGTGAGCAGAGTAGAGAAAAGCATTTTCCCTTGCTAGGGCCACTGACCTTGGGAATGGCCTCAGTCAGAGCATAGCTGGCTTTGTCACTGAGCCACACTTTCTCCTTGGGTGAGAGGCCTGCACCAACAGTCTGCAGCTCCGACAGGATAGATCCATAGGGCATCACCTGGATTTTGAACTCAGGTTCCAGAGTGGAGTCAAGCTGTAAGTGCTCCCTCACAGCTGGGTCCATCATCCGGTCACCATCAATGAAGAGCCTGAGAAACAAATTGTAGAGATCAAATAGGTGAGACCACATCTGACAGCAGCTGGAGTAAAGGAGGGAAGGAAAAACTATTCTGACAACTTTCAGGGAGAAAGGAGATCATGAATTATGCACTCCACTTTGTCCTTTGTCATTTTAACCACCAGCTTTCACACAGTTTAAATTCCAACTTGAAATTAAGATGCGCCACCCCACTGAGAGGAAAGACCTGATAGCATTTCTATTTTTATGACAGCCAAAATGGCTACACCCCATCACTGTGCTTGAAACAGGAAAGTAACAGAGGCAAATAACAGCCACTCTAACTTTTAAGGGCAACATCTGGAAAGAGAAAAGCTGCTCTAGTTCTAAGTATCACATTGCTCTTGCTTTCATTGAGTTGAAAAGTTCAGCTCAATCTTCACACACAACCTGTACTCACTCACCCAACCAGGTTTTACCTTAGATGGATCCAGGCAGCAGCTTACAGATGCCTCCAAAAGAACTGTGCATGCTGAGGCCTCAATATATGGGGCAGTCCCAGGAAAGAAGCCTTTTGTTACAAGCCAACCCTGAAACTGTCCTGCACAGTCTCTGCAGTTTTGAAGTGACTCAGCAATTAGACTTTTCCTTAATGTCCAGGCCAGCCTTGGCTCTTACCCACATTTCACCCAGAGCTCCAAGGGCCCTACACATTATCTCAGGGTGACAGACAGAGGGCACAGCCATCCTGCCCAAGGTCACCCAGCAAGCCAGCCAAGGTGCTGAGGAGTGCAGCAGAGCTCTTGGCTGCCTCTCTAGCTCTGATCAGGGGAAGAGAGTGACTAATGTTGGAGACAAAAAACTCAGAAAGGACACTAAAGTACCCAAGCACAGGCATTTTTGAAAAGACAAATACTTTGCTAGAACAGCTCTCCCTCAGCATCTTGGGGAACAGAGGAAGGGAATACAAGCACCTGATTGTGTTCATTCCTATGACGGCGTAGGCAAAAAACACGGGATTGTACTCAACATCAAAGCCTCGAAGGTTGAAAAGCCCTGAAAAATGAGAACACCAAGAATCACAGTCCTGGATCATCTTCTGCAACACTAGAGAAAACCAAAAATAATCTCACAAAAACACAGGCAAGCAATGAGACATCCAGCTCCCACCCAGCTGTCCCATAGCCTGCTGCATTCCTGGCAATCCTAAATTTATGCCAGGAGATGGCACCAGAACCACAGTATGAACACTCCCGGGTGTTTAAACTGGTGTTTAACTTCTAAAGGAGGGCTGCCTTGGAAAAAAGCAGGTACCGGCAAGGAAGGACAAGGACATGTGTATAAAAAGTAGAGTCTGCCCTTTCTGGTCCATGCAATGCAATAAAAGCTCACATCTTAACACCTAGAAAACTTCAAAGTTACAAACTATCATTTCATTCCAGTCCTTTTGACATTTGAGGTAAGAGGAAGACACAATAGGGAAGACTACAATACCCCAAAAAGGCCTCTCATTCGGGCCCCTTCAATATCTCAGATTCAGACTGTACAGTCTTCATTATTTTTCACAAAGATTTTATCCCACACAACTCCAGCAAAAGTCAAGAAGGGAAGTAGATCTTCAGCATCTTTAAAATCCTGATTTTAGGGTCAAATAAAAACTCCAGGGTATCCAATTAGCTAAAATGAGTGCTCAAGCCAATAAGGCCAGCCAGCAGAACAGCTGGGAAAAGAACCAACATGCCCTAAATTACAACCCAGCACTGTACTCATCAAACTGTGCAAATTCTGCCATGAAAGTAAAAATAGAGCTTAATTGTCCCCAGGGAAGCAGTAGGTCACTTGAATGCAGGAAAGAGCCACAAAGAACTTTTTACTGCATGGGTACAAACTTCCTCACTCAGCCAACTCCCAATGCAGTAAGAAGGCAACAATCTCCTTTGTGGCACTTTTTCTGTCCCCAGAAACTTGTCTGGAGTTTAATACAGTGAATTGAATTAGATAAAATTAAAACAACTTCTCCCCCTTCCCCCTTTAGGATAAGTAATCAACCAGGCACCTGAAAATGAGCTTCTCTCACGACCTTCTCTGGTTCATCTTAACACTCTTGATTCATAACCAAGCTTCGCTTTGCTGGAGACATTTAATCTGAAACCACCTCAGGGCATCAATTTATCATTAATTTAATTGGAGATGCGCCTGAAAAGGTGAGACACACAATCTCTGCTCATGCAGGCCTCCCCAGGGAGGAGTCATATTCACCACTCTCAGAAGTACTTCTTTCACAAAAAAGCCCTTTGCTCAGTGTCCCAGATCCAGAACAGCTCACAGAATTCATCAAGTTGGTTTCACCCAGTGCCAGGGACATTGTGCTGGCAGTGCTGGAGTAAGGAAAACACCACCTCCACTTCTACCTTTCCAAATCAGACACGGGGCACAGGATGAGCAGCACTCACACCCTGCCAGTGTTACATTCCCCCGACACCAGTGTGTGCACTGGTGATTTCTGCAAAAAGGACACACAGTACGAGGAACAGCAGTCCTGGAGAAACCACTGCTGTTTCTGGCCATTCTCCCTTCCTACACACTGGGCTGGGAGCCAGGGTGTGGAGACCCAGCCATCCTGGGGCCCAAACACAGAGGGGACTGTAGTGAGACCCTGGGTTGAAACCATCTGGAAAAACAAGTTGAGCCCTGACATACCTGTTTTAACCAAAGCATTGGCTGAACACTGGAGAGGTAGAGACTGACTTAAGAGTTGTGACAATTAGGAAGATTACTATGAATGTGGTGTACCCCACCCTTGCTTTATGTATACAAAGCCACATGTTGCATTGCTTTGTTTATAGCCCAGACTCCACAGCAGAAAACAGTCTCCATCTTTCCAATGGGTGAGGCAGCATCAGGGTATTTTACAGCCAGAAAATCTCACAGGTCTTTTTTTTTTCCATCATGCTGCCTCAGGCTTTATATGTGACCTTCCTCTCCCTTTGCCCAGGCTGTTTTTCAAAAGTGGTGATTTGCTGCATTTCCTGGCCCAGGAGCTGCACTGCTGTAATGAGGCACTGTGCAGAAATGCAGGCTTGCTGTTTGTCACCAATTACCACCACTGCACTTGATAAGAAGTTAACTGATGTCTAACGAACATGCTTTCATAACCTGGCACGGTTCTTCCTTTCCAATACAGGAAGAACATTTATTTTGTAGAAAGAACTGAGAAAGGAGATGCAAAGACTTACATGCTACTTCATCCAAGGCTGTTACCACAAACCACATGACTTTCCTCTCAGCCATTTTTGAACGGAGGGCTACAATTTTGTCTCTCCAGCTGACCCCTGCAAAACACAATAGGAACAGCTACAGTCCCTAACTTTCCTGGAGATGGTTATATAAACACAGACTAACATATTGTGCTTGTTCTCCTCAGTCCTTTCTAATAACTGATATGAATTATCTCAAATGAGCTGCCCTCTAGATGGATTTGTTTTGAATTTGTTTTCACCCAACTTCTAGAAAATGGTAATTTGAAGTTTTCGAGTTATGTTGAAGAGGGGTCATTAGCTAAGGTCTGATCATTTTCTTGACCTATTCACAGTGACCACACTGTGCTGCAGTACTGTTTTTCTCCTTCCTTTGTAAGAGAAAAGCAAAAGGGGATACCGGGCAATAGGAACAACCATGTCTATTGGGAGTTAAGCTTCTCACCTGTGTAACTCAGGTCAAGTGTGATGAGAGGCTTGCAGGGACGTTGAGGACAATCTGTCCAGATCGTATCGATCAGGTTTTCCTTGACAGGCACAAGGTCATGGCCAGCACTTCTCAAGGCTTTGGACATTCTCTTCCACTGGTCTGCCAAAGGGAAGAAAGTCAGGAGTGGTGGCTTTAAGGAAAACACATATGTTCAACAACAGCTCTATTCACAAAGGTCAAACTCAAGAATCAGAGTCTTCTCCTTTCCTTCCAGCCTCCCCTTCTTCCTATTCCCTTAAGAAAGACAGCAAAATCTCCTGCGATTACAGCTCCACAAACATGCCACAGTAGCCAGTGGCAGGTACAGAACCTCACAGTCCTGAAGCCTCATGCTTAAGCTGAAGAAAAACATCTCCAGCTGGGGCACAGAAGTCTCTGGAAGAAGGACAGCAGAAGCTGCCCTAAGGGTATCCTCTCCCCCAGTGCAGAACCACGCTAGATCTAAGCTAGACAAGATGAGACTCTCTTCCACACAGCCGTAAGATAGGTCCTTAATCCACCTGAACAAGCAAGTATCTCCCCTTGTCTCCGGTGACCTTTGCATGGAGCCTCATGCTGTGAAGCATGAATAGATGGATACTCTGATATAAATGATACCTCTCCCTGTGCTTCCTACAGGGAAAGCTGCAGAGATGCCAAGACCACCAAGCAGGAGTAGCAGCATGAATTGTGCCTGTGTGTTCTTGCTCACATGCTGACCAAGGCATTCAGCACCTTTGTACTCACGTGCCCATGACAAGACAATGCACAGACAAAAAGAGGTGATCAGGATTCTGCTTTTCAGGTAAAATCACTCCAAGCCTAGAAAGCAGTTCTCATCCTTTGTGCTTTGAAGTCAATGCACTGCTGTGTAACTCTTGTGACACATGGCTAAACCAAAATCCATCCTGTTTTGCATAACAGTTTAACCACCACTACATCTGAAACACCATCACACAACAGCTCATCCAGAGAAGCAAAATCCAGCTGCCCAACCCAAAGTTATAAATATGAAGTAAAACCAACCTGCTGGAATAATGAAAGGGTCCACTCCCACCTTCGAGCCTTCTGGGAGGACACTCACTAGCCAATCCTCCTGAGTAGGTGTATCTTTCAGACCTTCAAGGATTTAAAAAAAAGAAGTTCAAAGAAGCAGTCACATTGAAACATTCCCACACTATACAAAAAGTCCAAGCTAACGCATGCAGTAGATATGTCTACTAATGAATGTCTAGACCCACAGGCAAGAGTTGTCACAGGACACTAAAGCAGAAGCCATGAATCCAACACGTCCCTAAATCTCTGCATGATGGGGTTTCCCTACAGCTCAAGCTGTACTTCTGTGAAGTGACTATTCTCCATCGATCAGTGGAGCAGTGTCCCAGGCTCCTGCATACCCATTTTCATGAGTGTCCAGTTGCTGTCCATTTGATGTGCAGCTTGCAGGAAGTAGCGTCCATCCGTCCACATGGCTGCGTGCTGCTCAGTGACTATGGCGGTACCTAGGCAGGGAGGCAGAAAGGTGACTCAGGGTAGGCAGCCACCATGCAGAGACACAGACAGCAGGGACAGTGTCTGAAATTCACTCCAATTCCCTAAAAGGCACCTCTGATCACTGTTCAAAAGTTATTCCTGTTTCAGTGGAGATATTCACTGTTTCCCTGCACTGTGACCTTCCAAATCCTATTGGAGACAGTATGCACAAGGATGCATCTTAATGAATGGGCTCAGATGAACTCAAGCAAATCTCAGCCAGCCAGTGGAACTGGGTAAGTGGGGTCTTCCAAACCTCCTGTAACAGAGACTGTGGTCTACACTTGGCTGTTGTCACACTAACATATACTGTACATCCCTGAACTCCATCCCATTCTCTTTTGGGGAGGAAGCCTGGGCCACCCACAAAAGAGAGATGATACCAGGCCTGCAGACATGGGTCTCACTCCCAGCTGTCAGCTGCACCCCTTTCCCAAATGTTACGGCTCTAGCAGAGATGGCTGAACAGGAAACATGAACATAAACTTTTGTTGGTTTCATTGTCTGTCCCATTCCACTGACTACAGATGGAGGGATGCAAGCAGACAGCTGAGGGGCACTGACATCCCAGCAAGGCACTCAAGCTGCCTTGCCCTTGACAATATAAAACAAAACAAACCACGGCACAAACTGAAACTGAATCCAAGTCTTTGGAGTATGCATCTTGACCATACTCCGTCACAAAAAACTGATGCTCAGATTAGCAGAGCACAGTTTCCAATTATTAACTCATTGTCTTCTACTGAATTCCCCCAACACAAACCCCATTTTAAGTTCCTTCAGCCTGAAAAGATGAAGCAAGAAACACAAGGTGAGCCCCTGTGTGAAACCTCACTGATTTGCTGCACATTAGGCTGAGAACAGACCTTCCAAGTACATAACAAGGGCACAAATTAGAGAGGAAGGTTATGAAGAGGTCGTGCAGAAGGGGCAAAATTAATACAGGATTCATGTTAGCCATTAACAGCAGCCCACAGCCCTGGATTTATCACCTTCCAAATGAAGTCCCAGGGCTCATAGGAACTGATGAATAGACCCTCCAAACATAGGTACCAGTATTTATTAAACTGATATATAATTAGAGGGGAAAAGGCCTTCAGCAGACTAAAGTGACTTTCCAACAACCACACAGCAGAGTAATTTGCACAGCTTAGGGTACAGCTAGGTTAAAAACTAAGTCTCTTGAAACACAGACCTATCCTACAGCCAAGAAAACATCCTGTCTCGGCAAGATAAGCAAACTTTTCCACAGTGCTCAGTTTCCAAATGCAGAGTTTCTGGCCCTGGCTCTGTTTAAACAGAAAGGCCAGCTAAAGTCCATCCACTATTCACCCAGCCCGAACGGGCAATGTAAAAATCTATTCATACTGGCTGCACATCAAAAGAAATGACCGCAGGTTGCAGGCACCACATTAAAGAGTTAACAGGATTTTATTTTATGAGAGGTTCATCTAGGGGTCAAACATTTTCTGAAAACTTGTTATTTCGCTGATATTACATAATTCCAGTGGGTAGCCAAGACATAATTCTGCAGATGCTGAAATGGGAATAAAACAGTCCAAACAAGCTGGATAGATTTTCTTTTCCATCCTGCCTCTATGCCATGAAAGGAACTATTTCTTTAGAGGAGAATTATGCAAGAACCCAAGTTCTGGAGAGGTACCTGCAGAGCCATCAAATCCAGAGATGAACGCCCTTCTGCAATCACAGGGTGCAATGTACTCGCTCTAGAAAACAAAAGAGGCAGCAATTATTTATAGCAGCAGGGGAAAAAAACAATCAGCTGATGACAAATACTTTGATAAGCTTTTTCTCCTAAAGGACACCACAGAGAGAACAAAATGAGTTAAAAATTCCTGGGCTCTACTCCACTATGATTATACTGTATTTATGTTCAACTGGTGGATTTTTTTAAGCTGCAGGACTTTTCTCCCACAAACATCTGTAAACACTGAATTGCTTCAGAGTTTGCAGACGTTTATTTCACACTCAGCCTCCCCTTTGGGCAACAAACAAATCATGCCTTTGAAGCTGCAACGTGAAGGGAAGGGAAATCAGAAGCACCCCTTGATCTTGGAGTAATCAGCATACAAATTCTGTAAAATTCACTATCTCCACTGAAGTCCCCTCACTGGCATTTATAAGAATTCCTTTAAGATTTTCTTTCCTGCGATAGTGACATTGAAAGAAAATCATCAAGGTGGCAAGACTGTAAAAAATTTAACCCTTGGGACCTTTCATAAATAGATACTGATCCTTTCACTTCTTCCTTGCCTACTCAAAATGAGACTACAGCAAAAACCACCAGACCATGGTTTGATGGATAAGAGGGAATCAAAGACTATTAGTCCATCTTCATCCTAAATCTGTCATAACCTGTGTTTCTGGACACATCTTTTCAGAATGTTGTAGAAGAGCCTGAAAATGCATAAACACCTGATATTAACAGGAACTGCCAAAATTAAAAGAACAACTGAACCTTCACATGGCCCACATGACTTTTTTATGGGATTCCATTCTGGCAAGTTTGTAGGTCAGAACTGCTGAGTAGGCCTGTTAATGAACTAGTGCAAATCAGCAAATCAGCTTAATCCAGGCTGACAGCACTGACGTTTTAGCTGCAAAACCCCTGGATTTGTACCTTACAAATGGTCTGAAATCCAAGCCTGTTTCTCTGCCCCCAGCTGTGCAAGAGCAAAAGAAACATCTTAGGAACTGAGCTAAGAAATCACAGCCCAGTTCTCAGGTGCTTTTAGTCCCTACTGTGATAGAACCACCTGATTGTTAAAAAATACTCCCTTCAAATCTGTTACTCTTCACTCTTCTGAAGAAGACAGAAGGTTCAAAGCACAGGAGTGAGCAAGCGAGCAGCACAAATTACAGCACCTGGGACCAACTCTTTATTTCTGCTCCAAATCACACCCTGATCAAACCCCTTCCACAACAGCCATGTCTCTCCTCCTGGGAGAAGCCAACCAACCATTCACCACTAACATTTTGAAACTGAATCTTGGGACAGCAAATCTCATGGCCCAAAAGAGGATCTTGTTGAGTGGCTTTTGCTCCCAATTGCCAGGAACGACCCCTGCTATATCCATATTCCAGAGAAATCTTCCATTTTATCCAAACACATTGAAAGCTGGCAGAAAGGAGGGGGTATGGAGACCATGCATGCCCTTCTCTCTGACCCAGTTAGTTTCCTGTACTTCTTCTTGTCCAACCTCACAGGGCTGTTACACGTCCAGCAGCTTTGGGGAGAAGGGAGGTCAGCATATCCACCTTGGGAAAGGATGACTGCCCCACAGCTCCAGCTGATGTGGGGATCCCTGAGCCCCACACAGCACATAATCACCACTGAGCCCCTTTAAAATGATGGCAAAGGCAACAGCAGACAGAGTGGACAAAGTTGTTGAGGGAACAGAATCAAGTACTTATTTCCTCACTGCCTGCCTCAGAGCAGCAGGACATGAAGGCAGAGTGATGCCAGACCTGAGGATTCCTCATTTCAACACTCCCTAGAGACTATTCAGCCTCCTGACTGCTATGAGTCCCCTCTCCTACATTTCCCAGCTGAAAGGTGGGACATTGTCTCCCACGGTCCAATGACAACAGGAGACACAGGAAGTACATCCCAAATGATGTACTTAAGTACAAATGAGAGCAGTGATTTCTTTTCCATTTCTCTTGACTAACACAGCAGAGACTACAGGCTACTTTGCTTGTGAAGACAAGCAACTTCACATTCTTAGCAGGGGTTAACACTACAGAATGATGAAATGGATGAAAACAATTTAAAAAAAACACAAAAGGAAAAGAAGTGTTTGAGTTTTAGATCTGGCAAAAGCTGACCCAAATAAGCAAAGACCTTGACTGCATGGACATACCTCATGCTATCCAGTGAGTGTTTTGAGAGTTTACAATGAGGCAGAAGAGCTTTAAAAGGGAGCATCAGGGAAAGAGGGAAAGAGTTCATTCATTTGTCAGTCCGAATTCTTGCACACCCACCTGTTCTGTTCCATGCAGCAACCCCCACTGTGCAAAGATGAGCCCATGTTTTGCACAAGCTAAAATTACATGGGGAACACCTGTGTGTGCCACACAAAGCACTGACCACAGCACAGTGAGAGCAAGGTATTTCCCTGGGGCTTGTCTTGCAGCTCTGATGGCCTTCAACCTGGCCCTCATCAGTCCTCCACATCTGCTTCTCACCACACCTGTCAGTCACACAGACAAAACTGGGGCCTACATCACAAAAACCCCTCATCTAAGCCAGGAAGAACCCGTGAAAAAATCAGTGCTGCTTATCCCCAGATCCTGCATGGTTGTGCTGTAAACATGTTGAAGCTCATTCTAGTCTTATGTCAACTAAGATCAGCAATTCAAAGTGCATCTGGCTACCCTTAGAGCCACAACACTGGTGTCATAAAAAAACAAACACTGCAGGGTATCTGGAGGGAGGTATTCAGTGCCAAAAAACCAACTGCATTGGTAAGATCTGAAACACGCCAGAGGAACCTGTGCACAAGCCATCTCTTGCTTTGTAATTCAGCTGATTCCTCAGCTCAGCACAAGTGTGTGTCAGAGGAGCCAGCCCTGAGCAGAAGACGGCACCTCTGCCAACCCAAACACAGGGCCCTAAGCTGGGCAGGTGCTTCCTTCATGTGGATCTGACCAAATCTGACCAAATTTGTTTTGAGTCAAGGCCTGGAGGGTGAAGCCAGCCGCGGTTAAGCTGTGACTGGCTCCAAATCCAAGCTCTAATTCAAACATCATTCCCTCCCATCAAGAAGCAGCTCTGCCAATCTCTGAATAGTCCCATATGGGCAAACTCCAGATTCAATGTAAACACATAATCAACATAAAAATGGATCCTGTCTTTACCATTGCAACATCCCAAAAGCTCTGACATTTTTAACCAAACCACAAAGGATTTAGGTGGTGGGTTCCTAAAAGCATGGCTTTTCATCCCTTCATGATCCTTGGGCACCTGTAGTCACTCAGCATGCATGAAAAGAAGTGGGACTCTTTGGGCCCAATTCCACTTTTGGCTGGGACAGTCATCCTTTTTCTCATCAGCCTCTGGACCACCCAGGTCCCCAAGGAAAGAGTCTGTTTCTGTGACTTCTTATCACCAGCATCAAAGTCTTCAAAAATTAAAGCAGCCAGCCAACATCCAGGGCTGAGTGCAAGAGCCACAAATCCAAGGCAGCCTTGGTTAAGTCTGAGTCAGAGACAGCTGTGTTTGAGAAGCTCTGCAAGTCTTTCAGTTGCTTACACAACTAAACATGGAAAGCAAAGGATACAACTGGTAGCAAGACTCCTGGCAGTATGTTAATCTAAACTGCCTAGCCTTGCAGGAAAAGCAATATTAAAAGCATAAATATTCCCAGTGTTACAAAGACAAATTAGTCAGCAAGTTGCAAAATCAGGGTGTATCAGCATCAACCCAATCCTGGGGTTCCTTTGCAACCCAGAAGGGAATAAAGTTTCCCCCAATCTAAACCCTGTGGCAACACCACAGGAGGGAAAGCCCTATTTGTTGACAAGTTCTGTGATGCAGACGCCAGGACAGCCTCAGGAATAGCTGAGAGAGGCAAGGACAGCAATACATAGCTTGTTTGGGCTGTGGGGAGGAAATGGCTTAAGCCACCAAACACTTGGGTATCATTATAACCACAGTATTCTGAGTCATGGAGGGAGCTGCCTAAGAGCAAAATCTGACTGCAAGGCTGTAAAGTTCTTATTTGCACATAGGAAACAAACCCTTGCTTGGAACATG
The DNA here is from genome assembly GCA_030060385.1 of Muscicapa striata striata. Lineage (NCBI taxonomy): Eukaryota > Metazoa > Chordata > Aves > Passeriformes > Muscicapidae > Muscicapa > Muscicapa striata. The sequence continues at coordinate 3,673,790 of JAREIS010000023.1, read as the reverse complement.
GAGCAGTTTCACAGGTCATCACAATTTACCTGGAATCAGTAAGGCTGTTCTGGGATCAACAGGTTTCTGTCATTGGCAAAAACTGCATCAATTCCCAACCCTTACAGAAAAAAATCCTGCACCAGCTATTCAGGAGGCACCAGAATCAGCAGTTTTTAATCGTTTCTATTCAGATAGATTCCCTCTGCAGAGAAACCTGACCAACTCGCCTGGCAGGAAATAGCAACATGGGGTGCTCTGCTTAACTGCACTCTGTCAAGGAAAAGAAAGCAACAGAAAAACCCAGAAGTCCTGAGGGTCACATTCTTCAACTCACATGACAGCATTTAATGTCTAGTGAAATGAAACCAGAGTTATATATGGACAGAGGCAGCTTGAGGCAGGAATGCAGCAGACAATAGCAGCTGCAGAAAACGCCTTCCCCCTACCTGCCCAAGTTTGGATCTCCCTATGAGGAAACACGATGCTGCACATATGGTCCCAGGGCACAGGCAAGTCTGGACTCGGCTCACCCCAGTGCCAAGTCAAGGGCAAAGGTTCTGATTCAGTTGCATTTTGCTCTTGTGCACCCTGGGGTAAAAGGGAGCTTTGGGTGTGAGCCAGTAAAGCTTCGGGTCTTTTGTTTCCTGAAAACGGATGAGGAGGGAAAAACCCTCAGCAGTTCTTGGGTCTCCTAACAGAGCAAACAGAAGATTGAAACTTGCACATGAATGAGCAGGGGAGGTAAAAGACAGTTCAGCATTTTAAAATTTATGTCACAGACTACAAAATCCTTAACAGTGGAAGCAGCAAACCTACTGTGGCCTACTGCCACAGGTTAACCCCCTGGACCCAGATTTACCTCCTGTCTTTAGTGCACAGAACATGATGCAAAGCAGCATGGAAAGGGAAGCATCACTGTGGCCTCTTCCTTCCCTGCCTCTCCTAAGGCCCCTCCAGGTGGGATTTGAAGGGCTCCAGCATAAGGCAACAAATTCCACCAAGAACTGGATCTGGCAAAGGGAAAACTCTGCAACTAAACCTTTGCTACCTTGCTTGAGAATATATATTGATTAAGAGGTGCTACTGGGGAAAGTAAAGCCCAGATAAGGCCTGTTCCTCCCCCAGCAAATCCATTTTTCCCAACAGCCAGGCTGGGCACAGTAAGTGTCCTGGCAAGCTCCTTTTTCTGCAGTGTAAGCTCCCTGAAGACAATCCAATGAAAAGCTGTTGGTGGAACTTCCAGTCTGATTTCTTACAAGAACATAAAAACCTCAGTCTCCTGAATAGACCCCAGAAATGTTTTCCAACACGATATTTCTCAGGTTTCCCAGACTTTTATGCTAGAACCATTAAAGCGAGTGAACAAAGGATGATTTTAATTATATCTGACTTTTATGTTTTGCAGGGAAGGAAAGTATAACCATTGCCATAATATATCCATCCATACCTGGTGGGCATCTCCAGAGGGCACTATGTAGGCTTGGACAGGCTCCTGTACGTATCTGGGATTCTTCATCACCTGCCGCAGTTGCTTCAGCAGCTCTGTTGTAATTTTTGGACTCATCTTTCTACCTGCAACTAAACAAAGCACAAAACTTCAGTGTTTCTCCAGCCATCCCAGGTCACCCACATGCACAGCCTGGAGTAAGCTGTCTCCACTGGAAACTCCCCTTGAGGACAACTGTGCCAACATCATCCCTCTCAGACAAGAATTTCACCTATCTTGTCCCTTCATTCATGTTCCCTGAGAACAAGAAATCAGGTTAAGGCCAGAGAGTCAAAGTTGGCCTGTCCTGGAAAGGATCTTTCCCACCAGGAAAACCCCTGTAGTGATACACATAAACCTAACACACTGGTCAACCCCTTCTTGCATGTGGACAGCACCAGGAACAAGGCATCTCAGACATTCCCTGTGACAGCCAGGAAAGGTCTTGGCATGGGAGCCAAGCTCCCGCAGATCAGAACCAGCCCCACCTATGAAGTGCACTGAGAGAAACTTTCAGTCTTTTCAGTCTAGGGCTGGGGATGCTGTGGCTTATACACCACAAAAGCACAGGCTGCTGGGAGATGAAGACATGCACATCAGGAACTCAGAAATGGACCAATTACAAATGTAACTTTTAAAAGTTTTACTCTAGCCCAGAATTTCATGGCGAACTAGTGACTGAATTAACTCAGACAAAAGAAATCTGCTCCCAAGGACATTCAGAGGGATTCATTCACCAGCCACATTGACCTCAGGGCTGCATACTAGTTCACCTAGCAAGAACACAAGTGTAACAGGAGGGGAACAGCCCACTGAGCTCTCCCAAGTGACTGCCAGAGGACAACTAAGGATGGTTGTAGGAATGTTCTATAAAGACCTTTGGCAGATGCTCTGCAGATCTCAGCTGGTGTCAGGCAGGGGTGGGGCACAGCCTGGATGGCACACAGCAGATCAGAGGGAAAAACAAGGGCACAGGCCAGTCACCCTTCCTGGCAGTGTCTTTGCAATGGATGTGTTTTTGGCATTGCAGTGAACAGCAGCCTCTCAGTGTGCACCCCCAAAACCCTCAGCAGCCAGTGCCCGCTGTGAGCACCCGGCACAGTGATGCGTCAGGCCCTGCTGCTGTGCTGGCACAAGAGATGGCTGCAGAGGATGACTGGCCAGAAAACTATGAAAATCAAGTAGCCTGAACCTTTTCAGAGGTTCTCCACCTTATATCTCATATCTCATATCTCCAAAGTGTGACCAAAGTGGGATAATCCCCTTCCTGGTTTTCTCCCCACTCCTTTCACATTTTTAAGAACTCTTATAACTTTAATGCTGTCATTTTCCAGGGCAAGGTGGGTTTTGTGCTGCTTGAAGGCCATGCTATGAAGTATTTTATTCTCACCACTTAATTTCACAGCTCATTTCACAGCCATGTCTACAAACAGGTCATAGACAGGAGAAGCAAACAGCATGCAAGTCCCAAACATTTTTTGCTTATCCAGGCACTTATTCCTTTTACACCTCAGTACTACCAGGAGTCCCAGATGACATTACAGTGGCAAAACACAATAAGGCACAGGCTCTGCCCTGTGATGTTTGCCATCTAAACAGGAAGGCAGAAAAGCTGCCTCCCTTTCACAAGGTTTGATTTGACCAAGGTCACACAGCAGTGCTGTGACCAAATCACAAACTGAACTAGGATATGATGCATTCAGGTACAAAGAAAACCCAAGACCACCATTCACATGTCTCATCATAGGAAGTTTAGAGCACACCAGACTTGTGTGAGACTGACTGTGCCCAGAGAGTCTTTTAAAACCCAGACCACAATAAGCAAATCAAGCTCAAAAGGCACTATATCCTCAAACTGGTATCTCATCCCTTTGCTGGGGATTACATCTCAGATTTATTACCAGGACAAATTTCATTGTTTTATACAGGGTTTGCAAGCTACACTGAACTTTATAATACTGTGATTGTTTCTGTTTGTCCTCCACAGCAAGCTGCTGTAACATTCTATAACATTGCTGCTGATTTATGTTCAGATAGAATGAAACACACAGGAGAGAGAGCAATAACATAGTGACTAGCCAGCAGAAAAGAATCTCTTTCTACAAACTCATAAGGACACAGCTTCCTTTCTTGGCCTGTGCTTTGTCTCCAGGAGTCCAGAAGTCTCATATAAATAGGCAAGGCATGACAAGGCTTTGCCTTTTAATAAAGCTCCTTGGTGACAAGCCACGGTTTTCCTAGCAAGATGAGATTCTCTCAAGGACAAAAAAAAATAATTTAAAAAGTACTCTCACTGTTGAAAGATTTGCTTGCGATATTAACAACACAACTAACGTAGATTAGCAACAAAACCCATATTAAGGAGGGCATGTATTTTAGAATACACATTATAAGAAGTGGCTTTCAAAATACTCTCCACAAACTTTACAATAAAAATTGTCTTCAGTTTCCAGAGAAATAGAAGCTTTTTTCTCAGAGATAGTTGGTAGCCATTTGTTCTGGTTACCCCTATAAGCTTTAACAGGTGACTTTCCTCCCTTGGCCATAATTACAAGCCTCTCCAAAGTTCAAACAGCTTCTCTATCATTATTTCTATCATTGTTAAATCAGTCCAATGATCAAAATGAAACATAGCTGAAATTAAGGCAGTGGCTGTAGCAGTGCAAAAATCAGTCTCATTTCCTGCCCTAATGTTTTTCAAAGGCGTCAGGCTCCCTTGTTACCTGTCTCTGCAGTTCCCCACGTCTGGATGCCACTTGTCTCTGCTCACACAAAATATCATCCAGCTCTTTGCTCAGCCTTCATAAGCTCCACTGTGCCTGAGAAAGCAAAGTGCAAAACTGAAGTGGTAACAAACTTTGCCCTCCCATAAAACATTCTCAACCCCAGCAATGAGCTGAAAATGCATTAACACTACGTTCTTGGTGGTAAGATTAGAGATGCACTGAGGGTGAACCATGAGGGAACAGGGAACATCAAGGGTCAGGCATTTGCTTGTCAAGATTTATGATTTTGATGATTAAATCTTGCAAGTGTCTGCTGTTTATGCCAATTTGTTTTCTCAGTCACTTTTTCAGAGGCCACTCCCCATATTATAGATGGGGAAATTAAGGCAGAGCAGAAGTAAAATGCAAAGTAACCCTGCAACATGACAAAGAGTCAGAGCTGGATCCCAAAATCTGTCACTGTCTAGACATACATTATCTACACCTCACTCAGACTGCAGTAGGCAGTTCTCCAAGAGCCCAGACCAGATCCTGCCTGGACAGCATCTCCATCAGACACACGGGGCAAAGAGCAACCACGAAAATGCTGCCAGAGGAACCAGACACGTCCTCCTGCCTCCCACATGCAGGCACAGCAATGGGCTGCTGCAAGCCCCGGTGCCAGCAGCGGCCAGGGCCAGCGTGTCACCGTGTCAGGGTGTGTGCCAGTGCCACGCTGGGGAAGGGAGGCAAGGCCAGCAGGTCTGGCTGCAGTTGGGTCTGCCTGTGGCTGCTGTGTTAGACCACCCTGAGTGTTCATATAATGTTTTCTTCAGATATGCTTGTCCTTGTGATACCTCCCTCTCTGCTTTCTCTTTTATGAATAGTCTTGTTCAAAATAAGCACACTGGCTCGCACAGTCGGGAGCCAGCAGCAGCACCTCAAAGCCAGGACTGGCTGCACACAGGGCAGCCCAAGCACCCACTGCCCAAACAGTCACACACTGAGGCACAAGCCCCATCGCTTGTCCCCTCTCCACAGTACCAGCAGCACCTCTAACTCACCAAACAGAACAGCAGAACTGTTAGGGTTGAAAAGGATCTCTGGTCCAGTCCAACCCCCCTGCTAAGGCAGGGTCACCTGAAGCAGGTGACAGAGGAACACATGCAGATGGGTTTTGATGTCTCCAGGGAAGGAGACGCCAAGGCATCCCTGGGCAGCCTGTTCAGTGCTCTGCTACCTTCAATGTAAGGAAGTCCTTCTTCATGTTGAGGTGGAACTTCTTGTGTTTTAGTTTGTGGCCACTGCTCCTCATCCTGTCGCTGGGCACCACCTCTAAGGCACCATCCTCCTACACCCACCTTTAAACCATTTGTATGCATTGATGAGATCCCCTCTCAGTCTTCTCCAGACTGACCAGGCCCAGCTCCCACCGTATCTCCTCGTAAGTGAGCTGTTCCTGCCCACCTGAGCTAAAAGCCTCCCCAGCCCTCCACAGGAGTGACGGAGCCGCCTGGGCCTGGCCACCCCGGCCGGGCCCGCTGTCAGTGCTGGATCCCCCGCAGGGCCCGGGCGCCTGGGCTGGGCCTGGGGCCCCGCCGGGGACCGGCTGGAGGGGAAAGCCAGGCCCAGCCGGGCCGAGCACCGTGGCCGGGCCCCGGGCACAGGTCCCGCTCTCTGCCATCAGCCCGGGACACCCTCCCGGGGCCGGCCCCGCTCGCCGCGCCTCACCTGCCGCCAGCCCGCCCGCCGCCGCGACGTCAGCGCCCACGTGGGCCACCGGCACCGCCCCCATGGCGTCACTGACGACGTCACGGGGGGAGCGGGCGGGACCGGGACCGAGACCGGGACCCGCACCGGGGCTGGCGCCGGCACCGGCACCGCGCAGCGCCACGGCCACAGCCGCGCTGCCCAGCCGAGCCCTGTGGGGACCGCCCGGCCCGGGCCAGGGCTCCGTGTCCTGGTGAGCGGAAGGCGGTGTGGAGCCCGGTGTGGAGCCCGGGGCACCGGAGTGCACTGCAGCCGGCGGGGAGGAACCGGAGCGGAGCGAAGCCCCTGTCCCACACTCGGTCTGCCGCGATCCGCTTGGCTCTTGAGCTCCCCGAGACTCCAGCGTGGAGGAGCCATTGAGGCGCTCAGCGGGCGCGCCCGGCCCCGCGGGGCCTGCGAGCCCAAGGCGGCGGAGACGGGCCGGGCCGGACAGGAGGGGCTGGGGCTCACCCCTGCTCCCCCAGCACCGCACCGTGCGCAGGCTGAAATTACTGAAACTACGTAATGTGAAGGAATTCTGTGCTGCGGGGTGGTGAGGCACTGAAACAGGTTGTCCAGAGAAGTTGTGGATGCTCCAACCCTGGGAATACTCAAGGCCAGGCTGGAGGGCGCTTTGAGCAACCTGGTCCAGTGCTTGTGGTTGACACTAGGTGTTCTCTAAGGTCCCTTCCAAGCCAAAGAATTCTGTGATTCTGTGAAAATCTGGGCATTTGCCATGCATGCTTCCTAATGAAAATAGCTGCCATTGCCCTGCTCTGCCCTGGCAGTTTTTCATAGGTGGGCAGAAACAGGACGCTGTTATAGAAATGCAGACGTGAGAAGATCACCACCGAGAAATACTACAGCAAAGGAAAAAACTCTGCTTTGTGACTGTGACCAGGCAAGAGGGGTTTGCCTGCAGCAGTGGGCTTTTGGATGTCTCCAGTCCAACCCTCTGCTGAAACAAGGCCAAAAAAAAGCTAGAGCTGGTTTTATAGGGACTGTCCTGCAGGGTTTTGAGTATCTCCAAGAAAGGAGAAGCACAGCCACCTGGCTCCTGCTAGTGTTGGCCACCTTGGAGCAAAAAGGTTTATTTCTGATACCCAAGCAGATTTCCCTCGTTGCAGCTTGCCCTGTGACCTTTTGCTGTGCACATCTGGAAAGGGTCTGGCTCCTTTTTCTCTGACTGTTCTCCAGACTCAGCAATTCCAGCTCCCCTGCAGGCAGGCCTGGCCAGCAACGGTGGTGTTCTCAACACTGCAGGTCCCTGGAAGACAATATAGGGTACAACATGGCACAGCAAAACTTGTAATCTGACAGACGAGAATAAAAGGTCTGTCCTGTAACCAGCATCCCAGCATTGGGAAGGGTCACTGGATGGGGATGGCATTGCAGACTGTGTCTGAGGAGGGACAGGAGAGCGGGGAGGGAGAGGCTGGTGACCAGGACTGTTATAACAGGAAAATTTTTTTCCTCATTAACCTCCTTGGGTGAAGCTAATTGCTGTTTCCCGATTATTCTCACCTTATCTTCAGCCTTGCCCACAAGGGACTTCTACAATCCTGGCAGTCTGGGCCAAAAAGGCCCATTTAGTTCATCACACATCAGTGTCCCCCTCGGGGTAAACTACAGCCGTGTTTTGCATTTGTGTTACAGACCACATTATGCTCACCCTGCAGAATATTTGCTGAGAAGATTCATTTCTTGGAAACCAGCCAGAATCCAGCGATACTCATACTAAAGCACGTGTCAGGACATTTTAAAAGCACTGCAACATTGGCACCATGATCACGGAGATCATTTGCCAATGGTGAACTCTGCAGCTGAATCCAATCAGGGTTGTGAAATGATTCTTTCAGCCTACTCTGACTCACAATAACAGTAATAATAATAATTTGGGGTTAGATTTTGGATTTGGCTGTGGCTCTTAATAGAGGGTTTTGGAAAGCTGCACCTGCCAGAGCTGTGCACCAGCCCAGGGAAGGGAGAAGGATCAGTCTGAAACATTTGAAATGTTTGTCGTGTGCCTTTTTAGCTGTCCAAGTGGGGACACCTTTTCCTCTCCTGTTCTGCTGCATTTTCAGTTTGTTTGAATTTAGGACAGTGGCTAAACACAAGGTAATCAGCCTGGGCCAGTGAAATTTTTTGTTTGATTTTTTTTTGCCTGCTAATCATTATTATCTCACTTTGGGCTAGCTGATGGACCGTGGGAGCAGTGACAATCAAACACAGGGAGGAAAGAAAATACTTCTCCTATGTGGGAGTGTGACCTGGGGAGTGCACAGTATGAAATAATCAAGCTGCTGGCAGATCCCAGTGTACCAGGGGGAGGACAGGAAAGGGGAAAGCTCAGCATTTTCACAGAACTTCCCCCAGTTGCTCCAGGTCTAGAGATGCCATTCTGCCTGTCCACAGGCAGTACAAGGAAAACAACTACAGTGTGAAAGCAGGAGTCTTCTCCTTCTTTAGCTTTTCTACACCCCCAGCATGAGAGGAGAACAAACCAGGAGGATTGAATTTTATTAACTTTTTCTACTTTGGACCCAGCTCAGGGCAGAAATAACAAGCATCACTGTGGACAGATTATCAATGTGATATTGATGTCTCTATGTAATTTAAAATAAATTAAGCCACCACTCAAAAACACCTTGCTGCATTGTCTGGTGGCCAAAATATGCCCCCATTCTGTCTTCCTCATCAAGTTCTTTATTTAATAAAGGTAAAAAAGTCTGCATTCCCATCTACTAAAATGCTAAAGGAAGCAGAAAACAGAAGGGAAAAATATTGATGTCTGGAAGAGCTTCTAGGTTGTTATTGAGTGCCTCATCTTGCAGAGCCACATTGTTAAGGTTTCTGTACCTAGAGGTGACTTCTAACTGGTTCTGACTCATTGAGCACTAAAATTTAGACTAATTTGCTTTCCTTCCTGATAGAATTAATAATGACAAACTGATGGGTATTCTACATAGGAACCTCATTCCAGAGGAGTAATGATCCTGTAAGAAAAGATATTTTCTGATCACAAAGCATTTTGCAGACATCTCCTGCCTGTGCTGGTGACAAGTCCTCTGCAGTGAAGAGCTGTGTCACAGGTGGAGTTGTGGCTGTGCCACATGAGCTGCTGTCCTGTCTGTCTGCAGGACCTGTATCCAAACACTGCCAGCACCCCAGTACCAGCAGGAGCAATGTTAAGCCCATGGATGAGCCCTGAGGGGGTCTGGATTGCATGGGGGGTGGGTGCATGCCCAGGCTGAATGAGTCAGTGGATGGCTGCTAAAGGCTTTGCCTGGATGAGCAGAAGAGGCAGCGCTATTTATTTCGTTTAAATAATATATGACTACTAAGTTAAATAAGAGAAAGCAGAGTGAGCTTTCCAGTTAAGCCAAAATGTTTGATGCTTCTTTCCTGGGCATTTTGAGTCTCTGTGAAGCTTTGAAGTAGTCCTAATGATCTTGCCAATGTAGATGATGTACAATCTTTAATAATTAATTTATCAGCAGAGCTGCCTGTGATATATGTTCTGAAATGTTTAAAGAGATGAAACTGTCTTTTCTAAGTAGTTGTGCTCATTTATAACAGTTTGACCTCAAATAAAATGCTGAAAATTCTGATGCAAAGATCTTTTATGGAAGCTCTTCAATCTACCTTGCTTTGAATTAAATTTTCCTAATTGGGCTATCTTATATGTCCTTATAATGCTGCTTTTGCATCAGATAACAAAAGAGAGGGATGAGGGAGAAAGACCTGAGAAGTAGCAACCAAAATTCCCAGAGACCAACCTCACCAAATGACAGAGCCATTAACTGTTGTAATCTTGATCTGTATCAAGTCACCAAGGCCAGGAAATAAGCCATAAAACAACTTGCTTTAGCTTATCAACCCTCCTATACACATTTTACCTTTATTGTGGTTGCAACTTTCATTTCCTTCACTTTCTTTATTTGGGCACCTGTGAAATTTAGACTCCTGCTTTGTAGTCTAATCACCAAAAATTACCCCTGCTATCTCAAGCATCCCACAGCCTTTTGATGGCAGATGTTGTTTGGCACCTTGGTGTGATTGTGGTGTCAGAAATTGACCCAGCAACCAGCCTGTGACCAGGACTTTTTTTTTCCCCTCAAAGTGATACAGATTGTTGTGGGAGGGAGCAATAGAAACTGGATTTGTAGCAGGGGATTGAGCATCTACACAGCTCTCACCAAGGACAGGGGATGCCAGTGGTGTCTGCCAGTGGTGTCTGCCAGTGGCTTGGGACATCTGCTGGCCACTGCACAGATGAAAGGGTGCTCTCAGCCCCACTTCCCTGACACAGAGGCAGGTGCCACCAGCACCACTGGGCCACACACTGCCACAGCCTCAGCGCTGTTTCCAAGCTGGGAAACACAGCAGGAGACACACAGGGGCTTGGAGGTGAAGTGTGGGATCATTTCCTTCCTGCCAACAGGGGTACACAACACATTTTTACAAGGTTGCACACATGACTGAACAGTCACTCCCATCTGTTTGTGAGCACTGGGACTGCCTGAACAATAACCCACCCTCTGTGTTTGTGTTTCCAGGGGCTGTCCTGCAAACTGTCATGTGAAAGTTGTTTTACCAAGCAACCCGAGTGAGCTTGGCCATGCTCACACCTCAGTGCTGGCTGGGCAGGGTCACATCCTCCCAGCCCAGGGGCACACCTCTGTCCATGTGGGGGACAGCAAGTAAGTCCAGTTTTCTTCTTATTTCCACCCTAGAAAATTACCTAACAACAATTCATGCCAGTGTTTTGGTAGTATATAACAGCAGTGCTGTAACGTGCCAAGACAAGGAAGGGCCTGAGAACAGGAAAAAATTGTTTGTATTTTCAGCTCTCAGCTCTGAGTTAAATGAAGGTTTCAAACATGTGGCATGAGTCCTCTTGGATCATGTTTAAAATAAATTTGGTATGTTTGAAAACAGTGAAACTAGAAACTGCAACAACAAATGTTGTGTTTGGGGGAAAAGATAGCAGGGAGAGAAGAAACAAGCCTATCTAGAGATCTTATCTTCGTTTTTCTTGGGAGGACAATTTATCTGGCCAGCACTGGAAGTTGATCATGGTTGGGTGGTTCCCAGCAGCCGCATTTGGAAAGGAAAGGGAGGCAGCAGTAGGCCAGGTAGATATCTGAGTACTTCCACGTCTGCTCTTTTAAGTTAAATACCAGATGTTCAGGCTTTGGCTGTAAACCTTTAACGACATGGGTGAAAACGAAATGTTTGCTGCATTCTCTGCCTGGCTCTGTTTCAACACCAAACAGTGCACACACTTCCCCATCACCTGCACTTGCCTCTTTGCAAATGGCCCACATTTGAGCTTGTGGCTATTTCCAGGACTCCTTAGTTTTCCCTTGTCCATTCTAGCAGGAAGAGAGATGGGAACAGCGAGATCTAATGTATGCAGAAGAGACCACAGTGGTCACTGGTGCAGCACTGGCGTTAAGTGCTTTAGGAGACCATTTGTTCAGCCTGCATAAAATTCTACTAAGGAAGTATATCCTGATGAATTGCATATATTTATGTATATATTCCATATCTAAATTTTAGTATCATGCTTAGTGCACAACAGAAACTTTATCCACAGTTCCTGTGATGCCATTCTTCCTCAAAGTCTTCACTAGCACAAACATTAACAGGGTGCAGTGACCTGCCTGTGTTTTGGCCTGACACCTGGGAAATATTTTTATTGCACAAGGTTTCCTTATCTGCTCCAGCAATAAAACTAATGGAGCCAGGTGTCTGCTAGGATCTGTCTGCTTGGGAGGCAAATGAGAGCCCTCTTGTGAGTTCATGCCATGGCTTGGGATAGTAGCCCTTCTCCCATTGTTAGCATCATTTTAGCATCTGAGATTGCCAGTGGATTTTGTTTCTGATTAAAATTTGTAGGGCAATAGACATTTATTTGTACAGATATATAAAATGGCCGCATTTTACAAGCCCCAGTTCCCACCCGAAGTCGCTGCCTTTGTGAGTGAGGCCCACTCACCTGCTGAAAAATCCCTTGAGCCTGAATGTGTTGAAATAATTTGGTGTCCCAAGCTGTATAATATATTAAATTAATCACAGTACAAGAAACAGATGTTTATTCCAGTGAGTGCAGAAGTCCAGACACAAAGTATTGGGTTACTGTCTGCCTCAGATAACGGTACAAAGCAGAGAAAAGTTGGGATTAAACTTTCTACATGTGTTCAGTGTAGAAACTTTAAACCTTAAAAATGTAGCCCAGATTCTGTGCCTGGCCTTTTGGGAACAAAGCTGCAGTTGCCATAAGGTGTTCCCAGGCTGTGGTCAGCACCTGGGGACAAACCTGGATGCTGGCACATGTCCTGCACATTGCCCCAAACTGCGAGGCTTAAGTGCTTTACTTTGGTGTCTGGCTGCATTCCTTGACTCTCATGCCCAAGGGACAGTGATCCATAGCCAATATCTGTGAGAGATTTGGGACCATCTGAGACCCCATCTATCAAATTTCAATTCTTTAGGCAGTGCTATCCTGAGATCTAACTGTGGAACTGGACTTTTTAAATTAGCTGTTTTCCTTAAAATAAAGGCTCATTATATTTGATTTGTTGGTTTTGTCTGTTAAATCAAAACTCTAGATTAGGACTGAGAAAACCTGGTCTGATTTTATATTTTTTCCCCAAATGAAGAATGAAATATGAGGCACTCCAGAGAAGTCTGGGGGCTGGGGTGTCTCTGTCAGGCTGGCTGCTTCACTCTTAGCAACTCCATACTCACATACTCCAGAATGTTTACTCAAAACTCTGTACAGGAGAAAGCAGGAGCCTGACAGAGCAAATGAGGTAATGAAAAGGATCTCTGTAGAAAGATCATGCATATCCAGGGATGCTCCTTGCCTGCACATTTTGTGCCCTGCACTGATTCTTTCATCATCAGCATTACCCGCATGGGTTCTGCTTGGGGTACTTTCTAAAGGGCCTGCAGGTCCAGGCTGTGCTCTGTGCTTGGGGACCCTCAGGAATCTCAGCCTTTGGCCCCACAGGAAGGCAGTCAGTGCAAAGAAGTGTGCCCAGATCCCCAGCATCTCCTGTCACCTGCAACCACTGTCCTTCAGCTGGAAGGAATTGCAGAAAATGAAAAGCACCATTTTTGCATTATAAAATCTGTTTAAACAAACAGACCTTTGCTCAGAGAGACCTCTGCCTCCTCCACATCCCACCAATTGCTGTATCACAGGCAGTGCTTCCTGGCTGCATAACCTGAGCTTCACTCCTAAAGGAGGAAAGATCTGCTGCTTCTTTTCTGTTCCTGTTTGCATGCCTCACCACGCTTGAAATGAGCTGTATCCTGAGTTATTCTTATACAAGCCTTCCCATTGTTCATGTCGTGGGTTATGAATTCTCCCCTTTGAAGAAATATGAGCCATGTTATGGAAAAGTGAGAATGATGTTGAGTCTGCACGAGATAGTCATGGATGTGACATACAGGAAAAGGATGAGTGCTTTGCCCTGTCCTCATGAATGAAGCCACAGGAAGGAGGTGTGACAGGGCACTGGGGGAGCTGCTGAGAAATTTCCATCGTTTCTGATTCTGCACTGGCTCAATTTGCATCCTCATCCTGCATTTTCATTGACTGAAAATGTTCCTCATAAAGGGCTCCTCTGGCACTAAAACTCTTGCATCTGCTAAAAGGTTTTTTAAATACCTAGCACCAGTGATTCAGATTTAATTTGTAACATTTGTGTCATGATAACATGACATGCTGTTCAGGGCACATGTACCTCAGTACAAACATCACTTGGGATTGGGCAAACCTGGTTATATGTGCATGCTTGGGAAGGAGAGACTGGGGAGAAGCCCCACAGGAAGAAATCTGGGGCTTTGGGTCGATGGCAAATTAAATATGAGTTAACAGTGCCTGTCAGTCATAAAGGGCCAACCATGTCCTGAGGTGCATCAGGCAGAGCATCACCAGCTTGTCAAGGGAGGAGATTGTCCCACCCTGCTCTGCTCTGCTGCAGGGTACTCTGTGCAGCTTAGGGCTCCTCAATGTAAGAAGGACATCAAATATTAGAGTTTGTTTAGAGGAGTTCAACTAAGATGGTGAAAGGCCTTGAAGGCAAGAGTGAGAGGAGTGGCTGAGATATCTTGGTTTGTTCAGCTTGGAGGAGACTGAAGGGTGCCTTCATTGCAGGCTACAGCTTTTTCACAGCAGGCAGGAGATGGACAGGTGCTGATCTCTCTAGGGAAAGGAGAATATGGAATGAAGCTGTAGGGGGAGTTCAGACAGGACATTAGGAAAAGGTTCTTCACTAAGAGGGTGTTAATCTCTGGAACAGACTCCATGGGGAAGTGGTCATTGTACCAACTTTGCCAGAGTTCAAGGAGCATCTAGAGGATGCTGTCAGTCATGTGGTTTATTTGTAGGTAGTACTGTGAGGAGCAGGGAATTGGACTCAATGATCCTCATGGGTCCCTTCCAGCTTGAGATATTATACAATCTTATGACAGTCAGTGGTCCCTTGCCCATCTCTCCACACTACACTGCTCCTCTATTCTCATCAGTACTGCCAGCTGAACATTTGCAAGGATGGGAGAAAACACTTTGTGCTGACAGAGACCAGCAGTGCCTCTCTGATGGCTGCAGTCTCCTCCCCAGGATGCCATTACCAGCCACACAAGGTGTATTTTGCTGGAACAGGTGAAAAAACCAAAATGCCACAGCCAAAGGCTTGGTCAGGCAGGTGCTGAGCATCACCAGTCTGGAGCATTTGGAGTTTGCTGCTGGGGCTCTGTGCCCTGCACTGTCCCTGGCATCACCTGGCATGTTGTTGCCCCAGCCCCAGTGTCAGCAGTGGCAGTGCCCATGCCAAGCTCATTCCCCAGCCTCGGCTGCTATCATGTGCAAAAAGGAAGGAGCAGGCAAAACAAGCTCAGCCAGGAATCACATAATATTGCTGCAGTCCTGCCAGGAAACAGACTGTAGAGGTTCCTGTATTTAAAAGCCAGGAGATGAGTTTTATTGTTAGTAGTTGTTATAGTAACCTGAGGTGCTGGAGAGTAATACATGCTCGGCGCGTTGCAACAGACTCTGACAAGTTCAAGGCTGTTGCCTTGCTGCTAAATCTTGTTGCCAAGGCAATGCAACACAAGGAAAGAGCCTAGAGAAATGAATCCTGCTGACAGCTCATGCCAGCAGGCCTGGGCTGATTAAAAGGGAACTTTTAAAAGTGATGTTAACTTACAAAGCACAGCAGCAGAAAGGAAAGGGGAACCCGGATATGGAGGAGAGGATCCAGTGGAGGAGCAATGGGTTAATGTCAAGCAACAGGTAAAGGAAAGCATTTGATTTAAAAACAATGTGGCTGAACAGGATGTCTTAGTTTGTGATGCAGAAACATGCCATATTTTGGAGGGAGTAAAAAAGAAATCACAAAATCCTCACTTTTTAAATTTGCTTAGCCTGGGCAGTACTGCTGTAATTTGCATGGGAACTTTGGCTTTTTCCCAACAGTGTTGACAGCAAAAATAATTTTCTCAGTAAATTTGTTTAGTGGCACCAATATTGTTGCTCCTGTAGTAAAAACCATGAAGTAGCTCAGTCAACTTTCAATTTTGTGTTCATTTCCAGCCTTTTAAAAATGCTTCCTGGTGAAAGGTTAGCTGGAAAACAGATGAACCTGCAAGCTGATTATTCTCTCCTGTCTATGATTCACTGTTAATGCTGACAGTATACTCTGAATTGAAAGAAGAATATTACCCCAAGGACCACAGAGTCAAAATAATTGATGAGCTCTGAAGAAGTCAGGTAATTGCATTAATTTCAACTACACATAGAATATTTTGACATTGCTATGGGATACTACGGTTCTAAAATTCAAGTACTGCAGGAGTACCTCAGATACACAATGATCTTGTGAAAATAAGCTTGTTGACTTGTTGATTGATTTGTGAATAAAAGCATAACATTTCTTGGACAATTGCCATAGCAGTATTCTGATCCACTCTTACTTATGCCCCATGTATTTTACATTTCTATGAATTATCAATAGCTAAAAATGACCTCATGTTTTCCTATTCAATGACTACTCCATCATGTGCAACTTGCAGTACAATAGTACTTTACCTGACCAAATGCCCTATGTGGGAATTTGTTCTTTTGGCACCTGCTGTGGATCATGGAAAAATCAGGTCTGCAAGTACTTTGTATTATATAAAAATGGGAAACTAAGACATGAGAAGTGATTCGCCAATTGTGCTGGAATTTTTTTTTTCTTTCTGTGCATTCCTTGGCAGAGCCATCTCTATTGACCTTCATAAAAGTCAGGTTTTTAATTAGCTGTGAAATATTTTTGTACTATTTTGAAATTCTTAAACCGTGGGCCAGGAAGCAGGCAGGTGACTGGTCATATGCTTGCAGCTATCATTTGGTTTTCAGCAGCTAAATTATGTTCAAAAAAGCTAGCAATGTGTTACTTGCACCCTTACTCTGTTACTGGCATTTTCCACAATTGCCATAGCTAGCTGTGAGATATTATACAATCAGAAAGATAGGAAAAACTGGTTCAGGCAATTGTGAAGGAACATGGCATTGCCCCAGAGGATGTTTTTATTTGGAGACTGTCCATTAGATAAAGAAACATGAGAATCTGAGATCTGGGCATTAGCTTTTTTTTCCTTTCTTTCTTTCTTTTAAGAAGAAAGGAAAAAGAAACTCTATTTTTAGTCTTTGTTTAATTTCTCTGCTGGTGATTCCACACATGGTGTTATTTCTTAATATATTCAGTAGAAGGTTTTGAAGCCCTCCAGAATATCCTTCTTTTTTTTTTTTTTTTTTTTTTTTTTCTGAAGGGAAGCATACACAGAAGTCAGGCTAGTAAAAAGGCAAAACACAGCAACATCAACATTTAGTTGAACTGCAGGACCCCAGAGCACTTCCAAGACCTGGCTCTCCTGTCTGCAAGTCCCATCTGCCCCTAAAACCTGTGACAATAGGATGCTTCTTGGAAGCTTTCTAGACCACGTTTACTACTCTGAACCTGTTGTGTGATGCCTTCTCCTGGACAGATGGGATGAACTGGGGAAGCTCAGACCCCCCAGAAAGAACCAGGGCTGAAAAGCACTGCAGCTAAATGCAGCTTGGCACAGCCTCTAAAATATGGATGCACAGCCCAAGGGCATCCCCCTCTGCCTCCTCCTGCCTCCTGTCCCCCTTCCCTGCTGTGCACTTGCTCGAGAGCCACCCCCAGAGCAGGGAAGCAATGTGGAGCCAGGACAGTGTGTCATCCAGAGAGCTACTGATAGCAGAGCAGACAGAGCTATTTCCAGAATGATTAATACTATTAGCACATGCTGAAGCTTAAGGCTAAACATAAGCTTTAGAGGAATAGATTTTGATGTAAAAAGTGAATAAATGAGACAACTGTCAGAACAATGAGTGGTGAACCAAGTAAAGATTCTTAGTGTAGGAGATGCAAAGCACTGCCTGCTGGCCTGTTTTCACTGAACCTGCTGGTAAAATTCCCACTGCCCTTCAGGCTGGAGAAATAGCCCAGCAAGAGCATGTGGCACAGAGGTAACCCAGCCAGCAGGCACCAAGGCAGCTCCCACAGCTAATTAGCTGCATGGCATTTGAGCAGAGGCACAGAGAAGGTAACACCCTGGGATCCAAGGCACCGATCCTCCCCCAGCCCAAACCGTGCTCCACTGCCCCTGGAGCCTGTTTGAAGATCTTTGTGCTGCCCTTTACTGTACATACCTTGAGTGCTTGCAAGAGTACCAGTGTGAGGGCTCATCTGTCACTGAATAAAAAGCACGTCTCAAAAGGGCCATCTGACTTATGCTATCTTCTCATAATCCCTGCTCCAGAGGTCTCAAATCCATAATTGAAAGCCTGCTGTTCATCTTCTGAAAGTAAGGTTTAACTTATTGTAAGCAGCTCCCACAAGGACAGTATTTTGCATAATCAGTTACAGGGGATATGTGTAGCATTTTGCTGTTTTTCTTCTCGAGACACTTTCCTCACAGGTGACCAAGCAAATAAAATGTAGGCATAGCTGTGCAATGTCTTCTTCCCCAATTCCTTTTTCTTTTATCCCAATCATCAAGTCTGCTTGTTTTCTTATGGCTATAGCACTGTACATGCAGGTCCTAATTTCCTTTTTGAAAATATAGCCTTATTTTTCTTACATAAGACATCTTGAGGATAGATGTCTTGAATGGATTCACCAAAATCAGGTAGGTTTGTTACTTTAGATCTGTGTCTGCAAAGAAGTCACATGCTCAGGGTGTATCTCTGGAGTAGCTAATTCAGCTTGGGCCCAGCCACATGATCCCCCTTTCGAGTTTTGCCTTATGGCCTCTGAGGAATGTTGCATTGGCTGCAAGGGAATTACTAGGTCTTGGCAAGACATGTTAATATCTTCGCAAAGACTTGTTAGGGACCAAGACTTCAGCCTCCAACTATTTCCTTGGATAAAGCAGAGTATTCACAGCAGTTCATTAGTCTTGAATCGCCAGTTTGACTTTGAGAGAAATCAAAGTTCCCCAGAAACCAGAGGGACTCTGTGAGTAAAGCTGGCTGGAGTTCTCTGCCTGCTAGCAGGCTTCGAAACAGAAGCACAGTGTTGGATCCAGTTAGACAAACCAGGACACTTTAGTCCAGGCTGGGAAAATGAACACCCAGGTAGAAGAAAGGTTATGAATTATGGCCATACCTGCTGTAATGGGATTTGAAAGACCATCTGTCAGGACACAGGAAAACTTGGATGTGGGCGTGCAAATTTGATGTTTTCTCCTGAAGATCTGCCCATGTTCATACACCAAGTTTGTAGCAGCAACAGAATTATAGCCTTATTTTGTTACAGCAGTTGTTTTGGGTTTTTTTTAACACTCTGTGCTATCTTTCCATTAACATCCAACATTACACTGATAATCCTTGAAAGCACCAGAGCATGAGTATCATATCTGCAGCTGGATCTCTCTGCTAGGAAGCTCGTTACACAGCATGGAAAGAATTTTTGCTATCTCATTTTGAATCATTGATAACAATATCACAAGTGAAGGGAATGTATTGTTCATCCATGAGATGGGAAGGAATCACTCCCACAGTCCCAGCACATTGCTGTCCCAAGCACCCCCTTGCAAGGCAGAGAGGCCATATCTGAGTTACACATTTTGCAAACCAAGAGCAGTTTTCCCAAAGCATGGAGGGCACAACACTGGTGCAAAGGACAAAGGGTGTATCACAAACTGGGTCCCTCCACACCAGCTTACCAAAGCACTTGTATCATGGAGCTGACCTTCAGAGCACAGCACAGAGAGCCTTAAAGGAACCTGAGAGCTGGCCCCTAGCAGCAGCAGCCAGCCCCAGCAGCTGGAGTGCTCCATCCGAGGAAGGGTATCTATCAGAAAATCCCAGCTGATTCACGGCCCCATTCCTTGGCTGCATGCTGGCCTCTTTACACCTCTGGTGCTGGAAAAGGAAGTGAAACAGCCGGTTCTCATGTATGCACTGAACAGCTCTGAAAAGCCCCCCAGTTGTAGAAAAACGCAGCAGAGCTGCAAGGTCTGGAGCTGGTTTCCTATCTGGAAGCCAGGCAGGATGCTGGATCTGTAGCTGCAGTTTGCATTGACAGAGGGCCAACTCCAACACCGCTGTTCTCATCTGCTTTAGTGGCAGATGAACATTTGTGTGCCATTTTCCCATCTGGCATCATACAAGCCTAAACCAAAGACTAAAATTCCCCCAGCTTTCTATAGAGTGGTGGCATGAATTGCTGTCTTGTTCAGTGCCATTTTCTGTCACCCAACTGACACTGGGATCCAAATCAGGGCCCCAGTTCAGCAGCGACTCAGTGACTTGTCCCATTCCAGCCTCCCTTGGCCTGTGCATATCCCTAGTTAGACACATTTAAAGAACTCACTACAGCCATGCTTAAACCCTGAGAAAAAAGTATCCCAGCAGAAGGCAGAGAGCCAGCTTGATCAGCCACTCACAGTGAGGTGTGTTCAAGCCAGCTAATGGGTAATCCTGTGTCTACTTACCACAAATACACAAGATAACTCACTGTCCTGCCTGGCAGAAGAGTGTTAGTGCCTCTTGGGAAACAAGCCTTCCTGGTCAAAGATTATCCTTGTAGAATAAATAATCAAACCAAACTAATGCATATATATATATATATATATATATATATATATATATTTATAGTTCACATGGATTCATATGACATGTTGCATATGCTTATGTCAGTCCATCTGATGGGGTAGAAACCCATAGGGAAGTTGTTACTACACTGAGAGAATGGGAATATTCTGGTGAGTCTCAGCATGGCAGAGACTGTTCTCAGAGGTCGTAAAAGACTTCTGCAGCCTGCTAATTATACACTAGCTAAATCTTATTACAAACAAGTAATAAGTATAGGCACGTTTGTTGGTTTTGCTAATGACATTAATGTCCTTTTTGATGATTTGCAGAGCTCTAGCAGGCCAGAGACTCAATTTGTACTGATATATCTCTCACTCCGGTGAAGTCTAGGAAGTCTGGATGTTTGATAGCTTTTCACCATCTATCTTTAGACAATCCAAGGTCTGTTTTCTGCACAGTAGTTTGAGCTGCTTTGTCTGCTGTATAACACACACATTCAGAACTCTAATTAGATAGTGGATCTGTGTATTATTTTCTGGTATGTAAGTGATGGTACATAGAATTACACATTATTCTTCTTAAAGGGAATTTATGCTTTTACTCCTCCCCAATTTCCTTATCTCCCTCAGCTGTGACACTGAAGTCTGCACTGTAGATTCATTTATCTTTCCCCTATGGAATCCCAGAGAGTTCAGACATCCCGGTTAAAACCCCAGACTTTGCAATTTAGGGTAAATCATCACAGGGTAAGAGATGGACTTAGAGCTGGTTAGTGCACATTCTGAAGAATTACCAGGACTTGCTGGGCAAAGAGAGGCAAAGGTTTTTCTCTTCTCTCTCTCCACATACTTCTGTGACTGATTTGTTTTGAGTTTCCAGTGTCTGTTTGCACAGACCTAATCATCAGTCCCACTGCCCTTCTCCACTTCCTGTCTGAGAACAAATGGAGACAGTCAGCAGCAGCAATCTCACATCCTTTCGTATGAAAACCACTGAACACAATTTGTCCCGCCAGGGAAATCAGTGCTTTAAGTATGTGAGTAATCCACTGATTTCATAGGAATATCTCTGGATGGCTTTTTTCAGCCTGCTCCGATGGCTGCAGTGACAGAAGGACACTGCCCTGAGCACACTCTTGCATGCTGCAGGCGGGTGCCAGCAGCTCTGTGTGGGCACTGCTGGCCCGTGCTGCAATTTGGGGAGCCCTGCTGTGCTGGGGCAGCGAGCTCCTGCCCCCAGCTTTCGATCCAGCCGTTCCTAGCATTACACATCCCTGGGAATACACTCAGAAACTACAGATGAGGTCATTCCCAAGAGTCTGCTTAGGTATTTGGGGCCCTTGACACTGAGAGCAGCTAAAATCTTATACTCTATGAATGGTTTTTAAAGGGAAAGTGGAACTCCTTTTATAGTACATTAGCTGTTTGCTATCTTGAATTGGTAAATTATTAACTCCTCTACAATTTGTTTATCCTTATTGTTAGATACTGCACTAATACACATTCTTCTATCTTACTTGCCTCCTAAGAAGCTTTGGGAGTGACAGTTACTTATAAAAATCCAAAATAAAACATTATTCATTAATTAATATTGTTTATGTGTATTAACAAATCTGAGGCTGATTTCTTTGCTGTGCTGTCCCTTTCAAGTGATCCATCAAATATGAAAAGCAGCAACGTTGGCCCAAACTGCTCTGAATTTGACTTGATGCTCTAAACTTCAAAACATTTGTCCAGGAAATTACACCACATGCTCTTCTTTGGGCCCTGAGATAGAACAAAAAGCACAGCATGCAAAGATACCTCACCACTGAGGATGGGGGTGACTCTATCTTTGCCCTCTATTCAATTTGTCTTGGGGTAATGATTCTTCATTAGAAAGTGGAACACCAGGATAGTTACAGAGAACCTTTTTCAGAGTTACTGAGTCAACATGCACACAGTCTACCAGCCCACAACCTTAGACTCCCATACTTCCACGTTCCTCTCCCCTAGGCTGGGCACTGGGCTTCCCAGCTGTTGTGTGTCTGACACCCATGTCAGAGATGGCACTTGAGGTTCAAGTCACCATTAATGTGCTGATAAAGAATCCTTACCTCATTGTTCAACCATCATAAACCTTTTGCCTGAGTGCAGATGGTGCTGAGGCAACAAACGGGGGTTTCTTGATGCAAAGGGACGTGCTGTGCTCCAAATGCATCATCAGAATCACAGATTAGTGATGTCTTTTTAAAAATGTGCTCTGAACATGAGTTTTTCCTTCCAAAAATAACTTTTATTTTGTTCATATTAGAAGAGCAGGATGTTCTTTCCTGTCCTGAAGGGATGAGGAGGAAATGAGAACTATGGGGTTCTTACATGGTATGAGCTACTATTCTTCTGGATTAGTCCTGTGAATCTTGATTTTTTTCTCCCCGGGCTTAGCATTTTATTCCCCATGGACCTCATTTTGCATTCATTCATGCTGATGTTACTCCAGAGAAGCTCTCTTTGATACCAAAGGCATTCCTCCATGTTTACAACCTCTCATCCTAAGGCAATAGGCATTAGAAGGGAGGCAACCTACTGAAGACAGTGCATGCTAAATGTCTCAATTCCCTTTTTGAATGAGATAAAGTCAGTTGAGAGACATGAGTGGGGGCAGAAAGCATCCTTTCCTGTACTCTATGTTGAAGGAAAGAGACAGCAGTTTGGAGGAAATGTGAACGTAATGGACTGTGCATTTGTATCCCATTGTAGCAAAGTTTGACAGGAAACACTTGGGGCTTGATTCAGGAAAAAGTAAATCGTGTCCCTTTATAACACTCTCATAACCCCAGTAATCCTGCAGTATTTGACTACATCCCTGCCTTTAATGTATATATTCTCACAGCTCTTTCCAGAAGACCAGAAGGAAATCTGGTCACTGGGGAGCAGGGGAGGCATGGGAAGAGATTTTACAGTATTTTCCATCCGATGACCCTCCTGAGTGACAGCAAAAGGCCAGCAGCTCTTCACTTTTAAACCAAATGGACTCCTGAGCAGCTGCCATTATTGACTGCCACCAAAAGCAGTTCCTTACATGAGGAAAGCTGCAAATACAAAACTTTGGATAATTTCTCAGCAGCCCCTGCCAAGCCCCTGAGAGCTTTTTGTTGCCATTGGCCTTCACTGTAATGTATAGATGGTTGCAGTGAATTCCCAATGCACGTGCAAGGCCAGACACTCCTCAGCAGGCATTGGAGAATCCCTTGGTTAGAGGCTCACCCTGCAGCAACATGGAAAAGGTTCCAGCTCTCAGCATTTAGCAACTTTGTTCCTCACACAGCCCACTGAGTTCTGTGGGATCTGTGCTGGTCCCCAGACATGCCTTTAATCACTCCCAAGGGAGCGTGCCTTGGGAATGGCCAGGGCCAGGCAGTTGTTCCAGCCCTTTGTCTCTGGGGAACACGCAGTACCACCAGTGCTTGGCATTTTCTGTACAGCTCACCAAGCTGCAAAGATTGCAGAAGAAACCAACCCCCCACACGTGACCCCAAAGAGACGGATTGAGGGCAAAATGCCCTTGATTGAAAAGGGAGGCACCCAGGAAACCTTGTGGTATATATATATATTTTTTTTTTTAACTAGAGCTAAAGTAATTTGGCATGTGTGTCCCCTGAGCTGCTTCCTAAGCCACAGCTGCATGAGGAATTATCTAGCTCTTAGCTGAAGTAACTTCTCAAACAAACCCCAAACATGTAGGTCATTAAAGTGCTAATAAAAAAAAGAAGTTGATGAATCTCTGAGCAGTGCTCTGATTATCTCTCTGTGGGGAATGAAGAACTCATTAACATGAGCTCTATGCCACTCCCTCCTCCTTTTTCTGAGTTTGGCATAAAGCAAGGAAACAAATGTTTGTGGTTTGGCCAAGCTTCTAATGAGTAGCTCAGCTAGGTCCACTGATTAGACACGTGGCTTTATGGAGGGTGGAAAGGCTGCTGTACCATGTAAAGTGGGAAAGAGTGGCAAAGCATTTCTGCCACATTGGGTTCCCAAAATGGACATGCTTTACTTCTTATGTGGATTTTTTTCAATGTAGTTAGTGAGAAATGTACACAGAGAGGGTTTCCTTGACCTGGCTGACAGAGAAACTGTGTGAGATCCAGAGAGAGTAACAAAGCTAGTTGTATGTCTGAGGACTCACTTTCCAAAAATTGTTGCAGCTTACTATGTGTTTGGTTTCACTTGTTAAGGGAGGGTTTTTAATGCTAAGATACAATTCAACCCCAAAAGAGCAGTCCTGCCTGTCATCTGTCCTCCCTGCTCTAGGTGTTACCTGTCCCTCTCCACAGCAGGATGTCTGCACATCAGGAGCACACAGGCAGAGGTCTCCACTTGCTGCATCACCTGCAGGAGCTGCAGCACAGGGATCTGCCTGACTAGAACAGCCCAGGCCACTGACTCTCCAGGAGCACCTGGCAGTTGTTTCAAAGGAGGGAACAAAAGCTCCAGAACTAATGGGAGAAGTCTTTTCCATGCAGGAAAGTTTCTCCTTGATCATGCTTGTAATCCATTTACAGCCTGAATCATCAGTACTTGTCAGCTTCATAATCCTTCCAAGACTAAAGTAAAACTCATCTACATGCCCAGGAGAAGAAAACTCACCCTACAATAAACCTGAAAGGCATCCACTGGGATAAGCAACTGCTGCCTCTGAAATTCAAATATCAGGGTGTGTGATCAATGTCATGCAGCACCTCAGCACTCAAATCAACCTCCTGAGACATCAAGTCTGTCCCCTGCTGCAGCAGACAATGCACTGTATAATGACTTTAATAAACTACAACTCAAAAGCAGTGAGATTTTTCCATTCCAAATACCCCCCTTGGGTAAGGCAGTATTTGATTGCTCTAATGGTTGAAAACTCTCTTCTGGTTTTCAGCTGAAATTTGTGTGTGGCCAGTTCCTATTCAAGCACTCATGTTCCGGGACTCTCTCTAGCTAAGGAGCTGTCTGGGCCAGAGCTCAGAGTTCAAGGCAAAACCCCACTAATTTCATTCCAGTATCACCCTCACTTTCAAAACCACACCCAAAGTTTGTAATTTCTTGGCCTTTTCAGGTTCAAAGTTTATTAAAACATAATACAACTGTATTTTTTTTTTCCAAAAGGAAATAAAAACGAGGGATGAATATGGATGGAACAGCCCTACTAATTCCATGAGTGTTAAACTGAATTAATAGGCAAATTGGAGAAAGCCAATTGCTTCAACCTTTGTAGCACACTCCACATGTAGTTATATATTCTTCCTGTGCACAAGGAAGGTTTAGATTTCCAACAGCCACCAGATAGTTAAAAGTCCTGTATTAAATAGCAGATGCTGTGCCACCTCACCCCCTTATTAGTGGCAGGGAACCTGCAGGTTCCTGTGGTGCTGGTGTGGTCAGATGGAGCCATGTCAGTGCTGTGTACACATTTGCAAAGTTCAAACGTGTTCTGTATCCTGTCCCTATTCAAATCAAGTACCCTGTGGCTGGACAGTGCCTCAGGCACTTTTTCCTCCAGGGATCTCTCCAGCTCTTGAGGGTCCTTGTTCACTTTTCCGTGGCGGTCTTTAACTCCTACCCTGATGTGGTGGCAGCAGCCAGCGGGCTGGAGCCTCTCTGGTGACCCCATCAGGGTCTTCATCCCACCCTGCTCCAGCCCTGCTGCTTTCTCCATGATCACGGTCCTTGAGGGCTCTTTAAAAGCAAGCAGTACCGAGAATTAAAAGGTTTTGTCCCCAAACCTACATGGAGTTAGCTAATGTGTGTAATTTTAGACCTGTAAGCAGCAGTGCTGATTTCAAAGGGACCTTCTAAGACTTTCAAGCATGTTTGACAAAGTTTCTACTTGATCCTGCTTTTAATTCACTCCTAGCCTGGATTATGAGGACTTGTTGGACTTGAGGACTTCTGCATCTCAGAAATTATTAAAAACGTAATTAAAATACAGAGGTTTGGTGGTTTGGTTTTGTTGTTGTTTGTTGGTTCGTTTTTTCTGTTTTTTTGCATAAAAAGGAGAACTATCACTCAATGCTTCTGTGACTTCAAACGTCTGGTCAGAGCCGCTCAGATGTAACAAAACCGGCCCTGAAACCGAGAAACCAAGTAACTTTGGGTGGGGAACCAAGACAAGGATGATTTCAGCTGCAAAGCGGAACAACTGCAGAAAGCCAAGAAAACAAAAAAAAAAAAAAAAAAAAAAAAAAAAATGGAGAGAAAGAAAGGACAGCGTTTGCCAAGATGACTTTAGCATTTCGTGCAGCTTTTTTAGCTAGGGCTGCTCTAGGCAAAAGAGCTTTCTCCTGAGCAGCACGAGCCATCTGGAGAAGCCGTCTGCCGCCTTTCAGCCCCAACAACTGTTTAAATTTCTCAGAATTTCACTTCCAGACCAGCGTTTTGATGTTGTTGTTGTTTGGGGGGCGTGGGTTCTTTATTCATTTTTCCCGCACGCAGCGCCCCGCATCCCCGTGCGCTGGGAGCGCCTCTCCAGCACGCTGGCCCCGCGGGGATCGATGCTCCAGCCCCGCACTGCAGGTACGGCAGGGGGACAACAATGGGGGCAGGCGGGGCGGAGGGCACCGGCCGCGCCGCCGCCCCTCGGCCCGGCTGGAAGCCGCGGAAGGGCGAGGGGAGGCGG
This sequence comes from Muscicapa striata striata, assembly GCA_030060385.1. Classification (NCBI taxonomy): domain Eukaryota; kingdom Metazoa; phylum Chordata; class Aves; order Passeriformes; family Muscicapidae; genus Muscicapa; species Muscicapa striata. The sequence continues at coordinate 3,647,104 of JAREIS010000023.1, read as the reverse complement.
CCGTGACTGCAGCCGGGCCGAGGGGCGGCCGGGGCAGGGCGCTGCCAGAGAGCGATCCGGGGCGGGCAGGCGGGAGGAGGAGCCCAGGTGTCCCTTCCTGCCACATGGTGCGCCGCCCCTTTCCCCGCCCGCTCCCGCTGCTGCTGGCGCTCCCGCCGGGGAGCGGGGATGGACTGCAGCACAAAGGCGCGGGCCCGCTGAGGTAACGCCGCCGGGCTGCGGGCACCGCCGGGGCACGGGGGCGAGCGGGGCCGCGGCCCTCCCCCGCCGAGCGCGGGGCCGAGCCGCGGAGGGAAGGGAACGGGAGCGGGAAGGGGAAGGGGGCGGCGGGCGGAGGCCCCGAGCGCTCCGCGGAGCCGCGGCCGCCCCGGCGCTGCGGGGAGCGCGGGGCCGCGGCCGCGGGCGGGATGGGGCCGTGCGGGGGCACCGCGGGGCCGGGGGAGCTCGCCCGCGGGGCTGCGCCAGCTCTCCGCCGGGGGAGATGCTGCAGTGCTGCCGTTCTGCCTCGGCGCTGGGCTGAGCGGGAGGACGGGGCTTTAAATAATGCGCCTCCGCTCCGAAACTCCGCTAATCAAATAAAACCTTGGGAGGAATTGTCGTAACTACGGAGTGTCCTCGCTCCGCCGCAAGGCTCCGGACTCTGTACGCGTCTCGGAAAACTTCTTAAAACGTGCGTTATTTGGGGGTTTTCTCGTGGCGCGCAGCTCCACCTCCGCCGTGGCTCGGGTGCGGAGAGCCCGGGCTGCGCTTCCCGGCTCGGCTCGGGATTCCGGTCACGGCAGCGCGGACCCACCGCCGTGCCCAGCATCGCTGCTGCCGCGGGCACCCGCCCCCTGCTCTCTTCGCAGATTGCAATTATCTCCGTTCTGTGCTTGTCTTAGCCAGCAGGAAATTCGAGATTGCTGCCTTGAACTTTAGGCTCCAGAAATGAGGATTTACGATGGGCCTTTTGGGAGTTTGTTCCTCGGTGTTGGTCAGTTTTCATCTCGCATTAAAAAGCTTATTTAGGAATGCAGAGCGGAGTTATCAGTCAGTGTTCGCTGCAGACTTCAGGGCAGGCAGTGTCTGCATGGCTGAACGATGGGATTTTGGCAAGGAAGCCTTGGTGTGGCTCTGTAAGGAGGGTAGAACATGCCTCAAAAGCCACAACCCGGTCGTGGAGGTGGGTTGCCTCTGTCATCTCAGCATCATTATGTTACAGGCAGGTTGAGCCTGAATCTGCTGCTTTTCATTCACATGTCCTGTACTCGTGTCTGGAGGGTAGTGATGTGATACCAGGTGGAGGAAGAATGTGTAGGCATGTGCCTCATCTGCGTGGTTCCACTATGTGGAGGAGTTAAGTTTAAAAAAACAAATAGATAAAATCAATGGCAATGAATATCTGGGCAAAAAATGAATGGCCAAGGGTTATAAAAGCACGAATGTATGGAATTGCTGAATTGTGTGGGAGAAGTTGCTGCTTAAATGAGCTTTGGTACCAGAGGAATGAAGCTGACAAACGTAACCTCAGCCTTTCAAAGAGCGCCTTGCTGTGCCTGGGGCAGCTCCAGGCTGTCTCACTTTCCTTCTGGTCCAGCTGCTGATGACTGGAGTGAAGCACAGGTATGGCTGTGTGTGATCTGCTGGGAAGGGATGGTGCTGCCTTTTGGGGGGAGTGCTGCAAGACGGGGCAGGTTCTGCACGTGTCTGCTTTGACAGCAGTTCTGTGAATGGCTCCCTTTGCCTCCCTGCCAGGGTTTGCCCTGTACCAGGGAGTTCTCAGGACTGCACACCCGGTCGCTTCAGTGGCCTTGCTGGCTGGAAACTGTGTGAACAAATTGTACAAACCTCCTTGGTGGCATCCAGTACTTGCAGGGAAAGAAAGTGTCAACCCAGGGAACAGCATGAGCTCTTTGGCTGTTATCAGACAAGCACCCCAATGCTGATTTGAGTAAGAAGTGCATGCATTTCTCAATGAAACAAAATGATAATTGTGTGACTAATAGAGTACACCAGTTCTAACTTTATATGTTGTCATGTTAACGCTTTCAGTGTTAATTGCATTATTTCTCAGAAGATACTGTTACTTGAGTTTAATTTTTACTGGAAGAATGTGAAGTCCCAGGCGGGAAGGGGTGGGCTGCTTAGGGGTTGAGTGTTTAATGATAGAGGTTAGTGCATGATGATGATGATGATGATGATTAAGCACGTCCTTAATTCCTGACCAATAGATGGAGTACTGCTATGCTTTAGGATATCTGGGGATTTAATGGTCTCTTGGTTAAATCAGTCATTATCCTTGACTCTTGCCTGGGGATTGAGGCAGCTGACATTATTTAAGGGAAAGGTGATTCTAGGGTGGTGCATTCAAGCTGTCATGTACACCACAATCATCTAACCCAAAGAGAAGGTCCAGGTGATGCCTCTGATGCCCCAGGCTCTGCAGTGCTTGTAGGGTGGTTGGAGTGGGGGAAAGGGGCAGTTTCACTGCCTGGGCCAGCAAGGTGTACTGCAGCCCTTGTGGTGACCCTGGTTGTGGAATGAGCTGTTGGACAGGGCTGGCTGAGCCCAGCTGGGCTCGGTGTAGCTGTGCTGGAACAGTCCCTGTTGCATGTGATGTTAGAGGTGACATTGCACACAGGGGCTGCCTGCTTTTGTTCAGCTCCACTTGTTAGAAGCTGAATGACCTGGCATAAGACTCTATTTGCTGTGAAAATTGTGAGAAATTAACATGTAAGAGATGAGAAATGAAAACTGTTTTAAGAAAGGCCAGCATTAGTTTGTTTCCTTTTGTAAGGGGAATGTTTTACAGATCAAGAACTGAACTGAAAGAAGGCAAAAGGCTGCTAGTTTTTTCTCTTGTTAAAATCATCATTGCCAGTTAAAACTGCAGCGCTGTTCTTGCTGCGCTGCGGATGGTACTGGAATGATAATGCTCTAAAAAAACAATTTTAATTTAGGGGAGTAACTTGTTTCACTTTGAGATGGTGCATAAAATTGCCTTTTTGCTAGATTTTTATGAACTGCATACAAATTCTAGTTTCTTTAAAAAATGTCCTGTAACTTTAGCAGCCATAGTAACCTCTGGCTATTATTTCCCTTCTAAATCAATTTTGCATTTTCATAGTGCTGCTGTTTCAAAAGCTGAGTCGGTCGTTGTTTTTGTATTGACTTAGAAGAATGCAATCTATATTTTTTAATGACATTGCTTCCCATTGCATCACAGGCTTTTCTTCAAGCTATGTTTTGAAATGCCTGTTGCCATATGAGAGGTGGTGGTAGATGGTGGTGTGGCTTCTGGTAGGATTCTTGGGGGTTGGTTGTCTTTTGTGTAGTGTTTTTTTTGGCAGATGAAGATGAATAAAAGCTACTTGACCCTAAGGGAACAAGCAGTAACTTACTCATTGTGTGTTAATATTAGTTCTGTTTGCCCACAGAGTCTACTCTGCTTCTCTACTAACTCTGAGTCGCTTGACATGTGGGAAAACACTTTTGTTTCTTTTCTGTATTCAAGATAACACATGTCATTGTACATCATCACAAATGGGATTTTGAGGGATTTCATTTAAAGATATCCTAGCAAGTGCATGGCTTTTTTGCAGATAATTTGTGATCCAGATTATTAGTTAAGAGAAACAAATTTTAATTGGTTAGATAAGAAAGTATGTTCAGTTGTGGCATGCTCTTAATCTGGGCTGGTGGCAGAGGGATGGCAGTTCAAAACTAGAGTAAACTGGAAAATGTTGACTGCTAAAAAGGTGAGATTTTCTACAGATTCATTGAGAAGTTGGATAGTGGGAAAAGGCTTGAGAGCATCAGACCTCAGAGGCAGGGTGATGGCCCCTGGTATTTTATTCCTCCCTGGATCTTTACAATCTGGTGAATGTGATGTAGGTATCTGTTTATTTAGGACTCTGGGAGCATATTAAACATAGTTTGTGTCTTATGGTAGTAATGTCAATTCTGCTTGACAAGGATGCAATCAGCTGTTACAAAGTGCTAATTAGGGAAGTATTCTAATAGCCTCATTCATTGTTCTCTTCTCTTAAACTGTTGTGGCCTTGGCCGGGAAGAAACTCTTTTCTTGCCTGGTATTGTCTAACGTGTTAAAATCCAAGTGACATCAAAGCAGGAGGCAGTTTTCATGTGAGTCAGCAGGCTGAGGTGAGGATCCCTAAATCACAGGCTGGTGTGAGAGCTGGGGCTTGCTTTGTAGCATTTCACGTTGTGTTTTCTTGACCCACAGCAGCTAACAGCTGGTAAATCTCTTCTCCCTTGCACAGCTGGAATCTCCTGAAGTTCCTTCTCCAGCTGAAGTACGTGGCAGTCCTGAGCAGCAGGGGGTTGACAGCAGTTCAGTGCTGTTCTATTGTTGCTGCACTGCCCTGAACAGTACCTGGTGTTACTGGCAGCACTTCAGCCAAGAGCTGGACTCTGCTTGTTGGCCAGACCAAGAGGATTCATTGAATTGCTTTGATAATCTCTGCTTGTTGTCTTCATCTATACCTGTAATAACTGATCTCAAGTTTTTGTTTGTTTGTTTGCTTTTTTTTTATTAATGCATATATTCAAGCGTTAAATGATATGGGAGTTTTGTTGTTTTGCTTTGTTTGCCTTTTTTTTTCTTGTAGAAAACAAGTATCCCTGTGCATATCATCCATGGCTATTACACTAAGCACAACACAGGTTAGAGCCCAGGTGGACCTGCATATTCTGTTTGCAAATGCACAGTCAGTGTCAGTCCTGGAAGGAGGGTGCTCACCACCCAACCTGCACATGTCCTGATGGTAAATAGAGTGCAAAAGAGGAAAGCTTACTTGATGGATAAAGCTTACTTAATTGTTCAGTATAGACAAAACTGCATTAAATAATATATATATAATATATATATAATATTCAATAATATATATTATATCCCCATCCCCCCACAAATGTAGACCAGCTTTTTTTTTTTTTTTTTGGACAGCTCTAGAAGTCTTGGCAGAATGCTGTGGGAGCAGTTTGGTACTGAAATTGTCTGTGTGATTCAAATAAATAGTTTCTAGAGCAATATCAATTATAAATTGGCTGAGTTCAGGGAGACTGCTGGTATTAATGTAAGTCATTTCATATAATCCAGTGTCCCAGTACTGTCTTAACAACCCATATGATGTTTTAGTCTTTATGGATGTATATACAAGAAACCTCTGTATTTATAAAGAGCATCACTAAGGCCACAAAGTCAAGTATTTGAAAGCTGGGTAGTGCTTTCCAAAGAAAATATCCTCAATTTAAAAATTAAATTACAGCATTGGAAAGCACACTTAGGAGCCCTGATGTCAGAAAGAGAGAAGTGTTTTGGCTCAGATGCTTCAGATCTAACAGACACTTACCAGAGGTAACCTTCAGCCTAACATATGAAAAATTACGTGAAATTGAAAATAGAATTTTGGGACGGAAACAGTGGACAATACTAGGCAGTGCATCCAGCTCTGTCTAGAACTGAATACAATAAGTCAAAAGTACTGACCTCACAAGTACCTTTGTTTTTTCCTGACTCAGATACACAACCGTTTTTAGGAGTGTTAATGAATTGTATAACAATTTGTCCAGGCTCCTGGTCAATGCTATAATAGGAGTAAAACACAATTTAAGCAAGCTGCCTTTCAGTATTATTTAAATTATTGCTACACACCAGGTGACAAAACCTATTTGCTGTGTATCCTAAACCACCACTAAAACATAACATAAAATTTTGTTATTGGAACATACAAACTGTATTTGAAGGTGTACCCTGTGGAGGGTCAGATCAAGTGTTCTCAAATGATTGTTTTCAGCTGTATTGACTACAGTTCTTTGAGGGTGCTGAGATTTAGGGTGTAAGAACCTGTATATAAAAATAATACCTGGCATCCCTATGCTACGTTAGCCTGTGTAGCTCTCCTGATACAGCATTACTGCAATAATGAATGAATGCCTAGTTCAATATATGTTTCTGTTATTGTGTTTAAATTGTGACAGTACCCACAATAAACCCATCGTCCTGTTTCAGATCTTGATTGCAGATGAAGCTTTGCACTAAATACCTGGTTAAGGGATAATTGTCTTCGTAATGTTCACAGTTAATCTGTACAATTTCTGGCTTTCAATTGCAACTGTCTTTAAATGCCTAAATGTCTAAAAATACAGGCAAAGGCAAAACTCTTTTGGTTTGTTTTTGGACCCAGCTATTAGGGCAGAAGGCAAAGATGTTCATGGCCTTTAATTCACCCACTAAATAGAAGCTGTTCCCTCCTAGGGCAAACTGTATTTTCAGGCCAAAGTAACTTTCTTATTCTTAAAGCTACTGAGGTTGTAAAAGCATTTGTGGGTACGTGTTAGTTTCTTCCTATTTTTTATTTATTTTTTTCGCCATCCCCATTGATGAGCATAATACTGAATACAAATGAGATTTCTTACTGATGTGCTGATGGGAATGGGTTGGCTGTGCAGAGCTGTTTTCTTTGACACGTAGCTGACTTGGCATTCAAAGGACACGTGCATGTTCTGTGTTAAACGGCTTAAGGACTGGAGTGACACAGTTGGAGAGCCTGGCAGATACCTCTGTGTGTGCATGATTTGGAACAAAAAACTCCATCTTCTAAGACAAACTGTCCAAAGTAGATCTCTCAGTCAAATTTTCATAAATATTTTTATTGCAAAGATTTAATCCTGAGCATCTCAAGAAGAAAGAAGGACTTGTGATGCATGTTTTAATAATGGCTAATAAAATGTTTTTTAAAGCAAAGTATGTCTGTAACCAGCAAAACCCTCTTTAGCTGTTTGTTTTGTTCCTTATCAACCTGATTAAAATCATGGGTCTAGTACGGAGCAGGAAAAAAATGCAGAAGAACTTGCAAATACATTGAAATTTATGATGTTTCAAAAGAAATAAACGAACCCAACACAAAAGCAGAAACCAAACCAAGTGGTCTGGCAGTCAGGTTCCCCCTCCATTTTTTTACTCTCTTTCAAACTTTGTTTAAATACTTTTGCAGTATGCAGAGAGATTGAATACATCTGTGTAGTGCTAGCATGAGAGAGTCTGTGCTCAAAAACAGGTTAGTTCAAAAAAAAAAATGAAAATCTTGAAATGAATCCAGGTAGCTTCCTAGTTAAAACATATCAAATAACATAAAGCATATGAACTCAAGGCAACTCAGCTTAACTATATAAAACATTTAAGCTGTAAAGCATCAGGAGGTTTTTTTTATAGGTGCCTGGATAATTTGCCCTGAGGTGGCAGAGGGGCTGATTGGGTTGGTTCCCTTTTTGCATCAGATGTTTTCCTGTGAGCCAAGAACTTGGGGAGAAGCTGAAATACTGCTTCCTCTTTAAAGGGTTGTTGCATATGCATTATGCTCTTTGTGTGTGTGTTTGCTTAAACTTGGATGTTTTTAAAGATCAGTGCCCCTCATTTTGACATGTCCTAAGACAGCTCCAGGTTAAGGGCTGGATTCCAAAGACTGCTTAGTTCTTCTCAAGCACCACACCATTCAAAATGGAAGCTTTTGCTGTTTGGTCAGCAGAAAGTGTTCTTTTTCCTTACCATTCCTAACATGAGTGTTTTATTGCATATCAGTGCTTCTAATCAAATCAAGTGGCACTCAATGTATTGCCTGGTGGGATCCTGTGTCCTTCCAAGTATCTTAAGTCTGAAAGTCTCCAATTACCTGAATCATGGCACTGTCAAACGATGGAAACTCTTCAGTGTGGTTATTTCTTCTGTACCACGGAGATGTCAGCCAGCAAGGGTGGTCATCATTTCAGACCAGTGCTTTGGGAAATCTTTGGTTAGATGTGGAGATTTCTATCTGAGGAGGGATTTGGCAAACACACAGAACAGGTCTCGGGGTGAAAGGGAGGCAGGAGCAGGGCCAGCAGGAGCCCAGCTCATCCAGTGGTTCCAATGGCAGCAGCTTCATCTGCCTGGCCCTTTCCTGGAGCTGGAAGAACACACAGCCTAGCCCACATGTATCAGCAGAGCAGTGTGTGTATGGGTAACCCTTTCCAAGAACCTTGAGTGCTGCATGGCACTTGTCACCAGGTTTGGGTCTGTGAACTGTTTCACAGGAACCCACTAGACAGACCAAAGTATATTAGTCTTATTGTCCCAATACTTGTCTTAGAAGATTGTATCTCTCCACTGGAAAAATTATCAGTTTTCTTGTTGAAAAGGGTTGAAATTCTCCCCTTTATGGGAAAAATATTTAAAAATTAAAACAAACCAAACCCCAGATGTATCACTTCCTTTCCTATTAATATTAGCTAGTATATTGCATATTGTGCAATGTTGATTAAAAAGAATTGGTGAGAATAAGAATAAAAATTTATTTATAGCCTGGGTTGGCCTTTAACAAGAGAAAATAGCTTGAGGTATACCATGTAACACTAGTGTCTGGCTACTATCAAACACGCTGCAAATATATTGTAACAGATATTGTGTGCAGTAAATTTATCTTTGTAGTAGAAACCTGATGTTGTTGCTATTCCCAGGGGCTAAGTTGAATTACATTATTACCGAGGCTGAGTTAACAGAGCTTTGCTTATAGTATACATACAGACAAGGCGGTTCTTCACAGAGAGGTGACCTCTGCTGTATTTTGGTTTCAGATTTCACAGGGACCCATTTCAAAGTTTTTAGCTGCAGTCCACACCCTGCTGGTAGCTAGCTATAAAACTCTCTTTGAAGTTAAAAAAAAAAAAAAAAAAAAAAAAAAAAAAAAAAAAAAGTCTGTTCTTTATTACTTTAATAAAGTTAGATAAAGGTAATTTGTTTACTCTTTTTGTGATATACACTGCTGCCACTGTTCCTTGTCAATATAAGTGATACTTGAAAGATGGAACTAAAGCTAAGAAATTACTGGTTGCAGTGTGCAAATGCATAGTGTAAGTAATTATATTTTTTATAGCTCTTCTGTTTATTAGTTAACTTGGAGAATGTGCACAAGCATATATTTGTGCTAGGGAAGCTATTATGGCTGACATGGCATAATGTAGTGTACTCCTTCCAAGGTTATTCCACCCTCTCTCTAAACTTTTGTTGTTGTTGTTGTTGTTTCTTTCTCTCTCTCTCTCTCTCTCTCTCTCTCTCCAAAACCAATTTAAAGAACCAAATTAAAGTGCTGTAATCCTATTTAAGAACCCTGTTGAATAAGAAGCCTGCATGTCACCGTTCAAATAAATACAATCATTTAATGCAGTCACTCCTCTCTAGGACTGATTTCCATCCAATTGAAATATTTGGGTTGTACATTGCAACCAACCTAAAGAGGATATCCTGCTCTTCCCTCCTGGCCCTGTGGTCCTGCCTCATCCTCTCTTGTGTAAGCCCTGCTTCTTGCTGAACTTGTGCAATTCACTGTGAATTGCAGCAGAAAAGCTCCTCTCCCCTCTTTGACTGCATTAACTCTCTGATAAGTTAACTCCAGAGAGGGTTGAGTGAGCTCTAGGGTGTGTGCAAGGTGTTGGAGGCAGTGGGGAGAAGCAGGAAAAGATAGAAGATGGGGCAGTGTCAGTGCTGGGCTCCAGCCCCTTAATCCTTGTGTGCTGACAGCTCTGCAGCCTGCAGTACTGGGGGGCAATGAGAGCTGCACCTGGAAGGTGTCTGTAAGCCCAATCTTCTGCAAGGGGACTGGCTGTTGGGAGAGCAAGAATGATCAAACCACTTCTCCAGGCTTTGAGATATACAGTGTTTGTATATACCCCCCTATTGTGAGGTTTCCCCTTACCCTCCCAGTGCTCTCAGAATCCGAGGGGGAACAGCCGTGTTTAAAGGGAGACTCTGGGATAAATGTGATGTTTTGGGAAAATGGCACCATTTCAAAAATATTTCTATTAAAATAATCTCAGCATTCTAGGATGTGTGGCTCCCATATCCCAGCTCTGTGTGGCTGCCAGTGAGTGACAATCCTGTGTGGTGTTCTGGTCTTGGGTCCTTGGTATTGCTTTCCACAGTAGCCTGCAGTATCCATGCATAGCACAAGATGCACAACTAAATTTTCTGTAGTAAAATTCAAAGGTTTGCACTAGTGAATAGTGTATACCATTGCTTCTCTTACTTTTTCTTTATTTCATAAGTTGTGTGTAAGAAGTGAAGGATAAATACTGCCATAGGAGAACTTTAGCACATCAAGTAGGCCACACTGTCTGTATATATAGAACAAATTTTTTTTTGGTGACAGGGAAGGGTGGGCTTGCTCTTGGTTCTAGTAATGAACTTCTGCATATGTTTACAAGATAACTTTATATATAAAGAATTCCAAATTCCATTGAAGAAAATGTATACAAATAAGTTGTTTAGCATATCTCAGTGAGCCACCCAAAATGCATAATTCTAGCTTGCAGCCTCTTACTTGTCTTTGATAATGGTATTGCTTCTCTTCTCCTTCCATCCAGGCTCTCATCAGTTAAATGATGTGTAAGAAATCCTAGCGTGGCTAGAAACAAACTTGGCAGAAGAATTGTTTTAGAAGTGTAATGCTGAGCTCCTAACAGCAGAAAGCTGTTTGCTGTTGGAGTTGACTGAAATTGTTCCAGTGCATCTCTGTGCAGGTGGTGAGTGACACAAGTTCTCAGTGTGAATAACTGTCCTGCAGATAGCACTTTATTGTCCTCAGTGCCAGGTCCTCCCAGCTTTCTCCTGCACCTCTCTTCTCCTTTTTTCTCTTCTCATAGCTGCAGTGAAGGACTGTCTTCCAAAGTTTGCATTTTCTCTGTTTCATATGATATGCAGGCTTCAGTGTAGAGACTTAAGGAGTCTTATCAAAGTCATACTGGCTCAGTCAGAGTAAAGATGCTTTAGTTAAATAGACTATGGCCATGTTTAAAAATAACAGCTCTAGCTGTGTCAGCGTGTTAGACAACCTCCTACTGACTTCAACAGAAAGAACTTCTGAAAATTACTTTGCCTGTTGCAGTATTGCCCCACTATGAACTTGGTTTCTGTTGGAAGCATTTCAGTGTTAGATAAACCAAAACAGAACTCCTGAATTTTAAAAAGTGAGTAGCCAAATGGCTTCAGAGAGAACTTGTAGTGGGCACCCTTTGAATGCATAAACAGGAGTAGCAGCACTTTTGCTCTTGTTCACATTGTCAAAAAACAGCAGTGCCTAGGTTTGGGTGCAAACACCACCCTCATTTAAGCTCAGTTAGCTCTGGGTTCTCAGCTGTTTGATGTTTGTGAAAAGCTGGTGTGGGTATCTTCCACCCCCAGATCTCTGTGTGACTGCCATGCTTGCACACATGTAGCCTGTTGCTTTCTTGTAATAGCAAAATGTGTGGAGGGGCTTTCTAGTAATTCCTGTGCAATTGTCTCATTTTGCCCCTGCCCTGCTGTGTCTCTGACTTCTGCTGCCTTTCTGAAGACTGATTTAAAGAACTGATGTTCTTATAAAGTCTGGTTAATGAGAACTTTTTGAAAATACTTTGTGTATCTGATGTTTATTCTGTTCTTTACAGTTCTTGTCGTGTGTGGGTTTTCTGTCCTTTTTTGTTTCTTGGCAAGGAAGACAGTAATTACATTCTTGAACCAAGAGGAAGAGTATTAAGCCTACTCATAAAAAGAAGATTTATTATCAAATGTAGTTTTTCATTTTGTCCATTGGAATTTTTTTTTTTTCAACTCTAACCATACCCAGATTACTGTCTTCATTCATACGGTTGTTGTATCAAGTTTGGATGCTGTCTTTGTTAAATTACGGCTCCTGAGGGTTTTCTGTTACAGAGGTTTCTCCAGTCAGGGGAAATGAGGGTATAATAAAGAGGATTCAAGGGCTGGACACAATGATTCCATATAACTGAAACAAACAATGCCAGATTTGGCTGATGTTGGATTTTCCATCAAACTTTTTTTTATTGGCGTTCATTCATTTTACTTTAAGCAGAGTTTAGAATTGAGGCAGTTTGAGTGCCTGGAGGAACTGAGAGACCAATAGCAATACTTTTAATCACTGTATCCTATCTTTGTGCATTTATTTTGAATTCTGGCTTACTCAGGAAGTTGCTGTGATTCAAATGCCATTAGAGCAGTAAATCCAGCAGGAGACATCCAGATTCACTGAAAGGGCTATCACTGGAGCTAGTGTAACAGACCTGACTGTGCCTGGAGTTTCTGAAGCACTGATTCCAAGCATTGAGCTCATGCTTTGTGAGAAGCAGTGCTGTTTTCTGGCAGAGTGAGTATCTGACCTTCATTTCTGTTGCCTTTCACTTGCTGCAACTCCCTTAGCTGTTATTGGTATATTTTGTGTTTTACTACACAGTTATAAAATGTTATTAACTGTAATGTGCTAAAATAGGGATTAAATTATCAGAATGCACTTCAGGATGCAAGCAAATTTGCTGTGAGATTCTATAAATAAACGTCTGTGCCTCTCAGCCAGAAATACAGAGTGAAGCAAGAACGCAGGGTATGCTGGTAGCTTTCTCTCTTTCTCATGTTGAGCACTGCCAGAAGGGGAATGATGCTGAATCTGTTTTCACTGCCTCTGCTATGCCAGAACATTGGTCTTTCAGGGTAGTGTGCACTACTGCAGTTCACGGCAGATATTCTCAAGGAGAGAGGAGAAGGAAGAAACATAGTATTAGTTTTGACATTTACAAACTAAGGATACTACAGTAAAGCTGAAGTCAAAACTGTAGCTGTTGTTTAAATGTCCTTTTAATTATTTTGGAATGCTTTGGGGTATTTTCCCCACTCTTACTCTCAAAAACTTCCACGTCTTTGCACATTGGTGAAATTGGGTGCAGTGGTTGAATCATACCAGTAGACAAAACACTTTCCTCTTCCCATCTATTTCTGCATGTGCTCTTCAATATACCTTATCCAATTCTTTATTCACAGAAATCTAGAAGAAGCTTTCCTAATGCTCTTTATGTTATTAGGGTTCAATGGCATAACTTTTAATTTCTGTTCCTGCATCTTTTCTACCTTTTGTGGCTTAGAAGTAAAAATGGTAAAAATGGTGGCCTAAGGTGTAGCACTTTGGAGGATGAACACTGGATTTGTCATGGAGCAAAAAGCTGTATGTGATTTGAGATTAGCACTTGCAGTGCATCAGCCCTGTTTGTTATGGTCAAATTTACTGGACACAGCATTTTTAGTCTGTTTGTGCCATATGTGGTACAGGAGGATTCTGCTTGATGAAAGAAAGAAAATAAGCTGACAGAAGGAGTAAAACTACATACTGCCCCAAGGATAGAATTTTGGAAATATTTCTCTGGATTTCAGCAATGGGCATTACATAAGAAAGAAGAAAGTGTGCCCTGAAGTGCCTAAGTTATTGAAACATTTGTAAAAGTAGGATTTGTCTCTGTCCAGAAATTTATTGCAATGTCTGCTTCCGACCAGAGGTGACACAAGTATGGATGCTTTGTAAAATCCTACTCAACTACAGGAACATCTACAGGGTTTTGAGGGTTGCAAGATTGTTTAACTCAGTGTGAAAAACATAAAAGGTTGCTGCTGATATCTTCAAGTTATTTATTTACCTTGCAGTTGTGTGAAATTAAGTTTCCTGAGAGGTCTGGGTGACATTATTTATTGTAAGAGGATCTGATCTCTTAGCTGTTTGTTCTTTGTGGTAAACTGAACTAGCACAAACAACTAAAAGCATGCAATTGTGCAGCTTTCTAATTGGAGTGCTCTCTTCTGTGTATTTAATAGATCAGTGTTGAGGAGTGGTGGTTATAAAAGCAGAAGGTAGAACTGTCTTGGTTGTGAGATGCAGTGACTTCCTTGTAGCATCTTATGGGGAGGAATTTGCGCTGGGCTGGGACCCAGAGCCTCTTGAGCCACAGCTCTTTCTTTGGCTCAGCCCTTAAGGGAGCAGAAAGGCAGGAGGTATTCACAGCACTCTTTGTGGCCAGCTGAGGCTTTCCCCTTAATCACATTCCTGCTTTGAATTGCTGCTTGGAGAACTCTCTAAGGATGCTGGAAGCCTTCAAACAAGGCAAACTGAAGTCGGGCTTGGCTGGCCAATTAAGGTGCCCCAGCAGAGCAGTGAATAGCACACTTAGGTTATTTTGCCTGCATGCAGATTCTTGGTACCAGGGGCCTGGAGCTGTGGATCCTCTCAGCTCTGTGCAGATAACACCCAGATAACAACTCTCTGTTAATTCTCAGCTCATTATTCAGATTGCTGTTATATTTAAATATTCTGTCTGCATTTTGGCTTAATCTCTGAGAAGACTTGGGCTGTGAGGGTTTCAGGTTTTTTTTCAAAGTTTTTAATACAAGCTGTGTAAATGTTGCAGTATGTTATTTTTCTACTTTTAAGATATTTTATCCCATACTGATGTGACAGCTGTTCATGTTCACCCATCTTGGCAACAGTTAAACCCTTCTTGTGAAGTAGTTGGCAACTAATAGATGAATGAAGGTTTTACCACTGATTTATTAATGTGTCCAGAAACCACCTGTAAGGTTTTGGGTTCTCAAGCATTTCCATTTATTTGTCTTCCCTCTGAAGAAAATAAACAAATACATACACATCCTCATTTATTTCTCCTCCCCCCCATCCATAGGTAGGCTTGTCAAACTGGGGTTTATTTAAATTTAAAAGAAAATTCTTTGCTAGCAAGGCTTCTGTTATAAATAGTAGGTAAGTGCACCTACACATCAGGGCTCTCTTTTTAAGTGAGGCTGTAGCAGCTGAAGTTTGGAGATAATTTTAGATAGACTGCATGTGGGCAGAGCCTCTCACCTGCATCACGCCCACAAACCAAAGTGCTGGAAACACTTGGGTGAGAGCACAGCTGGGGCTCAGAGCCTGCACACTTCAGCAGCCTCTCTCACTGGAAGAACCTTTCCTTGTGGAGCAGAAACAAGTGCTTTGCTCACCTCTGGGCTGGGAGTGTTTGTTTATCCATCCTCGCCAGAGCTTCCTCTCTGAACAAGCCTTAGGCCTGACCGCGCGTTAAATCAATCTGATTCCCCCACTACAGACAGTGTTTATACAACCACGCATATACATTCAATCCTGTTGGAAATGATTCTCAAAACAGATGTTTAAAGCTCTTGTTAAAGGTCACTTGGGACATTTTAAATAGTTGTGTTAAATTCCAGTTGTCCCATCTTCCTGCCTAAGAGCAAGTAGCTATATACCTGTTGATTAGAAATTGGCTGGTCATGAGAGGATTTTAAAATTTCTGATCCATTCACATCATCTGACACAGAATTTCTTAGGTGAAAGTAGGACTTTCTCCTGTTTTGTTTTTTTGGTTTTTTTTTCATCATTTCATATGATCTTTTTAGTACCTTGCTTGGAAAACATAATCTAGATTAATCAAATATCTGAGCTTTACCAATAAATGTAGGTGCTCCTAAGTGGCATTGCCCTCTGAAATAGTTAGTTTTATTTTTTAAAGGTCTAATCAAATGATAATTTGGGGGAAAGATGTTGCTTTTTTTTCAACTGTTGGTTCTCAGTGATGTTACTGGTAGTTAACTAACCTACCTTTTCAAGTATTTCTGTTCCTTCAATAAATACATTGCTGAGGAATTGTATCAGTAACCACTGAACGTTTAGGGGTTTACTAATTTAACTTTATATGATCATGGATGTGGAGTGAGAGTAATGTTGATGTAGAGAGACAATTTTTCTTAAGCATTGGGCTCTCTATTTGTATGAATATGAGCTTGTCTGATCTAATTCAGGAATGTGTTTGTTAAGAGGACTGTTCTTAATTAATTCAATACTTGGATATCAAATATGGTGAAAATCTCTTGGGTTGAGATGTGGAATGATGCAGTCAGTGTTTCTGTACTCTTTCTCTCCTGTTTTGAAAAGAGTGAGCTTTATTCTAATCTCTTGAGGCTCCAAAAAAAAAATCAACAAGCATGAAATAATGGAGTTCATATTCAGACTTTACTGATTTTGAATTTAAAACTTACCTGTTGTTCCATTCTTTTTGTTGGTTGCTCTGGATTTTATCAGAATTAAACAACCTTTTATATACTAAGCAATCCTATAGTACACCAATTAAATCTTTATTTTATATGTTAATTGCCTTACTGAGAGGTCTCTGAATTTGTGAGTTTTCAAGGATGATAATATTCATCAATAACTTTGGTATGTTTCAATTGACTTTTAGGTTTTTTTTTTTACTTAAAACACTACAAATAATTGCTTAGAGTCTCTACAGTTTCCACAAGCAGTTCTGTAAGCTGAGTTGTAATAACTATTTTTGCACTTTGAAAATTAAATTTCAAGTCAGGTACAGTCCTAGCTAAGTAATGTTTGTAGCAAGGAAGCTCAGTCTAGACTTAGTTGTGAGCTGCATAGTTGCCCTCTCACAGCTGGTATGGCAGTGAGCTGCTACAAAGCAGGGTTTCCTCAGTAGCATGCTCAGGTTTTTTTTAGAAGAGTGTGCTTGAATTATTTTTTTGGTGGATCTGTGAAAGGGGAAGACATGCAACTTTTTCAGTTCTAGGAAACTTTTTTTTTGTGAGTTAAGAGACTTAGAAAAAAACATAGAAAATGAGTGAAATTCACATAGAGAGAATTTTTCCTTAAGCATTGGGTTCAGGATGTAGGCCACATCTGTAATCATGTTTTCAGAAATGAGTCCATATTAAATGGATTCTCTGCCAACAACATCTGTTTGCACTTTATGTACGTGTTTTCTTTCATAGAGAAAGCAAACCATGTGACATAACCCCAGTCAGATAAAATGATTGTTTATAATACTTTGTTTATTTATATAGCACCACAAGATGAAGTACATCTTCATCTGCAAAACCTTGCAGCAGATTACCAAGGTGAGCAGATGATATCTGCATTTCCAGATGGCTGGTCTGGGGCACTGTGTTGTGTGGTTTATAAGCCCTGCTTAAAGGCATATGAAATTAGTAGCTGAATTTGCTGTTTGAATGGGGGCTAATAATTCAGGTGCCTTCATGGGGAGTGTCCCACATTCTTTAGTGGCATTGTGATGCTAGAAGTGCTCCTGATGCATTGCATGGGGTCAGAAAGAGCATTACTGTGCAGCGACAAACCTTCACAGACACAATGCCTTTTAGGACTGGTTGTAACCCTCTGGTAGTGGCCACTGCTATGAGTAAAATTTGATAGCAGTGATTTGTTTTTATTAAAATAGAGAGCTCTGCAGTTGCTGTGCTGAACATGAATTGTTCAGACTAATTTCAGCAGGTTGGTCTTGACTGTGCTCTTAGAAGTGGATTCTTTGCTTACAAAGCAAGCTGACTGTGGGGCTTGTAGTGGTGCACCCTCACTTCTTGGGTTCTGCTTGGAAACAAAACAAAAGATAAGAATTGGAAATACCTTGCAAACATCAGAGGTGTGATATCCTGTATTAAAAAGAGTGTTGGGTTTTGATGGCCTGGGAGCAGGGGGAGCTACACAGTGGATTTCTGCTGTTGTAATCCTAAACAACAGACCTCCTCAGCACATGCCTGCCAAGGTGTTGAAGGGTGTCAGCTGTGTCTTTGTCACATGGAAGTTGAGCCACCTGCAGCTGTAGAGAAAGCTGTAGATGAAGCTGTGTTTAACTGAGCATGGTACTGTACTCCTGAGTCTGAGATATTTGGAAGGAGCAATTTCCATGTAGGCCAGCAGTTATTTCAGAAATAGCTTCATTTATCAAAAGCTCGATGGGAGCTTTTCTACCCTGCCAGACTTCGTGTGTCAGTGAGGGACATACTGGGGAGGGAGGCAAATGTCATCTGCTGCAGGGTTTATTTCTTCCCTGAACAGGCTCCTATCAAATGTGCACAAGGGAAGAGCATTTTGACAATTTGTACCCAGATAAAATATCCTCGTGTGCTTGATGATCTCGACTGAGATCCAGGGTGTCTTTCATTTTGCATTTTTTAACTGATTATTCATACACTAAAGTTTCTTAGAATATGCAGTACTCAACAAGTAATAATTTATTTGACTCTTCATTGCAACTGATTAACTTTTCTGTTAACAGCATAACTTCTTTTTTTGAGTCAGCAAAAAATGACAGTGGTTGAGAATAGATTTTTTCTCGCATTACCCAAACAAACCAGAAATTTAAATATTGTGGCTATTAGACTTTTTAAAATTAGGCACCCTAATTAACAGAGCTAAACATGACTTAATTACTTAATGTAATTAACAGAATATCTATTACCTTTTTAGTTGCTAAGCTAAAAGGTTTTTACCCAAGTACAAGCTTTTGCTGTGCATGATGACCCTTTAAAGGCTTTTGGGACTCTGTCCAGCTGGCAGCTTGGCATTGCTGAGCAGATGTGGCTGGTCTCTGGAGAGCTGATCTCTACTGCTTAGCTTTATTAATTCCTGACATTCTTATTGATCTGTGGGTCCAAACAAAAGTAAAGAGTCTCAGGTGGAAGTGGCATAATATGTAGCTTCCTGTTGGCCTTTTCCTGCTATTTTCAGGATGTATTTTGGTATTATTAGTCTTAGTGGCTCTTATTTTGTTGTATGTGCATGTGCATGTTTTACTGTTTCTTGGCTTCATATTCTGTTCTTGGTGATTCATAGAGCATCAAAATGCACAGAAATCATGTTCTCAGCACTTTAGAAGACCTCTCCAAGTAATTCTGCATGCTGGCTGTTCACAGGAAGCAAGTGGGCGTGCTGGAAGAGCATTCCAGTTTCCCAAAAGTGCTCATGATCACTGAGGGACTGCTGTGCACCTCCCTTCTGAGAAGCATTCTTCACTTCTTCCAATTATTTAATAATTAAAATATTGAGGTTGGGAGGAAGTCCATTTTCCTGTAATAAGGACAGGTGGTGTTGCAAAAGCAATTGAAAATGTGCTGATGGACTGACGTTTGGTTTTTCCTGTGATGTAATTTATATCCGTTAGAAACAAACCATAGTAAGTTTGACAATAAACTCAAATCGCAAGTGACAGGTTTTTTCTTAGTGTGGGGAGAGTTGTAGTCAGATGTTCTGTGCATGGGAAGTCTTTGTGGGCCACCCATCAATGTATTATTATCACAGCAGTAAAATGAAGATTTTTATTTTTTTTAATGGTTATCAAATTCAAGAGGAAGCATGAGGAGTTTATGAATAAGAAGAACATGACCACACGTTGGCATGTTGGAGGTGCTGATCACAGGCGGTTGCAGACAGAGTTCTGAAGGTTACAGTGGAACATGCCAGTGGGCTGTGGATTTCCCCCTTCAACCACACTCTGTCACAAATAAACATAATTACTGCAGCAGAGGCTCTGCACTAACACACATTGCTGACCTCATCCCAAGAAACACACAGCACTCGCCAGTTTCTGATATAGTTCGGGAAAAACATTTATTTAAATACTTACTGAAAACAGATGTTTGGGAGTTTTGTTGGGGTATGTTAAAGTCTTCTAAAAAAATTTAAATCCTGAACTGTAATTATAGTAGCTGATAGTTTATACCTTTCCAATCCTTGGTCTCTGAGGCCATGCTTTGATAATTTCTCCAAGGGAAGCACTTGCTGATCAGAAAGTGGACTCAGACTGAGACCACCCAATAGTCACTGAGTAGACTTCATGGCAATATGTGTGTTTTCGTTTAGTATAAACATTTTAAATTTAATGACTTCCTGTTTCTAAGGACGAGAATAATCTTGCTTTAAAAAGGAGGAGGAGGAATATTAAAACAGGAAACTTGTATGCATAACTGCCCTTTGCTAGCAAGCCTATAGGCTGATGCAAACTTAGGAGAAAGCTCGTGAGATGTTTTGATAATTGCAACTTGCAACGCCTAAAGTATTTGTGAAGTAGCTGTGGTTGTTTTCCTACAAACACACGAAGCTGTGCATTTTTCCGACAGAAATGGACCCAGTAACAAGAGCTTGTTGAATGGAATAGCAAATGAGGACTGAGTTGATGTCCAGGAAGAGAGAGAGAGGGGAGAATACAGACAGCATTTTGAGTAGTATCTTAATGAATGTTACACTGGATAGGATATCTATTTAAGTAGGTAACAAGTCCCTGTTTACATTTTGAAACCTGGTCTGGTTAGGCAGATATTACTATAAATGAGTAAAAAGAAAAGCTTGGCTAAAACCTTATTATTAGACTTGAATCATGAAAACATTCAACAAATTCAAGTTGAAGGTGTCTGTCCTAGTTTTGTTCACTTCCCTAACTGAATTTGATGTACAAGTTCCCAGTGTGACTGCCTTGTAGAAGTAGCACAAGAAAGTGTCTGTTTTTTTCCTTGAGTTTGGCAGTTTCAGTGGTGGGAAAAAAGTGAGCAGCAGAGATAGGTAAGGGCTTGTGTAAGTTGGCTGAGGTGCACATACTCAGGAAATCTTACCGTACTGTAGTACTGTATAAAGTAAGTACTTTATTGTAACCTAGGTGTGGATTAATTCTGCTGGCCTTCAGTATGTATCTCATGCAGTCTTGCATCACCATTTTATGGCATGTTCTGTTTGATCAGCACATGTTCCCTTCCCTTCTTTTAAGTACTTTTTGTTGAAGAGATCCAGGTGTGTGCAGTAAATGCCTTTAGCCTAAGCCGAGGATCTTGTTAGAAGGGCAGCTACTGAGAGGTGACTTTAAAAAGTCTTGCATTTATTTTCCTGTATTGTTACTTTCATAGATTTTCTTCATACCTTGAAACTAACTGCAACATGAAATTTAGTATCTTGTGTTTTATCTCTAAGTAGCGAAAGGTGTTAGTAAGCAAAGCCTGGGTGGGAAGTGAAGAATACTGCACCATACAGCAGGCAGATTTTCTGGTTGCACTTTCACTTTTCAGTCACTGTTAGCCATAGTTGCCACTGAAATTCCTTATTTTTAATTTCCAGCTTCAATTTATTAAGCTGTGGAACTGTCTCATTAAAAGCCTAATGTTCCTTTAACAACATTGTCATGAAATAAGGTTTTAGACTTGCTGAAATTTGTCTTAATGGCATGAGCAGTGGTACAAGGAATTTTTTAGTACCAGGCAAAGAGGACAGCAGTGGTTTCCACTGCCTCCCTAGCATGTCTAACTTGAGCATTCTCATCTATTCAGTTTTAGCCTTTCCTTTGATAGGTCACTTGAGATCTGCATGGTTTGCTTGCTGTGTTAGGAGGAAGTAGGCTGAAATGAAGAAAATCCTATCTCCCAAAGTCCCATGGAGTGCATGCTAGCACTCATTTCCACAGCAGGCATTAGGAGGTTAGATGCTTGCTCTGGGTATGGCTTTCTTCCTCTCTCTTAAGCTGGTGTGTTCTCCCCAGCACAGGAGCTTTTGAGTGCAGCCACCCTTTGTGGACATTTTGGATACAAAACCAACCACACTTCAATTGAATGAAAGTAAAGCACTGAACAAGGTATTTTTGCTTTTAGTGTTTCCAGCAGAGTAGTAAGAGGCAGCATCTTTCTGTTTGGAGAAATACAATTTATCTCTCTTGGAATAATTCATAGAGTATGTTTTGTAAGGAAAGGCTTTGAGATTCAACAGGGAAAAAATGCTTCATTATATTTTATATGTACCTATATCTATAAATCCCAACTGAATTCAGAAGGTAATCTTAAGCATATGTGTTCTTGCAAAAGACAAGATCAAAGTTACTTGATATTTCCACATTGTGTTTACAGCTAAAACCATTGTTCTGATTTGCATTCAGAATGATGCATGTGACAGGCCATTATCTGGATTGTTCAATGTGTATAATTAGGCATTTACTTTCTTTTCCTTTCAGAGTATTTGTGCAGATTTTAAAATTTTGAAGTAAAAATTATTTGTGCTCTTTGATACAGTATTTGCATAATTAATTTGAGAGGTTGGTCAAAAGGATTTATTTTGAAGCTTTTGTGTCTAAAATAGGTTCCATTGATTTATGGATAGGGATGACTATTGATGTGTGTTCTGAGGTGGAATAGCACAGTGGAAATAATACCCCAGCCTGTGGTAATGTATTTGGGATTTCAGGGCTGGGATGTCACTTCTGGCCTTCAGGCAAACAGTTTCAGAAGTGGACTCTT
Organism: Muscicapa striata striata; assembly: GCA_030060385.1. Taxonomy (NCBI): domain Eukaryota; kingdom Metazoa; phylum Chordata; class Aves; order Passeriformes; family Muscicapidae; genus Muscicapa; species Muscicapa striata. The sequence goes on along the minus strand of JAREIS010000023.1, from coordinate 3,625,179 downwards.
AACACTGAGGTTTTGAGGTGCACTGATGTTTTCCTTCTGAAAAGGAAAGCTGTGCAAAAAGAATTGTCACTGCCTGAACCAACACAGCAAACCAAGGAAAGCTCCCTCTCAAGCTGAAATTACCCTTACTCAAACACCTGCATTGAAACTGATTTAGAAACATTTTCTTTTCAATTCATGATCTGGTTTTCATTGAATGTAGTGGAGACCTGGATATATATTGAAATGTAAATTTAAGACAATTTTAAAAAACAAACAGCAAACCCTTTTTACAGCAGAGAGAAATTGTGTTGGTTGTTGTGAGAATGATGGATAACAAGAATTGTTTTCCCTCTTGCAGACAGGTAGACATGTGCAACCTCTGTTGCTAAGCAGTGGGTTATATGGCTGGTTGAAAGGAGGAATGTTTCATTTCAAAGTGCACCACGTACCTCAGAAGTTTTAAATTCTCCAAGGAATTCTGATTATTTTGGCCTGGAGGATCTCATCATCTGGAGCTCTCTGGTGTACTGCCCTTCACCCCTGTCTGCATGCTGAGTGCAATCCCTGTAGCACCAGCTGGGGAGAGCATCCAGAGCAGCCCCATGCCACCAGCCTGGGTCCAGTGCTCATCACAGCAGGGAAACCTGCTTGGCATTCATGGTGTGGAACCCCTCTTGGAAATCAGCACCTTTTACCTGACCCACTTTGAGTTCTTGGACAGAAAAGTTTTCTGCCTCACTAGTTAAAGATTAGTTTTTCCTCTGAAAGAGGAACCACAAGATGTGGGCAGTGAGATTTTCTAAAAGTCACAGCAGAGCCTCTGCATGCATGAAGGAGCAGACTATATTAAGTGCCAGCTGTGTTATTTTTAGTGCCTCTTCCTGCACTGCAGTTGAGAGGAGTAGGCTGGCAGTGGCCATGAGCTGGTGTGCATCCTACTCACACCTCTGTGCTCTCCCTCAAACAGATGAGTGCCTCACCAGTGAGGCTGCCAGTTAAATTGCTGTTCAGGGTGCCAAAGATCCAATCCCTAATTAGTTTGGAGGAATTTTGCTTCATGTGCCTTCTGCAGCTGATGCTGTGTTTGCTACAGAAGCAGCACAAACACAGAAATTTTGTCCCTTGGATTCTGCCCTGTTTCCTTAGAAACTAATTTCATAGCATAGCTATGAAATAGCTATAGCAGACTGAGCATCAAGTCACTTCTTGTTCTCTCTGTTAGAAACATGTAAAATCAAATTGAGGCAGACTAAGTGCAAATGTATTAGTCCTCACTTCTTGGCAGATTCTTCTCTTCTTTGAAGTGAATATTCTACTGATAATTTTTCAACTTGGATGCTCTAGAGAACAGGGCCCATTAGGCTGTGATTGCTATTCCTTTGAGCTGTGAGGAGTTGTCACTGCTGGAAGTAAAACTTATTTTTAGGAGTTGGCATGAAACGTTCAGCTTGTGTCTCAAGAAAAGGACGTTCAGGGTTGCCTAAATGTTTATTGCCCATGTCTTCAAAAAGAAAAAATACTGGAAATTTTGGTGAAAGTTTAAACAGCTTGAAATGGAGGGAGGAAGTCCTTTTTAGTAGAGGTATTGCTCAAATGACAACAGATCTCCTGGGGTTCTGTTTCTGATAAGTAATTTGGCTGTCCTTCCCTAAAACAGAGATATGTTGTATCTTCACAACACTTCAGCTGCTTTTAATGACAAACCACATTAATTAGCACTGCTGGTCTTTTGAGTTTTGGAGAAGAGAAAAACTGTGAAGGTACAATGTAATCATTCTAGAAACTGGTATCTTTAAAAGAAAGCAAGTAGAATGTGGTAGTGTTTGGGTGAGTTATTTCAGTAGTTATTTTTTCATGTGGGCGTATTCATTGCATTTTAAATTGATTGTTACCTCTCTGCTGTGTATTTCCTGCTATAATGTACTTACTGTGGCTGTGGTATGTAGCCTACCATACATCTGTAATTGAACTTCTACTCCTTGGTATTCCAGAAAAGCTGCTGAAGAGAGACAAGAAGATACTTGACATTTTGATCATTAAAAGTCATTATGCCTCTGAAGGGTCACTTTGTTGAATTAAATTCAGGGGTTCAGCTTGCAAATAAACAACACTAGGTAGTTCTCTTTAAGCAAACACCCCTCTAGAAAGATATTTTTCTTCTTAGTAAGTGTTTTCTAATTTATGTTTTACTGTAGTTCTACATTGGCATTTTTCCCTTATACAGGTATTAAATTAGCTCATGAAACTGAATTCATATTTGAAATTAGTCAGATATTTGGGTCAGGCTTCACAAAGCACTGGGGCTCTTCAATTCCTAGTTAAAAAGTTAGCTGAATGTCAAGCATCGCTCATTGCTTTCATTAATTTTCCCTGTAACTAAGTCACCAATCTGGCTTTCATTTAGACTTGATGCAGATTTCTGGTGCATGTCAAGTGGAGCAGAGTAAATCTGCAAAATAGCTTTTAATGATAAGCTATAGCTGACTACCTATGATCGAAAGAGATAGTGTGCCCTGAAAAATAGGGTTATAAAATACTAAAAGCAGACTTACACTGCTCAGATAAAATAAGAGAAATAGGTGGGGTTTAAGGACATGTGATTGAAAGTAAAACCAGTTTGAAGTAGTTTCTTGTCTTCTGCAGTCTGTGCTTTTTCTTCAAGTTTCCTGTTGGGAGAGGAGTTGCAGCACAGATAGTTTTTTCAAAATTGCATGCTCCTCTGTCCTGGAGGAGCCAGAATGCAGCAGTCACTGCCAGGGGGAGGAATACCATTACAATGGATACAAGTTCAAAAGTAAATATTTGTCTATGTTCCTTTTAAAATTTGTCTCTGATCTTAGTTTGGCAATAGTTCATTTTATTTGCAAAGCTGTCACTTTTACTGTCTAAACAAACACTTTGGTATAATTACTTCTATCCTAATCCATCATACATGAAATTTCATGCTGTTTGTAAGGGTGCTTTTTGGGGTTTTTTTGGGGGGTTTTTTGGTTTTTTTGTTGTTTGGTTTTTTTTTTTTTGTGAGGAGAGAGTGAAAACTGAGGGAAAAGTAGTAATGTCTATTTTTAAATTTATTTTTTAAAGGCAGCACTAGGAAATGATAAGTGAAGAAGTTGTATGACACATCAGTAGAGCTCACAAGGGAGACTGAGTGAGGTTCCCAGAGAGAAGAGTAATTTTTTGAAAAAAAATAAGAACTTAAAAAATAACTACGGAGACAAGACAGAAAGATAGTAAGGAGATTTTCTTTGTTCATGAGCAAGTTTGACTTTCTTCTTAGTAATGTAAATACAGTCCAGATGGCTGGAAAGTACAAGATACTCCCAGGGGTTAGGGTGGAGGTTGGCTGAATTAAGCTTTGCAGAAGTCAAAAGTGAACAAGTGAGATACAGAGTTTAAAAAAAATAAAACTGTGGTTGGTTTTTATCCTTTCTCAGGTTTGGGTGCTGAACTAACTGTTTCATGAGCATGATTAAATAAAAGAATATAAAGAGGCAATGTTTCTGTTTATAATATCATAATAAAGTAAGACAAATACTGATGAAAATGTATTTTTCTTTTACCAGTGGAGTTGGTCAGTTTGTAAACAAATCATAACCTCAACTTCCAAATACAGCTTGTTCTAATAAATAAGGAGCTTGGTATTTCAGAGATGAGGAAAAGTATTTCAAGATCTTTATGTACATTATTAGCTTTGCAGCAGTAATGTGATGTCATGGATTCAGCCATGGCTTTATCCAGACATTAATGCTGGAAGAAAATAATATCATACATTTGAAGCTTATGTTGTGAAAACATCTGATCATCTGTTGTCAGGCAAAGATTCCTTGTGTTGGTTTTGTCCTAACTGCCCCACTAATCACCATTGGGAGCACGGGGGAAATCCTTTCCAGTCCCTTCAAACTTGAGCTGCAGGTCTTCACTTTTATTTCCACTATTCTCTTCTTCTTTACAGGCACAGTATGAGGTGAGTTTTGACAGTCTCAGAAAGAGCTGCAGAATGCCAGTAACCTTGCTGGAAATGCTCAGAAGTAATGTTGCTGCAGTAGAATGAGACTAACACTTCAGCTTCAGAGCTGAAAGACAAAACTGTATCTGAGTGCAGGTTAAGAGGTGCTTTGGATTTGATGGCTTGCAAAATAAAAACAAAATAGCATTACAGGAAAAGGTGAGAATGGGAAGGGATCAGTGTCTGCTCAGGTGGTTGAAGTATCAATTTAGGAAGAATCCCTTCTTAGTAAAAACATCCTGAATGGATATTTTTTAGAACTGAAGTGACAAAGGCAGCTTGCAAAAAAATTGCTGAGAAATTAAACATAGAGTAAGAATGTGGTAGGTCTTGCTTTTACTTTATAGGAGAAAGCATATGGAAGGAGTCCATATGAATCTTGCCTTGCTTTGTATCCTTAGGCAGAGCGCTACTGTTGTACCAGTGTTATAACTGTCAATATTTAAGTGTATTTTTTACATGTTGATCTGATGAGAATGGAATCTCAAATGCATGTACCTGAGTGAGTTGGGAAGTTGGTCTTGTTTCCTTGCGTGGGAGATGGAGCCCAAGGGAGCAGAAGCCTTGCTGCCTAAGTGCCCATTCCTTTTTGAAGCTTTGGGGCTGTGTTGGGTCTCTTGGGCAGAGCAGGGGGTGGATGGTCTGTGTGCAGCACCAAGGAGCTGTTTCCAATCGTGCAGTGGAGGTGGTTGGCCAACACAACGTGTCTGGGCAGTTCTCATGCCAGGTCACATGGCAGTGGAAGAGGTGGAATGGGCTCATGGTGCTGAAAACAATGCAAGAGTAGCCTGACAGAAGGGACTTGCAGTGTGTGGAGGGTGGGATTTCTTACAACCATTAGTAGTCTTCGTGTTTTGGAAAGAGTGTGTATTGCTAGAAGTGGGATCCTGCAAACCACAAGGAAGCAGTGATTGGAGTGGATGGTTTCTGATGAGAAATGGAGAGCAGCTTTGAAAATGACCATGACACATTAGTAGGTGGGGTCAGAGGACAGTAATGACACTGCAGTAAAAGCTAATGGGTTGAAGTTGACGCTAAAAGATTGGTAGAAAATGGGAGATTTCTCAGGGAGAAGAAAGCAGGAAACCTGTGTTAAAAAAAGATGAGAAAGGGGTCATGCCAGGCCTTCACATTTCCTTTTCTTTTTAGAAAAAATGTAAGATATTTTTTCTTTCAGGTGAGATTTAAAATCTGAGAAGTTTGAATACGAGAATATACGTGGAGACAACAAATCAGCAAAGGGGGGGGGGGAAAGTAGGTTTAGGGGCATTAAATGGCAGCTGAAAAATACTAGGTGTCTTTTTCTTTTTCTTCACAATTCCCCAAACCTTGGGCATAGCTTGAAAATTATTTTGCTTAAATGGATTTTGTGTAGCTTCAACCTATGCTTTTTCATTTTTCTTAACGGAGGCTAAAGGAACACTTTCTACCTCCTTGACAAGCTTTTTGGAGCTGCAGTTAGCACTTGTGTTTTGTCTGGTCTGACTTAGCCATTACTGGAAGAGATGCAGTATATTACAGTATATTAACACACCCCTTCTCTCATGCCAGTCTCAGCAGGAACCTCACCTCATTTGAAGGGAGTAAGGGGAGCAGAAGTATATAATGCTGAAACTACTTCCCTGAGGCCAGTTAGAAGGTCTGTTGTAAAACTGTACCCAGCAGTCAGATAAGGCCATTCAAATGATTTCTGACAGTGTCATTTCCCATTGCTTAGGCTGTATTTAGGTGAAAATTTAATAATGCAGTACTTAAAATACCCCACCTGAAACTAATTTTATTCTTGCTGAGAAACAGTCATTAAGATAGATAGCAGACAGCAGCTCTATTCTTTATAACACCAAACTGTTGGGCACTGGGCCTTTGTTAGTGAGGTTTATCAGATGACAAAGGTAAAATGAAATAGCCAGTATTATTATAAACAATCACCCATAAGGTAAATGTGAATTAACACCTTCATTTTCTGTGTATTTATTTCAGCCAGAAGGCATAATTAAAGCTTTTCAGTTACTCTTCAACAGCTTTGATTTGTAGTATTTTTCTAAAATTAGTCTCTGCTTCCTTATCAGCACCAAAGCTTCTAGTGATTGTAGTGCTAATTCAACTTGAGGATGAATGTTACATAAATTTTGCCTCATAGTTTCTTGCCATTCTCAACATGCATCTTGGTGCAGTGACTGTCGGAAAAATTAAAAATGAACTGTGCATTTTAATGAAAACCAGCAAATAATTTCTTGCATTGCTTGGTATTACTATGTTCTAATTATGGTAATCGTGGTGTGCTGTAACTACTGCCTTGCTTTACAGTCTGCAGAGTTTGGGTAATTCTCTAACATCACCAGGGAGATTAAATTGAAAAGTTTTTGGTGCATATTTTTTTCTTAGGATGTTGACAGCAATGAAAATAAAGTATAGTTTTTGAGTATGCGTTCTAAATCTCAGCACACTTTGACATATCAGCTGAAGTGGGTATCTAGTCTGTTATCTAGTTAAGATAAAAACTGGAAAAATAAGTTTTACTCTACTATTATGATTAAACCTAGCTGTTTCTTTGTGTAATTTATGTTTAGAGCTTCAAATTCATCTTAACGGGAGGGGAGGTTTCACATATTTGTAACTTTAGAGAAGTTGAATTCTCCAAGAGCGATAGTGTGCTGTGATGAAAGGGCAGCTTTTAAGAGTTCAGTGGGCATCCCTTTGAAAGAAAAGATCAAGAGATGCAATAATTTAAATAAAGCCTAGCTTGAAAATTTTAGCTACTGGTTTAGTAACTCCTGGTTAATGGGTTTGTGTGTGAAAATATTATGGGATGTAATGGCTATTTTATCATTAATGATCTCAGAATATGAAAGTGCACTATTGACATGCTTCATTTATGATGGTGACCTCTTCCTCTGCTGAGCCATTGGAACCAGTTTGTTGTCAAAGCCTTGTGGCCCTGTTTGGGACACTAGAACCAACTGTATTCATTCTCCTTTTAGAAAAGCATGGAGGATTTTTCTATGTTCCCTCTTGAAAGGGGAATTCCAAAATTTGAAATCTTGTAGGAGTGGTTTCCTTGACTACAGTAATCTCTCTGCCATGGATTATAAACACTTCCACACAAGTAAAGTCTTTTTATGTCTCTATCCGAAGTTAAGACATTTGTCTGTCTTTTCTACTATCCAAAATTCTTGACTTGTTTGGCAAACTAGCTCCATAAAGCTTTGTCTTTCATTGATTTTGTTTGTTTTGGTTTTTCCTTTTGAAAACAATTTAGTCTCTTTGTAGCACATTCCAGTTTTATTCTCCTTTTATGACTTGTTCCTCTTGCTTTCCTTCTGCCTGAATTGAGAGAATTAAGTGCAGTTGTAGCTCTGATTAAAATCTTGCCTTAATTGAGTTGCAAATTTGCTATGACATATATTGGTCAGGGTGCTGATGTAGCACCTTTTCTCATTCCTGTGCCTTCCTGAATTCTGACAATACTCTGCTTTTTAAGTTGCCTATGTTCATTTATCCTGTATTTCTCTCTTCACAGCATGAAGTTCAGCACAGAGTGTAAATTGCTTTCTCTGTGATTGTGACTTGTTAATTATCTGTCAGGAAAATTGTCCCTTTTAAAGTCCTGTCTTGCCTTTCCCTTGAGTTGTCTCTCACACTTGGTCTCCTTGTGCAGGTTCTGCTAGAATGTGACAAAGAGTAGCATTGCTTTTCCTTTTGCCGACTGAGTTGAGTACCAGCCCATGTTTTTGTGCCTCACTAGGCTCACTTGCCTTACTGTCAGGGAATGCTGTGGGAGTGAGTCTTGTTACTGATGTGCTGAGTTATGGCTGGGGATAGGGGTCTGTTTTGGGTTGACAGCAGTATTTAAGGAAAATTCGACAAATAAGTAGAAAATCACAGTTTTGTTTAGTCAAAGGTGCTAAATAATTAGACAGAAATTCTCTCTCTAACCGCTAGGAAATACGTTTTTGTTAAGTTTCTCAGATGCTGATTTATAGTAAAGATGTCTTGTGGCCCTGCTATGACAGTTCTGTATTCTATTATATCATCTGTTTTGTATGCTGAGTGCTGAGAATGGGAAAGATGGAAACATGGTTAGATTGTCAGTTGTTTCCAATGAAGAAATCTCTGTTTGGTGGAACTGTTTGCATTCCTGTGGTCACCAGTATAAGGAAATACCGTGTTATGAAAAATTCCCAATTGTTTCCTTAAGGGCTCTTAGAGTTGCACAATCTTTTGATGGTTTTGTTTCTTAAAAAAAAAAAAACCAAAAACTTAGTTGCCAGCTCTTAAGTTTGGAACTCAAAATTCTCTTAAATATTTACTAGAGCTTTGCATTTATACTCAAGGTTTGGATTCAAACCAGCAGTGTATTTTCCTAATGCACACTGATCAGCCATTATAATATGAGTAGCTGAGGAAGATTATAATTTCATTCCAAGGCATGTTTCTTTGGGATATCCCAACAGTTCCTGGACTATCCATCATTGCGATTACTCATAGTTTCTGGATGCAGCTCTAAAACATTACTTCTCTAAGAGGGGGAGAGGTAGCTCTCAAGTAACCAAATGGCTTTTGCACTTTAATTCTCAAGATTAATGGTATTTCTGACACACAAGCTCTTTTGTCCTAGGCTGAAGCCCACATCTAGCATTTAATTTGTACTTGCATTTTCAATATCCTGTTAGGATTTGTGTAGTACATCTGATTTCTGACATATGCGGTTATTCAGATGTATTGCAAATTTTTTTGAAGCTATTCATGTTCAATATCTCTCTCACTGCTGTCATCTCTTCAGTTAAAATCCATCTCTCTTCCTAATATATTCATCCAAGAATTTATATTGTTGTTATTTTCCCTGATCTGAGAGCTGACTCTGAGTTTGTTCTTTAATGTGTGACTGTTACTGCTTCCCAGATTTTTTTCCCATTCTTGATATGATCTGCATCCTTTGTTACTGATTATATAACTTTGTTTTGGGCATGGAAGCATTTAACTGGTGGACAAGAGCTGAGAATGTGACCTAAATAATGCAAAGTGCAGTGAAGACATTTCCTGAGCAGTGCCTGTGTCAAAGTTTCTTGCTCATACCCCAGGGGTGGGTAGAATGGGATAAAAGACCTCGGTGGATTAAGCAGAGGGAATTAAGTCATGGCACTAAATGGCAGAGTAGTTTCATAATTGTCAGATATTTTTGTTGTTGTTTTAATAATGAGAATTTTGAAGTGGGGAGGGATTAATAGCTTGTGAAAGTGCATTGAGTGGTAATAGGGAGAAGGGATGTGAAGAAGGAGGTTGTAACAAAGAGCTTGTGACAAAGGACAGGAAAGAAATTTGCTCACTAGCATTTTCTGTTTGCAGTGTCACAGTTTCTGGCTTTCTCCCACAGTACCTCCTCCTGCTGAGAGCTGTAGGATCTCCAGTGCAGGGCCCAGAGGTGGGGACAGAGCTGAGCAAGCTGCCCATTGCTGTCCTGGGGTACACTGGCCCTGCTGGGAGGGAGCTGTGCTGTGCGGCTCTGGGGAGACTGAAGTGGTGCCAAACACTGTCAGAGATGGCACCTCGGTGTTCTGCAGTGCTGTCAGACCTAAAGCTGGCAAAATTGGAGAGACTATTAAATTATCCTGTCTAAGAGTGGTCTATCAATGCCCTCTGGAAACAGTAGCTGCTAGCCTGGAAGAGAGTCTCTTCTTGCCAGTGACGGCTACGCTTAAAATAACATATCAGGAGCTTGCGTAAAAATAGCATTCCCTTATCTCTAACTGTGTGAAGTAGATGAAAAATAAACTGTACTCATGCCAAGAATAAACAGTCACGTTAGAGTGTTTAAATTCCTGATGCTGTGGAGTACTCACGCATTTTGATGCCAATGCATTTCTTCTTCTTTCTGTACTGCCATGGCTTTGTGTGCTCTGCCAGGGAGCAGTTGGCAGGACAGCAAAATGAGCAAATATGCCCAAGCCCCATATAGAGCACCCAGACAGAGGATTCCATCCCCTAAATCTCCCCTAAATCTGTATTCCTGTCAGGTCTAAAAGTAGATGAGATAATCTTGTGGCTGTTTACCTGTATTCCAACTGTAACTGTAAAGTACATAGTTAATTCCTAAATGCAGACTTGCTGAGCAAGGCATTGACTTTATATAAGTAAATAATTCAGGGAAAATGGACAATTTGAGCAATAACAAGATGCAATAAAAACTTATTTTTACTTCTCTTGGAAGTTTTTTTTTTTTTGCTTCAGAGTATCTTGTGATGATAGTGTCTTCCAGTAATTTTGTATAATTCTACTTGCATTATTTTTGCACATTGGTTTCTTTGGAAGTCAGTTCTTTACTCCTGAGATTCAAGTTCATCCTTCATTCATGTTGAATAATCCAGCTTTTAGTGATGATGGAAAATGGGATAACCAGGCTGCTGAAGTGCTGAAACTGGTGAAGTATTTGTAGTGTGATATGCTGAGAAGACCTAAGCAGTAATGCTTGAGGATACTACAGTGAAGTCATGAAAGAATAAAAAGGAAAAGCTGAGAATGGTTGAAAGAGTCTGTTACAACCTGATGAATTAAAACAGGGTAGCAAGTTAGTGAGAAGTACCAACCTTGCCTCATGGTAGGCTAAGCTCAGTGTTTTCACGATGCATAAAATGTCTAATTTGCAGTGTATGGATCTTAGAAAATGTAGCATATGTTTTGTATGCATTTATGAAATTAAGGAATCTGGCCTCTGTCCCCCAGGAAATCACTGGTTTTTTCTTGGTGGAGTGGCTGAGGGAAAGAGGAAGGTGATGGAAATAATTTGTCAGGTTTGACTGAAGATAACTTGTGGTCAAAGCGTGTGAAGACAAAAGATCACAGAAGCAAACAATTGCTCTTTTATTTACTCATTTGACTTTCATGTTAGAAGATGAATGCAAGAGGAAAACCCATTACTGCTCAGTGGTGGGAAAGGGTCAGAGCAGGGCGGTTGTTTCCGTAGGAACTTTGAGCACCAGCAGCTGTCAGTTTTCGAAGGGAGGTGTTGTGTTCCTGTCCTGTGTTCCTGTCCTGTGTTTCTGTCCTGGCTCCACAGCTCAGTGGCTGCTCTGGAGTTCAGCTTCCTCAGGGATACAAGGGGAATTGTGGATTGTGGCTGTTATGTTCTACTTTAAAAATGCAGCAGGTAGTCTGGATTTTCTGAGTTGTAACCTGCTGAGTGTTGAGATTCCCAACTTGACACTTTTAAATGAGACTTCTCTTTGAGATTTTGTTATATAAAAATGTGTTATATGATAAAAAAATAAAATGTAATTCAATGAAAAATTCTGAAAAAGAATTCAAGAAGCTAAATGTTGTGTTGATGTTTTAAGTGTATGGTGTATTCCAGTGAAGCCTACCAGGAGTCAGTCATGTCTTTTTTCTGTTTTACAGGTCTTACTAGAGAGGAGGAGAGCTGTGGAAAAACTCAAGGTACCTCAAACATTTTACTGCTTGAATTCTTGCTGTGTTCTGGTGTAACAATATTAAGGGAGAAGAGGGAACTGAATCAGTGAACTTTTAAACCACTTTTAAAGTGGTTTTATTAAAAACCACAGAACAAAAAATCCCCATCACAATAATTTCATTAATGTTGTGTAGAATACCTTTGTGGGATGGAGTTTTACCTCATCTTTGGTGTGTGCACAAGAGTCTGAACAAAGCTGCATAATACTTTCTCTAAATATATCATAGAACTGCATAGACATAAAGGGTATTGTGGTGTCCTGCAAGTTCCAGCCCTGGTGAGGTGGATATTCCCTCTTTGTGCAGTGGGATACAGGCACCAGCTGATGATAAATATCATAAAAGATGAGCAAATGTAGTGTTACAGCTTTGACATTCTTCAGGGCAGTTAGCAGACTTCACTAACAGCAGTTAACTGCTCCGTGTACAATTCCTAAAGATGCAAAAGGAGTGGCATGAAGATGGCAGAACCTGAGCATCAGCCTGGATTCTAGGAATTGGAACTGGGGATTCTTTTATACATTTTTCAGACACTTCTGTTAATGTCTTACAAGTGTACCTGTGTGGTATAGATACCATATATTGTGTTGTGTTCTTTTTTTTTTTTTTAAATAATAATAGGCAGCAAATGCTCTTACAGTAGAATATTTTAGAGATTTGAGTGCCTGATCTCTTATCTGAAGTATTTTTTGTCTACCACTCTTTTCTACAACTCCCCAGGTCTTTATTAAAATAAGACTTGCATTTTCATATTGTTACATAACTAAAAAGATTATATTAAAATAATCCTGCTGTTAGCACTTGGATAGGGTTCTTTTGGGGGATTTTTCTTAGTTGGAGAAAGTTTTTCTCCTTTCTTTGCTGTGAAGAATTACCTGTGAGATGCTACATGTACCTTGCAAATGGAACACTATGATGCACAAGCAAGGAAGAAGTCAAAATATTATCACTTCATCAAAACGGAAAGACAATGGCTTTTAGTAAGAAAAGCTGATTTTAGACTTCTGTGCACTTCAAACTGAGAGGAGCTGAGCTGCCTTCTTCCACTAGGAGTGCATAATCTTGTTATTTGTGAGTAATGATGTAGTGAATTCTGGTCCTTTCTGTCCTGTTGATGCTGAGTTTGTATTTTTTGTAGCTGTGTAGGTTGCTTGTGCCACACATGCAAGAGCAGTTTGCTACAGATGAAAGTACAATTTATATGGAATTAATTTCTCAAATTTCTACTATGAATACTGCTTTTAGAGATGAGTTCCATCAAGTCTTTGTGATTGATGGAAAAAATAATGGGTGTTCTCTTTTTGTTTAAAGAGTGTGAGAATCTAAAAGAAAGGGCAGTACATCTTACAGTTCTGGTAAAATCAAAATGTGTTCAGTAGTTATGCTTAAATTGCAGATGATACAAAACTACTCATGTCTGTTATTTGGACAGCACTGAAAATATAGGAGAGCAAAACCTGTCTACTGTCCAAGAGTAAAACCAACAGTGTTGTCACTGATATGTTCATCGATAATGCCTTGCATTTCAAGAAACTGGGTAATTTCTTGGTCCTTTCACTTTTGCTGTAAGATCATTCAGATTGTTGGTTCCACCTTTAAACTGAGCTCTTCTGTGATGCTTGGGGTATATAAAATGCAAGGTGTTTTCCTGGGATCTTGGGATACTGCTGGACATGGAGCCCCAGTGTGGCTGCATTCCCTGCAGCATTGGACTGGCTTCTCCTGCAGGCTCCTGGTAAGATGAGAAGCTGACAAAAAGCATACAAAGGAATTAATGTGTAGCTGGAAAAAACATACAAGGGACTCTCAGACAGAGGTTTCTATCTCTTTGCTGATTTTAGACAAGGGATTTTACTCTGATGTTTTTTGCCCCTTACTGTGCAGAACCTGTCAAATCCCTTTCCTGACACTTTCTCCCCCATCAGTCCCTCAGAAAAACTTCAAAAGAGATTTTTTCCCAATTGCAAAAGGAACCAGGCATGGCCTTTCTTACTCACCCTGAATTTGCAGCATTGATAAGTAACATGTGGCTGGCTCCAAACTGCTGACTTTCCCAGCCATTTAAGAAAACACTGTTGGAAGTGTGGTTTTAAAAGAAACTACAGGATTTTTCTCCCTATTTTTCTCCCTTCTTTGCAATTGCTCTTTTGTGTAATGTGTCCCAAGAGGTTTGATTCTTTTCTGTCTGAAACAGTGAGAATTCACTACTGTCTTCCTGATTAACACATATTGAAAAGGAATGTCAAATTTTTAAAACTTTTCCATATGGGAAGGGTTTCTTTATTCATAATCTGTGTCACGCTCTTTAAGTTGTAACTTTCTTTTTCTTTAATGCCTTTGGATCATCACTGTTTGGAAGTGCTCTAGCAGAAAGAAAAATATTATTTTTAGAACTTGAGACTGAGTAAGAGGAGCCTGGAATCAAAATCTACTGTCTTGCATAATTGTTTAAACCTGCTACAGAGTTTGGCAAAGGTACAGACTGAGAGGTCTTTTATGTAAAATATGTTTGGGGCTTCATTTTTAAAAACAGGGTATGCCTGAGGACAGCCCTGGTCCTTTTAATAAGAATTAAGCTCACTTGAAAGGCAAGGCTGAAGATGAAGGATGTAACCTGGGGAGTTTTGAGCTTATTCAATAACTCCAATCTGATGCATCTTATTATAATGATGGGAGAACATGGTAAAACAATGGCCTTTTAATTTCCTGCTGTAAGGAACAATCTAGAAGGAAATTGTACAAAAATACAGTAAGATGCAAGACTAACATTAACCTGTTTTTCAATCTAGCACCTGAATTGCTTTTTCTTTTAAAAATAACAAGAAAACCCCAAGCCCTCCCTGAAATATGGATAGTGGAGCCCGTAACCATTTAACCTAGTCAAATAAAATTCAGTGTTGTCTCTTAGCTGTTGGGAAAGCTGCCCTCTTTTCATATTGTCCCACATAGTTTGTGTGAGGACTTCAGATCTTGAGCTATTAAAACATTCAGAGGGCTTGTTGGGGTCATTTTGAAAACATCTCAGAGAGCTCTATGATTCAGCAAGTTTGTAAAGTTGATTTTTTTTTTTAATGTCTCTCTCTCTCTCTCTGTTATGAAGCACATTTCTAAGCTGCAGGTAGCATTACTCATTTAGACTTTTTAAATCCCCTTACACATGGTCATGCCCTACTTTGACAATTGCCAAAGTATGTTTGCATGTTACCATTGTAGAGTTGCCTAAACCTTTTGTTTGTGCCCTACTGAAGTGTCAGCCTTGTGTCATTCCTGCCACCTGCACACACCCTGTTTTCCAGGATGGCTGCAGCATCTCTGCTGAAGGTCATGTTCCTAACTAGGCAGCTGCAGTGTTGATGATTTTGAGCCCCTGGGCTTTCTAATCCTTGAGAGGGGCTAGATGTGTTTGTGGGACTATTTTAAGCATGCTCTTGAGTGCTTTCCTGCCCAGTGCATCTTTCAACATTCCCTCTCCGTTCTCTTCACCCTTCCAGCCCATCAAGAAGGAATTGGGATGGACATTGGCTCAAAATCCCTTTAGTCATGATGCTTCCTAGCATCAAGCAAGTGGAAGTGTTTAATAAGTGTTTACTCCTGGATGTACAGCATTTCATGCAAGTATGGAAAGATTGTGTTCTCTATCTTCTGTCAGCTACCAGCCCTGAACCATATTTAATCACTTTAGAAGCCTGGGGTTCTCTGGCTAAATGTAAATTTATTGTCCCTTCTGAGCCCCATTGTCAGTGAACTTCCTGATTTTGGTCAGTTTTTTAATTGGTGCTGTTTAAGTTGCCCAGATGTGGCTCTTCAAACATCAGTGACTGTAGATAATCCTGTCTGCATGAGTGATGAAACAGAATATGTGACACAAGTGTATTTCTGCCTTAAATGCCTGTTTCCAGTAAATATTCGTAAGAAGAAGTTGTCTTGCAGTCTGATAACAAAGACAAAATTAAACACAGATTTGGGCTTATGCAAATTTCATACAGTTATGTAATCTGATGCCTTGTTCTCTAGTGAATCAATTTAAAGCTTTTTTAATTCCTAGTGTGAGTTTCAATGCATAGAAGTCTGAGTCTCTGATTTAATCTCACTAAATATTTGTAGTTGCAGACAGTAATATTTGTTCATGCTGGGTCTGCAATCTGTGTTTTGAAAGGTAACCACATTAACTGAGAAGATCATTTGCATTTATAGTCCTGCATTTGTTGGACTTTTCTTTCCTGTTGAGATGAAGAAACTCTCTGGAACTCAATTCCTGTTTATTTGGCTGTCTCAACCTTGTCATGTATGGACATGACAATGGTGTTGTATCTCCTCCACTTCTCCAGCTTTCCCTGCTGGTGGTAGTGCTCATGCTGAACAGAGCTGTTCACCGTGACCAGTTCATCACAGCACTGGAGCTCTGCCCAGATATCATAAGAAATGAAATAAAATGTGGGATATATATACATTGTGCAAGTTAAAGTAATCAAAGAGAATTAGGAAAGAAAAAAAAATAAAAAGAGATCCTTTGACATTTCTATAGTTGCTGCCTTTCTTCTAAAAAAGAACGTTTTGTGTGTAGCTCCTATTGCTTTTAGTACATATGTGGAAGAGCTGTGGGATTGTTGATTGTGCTTTTAATCATTATTTTCAAAACACAGTAATATTCAGCATAGATTGTTGTTACGAGATAGGACCTGGTTCTCTGTAACCTTGGCACTGAGTGATTATTGTCTTGTCTCAAAAGTGCCAAACCTAAAGTTTCTCTGGCATAAACAGGCTAAATTTGAGCACTTGTACTGCTTCTCTCACTGTGATGGAAAGCTGGAGTAGCTTAGAAGTTGAGGATGAGGAAGATTAATAAGTAAAATAGGAAAATATCACCCTAGGATACTTCCAGAATTGCTACTACTTCTATGCTCCATAGCAGTAAGGAAGGCTTATCCAAATTCCTGCAACATTTTAAATGTGAATAGGGTGCTTGAAGTGAAGATCCCACTTCCTCCTTGGGCATGCTGCTAATCCCTTAGTTTGTACAGAATTTCTGTAGCTATTACTTCTGCTGTGGATTTAGGAAAAAAGACATTAATGCTTTCCAAGACAGCACAGCTTTCAAAGGCTTTATTTCAGTTATGTTAAATACTGTTGGTGCTGCTTTTTGCTTTTTTTCTCCCTTTTGTCTTTTGCTTTTTTTTTCCCCATGAGTGCCTGGAATGTGTTGAAAAGTGTTGGATTGCTCTTTGCCATCTTCCCTTCCCAAGGTCCCTTTCATGGAAACAGTTTGCTGGCAGCAGATAAGTTTCTGTATCTCATTCCCCGTCAAATTCCTCAGTCCAAGTGATAAAGAGTTTCATGGGAGGCAGGAGGAGGAAGAGGACAGCGTTCATATGAAGTTTCTGATTGCAGCAGGGAGCAGAGGAGCTTGGTGGGCACCTCCAGAAGGAGTTGTAGGGAGTGTATATTGCCAGGCATGGGAGAGAAGCACTGGAGCTGATGTAATTCTTCAGTTGCTTGTGACATGGAGATCAGATTTTCAGCTCTTTCTGTGTGATGATGGAATTAAAGCTGGAAATGCTATTCAAAATTGCAGGCTGGTATATTTTAAATGATCAGGCTTATAACTGCAAGAGAACAGATCTACCTTAAAATTCAATATTTTCTCTGAAAGGTAAACTCGTTGTATTTTGCTAGCATTATAGCTATTAATGAAATGGCTTTAAATGTGTCTCTCTACTACAACAACACTGTATTTAATTTTTTTTAATTGCTCCTTGGCTTAGGAATAAATCTGTCCCTCATGACTGAAAATTGCTGAATCTGTAAAGCATAAAAAACCCAAATGTGGCTAGATGTGTATTAGCTCACCATCATGTCTTTGCTGTGGAGATTGTTGGATTTTTTTTCTGGTTTGGCTTTATTCATCATCTGAGTAGAGTGAATGAAGAATATGTGTTTTAAAACGGGTTGTTTTTTTTTCCTAAAGTAGTTATAAACCTTGAAACTCACCCGCTCAATAGGAATTTAACTTCAGCAATAGCCTGTGAATTTGTGATATTTCACCCCTTCACTAATCAAGCTATATTCATAAATTACAACATCCTTAGCAAATGTTGATATTTAGAAAGTCAGGTTTTTGTTACCCCTCTGCTGAAACTGGATTTGTATAACTTCTTAACAGTACAGTTGTAGTAACATCAAGGTTTTCTCTGTCTGCTGATGACCAATGACTCTTCATAGAAAAGAGTCTGTTAAATGTGGCAGCAAGTTAAAGGCTTGGTTTTGTTGTGTGTCAGGTTAAAACAAACTCAGTCAAGTTCTTTGCAGCTGGTGCTCCCTTAATTCTGCTCCTCCTGCAGAGTTTAGGCTGCTAATTGAGACTTGCCAACACTCAAGTCTCTGCTGGTTATCAGCGTGGAGTGCTAGGAACTGTGGTTTATGTTGTGTCATCTTAGGCTGAGGAGAGTCTTGGTTGAAGGGGAATGGGTTAAAAACAATCACTAACAAAGCATGAAAGTCTGATTTCTTTGTGCTCCACATTCAGGAACAGTTTTGCAGTGGTTGACAGTTGCTGCCATTGCCTAGCGTACAGATTAGGGGGGTTTCATGTCAAGAAGTTCAGTTTGAAGCTTATCTATATCAGTAATTGGAGTAAACTATAATTCTCTTAATTTTTAATTCAATTTAATCACATTTTTTGGACTAACTAATTTAAGCAAATTGGTGATTGGCTTGCTGAATGAAATGTGTTTATTCTTCATGGAAGTGGACCCTTTATATTTGACATAGGCTGTTACTTTAGATTGAGTTAATTCTTCTAATAAGCTAAAGCAGTCAATCCCTCAAATATTACAATTAAACAACAACAAAACAAACCCATCTGCATTCGGTTTGCAGTCTTTGAGCACGTGTTCCTTAAAAAAAAAAAAAAAAAAAAAGTTTTGAAACATTGTAACACACAAGAATACCAATAATGGTTCTACTACATTGAACATATCACCTTGATGTTTGGGGCAGCAACCTAATACCATGAAGGAATGGAAGGAAGCAATTTTGTCTTTCTGAAGGCTGTGGATACAAGTCTCAAGCTTGTTGAAGGCAGTGACTTCAGAAAGCATCAGTGCTGCTTTCAGTATGTTTGTGTCTGGGATAGCAAAGCTGTCCTTACCTGGCTCCCAGAAATGTGTTTGTATGATTTGAGTTCAGTGGTCTGAGCTGGGGGACTGAACAGTGCAATTTCCCTGCCAGCCTTCCCTTTGCCTGTCATAAAAATGAGAATGCTTGTTATAAGGAAATTAAAGCCTGCAGGTAGTAAAGTGGCTTTTTAAAGAATGAATTAGAAGTTGGATAAAATATATACCCATCTATTGAAGACTTCGAACTTTTGTTGTTGCTACTTTTTATTTTTAAGGTGCAAGGAGGGGTTTATAGCAAGTTTTAGGAATCTCTTAGCAACAAGGAACCATCTTTCAAAAGCTGAAGTTTTTGGTGAAGAAAATAGAAGGGAAAAAAAAACTCCCTCACAAATTAAATTTTAAAGTATAATAAGTCTGGCCAAAAGATATTCTGAGAAACAATTTGCTAAAGATACTAGAGCTGAAAATAAATCATTTAAATTGAATCATTCCAAGTACATCAGGAATTAACATCCTGCCAGACAGACTGGAGACCTGATAGATGACTGAAATATAGAAGAAATACATGGTAAAGATAAGACACAGAACAAAAGCTAAATTTTTTTTATCCAAGTTGACTTTTCTGAGAGATTTTAGGGAAGAAACTTCACTTTGTAGGCCATATTTTGAGAATTGGTCTCGAATTGAAATGTTGGTGAAATAGATTTTTAGAACACAGGAAAAAAAAGTAGCAAATTGCCAGGAGTAGATACCATTTGCCCAAGAGAGCTGACGGTAAGCACCAGTGAAAACATTGATCTGGCAACTGTGATCTGTTGCTTAAAATGGCTGAGAGGTCAGAGGGAGGAAGATAGACAAACAAAATTTCAATGTATTAAAAGCATTCCAGGAATAGTCAGGGTACCACAGACCTGCAGGTCTGTACAGGCAGGTTGGTATGTTTCATTAGACAAAGACCAAAAAATTGGTAAACATGTGGGCAAATACATGGGCAAAAACTTATCTCAGGATTTGAGGGAAGTACTCACATGCATTTCAGATAGATGGCCTTTAACCTTAGGGTGGGACATGCAGTTATTTAGGGCTCATTTTCCTCCTCCTCAGCTTGCAGAGTTGAACTTGCTGTTGGTGTCAAATGTAAACAAACCCCAATCATTTGCTCTGTAATCATATAGCTTTTTGAAAAAAAGTACTTGCTTAAGAGCCAGGAACAGAATACTGTACCACAATGTAACTTTGTGATAAATTAAATAACTGGATTATAGCAAACAGTGGACTGAAATTAACTCTATTGCCTCAAGAACACTAAATGGCACGTATATAATAAAAAACTATGACTGCTCATGTACATTAATTTAAATGTGAATGTTTGTTTAATTTTGGTCAAGTTCTGACCACAAAATGTAGGTGAAGCTGTGTTAAGTGTGGCATTGTCAGTAAATAGACTCCTATGAAATCTGCCAAGTCTTTGATGTGATTGGCACACATCACACTGAACGTGTGACTCTTTTTTGCATTGCTGATAACACACACTTCTTGGTAAGAAGATACAAAATAAATAAGGTAAAGTGTCATCTTGGCATCATACCAGGCTTTAGGAAAATATATTGTTTGGACTAAAAGCGGCTTCAAGCTTTTTCATGGCTAGAGCCTCTTTAAGGTACTTAATGATGGTGAAATAGCTTTAAAGTGAAACAGATTTACTAGACCAGCTGAAAGGCTCTCTCCAGCATCTGGCAGCTTTATACCAGTTTTGTACCAAAGAATTACAAAATGACCAAATTTACCAGAAAGGTCAGGTTACTTCCATGGAAACATTTTCTTTGACCAAATCTTTTCCTTAGGCTTTGGGAATATAAACTGTAGATAAATTTATGCTATTTTCTTTCAAGCATAAAGCATGAAGTTTGCACCATTGCTATTTTGCACATGTTGTGTCATATGGAAGAAAGCATATGTTTGTAGGTGGGCACTGATAAGCTGGTATAATTTAGAAAAGTATTCAAAAATCCTCTCATCTTCTCCATAACTTAGTGCTGCGTGTTTGTCGTGAATCATGCCGATTCAACCCTGGCTCATCTAACTGTCATATAAGAACGGGAGCTTACATCAGCTTTTACTAAATACATTTCAATGCAGCATATTCAATACATTTCACTGCAATAAACTCTTTATTTAGTGAATACAGCAAGGTGCTTGTAGTGGGCTGATGGATGCAAGGGATTTTTTGTTGCCTTTACTCCACTTTCAGCATGAACCATTAAATGATTTCTAGAATAAAGGAGAGCTTTGATTATTTACACATCATGCTAACATTGAGATGTAGAGACTCTAGTATCACATTGATATTGAGAAGTGTGAGTTGTGCAGTGCATTTGCTAACTTTTTGGCTAATTTTTCTTTCTTGACAGCAACAGTAAAATATAGAAGTCAGTCTTTGAGATGTACATTAGCTTCAAGCACTTACTGAGAATGGGAGAGAAAGCCTTGTCATTATTTTAAAATAATTTGTGGAACTTTTTAAACACTCTTTCCTATTAAACATGTTTGCTTTATAGTAGTCTCCATGGATGAACATTTTTGTAATCAAATAAATTTGTGTTTTGGTTGCAAACCCAATAAAATATGTAAAATATTTCTGCTATAATATGTATAAAATTTCTGCTACCTTTCCTCTGTTAGTCCATCTTCCATTTTTCCTCCTGTTCTATTGCCTACATGTAGAGATTTTATTAATTTGATTTTTTTAAGGAATTGGTAATATAATTTAACTTAATAATTGTTACATTGGCAGCTCTTGCACTTGGTATTCTGAAACTCTGTGCCTGGTGACAGTTTCTCACAGCATCTTTTAGTCTACATTTACACTGTTGCCAGATCTTGGCACTGCGAGGTTCCTGTTTTATCCTGTGTTGTATCTCACTGCTGAGAATCAGTCTATAATATGTGTTGTTGACTTGGGCAATGTGAAAAAGACCTCTGGTTGTGAGATGCATAGAAAAGTGTATTACTCGTTGTGCACGTGAATTGCAAGAATTTAATGAATAGGCTCTTGCTTTTAAATCTGCCACTTGGATTTTTTTCCCCCTGAGCTAATAAAATAGTTTAATGATCTCTTCTTACATGCTCGTTCTGTCTTGCCTGTGGCTTGTCAGTGTTTTAGAGCAGCACGTGCCTTGCATAACTCAAGATCTCTGCAATGTCAGTGCCTACTTGTGGATTGTGTGCCCCTGCTGCAACCACTGTAAGTCTATGGTGCAGCCAATGAAGTGTAGATAATTACTCACTTAATGCCAGAGAGAGCTTAATTAGACAGTGAATTCAAATGGTATATAATTATCTAAAGTTAGGCAGAAAGAATTGCACTCTAGGATCTAATAGTTTCACAAACACAAATGCTGAACATGAAGATATTAAATTTCAGTACTTAGTACATAATATAGATGATAGATGAAAACTGTTACTTTAGGATTTAGGAATTTTTCTTTCAAACTGGGAACTTTTAGACATTGAGCAACTTTGTTCCTGGTTCACCTCTCAGAGAGAAAAGAACTTAAGTCATCCCAAGTGACTCACAAATTATTTAACCGTGAAGTATGAACTTCTCTAGCAAGTTCAGATGGTGCTATTTATCCTTAACCATTATGTGACCTAAGCATTTCTAGGCACAATCAAACAACTTCCATATTTCAGTAATTATTCCAGCAAATGTGGTATATTTCAAATTCATAAATGTAATATGTGTTCATATTCAGCATAAGTAAAAAAAATTGCATGTATTACAGCTGGATGTGAAAATTAGGGACTTTCTTAGCCCCTTTTGCATACCTTTAGTGTGGAACTTTTGCTGTATATAAAATCTGAATGGTGTGCACAGCTAAACCTCACTATTTACTCACCTATAAGTCTGGTTTGGGACATAAGTGGTATGTGGGCTTGGAACACTCTCTACATCTGATTTTTAGCCTTAGTGACTAAAATTTATCTCCAGTTTGAAGCATTATGCCTAAATTTAAATGGTAAATCCTTAAGAACAGAAGAATTGTGGTTTATTTCTGGGATAGATATTTCAAGCTTTTACAGAGTACATAGATCTTGGATAGATTTGCTTCACAAGAGAGAATTTTGTGCTAGAGAAGAAGTAGGAAAAAAAAGAGACTAGTCAGTGAAGAGTTGTGTTTAGTTAGCCAGTTGGCATATGTGCACTTGCAATATTCACTTGAATGGTTTCTATTTGTAGTGCTCAGCTGAGTTCTACGGATGCAGTGAAACCGTTATCACTTTTAACATCTATCAATATTTTCACAGCCTTAGATCAAAATATTGCTGAAAACTGAGCCTGAGAAACAAATTTGAAATCAATAACTAACACCAATTCTAGTTAGTATGACTGGGGAAAGAGTAATTTTTAAGCTACGTAATTTTTTAAGGCATCTGCAGCTCTATCAGTATTCCCTACTTTACTGAGATATCTTCCATTTTGAGGTAGGTTTAAAAGTCTTTAATCCTTCTGTGATTTTAAAAGCCTTCTCTGTGTTCTGCTGCTTAAAAATACCTTTATTTTGTATTGCCCAGTGTTTAGGTTAAGTAGGATATTAAGAAATACAGTTATTTGCATTGCTGAACGTCATGTGAAAAGAACTAATGGTGATGGGAAGATGGCCTGCATATCTTGGAGGTCTTGGCATTGCCCAGTGTGATGTGATTGACTGATCAGCTCCAGAAATTTTCTGTGCATGTTTCTAATATGTGAGAAAGCCAGGTTTTGCTGTGGCAGACAATAAGCAATCATCCCCCAATGGCTTTGCCCAATGTTAAGTGGCTAAAAATGAAATTGTGGGAAGAAGAGTGCTGTTCTTGCTTTTCAGCAGCAGTGGAACTCTTCATGCAGCAGTATAGTGAGATTACAGGCAGTCTAAATTGTGCTATGCTTCTGATTTTAAAATGTGCTGCTTCTGTTTACCCTTTTTTGAGTCATTGGTTCCAAAAGAGAAAAAAGGATGGTATTTTAAGCTGTTTGTACAAATTTATATCTTCCAGTCAACCACAGGATTTGGATTTAGTTTCCTTGGGAAGCTGTAAATTACTGAAAGTCCTCTGCTTTTCTATTTTCCAATTGATAACATTGCATGCTTGTAAATAGTCTTGGAGATTATACTAACCTTCCAGAAACATAGCTCTAAACTTTAGAGATCCTTTTTTGAAAAGGTAATATTTAAATATTTCATCAATCTTGTTTGCTAGAAGGATATTTTTCTTCAATTTGTTTTATTACTGTATGGACATGATATCACAGTGTTATTTCTGCAGAATGTTTTTCTTTCCATGCATGGGGCACAAGCGTGTAGTTTTAGCAGACTCAGTTTATTCAGCAAAATACACAAAATGGTATTTCATTGCTTTTTTGTAGAGGGAATAGCCCTGTGATAGTTTCTTCTTACTGGTCTTGAAAATGGTCAAGTGAAAATACTTTCTTATTAGCATCATTCTTTTGAATACCTGTGCAGTTTTGAGAGGATTGAGTGCTCCATCCAATGAAAATGCTACTAAAAATCAAAGATGTTATTTTTCACTCATGATGTTGGAGCTGAAGAAAAAATGCCAATAAGATATATATTAGAAGTGTTTTGCAGTGTGAGGCTTTACTCAGCAAGAAGGAATCTATTTGGAATTTTTAAATGGGGACTGGCTTGGATTAACAGAGGGAAAAAATACATGTTGTTTTGAGTTTTTAAATGTGTTAGAGGAAAAAACTAGCTGTTCATGTAAACTGGTGGGTTTGAGTGGGATGAAATTTCCAGAGCTCAACAGGGTGGAGTTTGTTGATGGTACCAATAGCATCCCTCTTTTATATACTTTATGCCTGTCCTGAAATCCCAGCAGTGGCATGAGAGGATTTCATTCATAGGAAAGGCTCTGAAGGACTGAATTCTGCTTTAAATTCTGGGGTTTCAGGGCTGCAAGCATTGGTGAGGTAACTTACCAATACGTAGTAATTTTTCACCAATAAGTCTTACTCTGGAATGGATGGAGCCAATATCTCTAGCAATTTTGCTGGGAAAGCATGATCCCAAGTGAAAGTAACAGCTTTTGTAAAGTGACCCAGATCCACCTATCTGACGTCAGGCACATAAAAGCACCTTGGCAGAGCACCTAGACGTGCATGTTTCTGAGCTCATCCTACCTTGTCTCTGCCACTGATGGTTGTGACCTGCATGCTGAGCCTGGCTTCTCTGGCAGCTCCGCGTCCCCCCTCGGCCTCCCTCTCCCCCAGATAACTTTATCCTCATAACACAGATGCTCAGCACTCCAGTCTGGATTTCATTTCTTCCCCTTCAGCTCCGTGTGATCTCGCGTGCATTCCTGACGCGTTACCAGCAGCCCCCATCTCCGAAAGTGCCGTATCAGCTTTCAGTGGCCAAAGCTCCGAGGGGAAACGGCCCAGTTCCTCCATGCACAAACAGCTGGGCAGTTGTGGATGGAATTAATTGCTGATATGCACTGGGCTGTGTTTTTCTTCTCTTGTCATTTCCTTTGCAGCTGTGAAAGGCAAGGTTTTAAGGCTTTGAAAACACCACAGACCTTCTCAGTGGGAGTAGTGTAGAGTACTGAAACATATCTGTAAATTAGGATTTGCATACGAAGTAAAACCTCTCCTAAGCTGTACCAACCAGCACTGTTGACGTCGATATTCAAATTCCAGGTGCATCTTGCAAAGTTAATTTCTGACTTTGGATTTTCAGCTTGAGAAAAAATCTGTTTGAGGAGATTAGCATTTCTGAAAGCAATAATCATTGTTTTCGGAACATAGGAGTCTGATGTTGAGCATTGAAAGCAATCTATTATGAAAATGGTTTTCTTCCATGTATACTCTTGGAGCTGATTTATAAAAGGGACTGATGCTGCTTTAGCCAAATGTGGAACAGTCAAGTTGCTGAAAGTCATGTTCCAGGCTAGCAGTTATGGGAAATTTATCACGGGGTTGGAAAATACATATGTTATCAACAGGGCTGCATGTCTGCCTCGAGGCTTCACCCAGCCCATAACAATCCAAAAACAAACCACCCATCACAAATCAAAAAATGCTGTCAAAAGTAAATTCTAAGCCCTAATGCTCTCAGAAGCTGCAGCATGCTGGGTTTAGTTGTAAAATCAGTGGAAAAATGTGTGGTACCTATTGTTGAAGATAATATTTTGTGAGCTTCCAATATGAAAGTGCCACAGATATTTTTCCCCTTGTCTGTTAAACTGTTTTAAATGTACTTTTGTTTCATGGAATTGTTACACCTCCCCTACTAGTAGGCTTATGCTGTCATGCAGTTTACTCAGGGGAAGATCTCTAAGCTCTTTGCCAAAATCATTACAACTCTCCTAGGTATTTTACTATTATAAAGTATTTGCATAACGTATATTTATAAATAATCTAATCCTAGAATGGATTGTTTAAACAAATACTCAAAAAAGGTTTTGTTGTTTTAAGACTTGGTCTTAACAACTAAATAAATGAAGTTGTACAAATATGCTGAAAATGTCCCCACCAGCTTGGGTTGTGTAACTCCTTGTACGGTAAGATGAGTATTTCAAAGGTCCCACTGAAACCAGGGCCATTATTTGTGGTAAATACTGTGCAGAGTGAGGAAGGGTTGACAGACCAAGATCTTAATAAATAAATAAATAAAAATTGCACAAGTCTTGAAAGGAGCCAAATTTTCAGTCTCAGCACCCACATCAGCCAAACTCTTGCAGAGACTGCTGCAGAGAGCTGTGGGATTTTACTTCCAGCAAATACAAAGGAGTCCATCCTTATATCCTAGTTTTTCAGGATTTTTTTTATATCCCTTCCATGCAAGGGATTTCTGCTGCGACCTTGTGTCTGTCATAGCTAACACCACACAAGGGGACACCACCCCGCGTCTGGCTCACATGGTATGCAGGAAGTTCAGCTGTAGTAATTTGATTGTAAATCTCAGCCAGAGAGTCAGTAACTCAAATCATGGCTGTTACTTCAAAGAACGAAGGTTGTGTCCTTGAAAGGCTTCTAGTTTTAATAGCTGTAAAAAAGTTAACTATTACATAAGTTGTATGTTATACATATGCATATATATGTTTATATCTTATTATAAATATACATGTATCATAGGCACTCCATTCCATATCTGTCATGCTAAGTACTTTTTTGGCAGGTAGCAGAAGTTATGGAAACAATTAAAATTCCTGTGCAACACTGGATTACTTATTTGTTTGGAAGAGTGGGTGTTGTTATAGGGAGGGGAGAAAAGGCAGAGTAAAACCAGAGTGAAAGCATTCTGGAGTGGTTTTGCCAGAAGGTCTTTTTGTCAATTTGTGTTTGGACAGAAAGGTCTGAGAACAGAGTTCTGGGGTTTGCACTCTGGTGCATCTTGTTAGTAAACATTTAAGGAATTATAGAGTTGCAGTTGTTTTTATGGCCAGTTATCAACTGGTGATCCTTTCAAGGCAATAAACAGTGTATGAGAACAGTGTTCTTAATTGCCCCAGCATGTAAGAAGTTGTTAAAGTTTAGAAACTGGTTGTTCTCTGCTCTGCCTTCACTTTAATCTAATGCCTGTCTGACTGCAAGATTAGGAGTGGCAAAAAAATCCAACCAGTTTTAAGGAGCTCATCTAGTAGCTGGGCAATTTAATTTCATCCAACAGTGAGTATCTTGATCCAGACTGTCTGCACTGTGTTTTCCTGTGGGTTACATGACAGGTTGGTGGCATGATTTGCTTTGCAAACCTGTAAATGAGTTCATGTTTGTGAATCTTTTAGCTGCGGTTTCTTTCTCCACCCTTTTCTCATGAATAAACTTGAAAAATATTTAGGACAAGATTTCTCTGGACTCGCCACATCTGATAGTATCTTTCTCAACTGTGGTCTTTGTATATATGTACTTCTAAAACAATTGGGAGGTGTGGTGCAGTGTGCTTCCTTGGAGGGAGGAACACTGTTAGTAAAGATTACTGATCTGTGAGAAGAGTCAACTACAGAAAATGCTGAAGCTAACACTGTGGCTGGGAGGAGTCTGTGGCTTTGGTTTGTAACTCCCTTTGGGTTTTGCCAGTGACTTGGAGCAGAGAAGTGTTTGGTCAGCTGTGGTGTAACACTGAAAAGATTCTTGTCTTCCTGACAAATACATTTATCAATATAGTAATAAGTTCAGTGTCTTAAACAACCTGACCTGCTACATGAAGAAATTGTACACAGTTAATAAATACTTCAGATTATTCTGTGTGTGACTGACAAGCCATAGTTGACTAATGAAATACAGGATTTTGCAGTACTAAAGCTCGAGACATCGTTGAGTGAACTTTGTGTAAGAGTGGGTTCATTCAATAAATATAAAAGGAGCATTTAAAGAGCCCTTTATTCCTGTCATAAAGATGCTTTGTGCTATTGCAGTTGTGTGTTTGACAGAACGGTTGGGGATGGATGCTGCAGATAGTTGTCTTGGAATTTGAATGTCTTCTATTTGACACCAGCATGATTTTTATCTTTGGTGTTGTGACATGACCGGTGAGTTACAGTTTCTGTGTTTGAATGGAGTTTCCCACTGTAGTTAGTATCATGTATCCATAAATCAGTCTGTTGGTATTGGTATTTCTGCATATTATGGGATGGGTTGGGGTTTATTGGTTTTGTTTGGGTTTTTTTTTTTTTTTTTTAGGAAATGAGATTCAATTTTGCTTCTGCTAAGCCAAGGAGGAGGCCAGACTCAGTAGGACTGGGCTCAGAGTTTTGAGTGTTTGTTGGCAGCTAAAGAGAGCACAGCCACATGGGGCACAGGGCTGATTCTGCTGTGCTGCAGTACCGTGGGTCCCTGTACCTTTGAGGTTTTAAGTCTGTGAAATAAAATTATTCAATTATATTTTGGTTTGTGGTTGAGTTTGGTTTTGGGTTTGTTTTTTTTTAATTGTTGATGGTTTTGGGGTTTTTTATAGGTTGGTAATCTTGATATGTTTTAACACATGGCTCTAAAACAGCTCATTACTGGTCACACAGTTACAGCAATTGTTGCACTGTAGTTCCTCATCTCTTTACTGTGTCAAAGTAGTTCAGCTTCTGTGAGTATGTATGCTAATGGGTTTTTATCATGTGTGTGAGTAGTAGCAGACTAGATATTCTCCCATATTAGTCATTGCAATGTGATAGATAATAGAGAAGTCTATTCTCACTTAAAGCTGTAGCCGAGTGCATGAGGCAGCCTTCATTAATGTGTACTGCAATTGTATTGAATTTCTTTGATTACATGAGAGACATTCTTATGGGAAAGGCATGACCAACTAGTTTTAAATTGTCAATTAAATTCAATTCCCTAGTATCCAAAAGCATACATGCACCCTGGTCACAGGAGAAAAAAAAAAAGAACTTAGTACCCAAGTGTTTTAAAATAAACTGGGGAGAAGAGATGTACAAAAAGCTTCAAACTTTCAGTAGATTAATCATGCTTTCAACATCTGGAATTAAGGTTTTTCTTAAACACAGTTTTGAGATACGCAGTAATAATCCCAAACTTTGTGAGGGCGAGCAGAGCTTAGCCTAGGAGGCAGATACTGAGTTCTGGCATTAGTTTTTTTGCATTGTTTCCACATTCTGGCACTCCACTCCATTTCCTCGCCTCACTGAGCACTGAAAGGGACATAAATTGACATAACTAGATTTTTGTGACTGGGGCAAGGGAAGCAGCCTGAAAGATAAACTTTAACCTGTCATCCTGTCAACAAATTTGCATTGTTAGAAAAGTAAGAATTTATATTCTGTGGAGTCAAGAATAGTATGTAGGGACGATGCATTACGATAAAGAAAGTGAGTATCTGAAGTTGTACTTTTTTTCAGCCTAAAAATAGAATCTAAACAACCCAATGTCTGATTTGCTCTTCCATTAAAAAAATTACTTTTCCATTTTTCTGTCATAAAAAAAACCTTTGAGTACTCTCACTGGCCTAAAGCAAGGAAGTCTGAACTATGACAAAAGTTAATGGGAAAGTAATGGAAGAATTTGGCCTGTCCCTGTAGTTTTGGGACTGCTAACTTCTTTTAGCAGTCTATACTGTATCTTGGGCGTTCTACAGTTCAGTTATGCAACCCTGGGAAGTTTCTCTCCCACTGAATGCACTGTTCCTTTATTAAGGCTAATGGGAGTCATGTGTTTGTGTCAGTGGGAATGCAGACCCTTAAAAGTCTTTCTGGTAGATTTGGTGGAAACAGAGCTCACGTTCGTTATTGCTGTTCTGGGCAGTTGGAGTCTCATTAGCGGAATGCTAATGATGTTCACTGAACTTCATTATTGGACAAGAGGATGTGGTGCAAATATAAAACAGGTGACTTTTCAATCTTATAATTTCCTGTATTGTTGGGTTAATTTCTGCCTGTTGTGTTTTTCTCCCATCCCAGTACTTACACGCTGTTGTTACCTGCAGTCCAGTGGATGTGGTGCTGGGTGCTTCAGCCCCGCTGTCGGGGCTCTCTGCCCTGAGCCCACGCTGTGGCTCCCCTCTCCTGGGAAGCTTGCAGTAGCAACCATTAGATTTTCGATCCTTCTGCAACCTCGGGCAGGAAGCAGATTATAAACATCCAGCAGGTAGACGCTGGATTTTAGCTGTGGGTCTGTCAAAGTTTACAGTGAGGTCTGAGTGCGGAGGGGCCAAACACGGCTTTGCGTGGAAGGTGATGGTGAACCCCACATCATCCCTTCCCTGAGCAGATGTTCCTGCAAACCCAGGAACAAAAACAAACCCACCATGTCCCCGCCGAGCCGCGGGATGGGCTGGCCCCGACGTGAGGCCGAGCCCTTGGCTGGCAGCGGGAATTCGCTTACCTGCGGAAAACGCGGCCGTTCGTTTTATCTCGCTGAGGCAACCGCAGGGGAACAATGGGTTATTAGAGCCTTGGAACAACACGGGCTTTGAGTGACCCCCGCGTCACTGTGCTGTGCAGGCGAGGCTAAAAGGAGAGCCTGGCTCCCTCAGTTAATTTGGCAGCTGCTGCCTGGGGCCTGCGCTGGTGGCGGCTGTGAGGTGAGGGCGGCCATGAGGGAGCAGGGAGGGCTTCCCCTCAGGGCCGGCCCTGGGAAAGGGAAAGAAGTAAACAGAAAAACAGGGAGCTGGCAGAGTTAAAAGTGTTCTGTTTGTTTTCTCTTTCTGGTACCAAATCTGCTTTCCTTCATTCTTTAGCTTTTCAGACAGAGCTGTTAGGTTGCTGGTTTTTGTCACTGACAGTGAAAGTGGCTGGAAATGGCTGAGTGCAGGTGAAGTGTCTGGTCAGCAGCAGAAAGGTGCTGACCTCCCCAGTTCTACATGGAATGGCACAGGCAGGCTTCCACATCCCATGCAGGGTCCAGAGACTTTGATCTTAAATGTAGCCTTTGGAGGAGTCATCCTCCCTGAAGGTTCATCTCCCTGAAGCTGTGCACATCTATAAGCAATTAGGTAGATTATGTCATTGATATCTCAGAAATTAGCATCCCAGAATCACAGAACACACTTGAGTTGGAGGAGACACACAAAAATCAAGTCAAATTCTTAGGCCTGAGAAGAAGCATCCCACAGAATCACACAATGTGCCCAAGAGTGTTGTCCAAGCACTTCTGGAGCTCTGTCAGACATGCTGCTGTGACCACTGCCCTGGGGAGCTGTTCAGTGCCCAGCCGCCCTCTGGATCAAGAAGCTTTTTCTAATGTCTAGCTTGCTGTACCAAAAATTTGTTTTTTCAGAGGAGTAAGGATGTAGGGCAATGTTTTAGCCTACAAACAAGGTATGTTTATGTCCAGGTATGTATGCTACTGGTCTTAAAGGTGCACTTTTATTAAAAGCACTCATATTTCAATGCTGGTAAAACATGTAGAGCTACAGAGTAGACATGAGTTTTGAGAAAATCCAGGACATTCAGATATTTGCCAGTAGCAACACTCCTCTTTTGTAAATTGAAACCAGTTTTTTAGTTCCTCAGCTTTCACTTGCATGCATACCCCTAACAGCAGCAAAAAGAAACCACCCCTCTTGATGACACTTCACTGTCTTGGGTAGAATTTTCCTGCCTCCAGGGCTGAAAGAGGAGCCTATGCAGTTATTTGTAGGTCAGTTGGTCTTTCCATGATGATAAATAACAAGGTGATGAAACTCGTTTTATCTTCTGAACTGATGTACCTATTACATGCTGAGATTTTATGTGTATTTTTTTAATGTGTTTTTCTTAAAGCACATGATGAAGAATTGTGGTATCCCCTTCCAGGGTAGTTATCTACTCAATATGCAGATGTATTCCCAATGCCCTGAGTAGAAGCCTGCTGGAAGCCTCCCAGTCAGTCCTCACTGAACAGTTCCTGCATTGCATCTGAGAGTCCAGGTCCAAAGACTGCTGTCAGTTTGGTGAAGGCAAAATAGGCTCTCCATGAAGGAGGAAATATTTAATAGTTATGATGTACATATTTCTTTTTTCTTCTTCTTCTTTTTTATCAGTTGGGGAAAAACAAGTGGTGGCAGCAGCTGTGCCATGTGAGCAAGTGTGTCATGAGCCTGCTGGGCAAGGCATAGTGAAGGGCATTATTCCACTGGGAGGTTGGCACTGGCCATGGCCCTCCAGAGTTGCCACAAAGGATTTTCTGTTCAACATCTAACGCAACAAGCACATTCATATGTTTGCAGAGGGTTTCCATGGAAACCGTGTAAACTGTGATGCTGGCAGACAGAGGCAAAGGTTATACTATTGTAGAGGCCCTTTTGTATTCTCTTTAAATGTTTCAGAGCAGCTATATTTCTTAAGTGATACCCTGAGCCTGTGCAGTTATTTGTTCAGGTTTTTAGATTGGTCTTTTGTTTTTCTTCCTCTTTTTTTGTTCCTTGTCTTTTTCATTGTTATACTGAGGAGGTCAGATGAGATGCAGGAATAACAATGAAAATGTGGTTTTTTTTTTTTTTTTTTTTTTTTAACATGGGATCTTTTGAGTGTCATCATTTGAATTCACTTATCTTTCTCTTAGTGGTAATGATGCAATTGGAAATGGAAGAAGAGGACAAAAAAAAAATCAACCTGTTCTGCTCCTACTGGTACATTTCTCATTTTTGTTGAGTGCTTTTATTGCTCAGGTAGAACTAACTCAGGTCATTTGTCACAGACACTTTGGGAGTTTTGAACACTGGTTTCCTCTCAGAACTATGAACTTATGCTATTTATAGATACCCATTTTAACACTGGCCTTTAATATGCTTTGAGGGTTCATGCTGGTTTAAAATTTATCCTACAAATTTAAATTTCCAAACATACCTATTGCTTTGTTCATGTTTCAGGAAGTACTCCAACCATGGGCACAAACGCTACTTATTAAGAAAAAAGAAAATTATTGGCTTTTCTGTAGGATTATCCAAGTTCCCCTTTGATTGTCCATGTTAGCAAAATTATGTTTGTTCACAGCTTCAGCTTAATTATCATGGGAGGTTATTTTAAATGGCTGAACCTCTGTCTGGGCTCATGCTGCAGGTCAGAGACAGGTCCAGGTACTGCTTGTTCACCTGCTGCTCTGTGAAAATGAGATCTTGCCTAATCATGCCATGCATGTATTCATTCCTGCCACTTAACTTTTGAACTGGTTGGTTACTTTAAGCCAAACTTGGTACAAAGGTAAAAACAGAATTTGCTTGTGCTTTACAGAAATTGATATGTGGTTAAAGATGTAGGATTCTGATGCTGAGCAGCATCCTCAGTGCTTGAAGTACAAGTTGCTCAGTCCATCTGATTGTAGGATACTGACTAAAAAAAAGTCCAGGTTAAGTGTAAATAATTAATTGAACTTGATCACAAGCTGGCAGAATCAAGAGACAATTTAGGTTCTCAGTTTTAAAGACTAAAACATACTTTGCTGCAAAAAGGCTAAAAACTTTTTGGTGTATGAAATACTATGATCTTAAATAGACAAGTAACATTAAGGCATTGTGTTTCTGAGCTTGTGGAAGTGCTCTCATAATTACACAAGGCAGTATTTAGTAATTACTTTTTGTGGATACAAGAATGAAACAGCCAACTTGGAGAACTTATTGTTGTGGGTGATAGTTTCTAACAGAGAATGAAAAGGTGGAATGTGCAGTTAGCTCAGGATGGCTGCTGATTTACTTTTGGACAGCCAGGCATGCCCATGACCTGCTGCACCGTGCCAGGAGCAGCCAGGAAGGGATAGCTTTGTTTGTTTACTTATTTCTTATGTTTTGCTACTTGTATATCAGATGTATAATTATTAAAGGCTTCATATCCAGTGCCTCGTGAATGTGACAGTTAAAAATAACTTCAAAAAAATAAACCATCCATTTTAGTCTTCTAGAAACCAATGGCGTTCCAGTCCAGTATCACACAGTTACAAACAACATGTTGAATATGACATGGAAATGAACACAGGATAGATGTAATGAAAACCTTTCTTCATGTTTCATCCAGCATAATTGTATAATTGCACTCTCTGAGGGACTCTCTGTGCCAGATAGGAGTGTTTCTCATTATGAATTCCACTTTTCTGAGTTTGAAGCAGAAGTCTCAAGAAAAAGTGTTCATCTAACACAAAACTGCATGCTTTCATCACATTGTGCTGACTGCTTTGCAGTACAAACTTTGATTAGTTTTGATAATTTATCACGGAGAGAAAAAATGTACTGATGAGGCAGGCCAAAATCAAAATTCCGTAGCAATTTGCCAGAAAATTAAAAAGAACAAAATTATAAACCCACAGCAACCCACAAATGGCATCTTACATGCTTGTTTCAATGCACACTGGAAGCATCACTCAGTAATTAAAATTAAAATAGAAATCCAGCTATCTCCCTGCCCAAAGTGATGCAAGAAATTAGCAAGTTAAAGGAATACATCTTACAGGAAAAAATAAATCTTAAGTACTGCCCAACTCTAAGAGCAGCACCTACTACTACTCTTCCAGAAACCTTTGAGATCAAACTCCTGAGACTGGATTTGTCCTGCAGATTTCATTTTTCCTCTTTAGATTAAGAAATGGGTTCCAAAAAAAAGATGTGGTTCCTCCTCATCCCCACTGTGGTTTAAGGCAGAGCTCTGGCTGCCCTGGGTCAGTGTTGTCCTCCACAGCATTCCAGCACGTCTGGGAGAGCTGTCATGAAGGAGCCCTTGGCAAGCATCTAATCACCTATTATTCAGCACTTTATTAATCAAGTTTTGTGGTCGATTTTGGGCATGGAGATCTTTAATTCTTTGAACAGTGTTAGGTTTTACAGATGTTTATAAAAAAATCCCACAAAGCACCCAACACAAAAGTGAAAAAAAAACCCAACAAATTGAAAGATCTAGAAAAGATGTTACTTACCTTCACTCATCAAGCAGATGTAATCTCCATAGCCTCAGAAATTTTTCTGTATCATCAATGATTTTCTAATGGTATAAAGTGAAATGCTATTTACCTAGGATGGTTTTCATCACTTATTCAAATATTCAGAAAAAAAAAGCATCACCAAAGCTCACAACATAATGTCATTTTTCTAAAAATCACTCATTGAGTTTTAAATTTGTTGCTTTTAATTCTTAATGTTAGAGTTGAGAGAAGAATTTGTCTCTACATTTCAGGCTCTGAACTTCAGCCCATGGATAACGTCAGATATTTCTACTCAGTATAAACATACACAGGTTTAATTGCAAACAAGCAAATAGCATTTTCAGGTTAAGTTTAGTAATGAGTTTTGGAAATTCAAATAAAATTACTCTTCAGTATTTAGTTTTATCTAACGAAACATTTTATTTATTTATGCTATTTATTTAGTTTATCTGGGAGACAGATCCATCTAATATATTTGTTGACTTCAGAATATTCTTGAAATTGCAAACAAAAAAAAAAACCAGTAGAAGTCAAAATTGGAAGAATTGTTTGGGAAACAACTTGAGGGAGACTCTTTAGTGCTGCATGTGACTGATCAGAGGCTGCAAGTGCCTTCAGAATTATAACTGAGAGTCTTTGCAACTGGAATTCTGAGTTACTGGTGCTGCAGCTCCTTCAAGTCCCTGGTTAGCAGAGAAACCAAGAAGCTTTTCTTCACTTGCATGACAACGCTGTAGTATAAAGGGAGTGTCTTCTGAAGCAGTCTGGGGTGGATGGTTGCTTGTGCCACTTTGGCTGCTGGGAAGTTCTGTTCTCAGTTCATTGGACCATCTCCTCTTCAGACATGAAATATTCATGCAACTGAGATCAAAAGGGAGGATGGTTTAAATCTCTAGGACAAGTGTTCAATGTCAACTGTTTTTCCATTCTAGGAGCAATCACAGATGTGTGCAAGTCCCCATGATTTTGTGTAGCATGCCAGGATGCATCCATGCTCTGTTATACCAGAGTAGTTTGTTGTGGAGTGTCTTATTGTATCCAAGTTTCCAGGGCTTACAGGCAATGATGGACGAGGAGAATTATGGGATAACAGTAGATAATTGCTTGCTTGCCCTGGAAAAGAATAGTAACCTAATTATTAAATATTTATATATTCTGCTTTTGATTTTTAAAATATTGCTCTTACTACTGGGCTTGATGCTGACTCACCCTACTCCTCACTGTGTCTTACCAAAGCTTTTGTTAGTAAATCTTCAGCACTTGTTCAGAGATGTGCTGGCTGCTGCTCTGGGCACATCACCTTCTTTGTTCAGGTTAAATCCAAAGTGACCCTCTGCCAGCAGCTGGGCTTGCTTGAAATTCAGGGGAATAGTTTTTCATTCCTGAAGGTGTAGAAGACCTTTGGCTCTCTAAATTCAATTTACTTTTCTAATACCTTGA
The DNA here is from genome assembly GCA_030060385.1 of Muscicapa striata striata. Classification (NCBI taxonomy): domain Eukaryota; kingdom Metazoa; phylum Chordata; class Aves; order Passeriformes; family Muscicapidae; genus Muscicapa; species Muscicapa striata. The sequence goes on along the minus strand of JAREIS010000023.1, from coordinate 3,588,830 downwards.
GCAAAAGGTGGCAGAGACAAGAAGGAGGTCAAATTCAGGCCAAGTCAATTGAGATTGATGTGCATATTAATATAGGTTAAACTTTGAAAGCAAATGAAACTTTTTGCATATGTTAGTTGGGTAGTTTGTTGGGGGTGGGGGTTAATAATTTTCAAGCAAGCTGAAGACAGCATTAACCAAAAACGTGTTTCTCACTACTGTAAATCCTAGGGATTTCCCTGGAAGGATAATTAATGCTGCAGCTAATAAAGTAGTTGCCTTTTGAACTTTTGAGTTGGTTGGCCAGGCCCTTGTGGCCCTGCTCTGCTCCACATTTTCCCTTGCTCTCCTCCCCCAGATTATTTTTAACCCTGATGCTTTTGTGTAACCACTGTAGACTCAAGCTTCATGGAGAGATGTGCTTAGCACAATTAGGGAATGGTATTTTCAGAGGTGGGGGACTGAAACACATGCACTGGGAGAGGCAGGATTGCCTCAAGGCAGTCGGGAAAAAATGAAAAATTGTAGCAGAGGTACGTGTAACTACAGATAATAATTTTGTAAGTATTACACAACTATAACCTCCATCAAATTCTGTGTGTTTGTTAACTTTTCCCTTGTTATGTTATGACAGTCATAAACATTTGTTTGTAAATGGACTGAGAAGGGGGAAAATTGTCCCATATGCTAAGGCAAAACTAATTTTGGTAATGGAGAAGAAAGAAAGTCTTGGAGTCTGGAGTGGGGTAAAAAAAAGACTCTCAGCATAATCTGTGAATAGTGATTTGCAATTTTTCGTCCCTTATGCCGTCTCATGGCCGATATAAGCTGTTAGTCCTATTAACAGAGCCTTCCCTCTACACCTCCATTTGAGCTTGCCTTTTCAAAGCATTTTAAGCTCTTTTCTCACAATGCCTAATGTTTTTTCCTATTTCATGGCCGGTCAGTGGCACTGTGCCTGCTGCACAATTGGGCCTGGGCTTGGCTAGCATAATTTGTATCACACATTCATCAGTCCCTAAAATCACTATTTGTAAATTGTAGTTAAAAACCTTAAAACAACCATAACATTCTCACTAAGCATTTTCTTCATATGTGAAATCAATGTATAAAGTTGTGTTGTTTTATCTAAAATATTTTGAGTTTTTAACTATAGCTATCATAAATCAGCTTTTTTGAAATGTTTTCTGTTTAATGTGAGAATAATGTATAAGTAAGTAAAATGTTAAAACTCCTTTTTTGAGAGGCTAGCCAAATTATTTTGACATAGTCAAGCTGATATTGGTATATTAATGTGACTTACATTATTGCTCTTCATATAAAATTTATGGCAGAGTGATTCAGAGATCCCAAGATGAACTGGGGAGAGTTGTGCAGGGTGTGGTGCATAATATTAATAAAGATACAATTTGTCCTGAAGACTGTATGATCGAAGACCTGGCACAATTCCATCTTTTCCTCAAGTTTCCAGTTACAATTGTCCTACTGAGATTAGCTGTTGGCGAGGTTTCCCAGTGCTCACTTGTGAGTTACGGAGGTGTTGAGCTGCAATTCTCTGTGGTCAGTGCATGGTGGTGGTCTTAAATGGGGTCTACACTGAGCTCTCAGTGGTGCTAAAGGTCAGGATTTGATGTGAAGAGAGAGGAACCCCAGGGGTTTGGGCTATTAAAAGGTTTGACTGCATGCTGCCATACACAGGATTGGTTGTTCCTGTAAATATTTGTAAAATCCATCACTTGCCTTGTGTCGATCATCTGGATTGCCCACCATCACAGCCTCTGACCCTCCAGCAAAACCCAGGGGACAGCTGCTTTGGCCATGACATTTCTCTGGATAATCAAACACCCATAAATCACTAAGACTTTTCACGTGCCCTGGGATTGATGAGAGGTTTCCCTGCTCTCCAATGTCACACATTGTACCAATGACCCAGGAGGGCTCCTGCAGGTTGCTGGGAGTAGTCCTTGTTACTCCAAATGGCTCTGTCCAGGTTGATGTGAATCAATGGATTTTTAAAAAGTGTTTACATAACAGACAATTAGCAAATTAGGTGACTTAGCTAGCAGTTAGCAAGTTAGCTTGTTTCTTCTACTCCATAACCTTATGTAGGTCTGCATATAAAGAGGAATTGTTTTCCCCTGCATCTGTGCAGGTCAGGGACAGCCAAATAAAAGGTCACCAGAGGAAGCTGGAGACTTTGCAGGAGAGGGAGAGGAAGAGTGTTGTGAAATATGGAAGACTGTGACTGCAATCAGCCTTTCCAGTTTTTTTCACAGTGAAGTTCTAATTTATACTGTGGAGGAACCCAGGTTTCATGTTTTTCAAGAGACACAGGGACATTGTTCAGCCATTTTCTCTGTGTGTGGGTTATGTTAGTGCCTACTTTCACAGCTTAATACGGATAAGTGCTACCAGAACATAATCTTTTAATTTAGCTCTCCGTTGTCTACTGACTCGTGAAATATTTTTAGGTGACTTAAGTACAAGTGATTATGTAGTTAAGCAGAGGCGAGTCTTTAAAAATAAAGAAGGTCTTTTTATTGTCACCTACATGAATTGTTTCACCAACAAATTCTAGATTCCTCCTCTGCTACTTTTCTGTAACCAGTTTGCTTGTTTGACTGGGTTTGATCTAACTTGCATATTTTGTGTGTAGAACATCATAATCTCAAAATGTTCATATTGTCTGCACAATCTTAACAGTTTTCATGTAAAACAAGAAAACCATTTCATGGAGTGGAGCAAGGAAATCTAACATTGCTGACTGCTCAGGTGTCACACAATGCAGTGATGGCAACATCCTGGTTGTGTACTGCCTTCCCTTGGTTCCCCAGTGGGCAGGGTGGACCTTGGAGCTGAACTCTCAGGGTTGTGCTTTTGAGACCAGTTTTATCATACTGACTCTCAGAAAAGGGTGACTGGATAACTTGCTTATCAAGGGTTCCCTCCCTTTATTTACATGAAAAACTCACGCAGCAGTGAAGGAATAGCAAAGTATGAATGATTAAAGTAGTTTGGGTCTACAGGATTAAGCATGCAAGTTCATTTATGAGACTCAATGCATGCAAATAGCTTTTATGGCCATGTGGTAGAGCATATTGGATACATCAAACCAGCATTCTAGGCTCCGGAAGTTTTTTCCTGACTGCTTGTGCTGAAAAATGTTGGCAAATGTGGAGGTGCAGACAGCACCTGCTACAGGCTGAGTGCATTAAAAGGAGCCTTCCTTAACAGAGAAAAAACATCACCTCTGCAGTTAAAGGTAAAGCTACAGGCCTCAAATTCTCATATTCTGTGTGGTTGTCAGTGACCTGCTTCTCACTTCTTGACAATAAAGGGTGTCTGGCTCAATTCCACTTTACACTAAGTAAAGTGTGAGTTGCACAGCTTAACTATTTGTGCTGACTTTAACATTGCATGATGTAATTGAGAAGAAATAATGCTTTATGTTTAACAACACAAAAACAAGGTTCAAATGCACCTGAATGCTTATTTCTTAGGGAAAAATATATCTTGCTGCCATACAGGCTTTTTAATGTGGTGTCTGAAAAGAGCTGATAATTTTATTAGGTTGCTCTGTTTAAAAGTAGAGGGACTTAAATATGCAGTGCTGGATTAGACTATTTGATTAGTAACCAGTTTGGGCTGTAGTATGACAAATTGTTTATAGCTGCATTGCTACTGGAAGAAATGGTATTAGACACTCTTGTATGATCATTATCTTTATTTCAGAACAAACATTTGTGTAGTTATGCAATTAACTGTCAGGCTAACTGATACAGCTGAAAATTAATCCATTTTTAAAAAAATGAAAAAAAACCAAAAAACCAACCAACCGACCAAAGAAACAAAAAAAAACCAACAGCAACAAAAAAAACAAAAAAAAAAAAAAAAAAAACAAAAAAACAAAACAAAAACTTTAAAAAAACCCTTACAAGCATTTCCTGGTATGAATCTGAGGATGTGATAACAGGAGAAAGATTGAATGGCTGGGCAGGCTGGTAGGAGGTATTATGAGGAGTTTTAAATACAAATTAATTTTGTGTCAATTTAAGGGTGTAGTTTGGATTGAGTGCTATTGTAAAGAATTCCTGTATATTAGTAAAATCAGTTAATAAAATTTTGAACAAATGTTACCTATCTAGGTATTTTCAGTTCCACGAATTGAGTTCAGAAAATTCTGTTATCTGTCTGCACATGTTACTCATCTGAACAATGTGTAAAGTAACAAAATCCCAAGTCCATTGTAAGATTTAAGGAAAAAAAAAATCTTGCAACTCAGATATTTATGGTATTTCATGTCCCCATCAGGTGAATTTCAGAATAAATTTAATTTTGAGATACTTATCCAATTTTTTGAGGGTCTTTTTGTCGTTTTTGGTGTTTGGTTTTTTTTTTTTGTTTGTTTGTTTGTTTGTTTTTTGGTCGTTTTTTGTTGTTGCTTTAGAAGAGTTGCAGTTATTCATTTCTGTGTCATTACTTAAATGTGTAGGAGGGAGGATGAACAGTTGACTTTCTAGTGCCAGAAAATAGCACTGGTGACCCTCTTCTCAGTCCATATTCTCCCACATATTTCCCCGTCCCTCTCAACCGTTCCCCCATATTCCTGAAGTGTGTGTGTTGCTGCCAGCTGACGTACGGAGCTGGCGGTGTTTGCTAAAGCCAAGTCTTTGATTCAGACTGGAACCTGTTTCATAGGGAGGCTGGAACTGAGATCAAGAGACGCCCAGTTTGCTTCCAACAAGTCTCCTGGCAGACAAGATATTGGAGGGGGGGCGGTGGGGAGAAAGAGCAGACTGTTCCTTAAAAACAAGCAGGCAAGAAATCACAGGAGCAGAAGAGCTCAGTGTGCTCCTGCTAGGGGAGCTGCTCTGGTGCAGGGTAGCCCAGCTCGAGTGCTCAGACCCCAAATCAGTCACACCAGTTAATGATGCCGTGCACACACTGCTGGCTTGCAGCACTGGGAACTCTTAGTAAGATGGATTGCACTGCATAGAGAAAATGGAGATGTCTGAAACCAGCCAGAAAAGATCAGCATAAAAGGTAGGTTAATGTTCGGTTGCTAGGTGATCTAATAATTTGGTCCCTTTTCTGTTACTCTGTCTGGTGGTATTTATTTTTATATACATTCAGTACATTATGAAAGATATAAATATATCAAGTCAGTGCTTTCTGGGGGGTTCTTTCTCAATATAAATTTTCCTCACATTTGGTCTCCTGCACTTTTTTTACTTTAGTACTTCTTGTTTCTCTGACCTCATTATTATTTTTGAGCTGTTTTTGTGATTTAACATTCAAAATAGTTGTTGCAACAAAAGCAGCACAGCAGGGTACTTAGACTTTACAAAGTGTCAGATGGGGATGCTCAGGATGTAATGTTGCAACCTAAAATCAACAGTTCCAAGTTCCTGGAAAAAAAATTGAAGCTTTCATTAAATAAACCTTACTCGTAAGTAGAGAGATACACAGCTCCCTGACAGAGGGGGTATGTTCTACTTTCTCTCTGCAGCCCAGTTACGGGTATAAAATACAGAACAGGATATGGAAGCCAAACCCATGAGCTATATAAGGCATCAAAGCGCGGGAGGACACGACCTGTTTTCTTTTGTATCAGAATTCAGTTCAGCGTGAACCAGGAGGGCAGAACTAGGAGGGGGAAGTGGAGTTAGATTAACAAGTTGCATTGTAGCAAGACCGTGTGAGCCTTTTTGTTTTACAGGTCCTTAAAAGTCTTTTCAGCAGAGATAAGGATTCTGTGTAACATTTATCCATTCTGACTTTCTGTTCTTAGTCTGGCCCCATATTGGAGCAGTTGAACCAGGTGTGGAAAACTGCTCTTCTTTAACTTTTAATCTCTTTTTAATATGTCAGCATGTGTGTGTGAGGCCAAAATGTGGACTAAAATGTGTGCCTCAGAAGACCAAGAGTGATGGCTCTCACCAGGATAGAATCAGATCTGAGTTTATATTTGCTTTCTCTGTGTATGTTTGTCCATTCTGACCACTTGAGATAGAGTGTCTTGCTGATGTAGGGACTCTCATTTCTACCTGTGCCTCAGTCTCTGCAACCACTCTGGAGCATGCATGAGAAATGTTAGCTAGTACTGTTCAGGAAGGTGGTACCTCACTTTCTTTAATTCATAAACAGCATTAGAGGGGGTGGAAGCCAAAAGTAGCCTTGCAGCAAAGCTAATTTCTTCTTTAGGCACAAGTTACACACACACACACACACACACACACACAAAAAAAAAAAAAAAAAAAAAAAAAAAAAAAAGGGTGGGGGGGAGGATTCTCTATCACAATTCATAGATGTTGAGATCTGGATTTTCTGTAAATACTTTTGTCTTATTGCTGATTCTATGCTGAGAAGGAGGTACTGATTTTTTCGGTGCCCTAAAGCTGATGGCATTTTTAATAAATGTCCTCTTTCTTAAAAAAAAAATATAATAATAATCTGGAGAAGATGCAAATAAATAATAAAAGAATGGTTGATTTGTTTGAAAAATTTCCAGGAAACAGTAGGGGTTATATGAGAGTCAGCCTGGCCCAACAGAGCGGGCATTGAACCAGACCTAATAAGAACAACTGGACCCAACACCCATATTGTGTTCAGTAATGGAGGGATTTTGTACTACAAGGACTTCAATGTTGTAATCTTAATGGCTTGAGGTAACAAACCAGGCTGAAAGAGGAAAAACTAAAGTCCAAAGCAATTAGAAAAATCTCTTTCGTGGATTTTGGATATTGCCAGTCACATTTGTGCCATTTTTACAGATGAATGGGCTTTTCTATCGCTGTAAGAATGAATTGTAAAGTAATGGACTTGAACTAATTGTGTCTTATAAACTTATAATAATAACAATAAATGTGTTTTGAGGTTCAGACATGCATGTAGTTGATCCAGCCAACTGAGTCGATCAGCAGCTGAGCAAGTCTCCTACTTGGGGTTAACAGTTCAGGTTTTAGGGAAATAAATGGTCAGATAAGACAACTCCAGGGAAGGAGGAAAAGAGCAGGAGTCACAGCTGGTCACCAGTTCAAGCAAGGTTCTTGCTTTCTGGATTTCTAGACTGTTTTTAGTTACCTGCAGGTGCTGGAAGGTGTCTGTTCTGACTCAGATGGAGGCTCTTATCCCAACACAGATGGAGAGCAGTGAAAGCTGACAGGTCTGGTCTCGAGTTTCCCATACCTTGTGGCATTTAGCCGATGATCTCATGGTCTTATGTTTTCTCCTGATGCTTTTTTTCTTTTTCTTCTTAAACTTTACCATATTATGTAGGGGGGTAAGGGAAGGTACACACAAGGTGGAAGAGGGGAGGCGTAATACACAGTTATATTTATAAGAGTATTTTTCCTATGCTGAGTGGTGGTCAGATCCTCAGACATCAACCCAAGAGTTTATTCTTTAGAAAAACTTAAGCTCCTTTCATGCTTCTAGCAGATTTTTCCCGAACTCTCACTTTCTTGAGGCCCTTGTTTTCTCCCCAGCATCCCCAAACTGATCACACATCCCAGGTTTTCCAGCGGTCAGTCAGCAAATGCTGAATGAACTCCTACTGCACCCGAGCAGCAAATGCAAAACTCACCAATGTGTTTCCATAGCCTCTGGAATGAAGCCATCAGAGTTCATGGAGCTTGTCTCCAGGATGTGAATTATACATCCCAGAATATGGTATGTTATCCAGCATGCCAGGTACCTCCTGGGAGCTCTGTGTGTGCAGCTGGATAATGTTGCATCCCAGATGATGTTTTCTTTTTCTCTTTCTCTCTGGGAAAAAAAAAAATGAGGCAGGAAGAACAAAACCAATTAAACCTGTAGTAAGCTCTTGTGTTTCATCTCAATCCCAAATTTTATCTTAATCTGTAGTGTACAAGAAAGTCATAGACATAGTTTTATTGGCTCTTATCTGCTAGTATTTTCCCAGCTCTGTCAGTGGTTTCTGTCTGGAGTTTCATACTTGGTTATGGGACTGCAGTGGCCCAGGATTTCATCCTTGTGCTCTTCCTTGCACTGTCAGCAAAGCCGTTTGGGAATCAGTGTGGGAAACTGGCTGAAAACTAATTTGCATCCTCTTGCCAGCCTGGGTCATGGTGTGGCTGAGCAGCAGAGGATGTTACAAGGACTGAAAGGACTTGCTGCAGGCAGGAGGAGGGCTTGGGCTGCTGAAGCTGGTTTTGACAGGGGTTCCCAGCATTTCACCTGGGAAATAGGTGAGATTACAGTGGAGGCAGTTTGGATGTTCCACGTTGGCTCACTGCTCACAGAATACTCTGAATGGTAATTGCAGTGACACAAACAAGGGATGGGTGAACCGTGCCACAGAGCAAGGACACTTTGATCCACTGATACCAGAATGTCAAACCACACTTGACTTGGGCTTTTTTTTTCCTCTGAAGATGTGAATTTACATACTAAATATTTTTGCATGCAAATATTTTTATATTAAATGTATTATTGACTGTAGATATTTGCATGCTAAAATGTATTTTCATAATACACTTATCTGGTCCTTCAAATCTTGTTTCTCTTTGTTCCTCAAACCTGAGAAAGTGCCCCTCTTCAGTAGCTTTTAAGGAATGGTGTTCCTGAGTGTGCTTTTGAGTCTGATTCTTTGTATGAAAATTCAGGTGTCTGCTTCTTTCCTTTTGATCCAGTTCTGTTTGTGTTTACGAATGCTTATCAGGTTTTTTAATGAGATTTTTAAGCTTTCTACTAAGACATGAAAGTATTTTTGTTGGTTTTTTTTTTTTTTTCCTAATGTAATGCACTTCAGTGAGAACCTTTGCATACAATTGCACACAAAAGGGGAAAAGCTAAAGCTCAGCTATTTTCCGTAGATGTGGCCTCAATGCTATATGAGCCAACATACAACCTTCTCTGCAGTTCCCTCAGTGTCTCCAAGTGTTTCATGAAAAAGCAGGCACCAGCTGGAGCTCTGTGGAAATTCCCTGGTGGTCTTTGAGTGTCCTGAAGCCTTGTCTTTAAGCTGTGGTTATGACATGCTTTGAAAATGCTGTAATTGAGGAATTTCTTCATTCAATTTGAGAGATGAGCTCTGAGCAGATACTAAACAGGCCTTCTCTTCTGGGTGTTTGCTTGAACATCTCAAGAAAAAAAGCTGTATAAAAACCTTGGGAGGTGGTAAGTGTAGTGTAAAATTACAGAGGAAAGTTAGTCATAAAATGCACAGTGGTCATTTCAAATGTCACTCCTAATTGTATGCTTTTTGCTTTTTATTTTATCTCAAATAGATATGATTATGCACTACCAGACAACTTACTAATGGTAATTACTCCTTTAATTTCAGATGACCTGCAGAGATGTGATGGGACATCAGTTGTGTCCAGACTTGGAAGTTATGTGCACTGCCCTCCTTTGAACTAACATTTTTCCCTGTTTTCCTTTTGTTTCAGGGGAAGCCTTCCCTCCACAGTGTTGAAGCATGAGTGCTGATGCCAGCCAGGTGGTGATCACTACTCCTCCCCCAGCCACAATGCCTCACAAAGAGCGGTACTTCAATCGCATCAACGAGAATGACCCGGAGTATATCCGGGAGAGAAACATGTCCCCTGACCTGAGGCAGGACTTCAATATGATGGAGCAGAGGAAGAGGGTCACCCAGATACTGCAGAGCCCCGTGAGTGCCACTCATGGGGAGTAAAAAGGAAAGGGTGTTATAAAAAAATAAATCTGTGTCGCAGCTAGATAGAATATCTCTGGACCATCTTCTAAGAAAAGTCACTTAACAGATTATCCAGCATTCTGTTGGTGTAGTGTTTTGTCTGTGGACAAGCAGCCCTTATTGTGTTGTTTTTTCTCCTGATACTTTAATATTCTTGTGGTTCATTGCATTGTTACAGAAAGATCTGGCTGGCTGCAGAGTTCCTAATTAAAACTTAGGGGCAGGGAAAAGAGTGAAGGAGTCACTGGTCAAAGAGGAACAAATTAGGGCATTACGTGGTGTTCTGCTTTCTGGGTTTGAGTATTAACCTATAATTTGCATCAGGAATGCTTTAATTAACATTTATAGTTGGGTTAAGTTTATTTAAAAACTAGACTATGTTCTTTTTATGTCCTTGAGGGTGATCATACCCCAGCTTGGCCATATTAGTGCTCATCTACTGCTTGTGTGAGTTCAGTACTTGTGTAGACTACATATAAAACTATTCAATCTATTGAACCACATTTGTAGTAGTTTTCATTTATATTTTAATACCTGTGTTGTTTGAGTTTAACCTGATGAATACATTGGAAAGTAACACTTTTGCCTTGAGTACTTTGAAGCCATAGGGAGTGAATAAGGCCTGTGGAATGATGCGTTAGGGGTATCTGTGCACATGAGAGTATTGAGGATAATGGGACTGGGAAGGGGCTAAGCAGCTTTACAGATCCTTCTGTCTTCAGTTTCTCTGTAAATTGGGGTGCTTCTGTACTTTTTTTGAAGCTTTTCCATATGTAAAGAGATTGCAAACAGCTGTTAGTAATCACCCTATTATAGTCAGCCATGAATAACAGGATTGTTTGCTAAAGTGTTGTCGTGGAGTGTCTCTTGGATCTGTGTGTTGCTTTGACTATAATGTGAACCTGTTGACTAAGGAATTTAATATTTTTCAAGTCAACTTGTGCAAGCTTGGGGTTGCAGCCAAGCTCTTTTATAAGAAAAATACTCTGAGGAGGTACTGCATAATGTTTTAATCATGATAATTTTATGTTAAATACTCAATTGTAAAATGTGATCAGAGTCTACTCATTCTTGTTAAAATGCTCACATTATGAGTAGCCAGGACTCACAGAAAGACTAAATCTTTAGCCTAATAGATAAAAATAAATTGGAGAGATCATTTGATTTTTTATGTGAGGGTGTTTTTTTGGTCCTTTTGATGACAGTATTGAATCTGATGAGTGTAACTATTTCATTAACATTTTGGGGCATCTTTTGCCAAGTCTGCCAGATGTAATTAATGTCCCTTTGCTGCAGGCTCTGGGGTGGTTTTTTTAGTAGATGCAGTGTCAGCATGCAGATTTGAGGAAGGGATGTTAAGAGGGGTATGAACCCCTGAATTTAGGCTGCTGTTTTAACAGAAGGTTGTGGGACAGGGAGCTGCTGGGCAGCTATCAATGTCCTGCTGCAAGAGAAGCTGAGCCCAGCACTTTTCAGAAAGTGACTGTTCAGAGCTGCCAATAAGTTGCAAGTTTTTGTTGTGTAAGGGAACAGTTGTCCAAATAAGCCAGGGGCCTGCTGCCTGCTTGGCTTAGAGTGGGAGCTGAGTGTGGGATCAGGCACGAAGAGGAGTTGTCTGAGCTCCCACTTCCCCTCAAGTATCTCCTTTTATCCTCCCTTTTCCTGATGCAGAAAATTTAGAGGAACTCTACTGTGATTTCTCACGCAAGGAAATGAAAGCATTTTTATATGGTATCTGTGACCAAATGTCCAAATCAAACAAATTTCATCATTTATTTGGGGGTGAAAGGTGCGGTATTTTTTTCCAGGCTCCAGCTGCTATGTGCCATACTGCTCCTGGGACTCTGGACAGAAAACATTTACCTTGTTCCCTTGAATTTAGAATTCATCAAACAATGACCATAAAGTATTGCTCCTGTTACTAGACTGTAGCACAGGTTCAGAATTGAATTGGTGACTATTATCCATAGTGTTCTTGTTTTGTAGCTGCAGAATTACATTGTGTTACATATTTTCATAGAACTTAGATGCTTTTCTGGAAAATTCCAGATGACAGAGAGAATATAATTTGAAGGTGTTTAGAAGAATTATGAGTTTAAGGAAGAACTTGCTTTGCTAGTAAATCTTCACCCAGTCTTAGATATATAAATGCATGTCTTCACCAAGCCTTGATAAAAGCATTCAGATCAAAGAAATAGTCAATGACTCCTCTTCTGGCAAGTATTAGTAAATGTGAAGTGTATCTAGTAATTGTAGTAACTGTAGATAGTAACTGTCTTAAAAGTACACGAGCATGTTACGGACTTGAGGTGATCTTTGAACATGCACTTTGTGTGAGCAGAGGTGCAAAACTAAAGGGTTAATCACTGTCACATAGCAGGAAGCTTATGTACTAATTTAATCTGGTTTTATTAACAAGCTTTTTTTCTTTCTTTCAAGTAGGAAAATATAAATCCTTTAGCAAGAAAATAAGTTAGAGAATATATTTCAGTATATACCACAGTATATTTTATTCAGTGCATGTTATTGTATGGGCTACAGGCAATGACCAGACATCTTCAGACATCAAGCTGCTGCATCTCTCTGATGTGCTGTTTAGTGCCCATACTAGTGTGCAATCTGACTACTCCTCTGATGTGCAATTTCCCTTTCCTAAATTAAATAATTTAAAAGCTACTGAAAAGCTATTTCCATTACCTCTGATGTTTGCTAATGTCTTGGAGTCTGTTCATAATAAACCTTAAACAAATCACAGTTGTTTTCTGACCATTGCCCATGGAGAATGTCCTGACATTATCAGTGAATTCTCAGATGTGTTTGCCTAATACTGCATGTAGACCCTGAGCATCTGATAGCTGGAGAATCTGATAAACTGAACATGTTTGCTGTTCTGTGTCTGTTAGAAAGGTGGAAAGAAATTAAAATCAGTTGGGCCTGAGCAGCCTGATAGCATCCAGAAGTATTGCTGGCCAATCTTAGCATAAAGCCATTTAGGTTTATATTAGTATTTTCTTCAGGTTCAGAGGATTCAGGTAGCATGTTGTTATTTTTAAAGAAAAGTACTATAATAATGTAGTGGACTAGTTTTATTGCTTATTGGGCCCAAGATGCTTGCCCTATAATATATCCAAAATCTGAAAAGATGGGTTGATTTTTGGGGATTTTTTATATTTTGCAACATAACTCTGCAATTAAAAACAGTCCTGTCTGTATGCTAAACAGTCATATGTTGCTTGCTATGCAGAGTAACTATGTCTTTCACAGAGCAAAAATATATTTTCTGTACCGTCAAACTTCTTATTTCACTTGTGGTATACAAGTCCTTCTGGCCTTTATTTCCTTCTGGCATTTCTCTGATGCTGTCACCACAGCAACCAGAAACTCTTAAAACACTTAAAAAAAAAAAAAAAAGGCAGTGGTTGTGCAGTTATGGTGTTTATGAAAACTGAACAGCCAGTGCAGTACTGAGAAGCTGAATGAACATACAGGCTGGGAGAAGATCCCCACAGCCATCATGAAGCAGGAAAGGTGTTGGATGTTCCTGCAGGCAGGCAGCAGTGCCACACTGCTTCCAGTGCACTGAGACCATGAGAAATGATTAACCACCCAGCAGAAAAACTAACTACAGGCTTCAGCTAGCAGGACTGTGTGTAACCTGACAGGAAATTAGGATCAGGGCTTAGACTGCACTGAGGAGTACCTTCCATCCCTTTGTATTGGTGCATTGGAAGGAAAGCTACAGGTGAGGGTAAAAATGGGAGAGGATGCATTATTGTACAAAAGATGTGCTTATATATGAGATATACTTCATTATTTTTACTCATATAAGAAGAAGTTGTGCCTGAAGCAATGAGTTGAACAGCTGATTTATGTAAACATAAAAATGCCCAGTTATTGGAATTTAAATGTCCAGTTTTTGTTTTTAATTTACCAGTGAAGTTTTGTGTGATTTCTTGAGATCCACTGGATGTGTGCTTGCCATTTTTACATATAAAACACAGCTATTTGGAGCTTGGGTTTTGTTTTTTTTTAAAGTTGAGCTCTGTGTTGGCAGGATCCCATCAGGATTTACTTTAATTTCATGCTGGATCTAGAGTCTACCAACCCATCATGACTCTGCAGTGTTCAGGACCACTCTGGCTTGACACTGCTGTTTCAAGAAGGCTCAGGTAAAACTATCCAGACTGCAAAATTTTGGGGGGATATACTGAGGTTAAAAATGTACTCCTCTACTGTGCCTCCCTTCCTGCCTTGCACATGCACACACCCCCCCTGCCTCCCACACTAGCCTGCCTTGCCCAAAAAAATGTGGGGAGATAGCTATACAGCTTAGCAACTCTTCTATTCAGAGGTCTGCCTTAGCATGCAGCATGCAGGCAGATTTTTCTCCTCAAAAACAAGCAATCCCACCCACACTTGATTTTTTTTCCTGGATATGTTATTTTCAAACCATCAGGACAGAGATGAAGGATGATTTAATTTATTTTTTTTCCCCAGCTTTTGCAGTTGTTTAGCTTACTTTATTTTCTATTGAGTGAACATCCAGGATTTTTGCAAAACCACTCCCCTTTTGGGGCAGTTTATTTTCTTAAAAGTATCAAAGCCTTTCAGTTCCTCATAACTTTTGGCTTCTACTGCTCTTTTCTCAGAAGTTCAAAAGCCTTTCACATCCTTCAGAAGTCTCACCCTTGGCCACAAACGAGTCAACCTCTTATATCACCTGAGGACCTCCTCACTGGGCAGTCTTCTTGCCTTGCAACTCCCTGCTCTGGCTTTCGTCTGCTCTGGCATTTTCCCGATATCCTGCTGGGAAGTCATGACTCTCCTCCCACTGCAATAGCTTATTTAACTGCATGCTTTCATCATACAACCTGTGCAGCATTTTGTTCACCCAGAGGCAAGAGCTCAACTTCACAAGTCATTGAAGACATATTACAAAATGTCCCTTAAAGATCCCCTGTGCACTATGACAATATTTTAAGTGAGAGGGAATTTGCGGTCAGGGCAACGTGTCAAATCAAGGCCATCTGCTAGATCTCTGTGAGGGCCCAAGAAATCCCACTGCCTAGCTATCATTTCTGTAGCTGCAATGCTGCACTGTAGATTCACACCAATGTCCTGCACCACAAGTGCACATCATGAGAATTTCCTTGCTTACCATAAAACTGGGTTACCTTTCACTCCCCCTATTTCCATATTGCTCCTTTCCACTTAGTTTGCACTGGGTTTTTTTTTCATTAGACATAAATGCCAACAGATACATGTTGAACAATGTCTGGAAAACCTTGGAAAGCCGTATCTGGTGACTTTTCTCCTTGGCTGCAGGAACATGTTCATCCAGAACACCCTGCAAGAGCTCTGCCATCCCTCCTAGTGCATCATCACCATGTGTGCTCCCACCCTTCCAAGTCCTGCACTTACTGAAAAACCCAGTTAATTATGCTCAGAAATGCCTAAGACCCCTGATGAGCTGAAATTTGATTTCTTCTAGCATTTTGCATTTCATTGTACATTCCATTTACATTCACTAAATTTCATTTACATTCAATTTAGCAAGATCTATGGTGTGGCTTTACTCCACAAAAGAACACAAGGGAGGGATCCAGACCTCCATGCAGAGCAGCAGTTGTGTGAGTGGCTGGCTCTGGGAGCTGGGTGTGCTGGAGATGGGCTTGACAAAGGAGTCCAGTGCTTCAGGTTTGGCTGTAATCATGGGGTATCTCTAGGCTGCTTATCACAGGAGTGAACACTGCTGCAGCTCATGGAGGAAAGCCCAGTGTGCACCAGGTTAGAGGAGCCGGTAAAACTGGCACAGGCTGAGCTCAGCATGGGGACCGCCTTGCTGTCAGCCCAGTCACTAAACCCAGCCCAGGTACCCTCACCCTTCAGTGCAAGTGAAGACATTATTGTAACTTCAGCTAATTCCCCATACTTATTACTGAGGCTACTTCTTTTTGTCTTAACACAGAAGCCCCATCCCCCTTGTTCTCTTTCATGGCACTGACAAACACTTTTTGTGACTCTTATCTTCTCCCCGCCAGCCTTCACTCACTGGCGGTTTTTTTGTGGCCAGCTCCACCCTTTTCCACTTAGGGCACGGGCTGTTTGTATCTAAACTTCAGTCTTGAAAGAGCCTGTTGGGAGCTGTGTCGGCTGTTTCAGTGAAGGTCTTCCTCTCACGGGCAGCTGTGTTTACAGCACAGGAACCAAAATTAACATCTCTTCGCTCTTGAGGACAAAATACCAGTTAAGTTTTGAAACTTGCCTTTGGTGGTGGAGATTTGGCTTAAAGACTCTGTGTGGGCATGTTTAGATAAGTTGAATTATGTCCTTTTTTAAAATGGATTTAAGATATTAGAAACTCTGATCGAAACAGGCAAAAGTGAAAATGCTTGAATGGGTTTCTTGTATTATCGGCAGATTTTAGTCTAACAGCAGTGCTGCTGTGAAAGGTAGGGACTTCACATGTCTTTTTTAGCTACTTTCCTGTAGAATGATGTGAAACTGTTTAGTCATTACTGTAATTAGTCCAAATGTGAGCACGTGCTTTCTCCTCTTAAAGGCTTGCAGTGGTGTGGAGTATTTGTAGATGACTTGTATACCATTATTATTTGCTTATTATTTTATTTCTTCTTCTTTTGATTTGGATACATGTGAAAATCAGTGGTCAACAAAAAAGAAACAGCACAGACAGTCAAAATACTTATAAGCCTGTGTACTTCTTAATATCCTTAGAGAGCTGCTCAGCAAGATGAAAAGATTAATACCAAGTTTTTTAGCAACATCATTATTCTGCACTATATATGTGTGTACCCATGTAAAAAAAGGTTATTCTAGCAAGTTGATTATTCTAGTTCTTTCTGCATATGTTGACTGAAAAATACTAGTTGTCAACTGGTACATGCAAATGTTGTTTTGATTCTTAAAAGCTCAAATTTACACTGTCAGCTCACACTTAGTCTGTACTTCTGAAAGAAAATGGAAGTAAATGAGTCAGAACTGAGCTTATTAACTTCACTCTTGAGTTTCAGAGAACTGTTGCAGATCTAAGTTGAAAGATTTTTCCATCTAAACTGCCTGAGTCTGTGATGTGTATTTGGAAGATGATTGCAAATAGTTCTGGAGAAGTAATTTTATGATATTAGAAAGACCTTGACCCAATCATTCTACTAAAGACTCCATCAAGAAAAGCTGTGTCTGTTCTACAGGCTGTGCAGTAGCATGTAAGGCTGTCTAAGCTGGTGTAAAATGCTAAATACAATTTTGGAAGGAGTGGAATTCTGGAAACAGTTTTAGGAGCAGGCTGAGCTGCCTGTTCATTTTTACTGGTGAGTTGTGGGGAAATCATGTCTCAGAGCAAGGTGGTGGAGTGGCACTCAGAAGGTGGATGAGGTGGAAGCAGAGCAGCAGCCTGCATTCTACCAAGGTCAAGCTACTCACTTGGGTATCTAAAATAAAAGCCCTACTCAGCATCCTCCTGGTTGTGCATCTTGTCTGAAATGTCACTGTATCTCCTTTCCAGTGCTGTCATGGGCCCAGTTTTCATACCATGGGATATTTCCTATGCAAACTTCAGTCTGATGCTTGAAGTGCTGTTTCAGCACAAACAAGGGGGGACACAGGTGCTTGGCTGGGCAGGTGAGGTCCCTGAAGGCAGAAGGATGCTTGTGCAAACAGGAAATGATTCCCAGCTGTGGAGGGCTGGGTTATCCAGGCTACATCCTTGCTGTGTACAGGCACAGGCAGGTGTCTGAGTCCAGCTGTGTTGGCAGGATCATGGGCAGCTGTGAAGTGCTGTGCTGCTCACTTTGGGATTTGTACCCCACTGTAAAAAGTCACTGCTCTTAGTGTCTCATGTCTAAAGTTGTTGTGGTTTCAAACAAACAAACAAACAAACAAAACAATGCACATGTACTGAAAGAACCTACTAAATCTGAGGGCTGAAACTTTCCCTTGATTGAGCAATGCTGAGCGTACAGCTGAATAACATAATTTTTCATTCATCTGACAGTAGAGTTTTTCCTTTGTCAGCATTTTCTTGTCAAATACTACATCTAAAATTACAGTGACCTTTCAGCTTGAAAAATATCTGCTTTGTGCCAGAGCAGCATGTTTGTCATCTCTTTGAAAGTATCTCTCTCCAGTATGACTTACTTGTATGACTTTTGCTTGATCATTTGTGGGCAGTGTAATGCCACACATATATAAATATATTACAATCTCATGAATTAAAGCAAAACCAAATCTCTTGGTCTCAAGGCTCTAGTTAGGTTTTCAGAAGCAGGCTCCTGCTGCTCTGGTCAGATCCTAGAATCAGAGCCCTGCAAGCTAGTGGTTTTACAGAAATCAGTCTTGTGCAGTGAAATAAATATCCAATAAATATCATTCATTTAATGGCTCTTATTAAAGGTAAATTGCTGACCACAAGAGGGTGGTACCCTTCATAGGAGCCCACTGGGATTACCAGAAATGGAAGAAAGTTGTGTTAGCACATGTGGGGTGGTTACCTAAGCATATGCAGTTCCAAGTTTCAAAGGTCTGTAGCAGTGAATGAAATGTATTAAAGTATTCATAGATATCCATGTGATGGGCAGAAGGCTGCCAGAGAACATCATTATGCACTGGCATGTGGATAAATTGCATACTTGATTTTATGCACTTCATCCATATTCTCACCTGCTTTACAGCTCATCCCAAACCTCCACATTTACCACTTTCCTGGTTCTTACCTATCTTCTCTTATTTCTAAAACTATTTTTAAGGGAAGCTTCTTGTTTGGTTTGACAAAGCTGTTGATACAACGTTAAATCCACATTCCTGGTAGTCTCAGCAAATGTGTAACTGTTAGCATTAAGGTGCAAAATTAAGCTTGGAAGAATGACAAAAACATGACCGAAAAGCAAAAGAATGAAAAATGTAATATGTAATAAACAAAAAAAATCTTTCTGTCAAAATTTCCCAAAATATATTTTATTACCTTTTTTTTTTTTTTTTCTGCTATAGAAGTAACATTATTTGTACAGGTTTTAAAAAAACTCCAGAAATCTGAATATGACTAATGAGACTTTTTTGTAGATCTTTTCTATAGTCCTTGTTGGATTGAAGGAGAAATAATTTAATATAATGCAGAGAACTGGGTAGCCTGGTCCAGTGCTCTGCTAGCCTTGATCTAAAGTTCTTCCTCGTGTTGAGCTGGAACTTTGTATATTTCAGTTTATGGCCATTGCTCCCTGGCCTCCACTTCTTTTCCCCCACTTAGGTTCCTTTCCTCTCTTGATTCCTTGTTTTATCTTTCCTTTTCCTCATCTGCTCCTTTCTCCTGCTACATAGACCTTACCAACAGCCACAAAAAGAGAAAAATCTGAATTGGCTTGTGCAACTTCAGGCTGGTGAGAGGTTGTTCAGCTGTTTGGAGGATGCCTCATGAATATTCTGGTCTTCACTGAGAGATCTGTGCAACAAATCTGTTCAGAGTCAGTCAGTGGGAATTTTTAGAGAGTTTACTTATGGAAATCTGGCAAGTCTCAGGTATGGACATGATCCTGACAAAATTATTCTAAGGAGAACGTGGATGTCTGAAAAGTTGGTAATTTTTAGTCATGGAGGCTCAACTGTCCAGCTGAGGAGGCTGTATCAAGTAGAGTCCTGAGGATGTCTTTGTGGGGTTCAGAAGCACTCTCTCTTACTAATCAAAACCTCTTGATGAAGAGACCCAGGAGATTGGTGGATTTTCCAACAGAGTGGGTGTTTTGAAGAACTGAATTAAAATTCACTGAAGAAATTACATTTGTCATACAGAATGTTTTCTTTAATTGAGAGCAAGTGCTCTGCCAAGGAAGGCAAACTGAAAGGAGCAATTACTTACAGGGAATAGTCTGGAGTTATAATAGGAGCCAGCTGCGTGGTAAAGACACCAAATATCTTTTTGGAAGGAACCAGGAGGAGTGTTCACAATCCACCTCAGCTCATGTTGTGTGCAGCTTTGGGTACTGTGAGTTTGGGGAAAATCTGCAAGATGCTGCCAAGAAGTAATGAGTGGGCTAGAAAATGTAACCTGTAAGTTTGAAGGAACAGAATTTACTTAGTCTAGGAATGTCAGGACTGCAGTGTCCTAGGACAGGGGTTTCTTATAGACATGGAATGATCTTTATCATCTCAAAGGGACAGGCTTTGTCCACAGTGCATGGTGTATTAAATTTGATTCTATGAAAACTTTTTCATGATATATTCTGCAAGAGTTTATCTTTTGGGCTTGCAGTCACTTACTTCAGAAAAACAAAGGAAGGGGTTTTCCCTTTTGGGAAGGAAAGAAATACAGAGAAGATAGCATTCCATCTAGTTTTTGCATGTCTGTGATATTACTTGAGCATGGATGAGCTCCAGTTTTCCAGTTGTTTATAACTTTATCAAATTTGAATGGGTTTTCAGAGGGATTACATTATAAAAAAAATATCCAGCACAGAAAGCAACACATCCTGATTGAATTTCAAGTATCTCTTCCAAAATATGGAAACACTTTATTACTGATAAAAATGGATTTAATAAATTTTTTAAAATGCATTTTATCTTGTCGTGTACTGGGAAATAGTAAATCCTCTGTGACCAAACTCCTACTTTCTGCCCCCCAAATTGCCAGTACCTGGTCTACAAAGTTTAGGTCGGATGATTAATTCTGGAAAAGTTAAAACAGCTAAAAACAAAGTCTATGGGGAAGTTTCATGTAACATTAATAAGAGGCAGAGCTACCAGCCCCACCTATAATTGAAATAAGATTATCAAGGCCAGGTTTCCTTGATGATTCTCAAATGTTTCCACAGGCTTTTAGAGAAGATCTGGAATGCCTTATTCAAGAACAGATGAAGAAGGGCAATAACCCCACTGGACTGCTTGCATTACAGCAGATTGCTGAATACATTACAGCGAGCACTTTTACAGGTTTTTCCTCATCTTCACTCAGTAAGTGAATTAAACATAAACTACTTTTTTGTTTTTGTTGTTGTTGTTACCAGGGCTTAGGATTGCTGGGATCTCCTCTTTCCTTTTACAAAAATTTTGTCAGAGCTTTCTTCAGCTGTGAAGTAGTGCAGATGGTGGTCTTGACTTGCCTTTATAGGCTTCTTTCTCTCAAGTTCTTTGACTTGTATAATGATAGCCAAAATCACTGGAATCCTCAAACTCAGTGGTTCTATAATTTGTTAATAAAAGTTGAACAGATGCAAGGAACAAAATGTTGTACCCTGTTACTATTAGGAGTTTAACATGAATATAAACTGAGATGTGAAATACATTAACATTTAGTTTCTTTATTTTTCTACTCTTGCATATAGATTGTTACTAAAAAAAACCAAAACCCAACTCTGAGGTGAGGAGAATACCCTGGCAAACTGAATTATCAGATAAACAGCTCCCACAGCTGTTAAGAACAGTTTCTAGTCTGCACTCTACTTGTAAAGATGTCACTGAGCTCTTGCAGTTAACACCCAAGTTCTTCTCTCCAAGTCATGAAGCACTGAGACATTCAAGTCAATTTAAGTTCTGTGGGTGGACATCATATGGGAGCTTACAAGCCTGAAGTACAGTGGCAGCTGTCAGCATTCATCATCTTTGGAGATTTGTCCCAAAATGGTACTTCAGGGTTTATTTAACAAAATGAGTGGAAGAGTGTAGAGAGCCCAAATAACCTCATGTTCACGTCTCTGGTTGGTTACTGAGCCTCTGTGTCCCACTCTTGTCTCTGCTGCGTTTGCCAGAGACAGTGGGGACAGATCTCAAAGTGCACACTTCTTTTGTTGAAAACCAAAATTACTTTTACCTCTTTTGGTCTAAATTTTCCCTCTAAACAAAGGCTGTAGGCTGTCAAAAGGCTATCACGCATTCATGAAGGGGAGAAGGATATGTTTGTGTAGTCACAAGTCAGAGAGAGAAATTGATCTTTGTGATTTCTCTGTTAAGAGATGATAGCTTCTGTCTAAGGGCTTGCAAACTCTTGCACTAATCATAAATTCTTCATAAGAACTGAATTGAATTTCCAAGACTGAGATATCTCTTCAAGTTAGTTTTGCTGGTGTCAGAAGTCCACAAGGAATGTCTTCTCCTGTAAGAAAAAACCTCAAAGTAACATGTAAAAATACTTCATTAGTGATAAATGTCTTAAAGCACAGTTCCAGTCCTATGTAGGATATTGATTCAGGAGAGAGCTCAGGAAAACCTTTATTCAGTCTCATAAATGCTGGTACTGCTTTGCTAACCACTTAAATACTCTGCATCTGGAAAATTATGACATAACTGGAAATATATTTAATTGTCCAACTGGCCATCATCTATTTTTGTCTATTTTTCAGGCCATGGAATGATTACACCCATCAATGACCTACCTGGGGTAGATACCTCCTCATTTGTTAAGGGAGAAAAACTTACTCGATGCAAGTTAGCCAGTTTATATAGATTGGCTGACTTGTTTGGGTGGGCACATTTGCCAAATACCTATATCACAGTAAGTATTTTAGAGAAAAAAGAAACTTATTTAGAATCTCACCTATTCATTGAAATTATTTTCCCCCTGATTAATGTAAATTAGGTCAGTAATCCATTTCCTGTCTCCTTTGCAGGTAAGAGTAAGCAAAGAACATGACCACATTCTAATCATTCCAAGAGGGCTGTCCTTTTCTGAAGCTTCAGCTTCTAATTTGGTATGTGATTCACCTGCTGTAATAACCAACAGGGCTCATTCTGTTTTCTAAAATACTTTTGTGGCTGCTTAGGACTTCTGTAATGATGCTGTTGTTTGGGTGTTTTTAATATTTACCCACCAGATGAAAAGCTGATTAGCTGCTTAGATAGTAGCACCCTTTGTTGCCAGTATTTCTTCTTGGGTTTAGCTTTACTTTCTGTTTGTCTCCAGCTTCAATGTGGAGCAGCAAAGTTTTGTTTTCCTGTCTGATGAAGCTCAGTGGCCTCAGTGCAGCACCAGTAGCCTCAGTGTAGCAGTAGCCGTTTATAACTTGAGAGTGTGACAATACATGTGAAATGACTCTGTAGAAGTAGTGTTATCAGAATCATCTCTTACCTTTAGAAGTGAAGAGATAAAGTTAAATCATCTTCCCCAGGCCCAGCAAATGAGCTGGGTGAAGTTACAGGCTGGTATTTAGGCAGTGGTAGCTGCTAAATCACACATCTTTTGGTGTAGAACTTGCCATATGCTCTTCATGTCAGTGCATATCTGTAAAGAAACTGCCTCAAGGTGAAAGGAGTACCTAAATGAAATTGATACTATTTCATAGCAAGCACAGAACCAAAATACTGTGATATATGACCCTGCTGTAGTTTTTTGTTGATCCAGAAATTACTATTTTAATGTTCTTGTGAATCTGAAAATTCCTTGTGCATTGAATATTCTTACTGGAAATTTCTCAGGCTCTGAATTATCTTCTTATTTAAAATGTAGGAAATGCTAATGAAATGCATTTCTGAAAGTGAGAAACAAGGAAAGGTCAGCTAGACTGAAGTAGAATACATGTTGTATCAGGGTCTTATCCTTACTTCTTCCATGGCTGAACCTCCAACAGCTATCAAGGTACAGCAGGCTTGTTTATTGACACCCAGATTCATGGCTGCTGTCTTACTTTTTTGTGCTCTGAGCCTTGAATGTGAGTGGGGAAATTTGGTGCCAAATAAGAAAGGAAGGTATTTTCTAGATAACTGAAGTTGTCACAAACTTTCTGAATATCATTTGTCTGTTTGGCTTTTTCAGGTTAAAGTGAACATCCTAGGGGACGTGGTGGACCAGGGAAGCACAGCTCTCAGTATTGACAGTGTGGGCTTCAGTCCACACGTGGCCATCTACTCCACCCGCCCCGACGTCAGATGTGTCATACACATACACACCCCTGCCACAGCTGCTGTGAGTCTGAAAGAAAACAGCTTTACCCTATGAACTTAGGCCATATTTCTCCTCATAGCAGCTTCATTTTTGTTTTAATATCGACTCTGCACTGGTAAATAAAAGAGTGGGGTTATCAAATAGAGAGAGAGAGAGGGCTGGACCACCACAGTGGAATGGCATTGGAATAAAATGATGCTCTGAGATTATTATACTCAGGTTGAGGAGGTTGTAAAGCAAATAGTTTACACAGGCTTTGTTTATAGCATCCTAGATAATATAATGTGCTGTATAAATCATCTTCATTTGCATTATGCAGCTCCATTTTTAAGTGGTTTGATTAGTAGTTACACTTAGTTTGGATTTACTTCAGTATTTAAATGTTATAGTTAACATAAACTTTAAATGGTCTGTACAATAATGATAAAAATGTAAGGAGGCCTGAAATAATTTATGAGAAATAATTAAATTCTTATTATTTCATCTAGAAATGCATATATATATAAATTCCTTGCCTAGAGACAAAATAAGAAGGAATTAACAATTTCTTTTATGCTGGCTTTTTGAAGCTGTAAATGTGGGAAAGAAGGACAAACTATTAAACATTAATAATTAAATTAAACATGAATAAACATGAATTAAACATGAATAAAATCACAACAATTTCCTCCAATAAATATGTCCCTAGGCAGAGTAACAACATGTCTGTAACCCTGTTGTAAATTAGACTGGTGGGGGGGGTTTGTTTTTAAGCTCTCTCTGTAGAGTTTTTCTTTCTTCTAACAAAGTACACCCTGTTAAGGCTTGGGTGGTTAAGGTGTGAATTTTAAGAGTTCATTTTTCCCTAGTTATCAGCATTTCATTTTCATGAAACAGGTTTCTTCTATGAAATGTGGCATTCTTCCCATATCACAAGAGGCTCTGATTCTGGGAGATGTTGCATATTACAGCTACCAGGGTTCTCTTGATGAACAGGAAGAGAGAACTCAGCTTCAGAAAGTTCTTGGACCCAGTTGCAAGGTATTCAACCTCATTTATGCTCTTTGTAAACAATTTTCATGTCCTGCTCCAGTTTCTACCATTTAACATTAGTGTCTTCATTTACCAGGTATTAGTCTTGAGAAACCATGGTGTAGTGGCACTAGGAGAGACACTGGAAGAGGCATTCCACTATATTTTCAATGTGCAACTGGCCTGTGAAACACAGGTGAGAGAGAATTTATCTGTGTTTAATTTCAAATACTTATCCTGCAGAGTTACAGATTATATCCCAGATGGGAAGACTTCTTACATTGCACAGTTTTGGAGTTGTGGAATCCAGTAATCCTGTATTCCCAGTCAAAGAGACGCTGGGATGATCAGGGAATCAGCAAGGGAATGGCAAAAATACTCATTCTAGGAACACTGACACAGTCTCTCAGTGGTGTTACACTCCAAAGGGTACAGAAGGTTTTGTTCCATGCTGTGCAGAGTGAGCCTCATGCAGGGAATCTGTCAGATAATAGATTTGCTGGTACTCACTGCATGGGGAAGTGTGACTTGAGATCTCTCGGGAGCCAGCTCCTTTACTGAAGCTGAATGTTGTGACAAGAAGTTTCTCTCTGTGAAACCAAACTAAAATAAGGTCTTTAGAGCAATGGTAATGGGTGGCGTATTTGAAAATAACTTGAATCACAAATTCAATTTTTTCCATTCTGTCTATCTTCAGCTACCTGGTTAGGTATCCAAATGTTACCTATAGCCTGTGAAGAGAGACCACTGAAAGTGTTCTCACCTTTCATAGGTTTCATCAGTTTGTTCTTGTTCCCCAGTGATCCTGTCCTCCCAAAGAGGCATTTGGATGTGCAAATGGTGGGCTCCCACTCCTTTCCTTCCTTGCCCTACCATTCATTTTGTGTTCAGACACTTGTTCATTTTGAAACAGCTAGAAAAATGAAATACTTTTAATTTTGTGATGCAGAAACATGTTTTTAAGGTACTCTGAAAGCAAGTGTTTGAATCTACTCCTTTTGAAGTGCAATTATTAGCAGATGATAGAATGCTTTCTGTAGCAGTCACTTGCTTAATACATTTTCTTGGACTGTAGAAAATTAGCCTGAGAAGTAACTGCAGCATGCATTTAAACAACCTCCTGCTGCAAATTCAGAAAAGCAGAGAATACAAAAGCTTTTTCACAAATAAAATGCATTCCTTGATGTCTCCAGGTTCATGCATTAGCTGGAGCAGGTGGGATAGACAATCTCCTACTACTGGATCTGCAGAAGTTCAAGCCTTCCACACATGCTGTGGCAGCAATGGGAGGAGGTGGAGTTAATATGGCCTCACAACAAAAATGGAAAGTTGGGGAGCAAGAATTTGAAGCCCTCATGAGGATGCTGGACAACCTGGTGAGAGCATGTTGCTGGTGGTATCTATGTAGTCCTGTAAGGTTTTGAGTGGAGGATTAACTTCTGTAAAGCAAATAATTTTTTAGTCGTACTGTTTCTGACAGCAGTATTCCATCTTAATAAGAATTTATGATGCTTTGAGCTTAAATTTTGTCCCACCATCTTACAAATGTATAGTAACTTAATAGTAAAAATCTTTATTTTAATTTTTTAAGCATTTTTTCCTTATTTCCTCCCCAACAGGGATACAGAACTGGCTATGCCTATAGGCAACCATTAGTCAGGGAAAAACCCAGACATAAGAGTGATGTTGAGATCCCAGCCACTGTGACTGCCTTTTCCTTTGAAGATGATACAGTCCCACTTTCCCCCCTGAAATTCCTTGCACAGAGGCAACAGAGAGAGAAGACAAGATGGCTGAACTCTCCAAACACATACTTGAAAGTTAATGTGCCTGAGGAGTCCTGGAATGGGGAAACCAGTCCCAGGACTAAGATCACGGTAGGTTGATGTGTTGGACAGTCACTTTGGTTTTGCCCTACTTGAAAGTAAATTATGCACAATTTATATGAGGAAATCTTGAAAAGGATTAGCAAATGAGTTTATTGAGCAAATTAAAATAGGCTTTTCAGAGCCTTAATATACTAAGGATCTCCTATCTTTGAGGAGAGAGGGGTTGACTGTAAGAGTAACACTTTATGATAAAATTTAACAATGATTTTGCAGTTCTAACCATCTCTTCTTATTCCTGAAGTAGAAAACAGTTTTTCTACCACTTCTTGTGCTATTAGTTATCCACCAAATATAGTAAGGTTTTAAGTCACCCGTGGGTTGTTCTTTTTTTACATGAGGGAGACACAAGCTCTAATTCATCTCTTGCTGCCCCCTTTCTGTTTGTGAGCCTACTGAAAACAGCTTTAGAAAGGTCTGTTCGTGCTACAGGCTTTTCATGATGATAAAGATTTTCCCCCTCCTGCAGCTCAGCAAGATGCTTACACTTAGTTTCCAGCCTGCAGAGAGGTGGCTCTCCTGGGACTACAGAGGGTGTTGCTCTTCAGCTACTCCCAGTTCAACTGTAAAAGCATCAGCTCCTCCTGCTGGCAGGCTGGCAGGCTTCTAAACTTGAGTTTGGGAAAAACGCCTCAGAACCCTGCTTGAGAAGGGGAAAAGACTGTAGTCAGTGTGTGGTCAGCAGAGGTGGAAGTTGGCTGCAGGAACGAGGGCTCTGGATCTGTGTGCCAGTTACCAGAAAGCATGATCCTTTCTAAATACAGCATTGTTGGTACACAGCTAACACTGCATTTTTCAGGAGTGTATGTCAGTATTTACAAAAAGTAGTCATGTTCAAGGCAACTTAAATCCTCTTGGGCAAACACACAAACCTGGAAAGTAATTGAGATTATTTTTTAGGTGTCATGTGGAATTGAGAATGAAGTCAGGAAGTCCTTTCTTGATATCTCTTCTTTAACAGTAGGACAACACAGGGAATTGTTCCTTTCCATCAGACTGAGTATTTTAGCTTCTTTTTTTTTTTCCCCTCTTTAAGTGGATGAAAGCTGATGACTCCTCCAAGACTAGTGGAGGAACGCCAATCAAAATTGAAGATCCAAACCAATTTGTTCCTCTAAACACAAACCCAAGTGAAGTGTTGGAAAAGAGAAATAAGGTAAAACAAGTGTAATGAACTGAAAATAGTAACATTTCCAAATAAAAATACATGTTCAAGTAATGATTCAGCAGAGCAGTAAAATAACATTTTCAAATGTTTTGATTTTATTAAGAAGGTTCTTACACTATATGTGATTTTTGGCACCAAAAACATGTATTTAAATGTGTGATATACATAAAATCTGTGGATACATATGCAATATTTATATATTTAAATTTTGAGTGCAATAGTCTGATGAGGGATGAGTGTTAACTCTGGAAATGAGAGATTGGGAATGATAGTCCCTGTTATTTAGCATTTTATTTAGTAGATAATTAGGTGTCAACACCAACAGAACTGCTGTGCGTCATCTGCAGCATGATTCAATCTCAGACTCTAATCTTGTTCTCTTCTGTTCTAATTTGACTAGTGCTTGTTAAACTGGAATTTCTAATGGCAGTAAAGAAAAGAAAATGAGAGATTATTGTTGGACCTCTCTGTAAACAGAAATATCTCTCTGCTTTTCCCTTCCAGCATAAAAGACACTGATTATCAGACTGCCCAAATACTCCACCCTCAGCATAACTATATTAACAGATATTCAGGACACATTTCATTGGATTGCATATTTTTTTCTTTCTTGGAAAGCACAATATCTGTGTCCTTGGGGACTGAAGTGGAGTTAGAGGGAGCAACTCCCTTCCTCAAAACTGGAAAGGCATTCTCTAATCATCCAGAGATTAATAATGTATGTCCCAGGCAATGATTTTTAAATTCATGCATGTCACTGGCTCATAGAGAGTTTATTCCTAATTCTCTGCTGTAGGATTTTTTTTTTTATGATCTGTATTGGTATTTATATCTGATCTGTCAATCTCTTATGCTCTGACAACTAGAAGCTAGGGCTATTAGTTTAGGGAAAACAATAAACTATTCACAGAAGGAAAAACTTTACCAACCTTTGTGACCCCAGAGTTTTCTCCAGTAGCTGAACATGTGTCCTTTATGAGGTGGAGAGGACAGGTTCAGGGGCTGTTTCTGGGAGCTTATTTCTAAATGTTGGCCTACATGAAGTGAAAGAGCTGAGACTGGGGAAAATATCTGTGAGTACTGAAAGAGCCAAACAACATATGCTGTGTATTAAGAGATGAAAGAAGAGTTCTTAATTTTTAGGTGTAGCACACACTGCTTGATTCTCCAGCCATTCACTGCTGCCTGTGTTAGTGGCTTTGCAAAGCTGATGGTATAAGATTTGTTAAGGAGAAATATCTGTTTCTAACCTGGTTTATTTTCTCTCTATAGATAAGGGAGCAAAACCGATATGACCTAAAGACAGCAGGACCTCAGTCTCAGCTGCTCGCAGGGATTGTTGTGGATAAAAAGCCAAGTTCAGTAAGTACAACATAATTAACTAATTTTCAACTGTTCAGGTTATTTGGCTGCCTGTCTTTCAAATGTCAGCTTGGGCTTTTTAGTTCTAAATTTTTTGTTATGATTATTTTAATGCCAGTTTTAGAGGTGTGATACATCTTACTTATGTTTCATTTTAAAGGTTAGAAAAGTTAGTTTCAAACTGAGATGTGCATGTTAAGTTTGCCACCATTAATATAAATGAAGTAGGATCCTTGTCTAACATCATTTAAGTGAGAGAAGAAGAACTTCGGAATACATGGGGCCAAAAATAGCCTTCATTAGTCTGTGGAAGTGATGCTTAAGATAACGATTGAGTTCCAGAAACAGCTGATTTTAAAAGGTGGGATGTGACCATGTGGAAGACAGCTTTCATTAGAAACAGGCTTCTTATTGGGAGAGAGGGTTTCCAGTTTCTTACCTGCCCATATTAATCTTTTCTTGCATAGAATATACTTCCAAACACTATAGATATCCCTAATAAGGTTATCCAACATACTGTGGTGAATTGGAATTCTGTACTTCTAAGAATTTCCAGCTATCCAACAGTTAGCACGTCTGTGTTTTAATTCTGTATTCCCCAAAAAAAAAAAAAAAAAAGACCTACACATTTTTCTTGTTGTTTCTTGTTTTCTAACTGTTAAATTCTGTGGCTTTCTCTTTCCCAGCCAATGCAGTTTGATGATGAGCACGCGCCGCCGGCACCGCCCAACCCGTTCAGCCACCTCACCGAGAAAGAACTGGAAGAGTACAAGAAAACCATTGAGCGCAAGCAGCAGGGGTTGGAAGGTCAGCAGTGTGGTTTGAATTGCTGGGGTGTACATTTTAATTATAAGCTTGAAAATACCTACTGTAAAAATTGTGTACATGTTAATTATTAGTGTATACTGCTGGCAACTAGCTTAGAACTAATCATTCCTTGAGGTGGTAGAATTCTTTTGTTAAATGTGGGTTGTTCTTTTAATTTAGTTAGTGCTGAAATTAAAGCAGTGAAAGATTTGCAGAGAAATGGGGTTGACAAAAACACAATTAACCAAAATTTTTTAGTTTAATTAAAATTAATGAATTTTTGTGTCAGAATCATAGAATAACTTAAGGTGATAGAGTCCATAAAGATCATCTTAATCCAACTCCTCCTCAGAGCTGATACTAAAGTTAGATCAATTAGCTCAAGTCTGCCCAACTGAGCAAAAGTTTACTGAGATGTTTGGCTCTGGCTTCTCTAATTTTACTTCTGTTCTCTCAGTGTGCAAGTCTCATCTACTTTCACTTTTCACATCTTCTTCCAATACTACTATTCCATAGAGAATTACTAATTCAGGGTTGATTTTATTTTTTAACAATAATACTGTGAATTCTTCTTCACTAATAATGTGTAATAAAACAACTTTGCTGTATGTCACACTCAGGACATCGTGTAGTAGCTTACTACACCAGGAGACTGTTACAAGATAAAATGCTACTTGGAATGCAACCCTACCACTTTTTTTAATGCTTTCTAATAAAGAACTAATATATACCAATTTTTAGCAGATAAAACAAGTTCATAATTCTTTAGAGTTTCAACTGTGTATTGTAACTTGATGCTGTTGTCAGCATGAGCAACACAAAGCTGTAGCAGACCTGTAAATCTTGTATCATCAGCACTGACACTCTTGCTTGATTTTCACTTTTGCTTGGCTACTAACTCACATCTTGTCCTGCAGATGCTGAACAGGAATTATTCTCAGATGACGGTTCATCTGTGTCACAAATTCAGTCACAAACTCAATCCCCGCAAAATGTCCCAGAAAGATTAGAAGGTATTCCATACAATATACAATTTCTGTACGATGCTAAGGGCTCCAATAACGCAAATCCTCAACTCGTCTGCTGCACTTTTACACTCACATGAAGACAACTGAGTCAAAAGGAGCCCTCTTTTGCAAAGTTGGGGTGGTACTCTGTCCAGAAAACTGTTTTTCCCAATTTTTACTAATACATAATTCTCACAAACTGAAAACAACTCAGGGCATGCTGAAACTTAGATATTAACCAGGTGGAGCAAATAGACATTATACTTCACTTTACTGAAAATGTTAAGAATAGTTCTTTTGCCTAAGACTTTCCCAGAAGTCTAAGTAGGCAATTTAAAAGGCAAGTTCTCCAATGCCTTCTGTATGAATGGCTGTGTTTTCCTAAACCAGTCTCTTGCAGTAAAATGTAATTCTGACGGTGCTTGAGGCTGTGTGTGCTGTGTAGACTGTATTTGTACATGCTCTATACAGCTTGAGCTGTGCATGCACCTGGCAGACATAAGGTTAGATTTTTCAGCCCCTTTTCCCTTAATGACATTTTGACTGTGTTGTCTGCTTACAGCAGCTAAGATTGTGGATGAAGGGGAAAAAGCCACATCTAAACACCTCGGGTTTCATTCTTTGGATCACAGTCCAGACTCGCAGGCTTTGTCTCAATAGTGGGGTTCTTTTGTGCATAAATAATTGCAAAATCATTTGCTCTTTCAGAAAATCATGAGGATTTCTACACCCAGAATGCCAACCTAATATCTGTGGAGATGCCAGTTGTGGTGGTGAACGGGAAGGAAGATGCACACGACGTAGAAGAAGATCTCACCAGGAGGGTCAGTCAGTTAACCATGAGTACTGTGGAGAGTGTAGAGATTACCATTAAAGGCTCTGAAAAGATAGAAGAGGCCCTGTCCCCTGAAGGGTCGCCTTCCAAATCCCCTTCAAAGAAGAAGAAGAAATTCCGCACCCCATCCTTCCTGAAAAAGAGTAAAAAGAAGGAGAAGGTAGAAGCGTAAGTGCAGTTGTGGTGTGAGGAGACATTGCACATTTTAAATGTTTAAGTTGACCATTAACAGCGTAGTGTTAGGGGTGTGCAGTAACTGGACTTTTAACCTAAACAAATAGAAACTGGAAGAGGTTTTGCTTTAAAGAAACCAAACAAAGAGACAGACAAACTAACAAAAAACCTTTCATGTTAATTGCAAATTAATTCATCTCTCACTTAGCTGTGTCCAAAATTGCTATGAGGGTTGGAAACATTGATTAGTTTCATGTAGAACTACACTGGCAGGTGCTCAATTACCATCATAGCAAGGTCAAACACTATCACAGTATGTAGCAGCAAGTTCTGCTTGGAGTATTTTGCAGACCTGAAAATTTTCAGTAAAGTCTTTAATAAAGTTACTGTTGAGCGATCATATGACTTTTTAAAACTGCTGTCTCATTTGGAAACCAGATCATACAATTTTGTATTGTGGTTTTTGACCATATATTTTATGTTTCTGTACCGCTATTTGAGTGAGTACATATTAACAGCACACCTTTACATCTTTTTTAAGATTAGCTCATATAGAAATAATATACACTGGCACATAATACTAGGGGAAAAAACTGTGTAAGAGAAAGTTTATTTGGAATTATACAAAATGTCTAAAGAATTCCATTATTCAATAACTTTTTTGCCAAATATTTCATTTTAGTGAAATATAATTTTTGAAAACTTCTTTTTTATTCTATCAGTTGGGGCGGGGGAAACCCTTATTTTTCAAGAAGGGGGATTTTATACACTTAACATTGATAATTTAGTTTAACTGACAAAACAAAAAGAAGATTTTATATGTTCAAATGTTTGTATACCATTCAGTATAAAGGTATTATAAGCATGTGAACCAAGCATTTAATAGTTAGAGTGTATTTAAGAATGCTTGGTTTAGAGTATACTTAAATATAATTCAGGAATCCAGGGGCTTCAAAATCAAAGGATAAAAACATATAAAATTGAACTGGATTCATGTTTAAAAAATATTTGTGGGTTGTTCTTTTTCTCTCTCATGGTATTGCCAATGAATGAAGAAAAATAATCTCTTAACGCAACCAAATGAAGGAAACAAAAATGTTAAAAGGGAAAGTGAAATAGTAGGGAAATAGGAGGAGACAAAGAAAGTAAAAGTTTGGTGATTATTTTTTTTAAATATATGATACGGATTGCGGGATATTTTTATTAAATCAGCAGAGTGACATTTCCATATTAGATGTTTTAAATAATTTGCATGGATTCATGCAGAGTGCAACACTTTGGGTTTTTTCTTCAGTTTCATTCAAATTGTAAAAGGGTCTCGTGAATCTGTGTTGTCCTTTGGATGAACCCAGAGCAAATCAGAGCCTAGTGCCATGGGTAAGGGTGGTACTGCCACTTACTCATTTTTACTTGTATTGTCATTTTAGTACTTTTACTGTATTGTAAATACAAACTAAACATAGAAATTAACATAGGGTTTCTTCACTGTGTCAAATGTCTGTAAATCAGTCATCGCAATAGGAAGTACATCTTTTAAGATCCATGTGATTCCCAAATTACCGGTTGAAATATTATACAATATATAATTGTTAAATATGGCTGGAGAGTGGTTTGGCATGCAAAAATGTTGATTATAGCATGTTCGGGGGCTGGTTAGCTTTGACCGTGTAAGTGTGATAATGCAATGTTGGAATGGATCCTGGAAACAATTTTCTAGCTGTCACTAAATACTGGAATCAGTGTTTTTAATCATAGTGGAAACTTTCAGTTGCTTACTTTGTTTTTATGTTCTACATTATTTGTGTTGTATTACAACATATGTAGAAACAGTAACCTGTGAACTATGCTTTTCATAACTTTTTTAAAAATATATCTAAATGAATGCAATGTGCATAAATATTTTTTAAAATGCAACCGTGAACTATTTGCACCTTTTGCTAATGCCTCTATTTACTTGCTTTGGCATAAAGAATGAGCCAGCCAACTCTTGTGTCCTGTGGAAAATATATAAATGTTATCTGAAATTGCTCATAGATGTAATGCTAATTAATGTTAAATCACAAATAAACAGTATTTTAAATAGATGGATTTCATATAGCAGCCTTTTGTTTATGCACTTACATCTCTTGCTTGTAGAGAAGATGCTTTGATTATGCACATTGCTTCTCAAGAATTTATTCTGGAGAGGACTTCTTGCTTGTGTTTATCCTGAGAGCTCTGCAAGAAAATAACCTGATCTTGCTATTGAACAGCTTTTGTCTCTGTCACAGGTGCTGGGAGGGAAAGAGGCACGTGGTAAAAGTCAGGGCACTACCAGGCAGTTGTTCTGAGCCCAGGGGCTCTGTGCTTGCCCATCCATGCTCTGCAGCACCATGGCATCACAGGTGACAGCATGAGGGACTGGGGTGGTTTTAGTACTGAGTAAGTACAGAGCAAGGAAATAGCTCGCAGAAATTACCTTTAAAAAATATTATTAGTAAAACAAAAGTCTTCTTGTAGAAAAAGCCTAATGCAAAGTAATTTGAAGATATCTGTGTCATGTCCTGCCAACATACGGTATATGTCAGAGCCTCTGAGGCTGCAGAAGTTGCAGTGGGTTTTTTTGTAGCTCTACCAACTCTGTGAAATGTCTTTAAAGATTGCACAAATGTTTATTTTCCCTGTCCTTCCACAAATCAGTCTTTTGTTTCCATTTACAAGAAAGTCAAAATTCAGCCCTCTGAGTCTGGTGACAGTTTGATGAACTCAGTCCCCATGTGGTAGGATAATTTTGGGTTAGCATTTTAAATAAATCTTGACCAAGATTTTAGTCATTTTCTGGCTGTAATTTGTCTCCAGAAGCATCTACAGTCTGCTTAGTGCAGCACTAATGTGAAAGTAGACGCTGTATCTACATGGAGGAGCATCCATTGTAAGGCCAAGTGCATATATAATTTACTTCTTTAGGCTCTTTTTATTCCCAAGAGTCTACAAACCACATCAGACACTTCATCTTCACTTAAATCTTACTCTTTCACTGTGTTACTCAAAGGATCTGGGATTCTGCAAACCAAAGCATGGAAATAAAATTGATGTTTGTAACAGGCATAAGAAACATTAGAAACTTTTGTTTTGAGAAGTAGGAGCCCTTGGAAAGATGAGCTTCAAAATGAATGATTAGCATGATAGGAAATAATTATTTTCATTAGGCTGCTTAACCCAAGAGAGAACAATACAGAGAAGCAGTGTTTGCTGTGAGGAATTGCATGCAAGCTACCACCCAAGAACATTAAAAAGGAAAAGGATTTATAAAGCTGAACATCCAGGGGATCGCCTGTTGTTGTCTTTCACAGACTTCCAGCAGTTCTGGAGATAAGTGTTACATAGCAAGCCAGATTTTGCAGAATCTGCAGAATGAGGTGTATCAGGCTTTAGATGCCTCTAGGATAGAGAATAATGCCTTGCTTGGGGCTGTAATAGGACATTTTGACTCATATTTTCCTGCCTTGCCAGTTGAGTTCGTTACACACTGTTGAGCACGTGGCATAAATTGCTGTTATCTCTGGGGCAAGTAGTTGAGAATTTTCTATTTTCTACATATCCAGTTTGCAAAACTGTTGAGTTTTCACTATTTCAGCCCATGGAAACTTCTCAAACAGGATGTACTGCAACGTAGCCAAGGACAGAGAGAAAGGGCCACGGTGTCCCATGCTGTGCACATGGGTCTGATGGAAACTTCTGACGTGAGCGCTGATGTTCTCTCTCTTCCTTTCTGCAGCCTGGGAGGGAAACACATCCCCTCACCCATGGGGCTGCTGTGTGGGTTGGTGTTTGCTCTTTCAAAGACCCAGGGTGTTAAAAGAGGTGCAGGGCTCTGAAGGGCACTGATTAGAAGCTGCTTGGCTGTGTGTGTGTGGGGGCAGCTGGAGCATGGCCAGCTTGGCCGTGGGCGTTGCCACGCACTGGGAGCACCAGGAAGGCTCTCAGTGCTGATGGGCACTTCTGGTGTGTTGGCTGTCATGCAGCCTGCAGGAACTGCTCTGTCAGAGACCTGCAGCTTGGCCAAAGTTGCACAGACTCTCAGGGGAATAGTGGAAAGCCCATCCTCAATATATTGCTCAGCCCTTTACCACCTTTTCTAATCTCAATTTCAAACCCAGCAGTAATTTAGGTTGCTAAGAAAAAAGATTGACAGAATACAATATGAAAAAGCTTTTGTACAGCCTTGTCCTTTGGAAATATTGGGGTACAATAGTTGTGCTTTTAAATGTGCCAGCAGTAGATGCAAACACACCCAAGCGGTTTTCACATGGAGCAGCACACAGCATGGACAGCTTCAGTCAAGTTTGATCAACTTAAACGTGAACAGAACAAAGCCTGATGATGGGAACTGGAGAGTGAACAAGAGTTCACACTCTGAAATAGTGGTTGAGAGTCCCGAAGTCAGAGAACCTCTGGGAGGTGAAAATTCAAGCGGCCTTTAGGTGGCATCAGACCCTCGCGTTTGCTGCCTTTGTTCCCAGCAGTCGCAAAGCCGGGAACAAAGCGCTTTCAAAGAAGGTATTTTTGGTGGAGATTTTGTAGGCTTTATTTCAGTTCCAGTGCAGAGAGATGAAAGCAGACATCTGGCTGCTGGACTCATTTTCTATATTGATTCATTTCAAAATCCAGCGATGGAGCAGGCTTTGTCAGGGAGGCAAGACTCCTCCTCTCCCCTCCATCCTTTTCCTACAAGCTAAGAATGTTGAAGTTTTTTTGCACTTTTAAACTCACTCCTCTGAGGAGAATAATATCTGTTTGTTCAATATTTTCTCTCTATCAACCTTACCCACAGGCCAGAGACTTCTCTGTGTTTCTGGATGGTGGGGCAGAAGTCACAGGAGACCCCAGTGGAAGACCATGGGTGCCAAAGGTTCCCACACCTTTCTGCCTCACCTGCTTCCGTGTCATGAATTCCAGGTGCATTTCCTTTACACATTTGCAGCAGTAGCTCCATACAACTGCATGTCTCTGGGCACTACTGGTGCTTTTGCAAATTTTTAATTTGCAAATGTTATTTGTGAAAACAAAACTGGATTATCAGGATGGTGAGTAGTTGAACCCTGTCAGGAACAACTGAAATTCTCTGGGGTGGTGACGTGGTCCCGGGCATGGTCCTGGCCGCTCCCAGCCCTGGATGACATTGCCAGCTGGTGCTGGATTTGACCTTTGGCATGTCAGCTGCTGGCTGCTCTCTGACCTCCCAGGCACAGCACTCATCCCTCTCCTCCCAAAGGTACAGAAAGTTCAAACATCGACTAAAGTGAGGTGCTTAACTTAATGGCCTGATTTTTCTCAAAGGGCTGAGCACTTCGTCATTCCAGGGAGAGCTGCAAAGGAGAAAGTTGTTTATCCCTCAGCTTGATGCAGTGAGAGCCAAATAATCCCTGAATTGCAGGGAAAATGTAGCCCCAAACATCAGCATTTTGACCAGCTGTACTTGAGGACCTTGCAGGGACTGAGTTTCTCAGTGAACATCCTGTCAGCCCAGGCCCTTCCCTCTCCTCCATGCCCCCATGAGGATGGAAAAGGAAAGGTTGCTGCAGATAGCTGCAATGTCCAGGGTGTTGAGAGCTGATCCCTAATAAACATGCCAACATGCCATGTTGGAGTGTTAATGGCAGTATGGGGACCTGCCCGAGCTTGTCTCATAAGCTGGTGTTTGGCACAATGGCACTAAAGCCTGGGACACTTCACATCCCTGCAGGTGGCCATGTGGTGCAGATGTGTACCCAGGTGCTGAGCTGGAGCCTCAGAGGTGCTCCAGAGGACCAAAGCCCCTCATCTCCTGATTGTACATTTGCTGGGTGCCAAAAAGGACCTACAGGAAAGTGAACACACTGCAGCAGCTGCAGTTTATGCACAGTGCTTTGCCCTTGGATGTTGAAAACTTTCAGCCCAAATCCTTCTTTAAGTGGATGGACAGGACAGAAGTTAGCTATTAAATCCACTCAGAAGAATGGGAATGTGGGACAGTAACTCCCTTTCCCAAACAGGAACTACCAATTTCTTATTCCAGTGAGTATAAGCATCCTCCCCTTTCTAGCAGGCAAAGGTACAGTGTTTTCAATACTTACTCTTTCCATCTGGCTAGACAGCTCTCTCAAACACCAATACCTATAATTACATATATTATGTATATTTGTATATACATATTACACATGCTAATTATATCTACAGAGGCATTAAAACATTTACCCTGCTTGACTTCAGTTTTATTTTAAAGTTGGTAACATCCAACCAACATTAGGAATATGCTGTATAAATAAGTAGAGTTTATTTAGATTTATTCAACAGTGTTTACAACAAATAAGTAACCACATCTATTTAAGTCCTGATCTCCTGGCTGGCATGTCACCTACATGTGATCATTCACCTTCAGCTGGAACAGCTGGTTCTTCCTGGATTTATTTAATGGGGCCAATTTCACAAATGACCTGGAAGAGGCACATTGGGTGGAATTTGCTCTGCCAATGTCTGTCTAAAGGGAGAATATTTGGACATTGGTGTAGTTATTTTTATAAGCAGATATTTTCTGGGCTGTCTTACTCCTTTTGGCTTGATTTCTGCCTTTCCAGTTGCTTTATGGTACTAGAGATGCCCTAAATGCTTTCTCAGGATGAGTGTGAAGGTGCTATGTCAGTGTTACCTGTTCCATCCTACCAACACCAGGATGTCTGGGGTACCAGCTGCTCACTGGGGCTACTGGGCCTCTTAGGGATATTTCAAGTAATAACAGTGTCCTGTCCCTTCCTTGAAAATGAGCTTTGTGCAAATGAGGGGTGGCAAGGGAGTTGGGCTTGATGATCCTTGGGGGTCCCTTCCAACTCAGGCTGTTCTATAACTCTGATGATTTTCCTACACTGGGCATTTTAAGTTTGGAAGCAAAGTACACTTTGCTTTTGCTTTCAGTCTCTTCCTCCAGTTTCACCCTCATGAGTGCTGGTGTGAACACAGTGACAATGCTGCACAGGGAGCAATTTGGCTGGAGAAACCTCTCCCTCTGTGAAAATGATCTCATTTCAGAGGTTCTTTTCAGTCTGTGGAGGATTCATGTGAGCTGGTCAAAGGCTCTCCTGGGGGCTTCCCTACAGCACTCCAGCCTCTCTGAACCCCACTTCAGCCTGGCACAGCTCACTGACACTCGTGTGCAGCCAGTGCCTTTTCAGGTGGGTTTTGTGAAGCCACACAGATTTAATCAACCTGTGAGATCAGGATTCAGCCTTTGCTCCCAATGCATACCCAGTGCTGCCCCTAAAGCAGAGGAGGGCTGTTGCCCCCACTTAGTCCT
The DNA here is from genome assembly GCA_030060385.1 of Muscicapa striata striata. Lineage (NCBI taxonomy): Eukaryota > Metazoa > Chordata > Aves > Passeriformes > Muscicapidae > Muscicapa > Muscicapa striata. The sequence continues at coordinate 3,549,731 of JAREIS010000023.1, read as the reverse complement.
GCTCTCATTTAGGTCTTATCAAGGCTGTCAATACCACTGATTTTCTGGGCACTCAGAAAAAGCACATTTACTTGGAGAAATCAGTATGATGAGAAAACCAAAGTGGTGTCTGGGTGAGTGGGAACACAGTGCTGGGCTCCATCAGCATCTGCCCAAGTGCCTTCTGCTCCACACATGACACAGCACCTGCCTCTCCAGGGCCCTGGACATCCCATAGAAGGCACAAAAGCAAAGCAGGATCCCTGTGCAGTAATTTACCAGCAGCTCCTGGAGAGCTGATGAGCAGGAGCGAGGTTTCTACTGCATCACCTGCTCCAGAACATGCTCAGGACCACTGCTGCACAGGAACAGGACCTACCCTCAAACCTACCCACTGCTGGGTGCTCCCAACCACCCCAGGGAGAAACATGCACTGAGTGCTGTGCAGCCCTTTGCCATTGCCCACATAGAGACTTTGGTGTGGTGGAGCTTTGCAGGAAGCCAGGAAACATCCCATCCCATGCCTGTCTGCCAAGGATACAGCTCTGCACAGGCATTGGAGCCACATTCTGGAGACCCCCTGACCCCCAGGCTGAGCACTTGGCCAGGGCTCTCTAGCACTGGAGCTGTGCTGGGGGCTGACAGACATGGACTCCTCTTCCATCTCTTGATGGGATAAAAACCACCCACTCTATTGTTCACAGCCATCCTCTCAAAGTTTATAAATAAACCCCATTTCCCTGCTGTCTTTGTGCTGTTCCATTTTGACGCACCCTTGATTTCCTCCTGTTCCAGAGTCCTTCAAACAAACAACTCCTTTTTTTGTTGTTGGTTTGCTTCCTCCCAGCCCGTGTGGGAGCAGGCGCCGCTGGCAGCGCCTGTGCCTGGGCGCACGTCGGGCACAGGTGCCAGGATGCCGAGCCCCAGGACAGGGTTATCTGACAGTTTCCCATAAACTACCCCGTGTTGAAGGTCTGCATGTTAATGTGCAACTTGGTGACAAAGCAGCTGGTTTTATTGCATGTACAGCATGTTAGCTGGGAGGAGGATGCTGAGAAGTCTGGGGATGGGATGTGGGAGCCTGGTGCTGTCCCAAATAAGTCTTCCCTCTACAGGGTGAGGCACAGCAGTCAGGCTCCTTCAAATCCAAGCATGAAGTGGGTGATCCACAGGATTCACCACTGCCCAGACAGGATCACACCTTCACTGTCCTAGAAACACTAGAGTGCTTAAAACAAGGTAATTCCACAATTAATTTTAATGGTGATATTTAATTTCTAAGCATTTAAAAGCTCACTTCTTGCTGGCAATTCACAGCTCTTTAGCAGCAATTCTGGTTACCAGCATCTTTTGGGTAAATAAGGAACACTAAAATCCACCCATGATCTATATAACTGCCCTTCTCTCTGTATCAGTATTGGGGATTGCTCATGTAATACATGGCTGTGTTAGATGTGGTCATAAACACAGGTCTGTGCCCTGGGCCAGCACAAGGAAGGGCGTGTTTTGCTTTTTTAGCACTTACATTGCAAGCAAGAGCAGGCTAATTTTTAACTCTCTTTTTAGTATTCACAGCATCTGGGTGAAATCTCTGTCCACTGACTGAAGCCTGGGGTACAAGCAGAGCTGGAGAGGGCAGGATGCTCTGAACATCACGGTACTGTAGGGTGAGATGTAGGTATGAATTAAGCTTTCCCTTTTTGTTCCTTTTTGACTGCTGAAACCAATCTCCTGAGAAACACTGAGGGCTAGTTAGCATAGATGTTACAACAGCCCTTCTGCCTCCTAAAAAAAAAAAAAAAAAAAAAAAAAACTGTTGGGTTTTTAATATCCAGCACGGTCATTCCCAAGCAGGAGTGAAGTTGTTGTCTCCCCTTTCTTAGCCACTAAGGTAAAAAAATAGCAGAGAGGACTCTTGAAATATCTTGATACCTGAAATTCAGGAAGAAGAAGAAAAAAAAAAAACTAGCCAGGAAAAGGGCTGTGCTGTGCTGTACCAACACGTGGGCAGCCCCTGTGCTGGCACAGGCAGCCCTGCCCTGGTGACGTTGTGGGTACTCATGGTTTCACCCCAGCTCGCCGCAGTGCAAGCGAGTGTCTCCAGTTATTTGACATTTCCCTTCCTCCTCCCGAAGGCCGAGATGTCTGTCTCTGCACATCCCGCCCATGTCTGGAGCCAGCAGCTCCAAAGGGGAGCAGAATCAGACGGCGGAGTTTCCCCGCTCCGCTGCCTTTGTGTGCAAACCGGGTTTATCTGTATTGTTTGACCAGCGCCAGCAAATTACACCCTGCCTAATGCGTCGTTAGGGAGAGGCAATTAAATACCAACCCAACGAGTATTGCGGCCAGCGTGACTGGGGAGAAACAGCTGCAATCTGCATGGCAGCTGGGAGAGACGGGTGGAAAACATGAACCTCTTTATTTATGCCTTTGCTCTACCCTCTGCTGTGTCTGCCTGGGTGAAACCTGCGCGGGGCTGGGTTTGGCAGGAAGCAGGCAGGGATTATGCCTGGATCCAGGGAGTTTTCACTGGTTAGACTTCAGCCCAAGTGGCTGGCGGTGCCCATCCTGTGTGGTGCTGGGTCAGGTCACCAGAGGTCACAGGACTTTGCTTTTGCCCTGCAGAGCATTCCTCCAGCTGCTTTGCAGCCCTGTGGGCTGTTCTTGCAGGCACATCCTATGCATCCCTCTAGGATTTAGTGCTCCAGCTCAGCTTCCCATCAAATCAACCCTATTTTTCTATGGCATCTTCTTCAGTGCCCTTGTACCCAAACTCCTGATACTGAGCTTGTGTCAGAGCCTCCTGTGCTGTCTCCAGGTGAGATTTTCTGTCCCCATCCTGCTTCACCTGCCATGATCAACAGCACATTCACATCTCTATCCCTCAGCCTCCAATGATGAATCACCCCAAGTGTTTTTTAGACCACAAATCCTGTTGCTAATCCTGGGCACCCTAATGAATAATTTTTTCTCCCCAGATGCTGTGAGCACCCTAGGGAAGGGAGCCATTTTGCTGTGGCCTGTCATGTTTTATCAGTGTTGTACAAATAAACAGGGGTAGGTTTGAACCAGGATCCTTGGAATCATCTTCCTGCAGGTGCTGAGAGAATTTCTGGATAGATTTAGAGGGCTACCTTTGCATCTTTAAGAATCACTGAAGTGATGTTCATGGTGAAGTGCTCTGGCACCTGGAGCAGGCAATGACTCCAATCACTGGAGTCTCATCAGAGACAAGGATTTAAGCTGGCTGTGTAGACCAAGTCATCTGCCACCAAGTTCAGCCATCTGAAATGTAGAGCAGATCATTTGTGCTGCTCACTGTCACCAGCTGAGAGCCAACAGTCCCAGGTTTATAGAGGGTTTTGTGAGCCCTGAACAAAGGGTGCACAGGGGGTTCCCAGAAGGGAAATACCCATGGCAGGGCAGCACGTCAGTAACACAGAACAATCATGTTCCTGCCAAAGCCATTGCCCACAATCAGCTGATTGCTGATTTAAGCAAGGGCATTCTGCCAGGTTGGTCCTATCAGGAACCCACAGTCACTCTTTCCTGCCCTGCACACTGGTTTGGGGCATTTTATATGGTTTTACTCTGCAAGTTGTTTGTTCTTTGGGGAATCCTACAGAATCTGGGTCCTGGGGGAAACAACAGTCACAGGGAAGGGTATCAGGTTAGAAGTGCAACGAACGGGTCACACTGATTATTGTCTTTACAACCAGAGATTTTTCTAGGCTAGGCAGTGCAGATCAAACCTCTTCTTCAGACAGGTATCTGACAGCACTGTGAGAGCCATCATCAGTGGAATCAGAGCAGGTGAGGATTAGTGAATGAATTGCAAAGGGAGTAATGCACTGGCTGAGGGGAGCAGAAGGGCTGGGGGTCCCATTCAGCAGAGCTGGGACCTGCACAGAAGAGTCAGGCCCAGCAGCAGTGGCTTTTGCTGTGACATGTTTGCCATCAGATGCAGGGATCTCAGTCCATGGGAAGCCATTCATGTGGGATTGCTGTGGGCACAAACCAGGGGCTGGGATGCTGAGACTTGCCCCTGGTGCTGCTGCAATGATCAATCATGGCCAGGGTGAAAACAGAGGATGCCAGGCAGGATCAGCATGGGAGGATGCACAATCCTCCTTAGTTACAATGACAGGGGGCAGAGGAAGATGAAAAGGAAACTGTAGGGTAATACTGGGGGGAGAAAATAGATTTTAAACCACAGATAATGTTGGCACATGAACAAATGGGTATTAACTGGTGGGGGCTGCTGGGAGACTGGGAAATTTGTGAAGGGGATTATATGACGTGGCTGCTCAGAATAGTTGGACTAAATGACCCAGCCTATCCCCTCTGGTTTTGCCCTCCCCTTGTGGCACCAGGTGCTTGGAGTAACAGCAGGGCTGGTCTATTTGTATTTGAATATTAGGATGCCAGGCAAGTAAAAACAAGAAAAACTGCATCCAAGCACTGATGTGCTTTTTCTGTTCTTGGAATGCACCAGAAAACACTCCTGCATCAGCTTCTGGGCTCAACACCTGCCTGCCAGTGGCCTGCAGAGGCACAGAGAGCTGTTGGAGGGAGCTGCTTGTAAGAAGTAAAGGAAATCATCAGGCAGCAGCAATTACACTGCAAGTCACGAGTTGTCTCTCGGTGCATTGCTCCCACACTGAACCAGCAGAGCTGCTGGATGGTGGCACTGGATGCTCTGAGGGTTCCTCCCAAAGCAGAGCTCCTCCTGGGAAGCACTGTCCCGTCCCTTGCCCAGCTGGTGCCCATCACTGGGCTCCACAGCCAGGGCTGCTTTCCCCTGCCCACTGTGGTGTGGCATTAGGGCCAAGAACAGCATCCCTGTGCCCCCAGCCTGCAGTCTTTCCCTGGGTACTGACCCTTTTTCTGCCTGCAGGTGAGCAGTAACTCCAGGTCTGAGCATGACCTCTTTAGCCCATGACATTTTTTCTGAAGTTTAACAAATTTTTAAAGCTAAACCTTTACCCAGCCTTTTATTTGGAATAAGCAGCATCCTTCCCTTCCTTTGAAGGGAAGAATGTAATTTTTCACTATTATTTAGTTGCTGCTGTTGCTGGAGACAGATGTCAGCTGCGCCATGATGGATTTCCCCACTTTAACACCAGACCCAAGTACCACAAAACCCAAGTTAGCCATGAAATCCAAGGAAACTGATTTTACTGTGCAAATTTGAGGTTTTCCTCTTTGTAGAAACTGACTGATGAGTCCGAGTTGCAAAAACTTTGACAAAGCAGAAATAAGGTATTGCTGAAAAGACAGTCTCGGATGGCCAAAACTGAGCCCCTGCCCCTCCAAAACCCTGGGCATCATTTCTGCATGCTCCATCTTGGGGGGGATGGCTGGAAACCTCCCAGGACACTTCCCCTTGTAAATCCTTTCTTTTCCTCTAGGCTTTATCTTCTGCAGCCAGTTTGCCAAGACACAAGGCCTGAGGGGATGAAAGTGGAAAAAAGCAGGTGCAGATTGTGCACAGCCCCAGAGATGCCTGGTTTCACAGCAGTCACCACCTCAGGAAGGCCAGCCTGAGCCAACACATCAAAGCACAGGGGGCCAGGAGGTTGTGTGCTATGACATCAGTCAAAAGGCCAGCTGAGTGGAAGGACACAAGGCATGCAGAAGTGAGAAGAGGCTCAAACCTCCATTGGGAGGTGTGGGATCTCTTTCTCTGCTCTTCCCACAGTGGATCCTGCTAGGTTTGTCCTAATGGCTCCTCAGCCCTAGCCCAGAAAGCACAAATCCCAGAAATGTGTTGGATATCCATGTCTTGGATGTCACATTACTGAGTCTAACATAAAATCTCAAAGCTGAAGCATGCAAAACTGCACACTGAGAATATTACAAGATCCTCCTGGCTGGAGCAATGTCAAATGACATTCTCTTGATCTGCCAGCCCAGCCCAGACTCAAGGATCAATTGGTGTATTCCTTGGAGTGATGTAAAGCTTTCCTTTGAGCAAACAGAGAACTAGATCCCCCACTTGGCTCTTTGCACCAGGGGAGACACTCTTGGACCTTTTGCCACATCCATCCTCCCACCTTCCTTAGCAGGTCCCATCCACTCCTTACAAAGCCATCCAGACCTACCAGGAATATTCAGCATTTAATCCACCCACCAAGAGATGTGCCTTTTTTCTGCAAGGAAATTTCAGACCATATGTGTGCTTTTCCTTAAGAGTGGGCAAGAAAAATTCTTTATTGTTTTTATATCAGAACTGCATGGCAACTACTGTGAAAGGCCAAGTGTGAACTGCAGAGAACAAGTAAGAGCTGAGATGAGCTCGTGCCATCTCCTCTGAGACAGAAAACCTACTATTACAAAGATGGAGAGTGGGGAGGGCAATTAAAAGTCTGGAAGTAAAAAAAAAACAAAAAAACAAAAAAGCTTATTGTAAACGCAGAGATCAAAGCTCAGGTTTGCCTGATGGATGCTGAGATCAGGAGATCAGGGGGCACCACACAGGATTTCAAGGAGGGTCAATCCTTACAGGATTGTAAGGAGGGATTTCAAAGGAAATTAAGTAGAAGCTTTAGAGGTACTAGCAGGATGAAACTGTGAATAACAGCATCATAAATGGATCTGAGAGATGCAGCATGGCTGGGCAAGGCAGGAGCAGGCGAGAGGGACCATCACCACTATTTGTAGCTTGGTTATTTCTAGCATACACCAAAAGAGAGCATCAGGGACAGATAGCAGAGGTGATGTGGCATTGTGGGCAGCCAGAGACACACGGCAAAACCAGGAGCTTCCTGAGCCCCAGCAAAGAATGGGGGTTGCTCAGGAGCCTGAGGACCCCACCTTATGCACGACAGCTGCTGCAGCAGGCACTCAAAACCCTGACAAGGGCCTTTCTCCTGGGGCACCTCTGAGTTGTCCTGATCTCTTGTTCAATTTAGGGAGCAACTGGGGAAGTGAAAGGCCATTGTAATGATGGCTTCAGAAGAGGGCTGGATGTATCCACCCACTCTGGGTCTGGCCAAGTGAGAGTCAGGCTCTGACAGCATCCCTAAGGACATGGAGCCCTTGGCTGCAAACATCTACCAGCCCCACAGAAGGATGTGTGTCTCTGCTGTAAATCACAGTCCCGTGTCACGCCTTGGGACAAGGGACAAGGGACAGCAGGCAGCAGTAGCAGGTGGCAGCCGGGGGCCTGGCAGGACAGCCTGGAGCCAGTGCTCCAGGGCAGAGCTACATGTATTAATTATTGACTAGTGAAAGAAGAGATATGAGATTTCACTGGCCTCTGTGGATGTCTCTGTGCAGGCAGGTTTCTGCACCCCAATTAAATCATGCTTGGGCAAGGACAGGGGCAGTACCTGCACTTGCCATTGGGCTGGGGCACTTGGATGACCGTAGTGATGCCAGTTACTCTAAAAACTTCCTGGGTCCAACAGCAAAATCAAGGTTTTAGAAGGCAGCCAAGTTCCATTGAGAAATCTTCTCCTCCTCCACAGTACAGCTGCTTCAGACCAGCTCTAGCCCATTACCACCTCCACAACTGTGTCCATTGAAAAAAAAAACAAACCTCCAAACAACTTTTCAATATCTTTGTATCATTCTTGTGCAGGAAGAAATACTTGCCCATGGCAGACAGGCAACACAACCATCACCTGGAAAATGAGTTAGTCCTTCAAAAAGGACTGCAGCAGACTTTTAAAGGCAGGTGAAATTTTATAAAAGGATTACATTGGGATTAGCCTGAAAGGAGAGAAAGCAGGTGCTCCCAGGAGCTTTTGCAGACCAAAATCCAGGGTTGTCTTGCCCCCAACCTTTAAAACCCTTTCTGAACCCTGCCAAGTCTGTCCAGGGGGTGATTTACACTGGTGCTGCCACTGTAACAAACTGAATGGATAACACCTGCAACGTGGGGAAACAGCTGCTGTGTGTGATACCACCAGAACAAGGTCGAAATACACCCACCAAAGGGGACTTACCATTTGTGCTCAGAGCACTAGCTCTGTTTTCCTCTGTTCAGGCCAACATGGGCACCCCATACACATATGAGATGATTCCCATGGCAGAGGGGAAAGGATGCTCACTCTCTCCCCCAGGAGTTTGTCATGGCATCTCAACCACCTGGCAGCTTTGCACCTAAACCCACACCTTGCTGTTCTGCAGCACTGCAAAATAAAGCACTCCAGCAATCTTACCTCTTATCTAACCCAATCCCCAAATGATGGGGTGGATATTTTCCCCACTTCTACAGGTGTGAATTTGACAACATCACTGTGGGCACCCAACCTCTGGACCCCTGGGCCACACTCCCCTGACTGTGCCACGCTGTACTGAGGGCAGCCTGCAGCCACAGGCTGCTGATAAAAGGTCCAGGGATCTCCCACATTGTGAGCACTGCCTGGGCCATGTGGCAACAGTGTGGGCAGCAGGGCTGAGCCAGTGGCTCACCCCATCTCACCCCAGCTCCCATTTCCATGGGCCCATGGGGCTGCACTCAGGTCTTCCTTTTTTGTCCAAGAAGCAGCTTCCCCATCGCCTTGCAGAGAAAAAACTGACAGTGAGACTTCAAGATGAGCTCAAAGGTTGAATAAGAGAAGGGAAATAAAGAGAGCATGCCCTTAGCTGGCTGCATTTAGAAGGCTGCAGTGGATGAGGGTGCTGGACCATGGCTTATGGATGTGCAGAGATGGCAATACTGCAAAACTTCTTCCCTTATCACTCCTTCTATGTTGCCTCCACGATTCTGTGTACTTTCCACTGCCCACCTTTTTTTTGTACCCCACAGTCCAGTGCCATAAAGCCTCCATTCCTCTTGAGCCAGTTCCCTTGAAATGCCTGCCCTTGGACCATTCCTTCAGGAATACTTTTCTCTGTGGAAGGGCTTTTGAAGAGAAATTATCCTGGAACTTAGCTAGAAGGGAAAGGGATCAAAATTATGATTATTCTGACTTCAAACATGGGATGTCACACTGGGAAAAGTGGTACCTGCTGAATCAGCACCAATTCATACAAAGCATTGGAAAAATTGGTAGAGAAGTGTTGTGCAGGTGCTCAAGGAGGACCAAGAAATGCAGTAGGCAGCAGAGGATGCTGCTATTAGGCACAAGATCTACAGTATGGACTCTGGAGGGCCACACACATTCTCATCTTCTGGGAGAGGGGCTGAGATTTCTAAACCATCTGATTTTTAAGCAATTGATGCTGGCTGCCTTTGGTGTGCTTTCAGCAATGACCTCCTGTACTTTAAGGTGAGGTCATGGAAAGCTTCTGCCCATGGTGAGCCAGCAGAGAGGTGCCCTCAGTGTCCAGCCAACCTGGACAGCTGCTCATGTCTAGGTCTGCAGTGGGTGCAGCTGGAATTGATCAGAACAGTCACACCACCAGCTCAATCCCTGCACAATTAGAAAGCCAGAGACTTTCTGGCTGATGTTTTAATGGGAGTGTTTGCCCATGCATGCTTGTAATGCAGGAATCGTGTCTTATCTCAGCTAGTCAGTGGAGTTAATAAAGCCAAGTGCATTCTGAGTCCTTCACTTGCCTGGATGTACCCTATGGCTCAGCCTGGCTCCCACCTCCACCTCTGCTCTGGTCAGCCTTGTTTCCCAGCTGAAATCCTGCTCTTAGGGATGGCCAGTCTCCTGTGGGTGCTGAGCACACCTGAGCCTGGCAGTGGCATTCTGTCCCACTCTGCTCCCAGCACACCAGGCTCTGCCTTCTCCACTCTTCCTCAGGCCACAACTAAATCGAGATGATGCTTGGTGCCCTGCCCCCTACATCAGCCCGTTCTGGGCTGCCAAACGCAGTGATGGGACAAGTCGTGGCATCGTTGATGTGGCAGCAGCCATGTGGTGCTGGCGGCACGGAGGAGGTGCCATATGGCCCCGGGAGAGGCTGTGCTGAGCCGCCCTGCACGGGGAGCTGGCCCAGCCCCGGCGTGTGCAGTGGGAAGGGCATGTGACCGATGAAATCTTGCAGCCACGCTTCCCAAAAATAGCCTGTGGCCCCCAGCACTTGGGAGCAGCGGGATTTCATTGCATGCGCTGCAGTGTGGGACACCGTCCCCTCTCAGGTGATTCAGGTCCCCGTGATGCTGCAGGCTCCAGGTACCAATTAACACTTACTAATACTCCTGAACGCCGCCACGACCTCTCTGCTCTGCTCTCCAGCCCGTTCCGGTCCCCGCGGGGCCGGTGAGCCCCACGGAGCCCCACGGCAGCCAGGTGTGAGCAGGTCCCCACGCCCCAGCACATCTCTGGGGCGATGCTTCTCCCCAGCCGCTCCCACAGGGCTCCTCAGTGCAACCAGACCGACCCGACCGGCCGGGCAGGAGCGGGGCTTTGTGCTGCAAACCGAGCACCGTGCTTCAGGTGCTGCTGTCACGATGGAAGGGGAGCCAGGAGGGTGTTGGAGGTCACTTGCTGCCAGCCTGGTGCTTGTAGAGTCCACTCCGCCTACCCCCTCAGGATTCATGGACCCGAGATTGCAAATGATTCCTGGAAGTGCAAATCGTTGCCCTTCTCCTCAGTCTGGGTCAGGTCCTGCGCTCTCCGCTGGGCGCAGCTGCTCTTTCTCACCTCCCTGAGTGCAAAACAAGGGGACAACAAGCTGTAGTGTGCCTGCCCTGACCTGCAGGGATGGATGTGGAGGGGGTGAGGGAGGCTGGTGCATCCTTTGCCTGCTCTCCGCCTTCGATGGACTTTGGAAAAAAACAATTTATTAATTGCTTTTAGAGTCTGAACCCAGAGACAGCTTTCTGGGGGGCACTGCTTAATAGAGGAGGAGTCATTTGACATTAAACCGCTGGTGTTCATGCCGAGGGGCCCCTTTGGAGTTCGGGGCTGTGCCTGCAGCGCTGGCCGCATCGCCCCCAGGGCTGGGAGCAGCGTGGGCTCCCCAGCCCGCCTGTCACGCTGAGTCCCTGATCAGGAACGGACCCTCGGGCAGTGGCGGGAGGTGACACGGGGTGACAAGGGGCAGGACAGGCCTGGCTGTGCCTCTGTGTCCTGGGGGCGGGCGCAGCCGGGCCCCCGCCGCTGCACCCATCCCCGGGGGCGCGGTGCCACCGCCGCCGCGGCCGGTGCCCCTTTCCAGGGGTCGTTCCCCGCTGCGGAGCTGTAACCCGTGCCGGGCTGCCGAGCGCCGACCCGCCGCTGCCCGCCGCCCCGGGACAAGCCCGGCCCTGCCCCGCCGGCCGCCCCCGCGCCGCCGCCGGCGCTCGCACTCCGCAGGCGCGGCCGGGCCGGGCCGCCCCGCCGGGGCGCGGGGGGGCGGGACGGCGGCGGCCCGTGGGGCGACACAGCGGCGGCAGCGCTGGGACCGCGGCGGCCGCCGGGCTCGCCGGCAGACGGACGGACGGACGGACGGACGGACGCAGCGCCGCACCGGGAGGCGGCGGGGCATGGGGAAGCGCGGCCGGCCGCGGAGGGAGCCGCCGAGCGAGCCGCGGAGCGCAGGGGCGGCCGGTGGGGCCCGGTGCCCCCTCGGGGACATCTGCAACACGAGCCCCGCGGCGGGCATGGACACCTTCCTCTACAACGTGCAGGTGCTGCTGGAGGCCGCCAGCTACCTGGAGCGGATCGAGAAGGAGAATAAAAGTAAGCGCGGGCTGGCGGCCGTGGCTGCGCGTGTGCGTGACCGCGGGGCGGTCAAGGGGAGTAAGAAAAATAACCCAAACTTTCAGCTGGCTGCAGGGGCCGGCGACGCAGTGACAAAGGGCGCCGGGGCCGGCCTGCACCCCCCGCGGCAGAGACATGCGTGCGACCCCCGCCGCCGCTGGGGACACCGGGCCCGGGGGGAAAGTTTGGGATGGAGAGTGGAGCGGGACAGGCGTGGGGAGGGGGGGCCGCATCTCCGGTTCGCGGGGAGAGCGGGCTCGGAAGGGCTTCGAGAGGGGCCGGGGGGGCGGCGGGCCCCGCGCGGAGCCGGAGCCGGTGGCGGAGCCGGAGCGGCGGGGGAGGAGGCGATGACACGTCCCCGCTCCCCCCGCCGGGGCATGGGCAGAGTCACGTAGGCAAGTGGCAGCGCTCGCCAGGTAGCCGGCGGGGAGGAGAGGGCAGGGCAGAACAGTGCAGTGCAGGGCAGGGCGAGCGTCCGGTGCGGGGCGGTGGCCAGCCGCGCCGCTAGCCTCCTGCTCCGCGGGCGCGGAGGGTGCGCGTAGCCCGCGGCTTTGCCCCGCGGAGCGGTCTCCCGAGCGGGCACGCGAGCCGCGAGGGACGGCGGCACGGCGGGGAAGAAGCGCTTCGGGAACAAAGGGGCGGCCGTGGCCCGCGGCGGAGCGCGGCGGAGCGCGGACCCCGCGCAGTGGCGGAGCGCGCTCCAGCGGCGCTGCGCGCGGCGCGCCCGCCCCGCGGGCGGACACATGGTTCGCACATGGAGCCAGCGCGCCGCGCTCATTGGCCAGTGCGTCCCGGGGGCGGGGCCGCGCCCGCCGCTCCGCCAATCGCGGCGCCGGGGTCTCCTGTGACGTCACGCGTTGCCGAGCGGGCCGGGGGCTCGGCCGGGGGCTCGGCCGGGGGGGCTCGGCCCGGGGGCTGCTGCGAGCCCGGGGGTGTCACTGCGAACCTCACCGGGAGCCCCGGGCTCCGCTCCGCCAGCGCCGCTTCGCCCTTGTTTTCCTCGGGTTTCTCTGTTACTCTTTGTTTTAGTCTTTATTTTTATTTTTTAAATTTTTCTTTTCTGTTTTTTTTATTTGCTTTTTTTTTTTTTTTTTTTTTTTTTTTTTTTTTTTTTTTTTTTTTTTTTTATTTCTCTGCCCTCCTCCGTTTCATGTTTGGTGTTTTTTCCCCCGGTTTTTTTTTTTCCTCTGCAGAGCATGTGCTGCGTTTTGTTTTCCTTTTAACTTTAGAAGGGATCCGCGAGTCCCTCGCCATGTGTCCCCATCGCACCATCACCCTCTCCTCGCCGCACATCCCCTATGGCAGCTATAGGTGCAGGTGACCAAACAGGGTGTCCTTGTTCTGCGGGAGAAGCCGCGTGCACGCAGGCTTCCAGGGAAAGGGATCCCACTGCGGAGGAGCTGCTCTGCCGCTAAAGCTGCAGCCAAAAGCCCTTGCTCTTTGCTCGCCCAGAGCAAATCCAGGCTGCTTTTCTGTTTTTGAAAGTTGAGTTAATATTGGGGTAGGATTTTTTTCTCATGTGCTAATTGTTGTTTCGTAATGAATCTGCAAAGCCCAGCGTCCGAGGAGCTGAGCTGCACCGCAAGCAGCAGCTGCGAGCAGGAAAATGACAGGAGATACCAGCAAGAGCTGGGTTTGCATATGAAAACAGCAGCACCCCTGGTCTGGAAATTGAGTGTGAGACCGCTGGTTTAGGTTTGTTTTTTTCTCAACAAGAGCTCATGTTGTGAAGAGGAACTGTCAAAATCATGTGTTTTTTTCCAGGTGGAGGGAAATAGAATTTTTCTTGCCGTTGAGATGGATAATATCTGAAATTTTATATGCCTCATTTAAAAATGCATCATTTTATATGGTTCCTTGTTTGGAAAATGAGTAGGACAGCAGGATACAGGATTTTTTATTGCTAGATTTTTAAAAGAGGTGTTTGCATCTAAACAACTCCTTTCCTGAGCACTTGTTTTCACTGAAGCTTTCACTAGTAATTGTTGAGGTCATAATGTTGAAAATCATCACTTTTATTAGGCAATTCTGCAAAACCTTTCAGTATTTTAATGTGCAATCAGGACATTTTAGGGTGAAAAGTCCCATTTAACCAAAGGTTCAGCTGGTGAACGTGCTGTTCAGAACGTGACCATCATAAACCAGGCAGCTTTTACGTGTTGCTCCCAAACAAAGAAAAATGCTGCTGGGATTGGAAAACAATCTCTGAGCATTACTGGCCCTATCTAAACTGAGGAACAGCTGCAGAAGCAGGAGGGTTATATCCTAATGCATATACATCTCATTTCTGGGAAGGGATTTGCATGTGTAGCTCAGGTTATTGCACCAAGAGAATGCTGTGCCCTTTCATCTGCCAGGGCAGGGGTCATTCCTCAGTGCTGGCAGCCTGGCAGAGATGTTGCTAATGGCTGGTCACTCCTCATTACAGTCTCTGAACTTACAGTTAGCAATAATAGGGGAGCCCAGCTCAAAAAAGTTTGGTGATGGAGGCTGCCAGACTCGGTTGCAGTCAGACTTGGTGCTTGCCTGCTTCCTGCAGGATGCCCAGGTCATTTGACCACAGTGTTACGCAGGGCTCTAATGAGCTATTTTGGTGTTACTCCCATCAGGAAGGTGGCTGAGTCACAGCCCTGTTGTGCCAGGTGCTGTACATGCAGGGGAGTGACAGTGCCCTGCCCCAAGGAAACAGTCTTAAAAAAATAGAGGTGACAGGTAGATGTTTGTCTCTTCCTGGTCAGGATGGATGACAGGGACAGAGCTGGGTAAAACACCAAGATGCTGATTGGGACCAGCAGGACAATGGTATGGAAGCTGAAAGGCTTCAGTAGCCAAAGGAAGGAATTTAAGGAAGGGTTTCCTCGTAGTTTTACAGTTTGATAAACCACACTCAGCATCCTCATTCATTCTTCCAAGCCTTTGGTGGCTGTGCCACATTACTCACCTTCTCAAAACATTGTCCTCAGCAGGAGCAGATGCTGTTTGGTAGAGGGGCCCCCTGAGAGGTGGGCACAACCTCTTCTCTTGTGGATCCAAATGCTTGGATATCCCAGATGTGCATGTCACACCTTCTGGTGATGGAGGAGCAACTACAAGGGTGTTTTCTGTCTCCAAAACACACCTACCCTTGTCCGCAGGTCAGCGGTGCGAGGCAGACAGCAGAGCCTCCGTGTGTCTAGGGCAGGACTTTCAGATAAGGCAGGAGTTTCCTACCTGCCTGAAGCTCAGGCAGAAATATGGAGATGATTATGATCTGCATTTATGGGTCCCACATCCTATCGTTGCAGTCATGAGTAATAGCAGAGGGCCCATGGGTTGGCTGGGTGGTGTGGAAACAGAACCACAGGGCAGAGAGCTGTGGAGCAGGGTAGGATGTACTGTCAGGGCAGGGGGAGGCTGTTCAGGAGTGGCCTCTCAGCACCCCCCTTATAGTATTCACTTCTATTTTAAAATATTAGAATAAAAATTACCTGTGGAACAGTACAGTGACAGGAAGGTTAGAATCTTCTTATCAGACTCCTTGGGTAAGCTGGAGTATTTTAGCTACTGAAATATAACTGAATTATTTTTCTAGTTGAACCTCTGGGAGTGAATAACAGTGCTGCCTGCCTTCTTGCTGCAGTTCTCATGGTGAGACCACAAAACTCATTCCCAACACACCTTGCTAACTTACATGTACAGGTTTCCAAATGACCTGTTTCTAGAAATTTAAGCTTGGTATCCAAGGAATAGAAACGTCACATGAAGAAAGTTACAGTGGCTGTTTTCAGAGATGAAAGTTGTGCTGAGGGCAGCTCTGTTGATATATCTGTAACCTCTGCAAATGCCACTTCGTTAATAATCATGGCTGAAAATCTGTAGCAGCTGAAATGCTGGAGTTTGAAAGATGTTTTTAAAGGAGTAAACTCAGCTGAGGTTTAGTATGTGTCAGGCATCCCCTTTGTGTGTGTGGACTCATGTTTTTGTCAGTAGGAGTTGCACAAACGTGTGATGAATCCTTCGGATACGATGACTTATCTGTAATAGGCATGGTGTGTAATACATTCTGATCTCACTACAGATACAGACCTGTGTTGCCATATCCTCTTCCAAAAGCATGAAGGCAATCAAGTCTCTGTAACAGGGGTGACAAGTTCATAAGTCTAATAGAGGTGTGTATGCATGGGACAGGGGACCTTGGCCCCTTGCAGGAGACAGCTAGACCTTCTTCAAGTGCTGGCTATATTTATTGAACTTCTGACCAGGAATAACAAATGGGTGATCTTAGATTTGTCCTTTGCTCCTAAATAATTCTCTCTGAGGGAGAGGACAACTGAGCCTTGGGGATGAGTTAACAGTATCTTCATCATGTGGCTCCTTCCATTGTTTATTTGCTGTTTAGGGTCTTTTTCTGACAAACCAAAGAAATGTCAGAAACCTGTAATTAGCAGAGGGCAGAAGAAGCTGAGACTGCCTTTGGTCTGTGTGCAGAGCTCCCATTGTATCAATGAGAGCTGAACACCTGGCTCAAGGTCAATGTAGATGGTCTTGGATCTTATGGTGATGTGATCTGTAGAGCAGTGTGGGACCCCTTTATTTATATATTTTTCATCCAACTCACAGTAAACCCCTTTCATTCCTCCTGGTTCATGACCTGGCCACACTGATTCATGCGTTAGCCACTTCCAGGTTGGGGCATTTTGACTCATGCTGTTTGGACCTCAGCATAGAATTCAGAAGGAAGCCACAGCAGGAGAAATGATAGGGCAGAGGTAAAACCATGGAACTGTGCCAGAAGCACTGCTGAGAGCCCATCACATCCCTTGTCAGCAGAGTGTCCTGAGAGCTGGCAGAAAAGCACCTTCTGCTGCTGGCTGAAGAAGCCTAGCTTCTTGCTGTTTAGATAAAGGACTGTATATTTTTTCCTATGGGAATTCCTCTTAATTTTGCAGCTGGATCAGTTAAATGACTTAATCAAAGTCACAGAGTAAGTAACTGACTCAGTATAAATTTGGGCACAGCGCAGGTCTGAAAACAGAGCACATCTCCTGGAGAGAAGGAGCAAGTGGCCCAAAAAGCCAATAGATCTGTGGCTTTTACCTTATTGTTTGGCAGAGCTTAGTCTTTGTATCAGAGTGCTCACTTTATTCCTGTTCAAACTCTTGGATATCCCAGAAGTTTGGTCTGCCCTCAGTGGTGGATGGGTTCCAAATATCAGTGGGAGTGCTGAAATGGATTATCTGATGCCTTGCGAAAGAATGAAGCTCCTGGATGAGAAATGAGGCCATGTCCTACAGGCACTTGTAGGTACCTTACTGAAGGTTTTGCAAGCCTTGGAAGGGAGTTGAGCAGGTGGGACTTGGGTTGTTCTCTGGTCTGCTGCTGCAAGCCCTGCAATACTGAGCTATTACAGTCATGACTACAAGAATAGAGACCTGTTTGTCACAGTGTGTGCTGACATGTTGTTCAGATGTTGTTCCCCTCACTAGAGGAACAGGAGTGGTATGGATCTGCTGTTCCCAGAAATCTGGGGCATCACTGAATCTTTGCACTGTTTTGAGAGTCAGAAAATGGTTCCTACTGGGGATCTCTGTTCATGCTTTGATTGCACAAATGTTAGATTTCAAGGATTTGAAAACAATGTTAAGAGTTTGGAGGGTTTGTGTGAAGATGGGTAAAGGAAGCGCTTATGACTGTTGCTGTCTTGATGTTCCTCCCAGAGAATGCAAATGGTTCGGGACGGGAGGATTTTAGCAAAAGCCAAATACAGAATGAAAAACAAGGCAGCTTAGCCAAAGGGATTGCCCTTATTGAAAATAACTTCCACATTGCAAAGCATTGTGTTATTTCTAAGGTTTGTGTTCAAAGCAGAGGGCTGGGCATCTTGATTTGTGAGACGTGTTCCTGTTCCACCTCTGACTTAGGGTGTGTCTTCATATGAGCAATTATGCTGCTTACACCTCAGTTTCCCTTCCTGCTGAGTGGAAAAAAAAAATAGCTAAAGTAATTTTGGGTTTGAGAAGCTTAAAATGTTACTTTTGGAAAGCTCTTAGAAAATTTCCCTGATGGAAGTTGCTAGTTTAATGCAATTGACGGTGATGTTGATAAAAAACAGATCACATCTGTTGTACTTGATGAAAATAGTACAGCAGCATTTCAGATGTAAATATTAATTGATTTCTGCACTGCAGATTTCTTCTTGGATATTTAAATTATTGCTAAGGAGGAGGGAAAGGCTATCAGGGAGATTAACAAATCCATTATTAAGGCTGGAAATGGAGGGTTGCCGAAGTGCCATTTAATAAAATGTAAAAAGCCCCTTTCTAAAGGGCGAAGCAGCAGAACACACAATGAAAGTGAATCACAGCTGCCAGAAGGGATGCCAAGCAGCAAGCACTTATAATCAGAAAACTGTACTTACAGATCATTCGGAGCCACTAAATTAAATGATCTCATTCTCCCCTAAAATACTCTGCCCTTAGCCCCTCCCCAGTGTTGTCTGTGGATTGCTCAACCACATTTAAAATCTGACTTTGGGGGCTTTTTTGGTCAAGCAGTTGAATGGCATTGGGCATCTTCGTGCTATTTACTTTCCACCCACTTTTGTTTCTGTCACACTCTGGCATTTTGCAGGCTGACCTGCCCACACGAGCAATTGGGATGGCAACTGCAAGATTTTACAGATCTGCTGTGGCTCCACAGTTGTTTTGCCTCTTCTCTAGGGCTCCTTCTTTGGGGAAATGTCCCACAGTTTATTCCCAAATTTGTCTTTGTTTCACACAGATTTTTTTTTTTTTTTTTCTAATAGTGCATTGTTTACTTCAGAAACAAAGACTTGGAAGCTGAGCTGAATCGTAAATGCAAGAGCTTATCCTACATCATTTCACACAAAACTGATCCTGCTGTTACTTCGTTACAGGGCTGATTTAATTCACCATATGTATCAGGGTTACCCTCCTTCATCCCCTCTTGTTTTGTATCTTGAACTTTACCTTCGTGAGGCTGACACTGATAACTCCTAACCTACCCCTTCATTTTCAGCCATTGCTTACTCTATTTAATCCCTAGAGTGGCACCACATCTCCCAGTGTGCCATCAGAAAAGCTGGTGACAGTGGATGCTCACAAGGGCACTGTTTTGAAGTGATTTTTGGGTTTCATCATGAGTTGGGGGTGGAGCTGCAGAGTTTGGGTATTTTAATGCTTAGTATTGCTAATCCTGAGAGGCAAATGGCTCTCTGGTTTTGGAAGGTTAAAGGAAGCACAGTTAGAGCCCAGAAAGGCTCTTGAAATTAACCTCACTGTTGTGGAGAAGTCTGTGCACCTGAGTCCTTTTCCCTAATCCAAGATCTTATGAGCCCTTGAGACTGCTCAAATTTGGAATTTTCCATATGCTTTTAGCAGTCTCCTTTATGGGCAGTTTCCAGTGTAGAAATATGAGGTGGGGAGAGAGAATACTTTGTTCCCTGAGTTCTCCCCAAGACAAAAGCCAGTGTTTACACGTGCTGTGGTCTGGCTGGGTGTAGGGGTATGAGTGGAGGCTGTCCTGCCTGAGCAAGGGCTGGGACTGGCTTTCCCAGAATGAGGAAGGGATGTTCCTGGAGGTGTCCCAGCTTCCTTTATTTTTCAGCTGTCCCACTTTAGGAGAAACAAAACAAATCAACCTCTGGAGATTCAGTGATGAAAAGGTCTGTGTAAGAACTGAATAGTGGTATTATTTTTACCTCTATCAGCTGCAAGCCTGCAGTTTTCTGAGGAAACCTCAGAAATGGTGAATCAGCAAATTGTGTGTAGAGAAAAGTTAGCTACCCTGAATCCACTTTTTTCAGGCCTTCTCTAGGTGAATGCTGCCAACTCTTGCAACTCCATCACAAGTCTCCTGATACTCTGCGCTGCCTAAAGCCCTTGCTACTAGACATAAGCCATCAACTGAGAATCTCTGCTTTTTGGGATATTTTCAAGGTACATTTCTGTCTCCCATTGTGATGGAGGAATGGTTGCAAATGTAACCAGTCATGGCCTAAAGGTTCAAAAAATAACCCCAGTCAGAGCTACAAAATAGTCTTTGGAGGGTTTCTAAGTCAGAAGCAGTTGGAGATTCAGGTATTTACTATGAATGTTCTCTGAGTACATCCTTTTTGAGTAAGTCAAATATTTTAGAGACTGGTATCATACAATTCTATGTTATCAGGTTTTTAAACTCCATTCCAGCTAATGCTGAAGTTGGCAAAATTTGAGGTGATAGAAGTGATCTGAGGGTTTGTACCTGCATGAAAATCAAGATGGAAATACAATATTAAAATTCTGAAAAGAGTGATCATACTGAATGGTGTGTGACAGCATTTTTAAAATATTAGATGGTCACTGTTGTGCCTTGTTAATGTGCTACTTCAAGTACAGTGAGTTTGCTGTCTATAGTATCTTTTGTCTGTGCTCTTAAATCATCTGTGCACGATGAAAAATGGGTCTTGCTCCTCAGCCTCCCATGAAAAACAATGTATCAGTCACTCCAGCTGGGAATTCCTGGCACATTTTTTTAGTTACATCTCCGGAGGTGAAATGTGGAAAGTTTCCACACTGTGGCTTTGCCTTTTGTAGCCTCTCTGCTTCGTCCTTGTCAAGCCCTGTCAGTTCCATGTGGGCATGGAGCCCTCACCTGGAGTGCTGTGTCCAGTTCTGGGCTTCTCGGTTCGAGAGACAGGGAGCTCCTGGAGCAGTGGAGGGCTACAAAGCTGATCAGGGACTGGAATCTCTCTTAGGAGGAAAGGCTGAGGTAGCTGGGCCTGTTCAGCCTCAAGAAGAGATGACCGAGGGGATCCTCTCAATGTCTGTCTGTGCGAAGGGAGCTGTCAGAGGTTGGACCAGGCTCTTTTCTGTGGTGCCCAGCAATGGGACAAGTGGCTACGGGCAGGAACCGATACAAAGAAGTCCCACCTGGATATGGGGAACTGTGCAGGTAACTGAGCACAGGGGCAGATCGCCCAGAGAGGCTGTGGAGTGTCTCTCACTGGAGGTACTCCAGAGCCGTCTGGATGCACTCCTGCGCACTGTGCTCTGTGCTGGAGCAGCGAGGTTGACCCACCGCGGTCCCTCCCAGCGTGACCCGCTCTGTGATTCTGTGACCTGGCCAGCACCTCGGGGTCTGTGTGGGCACGGAGCCATCCCTCCGGGACACACGGCCCCGGCCGCGTGTGGCGGCCCCGGCGGCGGCTCGGGGCTCGGGAACTGCATTTCCCAGCCCGCCCCGCTGCGCTCCGCCCCGCCGCCCGGGAGCGCCGGCAGAGGTAAACAAAGTGCTGCGAGGCGGCGGGCGGGGCGGCGGCCGGAGGGGCCGGTCCCGCCGCGGGGCTGCCGGGCCGAGGGGCCGCGGCTGGGATCCCGGCAGGGCCCGGCGCGGGGCAGCGCTCGGCCGGCCGCTGGCGACGGGGCTGGGGCAGTGAGAAGCACCCTCCGCTCCCCGGCGGGAGCATCCCGGAGCGGCTCCTTCCTCCGGCGTTTCCTCGCGTGTTCCCTGCCTCCCCTCGCCCTCCCAGGAGAGCCGCCCCCGGCACGGTGTGACGAGGCCCGGGCGCTGGGCAGAGACGGCGATCCCACCGCAGCCGCCCCCGTGTCCAGCGGGGAAGCCGGGAGCGTGGGGGCGGAGGGCGGCCCGGGGCTGCGGAGCCCCCCGGCCATGGAGCAGGTCCAGATGATCAACATCCAGCGGCTGCTGGAGGCGGCCGAGTATCTGGAGCGAAGGGAGAGAGGTAATGGGGGAGCAGGCGTGCCCTCCGTGAGGGGAGCGGGGCTGGGGTCAGACCCCACCGGGGGGCGAGAGTGACCCCGCAGAAGGGATCAGAGCCTGTGTTTGTAGCGGGATGCAGTAAATCCCCAGCAGCGAGGGGTTGGATGAAGGATAGGGCTGATGAGTCCTCCTGCAGGTGGTGGGTGAGGTGGAAGGTTTTTGGAGAGTGGGGGAGATTGACATGGATGTGGTTTCTGGGAGGAAAAGGGGGGATTGGTGTGAAAGTTTTCCACTGGGCAGGAGGGATGGTGGTGGGTGGCTCTGGCTCAGCAGAGACGTCAGTGGCTCAGTAAGATACATTTGGTTTGCCTGGTTCAGATAGGTTGGGTGAGAGGAGAGAGATGAGGCACTCTCTGGACTGTTGTGGTTGTTTTTTATATTTTTAGTATTTGAGTGATGGTGTCCTTCCTCCAGGGTTGGCAGAGACTTTATACTTCCTTCCTCCCTTTTCGCCAACTCCCAGTCCACTTCCCTGTGAATATATCCTCAGTCATTTCCCTGAGCTATTGTGGTTGAGGGCCTCCCAGCTAGGCCAGTAGGTTAGTGGTGAGGCCTGCCTGCTGACTTCTTTATTTTGTTTTTTAATTTTTTTTTCCTTCTTTATTTTTCTTTTTCTTTCACCTTTTTTTCTCTTTTTCCTTTTTTTTTTTTTTTTTTTTTTTTGGTTGTTGTTTTGGAGCTTGTTTGTTCTGCTCTTGTTTTTAATGCCTTGCCTGTTGGTTCTCTTGCAGAGTGCGAACACGGCTATGCCTCGACCTTCCCCTCAGTTCCAAGCCCTGAACTACAAGACCCAAAGCCCCCACGGAGGCTGAGCCGGGCACGGAAATACAGCGGCAGTGGCAGCATTGCCAGTATTGCCACCAGGTACAGTGTGGGCAGGACAGCACAGGGGCAGGGCTGGCTGCAGGGGCTGGAGCTGCAGAGGAAAGTTGGAGGCAGCGGAGAGAAACTTGCTGTCTTGGGAAAATGGGAAGAGTCTGAACAGCTAGAGGGATTCAGAGCTGGGGCACACAAGTGCAGCATCCGTTCTGGATCCATAGCACTGGAAGTAGAGGGGACACAGGGGAGCTGGATCTGAAGTGGCACTGCCAGCTGACACCATGCCAAGTCTCAGATGCTGCAGAGGGAAGGGGAATAGGGAGATCTGTTCATAAGGTTTAGGGAGGAGGTAGGCAATAGCTATTCCCATTATATACAGCTGATGTCTTTCCACCCCAGAAATCACTGCTTTTAAGGGATAGTGCATGTGCAGTCTAGGTGCTCTGGGATTGTAATGACAGGCATGATTTGAAGCAAGGAAGTGTTTTGAAATGGATCCCATACAACAAATGGGAGAGAGGGAGATGACTGACTGTAATGTACGACATGTTAAAAATTCAGTTCAGAAAAAACAAAGCTGTGTTTCAGTCTGCCTTTCAGGGCAGTGGGATTTTCCAGCTTTTGATAGCTTGATAATTGTAGAACTCCATGGTTTTGACATTTATCTTATTATACAATGCCATGTTTCTTGGTTTCTTAAATCTAGAAGAGACAACAGGATTAAGCCTATTGCCTGGTGCTGTAGTTGCATCTGCCTCTTCCCTCTCATTCCTGTTCTTTTTATTTTTATTTGCTACCTTCTGTGGATTTGTTCAGACCTTGTTGAGACCTTCTGGGATAGAGAAACTTTAGAAACATAAAGTATGCCTTTGAAAAGGCATTTGCAAGCATGCTTTTACTGCAGCAAGGCCTGTGCAATCCATAAAATGGTGGCAGGTGGCTCAGGTGATTAAGGCTTTCTTAAGGCCATTGGGAAGGACCTGTAAAGGCCTAAGGGAAAGGTGCCTTTGCTTGCAGTGATTCTGCTTCAGCAGCATTTGATAATAAAGGTTATTTGAAGCAATGTTAGGACACCTTTCTGTGGGGAAGTTTTCTTCATCAGGATCAGCATATCTTGAGCTCTTTGTATGCTGAATATTTGTATTTGCTTCCCTACTTCATCTGCCTCTCCTAATTTGAGGGCAATTGTAGCTCTCTCCTGTTTTACTGTTTATCATGAACCAAAGCCCCAAGTCTTGTGACTTTGTGTTGGAAAATGATGGAAAATGCTGAATTGAGGTCGGTATTTTTCCCTCTAGGTTTCCCACATACTATTTTTCCATCCCACACCTCTTTGTCTCAAAGGCCTTTGTCATGGCAACCTGCCCTTCTCCAGAGGAGGGCTGGAAGCACATCCCCCTCAGGAACTCCTTAGCACTGAATCCAGCAGCCTGTAGGCTGGAGAGGGATGCAGAGCACTCCCAGTCCCTGGGGCCAGGGTGCTCAGCAGGCCTTGCCAGCACAGAGCCCCAGGCACAGCTCTCCTGGGGCAGCTCTGCTGCTGACACCAGCCCGCTGGGCCCTGGAGCCTGACAGGCTGAATGTGATCATGTGGGGGAAAGGCAACAGAGAAGCAGAAAAGGTACTTTCTAGCCTTACTTAAACCTTCTTTACACAGGGAATACTGCGGCCAAATGGAATCTTTTGAGAGTGCTGTTACCCAGAGCATTGCCTTGGTGGTTGTTTCAGCCTCAGGCAGTGACCAGTGTCAGGTCTGCTCCAGGCAGGACCAGAGTGGCTCTTTTGGGGAGCTCAGACCTTACATGTGCAGTTGGAAATGGAAGTTTCTTTTAGCACAAGTCGTAGCAGCTTGCACTTGCTGTAGGAGATGGCAGGCCTTCCAGATGGCTGAAGTGCCGGGAAGTGACAACTGTGAAGTTTAGGGTGCCTCCAAATTCGCTGCAGTGTCTTTTGTGTGATGCTGAGTATAGCATCAGCCTTGTTTAAGGAAGGCTCTGTATCATCTCTTCCTGTTAAAATCAAAGCGGCAATTCAGTAAGTTCTGTCTGGTGGAGATGGAATAGACTTTGAATTAAATATCAAGTCCTTGATGAGGAAAAAAATTTACGTTTCATATGTGGACAAGAGGATTTTCTTAGATTGCTTTTGTCTCAAAATGTTTCATTAGTATAGAGAAATTACACATTTAAATCTCATGCAGATCTTGTAATTTAACATCCTCCTGTAAAAATATCTCTCAAGCAACCTTGGGAAAGCAATGATGTTTTCCCTTTTTTTTTTTTTTTTAGTTGATACACTTTTACAAATTGACACGTGTACATTGTTGATGGTCTTCATTGTACCAAATAATCCATGACTTTGTGGTGCAGGGTATTTATGAAGCCTAGTTACTTGTTTGATTCATAGTTTAAATCCAAGTATTTTCCTTCAGCATTTGCAGCCCAGACATGACAGCTGGTTCCTCCCAGCAAGCTCTGTGCTGTCATTGCACAAACACCCAGAGAGTTCTGAGGAGCAGACAGCCCAGTTCTGGGTGGCAATGGTGGAGCAAATCTTATTCTTACAGAACTATGGTGATCTCACAGTCTCAGCAAAATAATTATTTTCTACCCCAAATAGGGGTGTGCAGATAAGAGGGAAAACATTGCTTCATGATTTCTAATTCATGTGATGCAATTTTAAAGAAGGATGTTGTGGCTCAGGTTCTCTTTTCCTTTGCTTGTCTCCATTGTGCAACCAACAGCATGGAGATTGCTGCAGAGGGCTTCCCTCTGCAGTCATTATGTACATGAATGTGCAGTGTTTTGTGTAGGTATTTGAAAGGCCTAGTGAATTTGATTTAAAACATAAATGTGTTTAAACATACAGTTTTGCTTTAATCGAGGATATTTTGGTATGGGAAATTATCCACCTGCAGAAAGTAAGTGGAGAATCACAGTTGTTGCCTTGTGTTTACAGTAGACAAGGGAAACTTTTTTTCAGCATATTCTACTTAACACATAGATAAAAGCAAAAACCCAAGCAAATTAAAAACCCAAATTAGCCAGCGTGTTACATGTGAATTGAATATTGCCCCCTTAAATTTGCTATTGACAAAAGTGTCTTCTGGTTTTTTGAATGGGATGAAAAATGAACAGAGGCTTGTTACAGCATGCAGTATCACTTATTTAATGTTGCTTTCTTCAGAAGATGTTTCTGGGTCAGAACCTGAGTTCTAAAAAGTTGCTAGAGAAGTGGTCTGTGCTAGGAGTGCAGTTCTGTATGTTAACTTGCACTCAATGTCACTGGAAACTGCTCTCATGGACCCTACATGTGCAGTTCTAATAGACCCAATTATTTGAAAGGTTCATTATAGTTAGTTAGGATTAGCCTGGCTTGATATTTAATACATTTTGGAAAATAATTGAGAAGACTTTTTATCAATTTAAATCATTGTGTCAGCAGGAAATAAAATAAACAGGAGGGTTGCTAAATTATTTCTTCCCCCAATAGTACCATCAATTTAATGAAGTTAAGATTTATAACAAAATCTGAAACTGAGTTACACTATTAGGTTATCATTTGTGTTTTGTTTTTATTTAGGCTCTCAGGCATGTAGAAGGACTGTTTTTTGGTCTAATCCTGGGGAAATACCAAGCATCCTCCCAGAAGCACTGGGAGCCCTCAGTTCTCCCAGGAGGCCCATGTTGTTAAGGACTCTCAAAGAATCTATTGCTCAGTTCCATGGGGGAGGGTTTGATCTCTGTCCAGTTTCTTTTTCCTTTCATTTTCCTCTCTTCCCATTATCCTCCCTTGTGTCTGGGGCTGCTTCCCAAGGGCCTTTCAGCCTGGTGGCAGAGCTAGGAGTCAGCAGCTGTGATAGTATGGTAAGGCATTGTGGACATGTTATCTTGGAAATCTGTGTGTCAGGGTTTCTTTGCCCTTCTGGCTGTTCTACTAATGCAGCTCCTCATTTTCTCTGTCTCGTCTAACCATAAGAAACTTCTTTTCCACTTCTAAATCCCATCACTTGATTTTGTGCTGAATCTTCTCTGTAGGCCTTTGCTCTCATATCCTTTGAAATTCTGTCTTGAGGGTTGGTATGGGGACTGTACTGCTGAAACCCTCAGGTATTCTTGGCTTGAAGCTCCGTTTGCTCACAGTGTCCCAGAGCAAGGACTGAGGGGTGGGTGTGTAGGTGTGCATTAGGTACTCCATGTGCCTTAGGTGATGGTTTCATGTGGCACAGCTTCACAAACATGGGTGCAGAAGCTCAGAGGATGTGGCCGCAGGTGAATCTGTAAGTCAGCCTTGGATGTCTGGTGCATGAGAAGGTTGATTTACCACAGCAGCAGTGCTGTGCAGCTGTACCTCACTGTGCAGGGGAGGAGTAAGGAGGTTGATGAGCATTGCACAGTTTTAATATACTACATCTTTTCTGTCAAAGGAGGTTTCCATGCTCAGCCCCCCACATCGTGCTGCTGACTGAGTACCTGGCAATTTTCCGTCCTTCCTAGAGCCTCTGGAGTTAGGACAATGCTGCAATTATGATTTTATTGTGAGAGAAGTGTGTGCAAGTGGCTGAGTAGTTTGCCTGTCTTGTGTAAAGAATTCCTGAAAGAGCAAATCGCTGTGTCAGCTCTTGATCTATTTTTTACTTGATGTGTGTTGGTCTGTGTTTTTGCACAAAGCCCCTACCCATGTCTTCATGTCCCAGAGACCTGGTCTCTGAGACTTCTGGTCCACAGCTTTCCTACTTCCTAGCCTCTATCAGTTGATACTTGTTTCTGGATGATACTTTGTTTATTTGCTTGTGAGTTTTTTTAATCCTCTAGCACTGGATCACACCTCACTCCTCAGCTAGTGGGAGTTGAATTTTGACTTGCTGTGTGTAGGTGGGTTAGAATCTGGCCCTTGTGTAATATGAGGGGATAGAGGCTGCTTTCTGCCTCAAGCCTTGTAGTGCCTTGTAGTGAAGCTCTATTCATGGCTCAGGACCTGGCTTTGCTTTATAGAGTACAAATCCACACGTGTAAAACAGAGAATGTGTGAGATCTGCTGTGCCATGTTTTGAGTTATGCTTCATTTTGATAATGTAGAAGCAGTGTGATTAGGATCTGGAATCTTCATCTTGCTGTTGAAACTTTGTGTGAAAGTACTTGGAGACAATATCTTGCATCTCAGTAGAGGGTATTCATACCTGAATATGCTAGTTAATATTTCAAGAAAGGGAAGCTGAACAAAGCTGAGCTGTTAAGGATTGCTTTTCTCTTAGAGATGTTGAGGGAGACTGGCCAGCAGTATTGAGTATAGTGAGGTATGTGCATGACTTCTTTTTGAGAAAGCATAATGACAGTAGAAGTGTTGGGCTGGGAAACTGGATTGGTGGTCCATGCACAAAAGGCAGATCACCCCATATTCAAATCCCACTGTCTTTGTAGGTTTGTACTGGCATACAAGTGCTCAGAGAAGGCTGGCAGATAGGACTATACTCACATAACTCTGTTCAGCCTCAGCACATCCCCTCTGCCCATTCAGTGTAATTTGCCCCAGTGCAATCTGCAAGTGTAGATAAGCAGCTCCTAGTGATGCTGGAGTTTTTGAACCTGCCAGCACTACATTGTGTGAGATCCTGCCACGATTTGGAAAACAAAAAAGTACCCCATGTAGGTGAGGTTTTTTTTACTGTGTCTTCTCAGTGGTGCCTGGCTTTCCAGTATGACTGGCAGGTTACCAGGGAAAACACAGAAAGTGGGGTGAGCCCAACAAATGGCATGAGAAGCATAAGCCCCACTCCCTGGTGAGGAATGAGGCCTCCAAAAGTGCAAGAGCTGATGTAGCAATTTCCATGGGGGAACCCACTGTGTTCCTCTTTGTCACCCTGTTTATTTTATAACCCTCCAAGGAAGAAGATCCTGCAGAGCTGCAGTTCCTGTTTTCCTTTGTGTATTAGCAATATAGCTGTGTATAGGGATATCTGGGCGGCAGGGAGTTTATGCAGAAACCCATAATTCCAAGCTCAATTTATAGTTTGTGCTTTCAGTAGTTGTAGGATGTAATTTATGTTCTCTTTAGACTATCCAAGTTGTGCAAAGAAGCCTTTTGTGTAAACTAGAAGTAGGCCCAGTTGTTGATGTTATCTGCAACTGAGCTGTAATTCTCTGCTGCAGTACCTGTCTGCTGTGAAGTGCCACTGTGTGTGGCTGAAGGCTCATGATCACTTTGTCCTCCCAGATTTGGGGGAATCCTCTGCAGGAGTGTGCTGTTTTGCAGCAGTGGGAATTAGGGCTGATGCTGTTCGTGTTGCAGCACTGCCCAGTTAGAGCTGTGCTGCAGCTGCCGAGGGCTGATTTGCATCACTGATCACAGTGCTGGTGTGATGACCGGAAGCTTCACAATTTGGTTCTTGTGTTCTCAGGGTCTTTTGAAATGTGAAGCTTGTTAGACCCAGCCCCTAGAGAAATTCGGTGTTCTGGCATGGTGGGGAGGATATTTGGGCCAAACCTGGTCAACTGTTCCCACAATTCTCTTATTTTCTGTTTCCATTTTGTTCACTATACAGGCAATTCTTTGGTTAAGTTGTACTCCTTCTTTGTCAGTTATTTTGGTTTTTTTCCCATCTCAGCACTATTTGTACCCTTTTTATGTCTTCTCTGTGAAATGCTTCATCCACAACACATGCAGGGATTTATCCTTCATGCTTTTGTTTAACCTGACCTGATGCTGTGCTCGGCAGTCAGAATTGGTTGTCACCTGTAGTGTTGTATCCATCTGCTCCCCTGTTTGTAGGTAAGACTGACTTTTTCTTTTCTTGCTCCTGATTGAGCTTTCAAATCCATTTCTATTTCTGACCAAACAGACTGGTCAATGTCCTACTGCTTAGTTAATTGTCTTGCTTGTTGGAGTTCCTGCTGTTCATCATCTCCTGATCCCTCCTGACAAACTTCTGCCTAAATTCAAAGACTGGCTGCTATTTGTTCTCCTCCTGAGAGTGTTGGCTCTTACTCCCTACCTTCTTTGAACCAACAAAGATAGGATTTGTTTTTGTTGACTTATTTTGGGCTCTCTTGATCAGAGGCTGTGGATCTCTGGGGCTGTGCACTTGGCTGGCCTTTGCCTGGATCTCTTCTCTATGAGACACTGCCTTGTTGATCAGCTCAGAGAGAACAGGCCTGCTTTTTCCATCTTGCTGGATATATTCCCATCTCTCTTTTCTGTGTTCCCTACTGTACTTTCAGTCCTTTCATTCTCTGATATGAAAGTGATTTCACTTCAGTTCTGTTGCTTTATGAATCCAGTTTGAAGTAGCCTTAGATGATTTCCAATATTATCTTAATTACTTGTTAATGCTTTGCTGCTTGCTCTGTGACAAACAGGCATGTGGACTGAGAGCAATTTTTTTGCCTCAGTTTTGATTAAAGTTCCTCTACATAAAATAGTCGACTATTTTCTGAAGGCTTCTCATTTATCTCCTGCCATCTGTTAGACCATCAAGAAGGGAGAAGTTGTGGGAAAGGACAGATGACACTGGGATTGCTGCTGGAACTGCTGCTCCAGTGGTCATTGCCCCGGTGTCTGGGCAGCACTAAAGCAGCATATAGGCATGGTAAGGTAACATGGCGCCGGTTCTGGTTTGCCTTTAACAGTGAGGCTGCAAAGTGCAGCAGTTCATGAACTGCTTCACAAGCAGCCTGGCCATCTGGGAGCTGTGGGAGGTAGCCACCTTGCAGCCTTCATGTTAGTTTGTGCTGCTTGTGAGCCAGAACTGAAAGAACAGAAGAAATCAAAGTTCTTCCAGTTTTCTCAGCCTTTCTTTTCCATGGATCTCCCAAATCCTGGATGAGTGTGACTTTGTTGACAGAGTACAGTCCCAGGCATAAGGACATCTGGGTTCTCTTCCTGATTTTCTTACAGCCTATGGGTCTTTGTGCATCAGTTTCCCTACTACAACATGTAGCTACCAGTAGTGTTAATGTATTTTTCTGTTTTAAAGTATATTTCCCCCTGCCTTTATCTCCAGGCACAGTATTGCAGCAGTATAATTGTAACATGAGAGATAACTAACAAGCCTAAATAGGAGTGAAGGAAGCCTGGCCTGGCCCACAGCCATACAAATGCCACCAGTTTCTTTTCAAATGAAGTGCAGTTCAGTCAGGTGGTGTTTACTCAAAAAGCCTCATTTTCCCCAGTGTATCTGAAGGCAGTTTCTTGAGGGCAGAAGATGCGTGTTTGCAGAGAAGTACATGTTCCCCAAACAGACTGCTGCACTGCAGAGGACACTGCCTAGGCTATTTCTGGAAATGACCGTCTTCCTCAAAAGGGTAATGTTATGTGTGGGAAGAAGCATGGTATAGGGCAAGGGCCTGGCATGCTGGGCCCTTGGATCATTTCCTGAGTCTGCTGCTGAAAGGCTGCACGATCTGGGCACGTCAGATGACCTACATGGCTCCTACCATCTGCACATTATATGGTTCCCACCATCTGTACGTTGGGGTAGTGCACACACTTTTCTAATCCTGTTTTCTGGAAGCAGTAGTTGTTTTGGAGCTTGTTACTGTTTGAAAGAAAATGAGACTGAAGCTCCAGGTTTTCTAGGTAGATTTGAAAATTGCCTCCTGTGTCTTTATTCTTTCTCTGTGAACCACTGCAATGCAGGTACCAGAAACTGGGATACTGGTTCTGATGTGGCCTTGGAAGGGGCCAAGTTGCTGACCATGTAGTGAGACTCACATATCCTGCTGGAAGTCAGCAGGACAGGGACCACATAGAGAAGTGTTTGTATTTTTCTGTCCTCATTCTTTGTCATGCTCTTCCTTGTTCATGGTGACATTTTTCTTCAGCAGGTCATGAAATACAAATTTTTGTCAATGTATTAAAAAAGGCAAGAATCTGTTTATAAGAAGCTCAAACTCCCTTGCATCATGGATCACAAACAGAAATCTTGCCTTGATGAAGGCAAAAATCTTCTTTTTCCTGACATGTGAGAATCTACCTGAATTGTCCAAGTTCTAAATTGTTATAGAAGATATCGTCTGCTGCATGTCCAATGGGAATGGACTAGGGTTTCTCTACTGAAATGGCTAAGGTACTTCACTGAGTGAACATATATCAGCCCTTGTCTCTGATCTGTGTGTACTAGCCCCTTCTGACATGGTTAACTGTGGGCTGGGAAGAGAAGGAAGTGGTTTCTGTAGGACATTTGCTCACTTGTGGCAGAAGTTAGAAGGCAGACAAATGGAACAATGAATACCACTTTGGAGAACTTGCTTCACTCTTGGCTGCTGTCAGCTGCCCCTTTCAGGCCAGTTTGTTGTGGGAGACCCCAAACTGTCTATTCCTCACCCTGTTTTTTTCCAAGATACGAACCTGGGATCTGGACTGGGGAAGTGCTGGTGGTGCACAGCCAGAAGGGGCATCAGCAGAACTTGTGCTTAGAATATGTAAAGTGGCCCAGAAAACCAGAAAACCTTGAGTGTCTTCATGGAAGTGCTCAGAGGGACATGAAGATGCAATTCTGATTTCTCTGTTTCCTAGCTTCTGGTTTGGAAAGTCAGGATTCATGACAATAAATGTGCTTGTGAAATGCCCAGCCACTGCTCTCGGTGAGCCTGTCAAAAAGCCTGTAAGGAAAGCACCAGTTCTGTATTCAGAGCAGGGCTTGGCTTGAGGCCACGCACTGAACAATGAAGAGAAAACAAAATATTCAATAGCTGCTTGTTCAGCAAACCTAGTTCCTCTTGGCTGTGCAGGGCCCTTGCATGAGGACAGTTTTCCCCTAGCATCTGGGGCTAGGATGGGCATATAGGGTCTCAGGTGGTGCAGGAAAAAGCCCACACCAGCACACTAGCTCCCAGCCTGCACAGTGGGGAGGGAAACCAACTGGAGACTTCTTTACTGGCCCCACACTGCAGCACTGAATGCAAACAAAATTCCTGCTGTTATGTCACTGGCTTGGGAAACCTTTCCCTGCAGAGTGCCACCTTGTGCTGCTTATTAGGATATTAGTATGGTTTGGGGGAGCTCAGCTCTGGAACTGGGATAAACTCGTGGTGCTCAGCAAGGAGGAGCTGTCTTCTTGCTCTTTTCTCCCCTGTGCTGAAAAAGCTGAACATGCACCAACAGAACAAAGTTGCTTCCCTAGCAGAGGGTTGTGTCTGATATGCCTGTTGGTTGAGTTTTATCAGTAAATTAATACTGCTTTGTTATTGGCTCCTATTTTAGATTGTTCTCTGGCACTTTGTCCAGTTTGAGAGTCAAGTTAGCCCACTTGGCAAACAGTGGGCAAGGCATCAAGGCTGGTTTAGGTTTGGGTTGTTGTTGGTTGTGGGCTTTTTTCCCACTTTCCCACTTACACTTCACAATGGTTATCTGATTTTTTTAGGGGTATTTGACCCAAGAGTCAGATGACATGAGTGTTCATGTTAGCTGTCTCTGGGATGCCTGAGAACAGCTACCTTATCCTGGGGTTCAGGGAACCCAAATTACCCCCTGCTCTGCCACAGGTTTCTCATGTGACCCTGGGAAACTTATTTATAATTTCTGTGCATTGGTGTTGTCCCCCTGCATAAAAAGTATTATGGAAGACTTAATTTGGAATGTTGCAAACAGAAATAATGATTATGGGGAGCAGGTACCAAATTGAGAGAGGCTGTGTAAATACTGTAGGTGACTTTGTATATGTTTACTTCTTGAAGGGAAGCATGCAGTATACTTTTAAAAGTTGTTTTGACTGAGTCTTGCAGGAAACTTTCCCAATACAGTGTAGTAACCCAGGGGTAGGTGACTTTCTACATGTGGAAGATCTCTCTTCCGCTCTTTGCGCTGAAAACAGACTGTGAGGCCATTTCTCCTTTTCCAAAGATGTACAAACATGAACAGATGCCAGTACGGCTGCATTCCCTTCTCTGTTGGAGACGGAGAATGTGAACTTTGGAAAGGGTCTGGCTTGGTCCTGGGAAAACAGCTTTGATCAGAGCCTTAGGAGGAATCTGATACCGTGTCCGTCTAAGAGCGACAGAAAAGCTAGCCAGAGTTTGGGGCCAGGTTAATCTGGTGCATCTCCACTGACGTCAGTGAGAGGGTGAAACAGTCTGTTCCATCCCCTCACCTTAACTCCTCGTGGAGAAGAATTTACTCTGGACCTCAAGACCAGACAGTGTAGGGGATCATGAGGTAGTAATGGCTTAAGATATTTTTTGTCTCTGGTATTGCTTGAAAGGAAACATTTTGTTAGATTTACTGATATGCAAGGCTGAGGTGATCCTCCTGTTAGACTTGAGGCTGCTACTTGCAAAGGGCATAAGGATGGCAGCAGAAGGACTCCTGCTCTGGCTGTGCCATCTTCTGTTCAGCTGCATCTTGCTCCTCCTCACTGTAGGAGCTCATGGCACTGTTAATACCATAAGTTGCTGTGTTCCCAAGGCTCCCCTGCAGCTCTCTCAGGGCCTCCCAGGGTTTACAACTCCCTTAGAGCCCTTGAGCATCTCTGTCTGGGCAGGAAGAGTTAGCTCTTGTGCAGCCTTCATTTGTCTTGCCATTGGGCTGGAAGTCTCACGTGCTGCTGCTGGTGAAGGTTCTTTGTGGGCTTCCCAGGCTGCCTTCTGCACTGGCTTCACAGGCTACTATGGTGTTGATCCACTTGGAACCCTGGCAGAACACTGGGGTTCTTCAGCTGATAAGTTCTGTTTTGTGGACACAGGTGGATTTAAAATGTAAAAAAGCTGTTGATCACCATTCTTTTCCATGATTTTGACATTTTTGAGGAATAACTTGCATAAAAGAGGGCAGTAATGTTGTTCACTGGTTTCAGAAGGGTTGGTTATTCTTGGCCTGGGGAACGGAAGAAAGCATTTCCTGCAGGGGGATTTAGTGGCCCAGTGAATTGGTGTCAGCAGAGCCAGAAGGTGGGAAGGGTCTGCAAAATGAAGAAGAATGATCTTATGTATGGTGTGGTGATGCATAAGCAGAAGTAGCTGAACCTGACTGAAGTTAGACAGAAAGCAGTTGGCCTGGTCTACAGAACCGTCAATGTTCTTGTTTTCCTAAACATGATTCAGGTAACTGTATCCTAATTTTCACAAGCTGATAGGATATTTATTTCATTGTTAATCTCTTGATAAAGCTGAGTGGGGTGAGTGAATGTGGAGGAGAAGCACTGGGGTCTGAGAAGGCCTTAAGGACATACTGGAAGAGGCCTCTTACTTGTGGCCAGCAGCACCTTCTGAGACAACAGTATATCTGTTGTGGTGCAGATGGAGCTCTTGGAGTCCTGGACTCCTCTGGAGACAGGAGCTGATGCCAAATACAGGCAGGAAGATGACCAGGTTCAAGAGAGATGACAGGATTTTTGGGTCTAAATGCCATCTCTGTATTGCATAGGACAAGGGCTCTCAAGGGCTGTCTTCTCCTCCATAGAAAATAGTTACCTGACTGAGAACCCAAACTAAAATGCAGATGTTCTGCAAATGCACGTATTGACCCATTTATCAATAATAAATGTGTAGACCAGAAAGGTCAGCTGTGTTTAATGTCATATGGGAGCTTTGTGGTTTTAATTACAGTAAAAACCTGAATGATAAATGAATTCAGTGCTCTTTAGAGCTCGTTCCTTTCTGATGCAGCTACTTGTGTTGCCTTAACTGTGCTTGGGCAAAGTTTGGTTGCCCCTGCCATGGTAGAAGAAATTTTACTTAAATAAAGAAAATAGGGTAAAGTGGCAAATTACATGCAGATTCTCATTTGCTATGGGACTTCAGTGTAGCATAATGTTTCAGCAACACCTTGTTACTGTGTTGGATAGCGAGGTTGCAGGCAGTATCACTATAACTGGCACAGAAAGGTTGTTGCATTTGACCTTAAATTAGAATGACTGACAATTGCTTCTTCCCCCTTTCTTCCTATTTCTTCCTATTTTTATGCAGTTTCAGGTGTCTGGGGTAAATGGGATAACTTGAGTTTGTCCTCTTTCAACTTTTTGTTGCTTAAAATCTTGACAGGGACTTCTCTGCTATTTTTGTTGTTGTTTGCTTGGCTCCTTTATCTTAAGCTTCTGAAACTTATTCTTGATCTTTTTCCAAATGTAGTGAGCAGGATCCTCCTCCTTAATAACATTTATTCAGTTTCTAGGAGCAGTTATCAGTTTGGGTGTTTTAAATTGTTAAAGAAATGACTGCTGTAGAAACCTAACTTTTAAATGAGGACCTGCAGACAGTTTGTGCTTGAGCTCCTTCTAAATCACAGCTGATGCTTTGAGCAGTGCCAGTACATGTGCTTGGTCTTTTGTTTTCCCCTCTGAATGTGTCCATACCTGCCTGGCTCTGGTTTCAGCTTTGCAGGTTCTGCTTGCCCTGCCCACCTGACAGCAGGGATGTGAATTCCCCTGGTTTGTGGTCCATGCTGAGCAGCAATGTCCTTGTTTCACTGGGTGGCACAGGCTGTGGCTGAGTGTCAGCAGCAGCACAGCAGTGTCACACTGAGCACACTGGTTACTTGCTGCTGTACAACCAGTGTTCACCGAGTTTTGGTGATAGTTTTCAGCTGTGCTGTTCATCCTATACCCATCAGAGAGCTGATGCTAGTGCACAAGGATGAGGCCTTGATTTCAGTCTGCTGGGAGTCTCTTGAGTTCTCAGTTGATGATAAGACCAGATCACTTACTCCAGTTGCATTTGTTTCTGTACCTATTTAAGACACTTTTTTTTTTCCTGAGTTGTATCAGTAGAAGTTCCTTCATTTTTTTTCCACTTTATTGACAGCACTGTCCTTGTTTAACTCCAAATAAATCTTAGTGGCATGCAGCCAAAGATGAGGGGCAAAAACTAATCATTAGATTAGGAGCTATAG
The DNA here is from genome assembly GCA_030060385.1 of Muscicapa striata striata. Lineage (NCBI taxonomy): Eukaryota > Metazoa > Chordata > Aves > Passeriformes > Muscicapidae > Muscicapa > Muscicapa striata. The sequence continues at coordinate 3,513,765 of JAREIS010000023.1, read as the reverse complement.
AAAATGAAATGATGAACAGAAGAGAGAGGGTTTTTTCCCTTTATGTGTTGTCCAAGCAAAAGGAAACTGTCACAGAAAATATGAGTTAGTGAATGGTGATACTGGGGAGAAGTACTGAACATTTTTCCTAGATTTGGGTGAAATAAAAAATTAAAACTTTTCCAGATGGTCTTCAGTGAGACTAGGCAAAACACAGGCAGGTAAGAGAAGAAGCCTCCATGTAGGATTCATTCAGTGCTGCTGAGATTTATTTCATTTGCATTCAGCTTCAGTGGGAATGTGTTGGGGGAAATTGCTTTTTTTTCCTTGCTACAGACGTGGTTAAAAATCACAGTGAATATTTTCTGACTTGGTGAAAAGCCTGTGACCTCTCTCAGTTGTCTTGTTCATCAGAAGGCAGATAGGTAATAAAGAGTCTCCTGTGTGAGAGGAGTAAGGAGAACCTGCTGTTTTAATTTTGTTCACAGCAGTGGGCCAAACTTTGTTCTTTCAGTGCTGGCCTTGGTAATTGGCTCGATATAATATAGGAATTCAAGCCATTGCATATCTTTGGCCTTATAACTGCTAATGTCATAGCCAAGAAGGGTGGACAGTCTCCTGCAGGAACACACAGTAAAAAAGAACAATAAGCATGTTTCAAACTACATATGGGCAGTGGTTCTAAAAGGCCTCAGCTCGGTCCTGATGGGTTCATTTGAGTCCAAGTTGCCTGGACAAATGAATTTTGCTGGTTTAGACTTGAGGTGGGGGAATGTGGGTTTGGTTTGGGAGATTTTCTGGACTAAATATTATGTTCATGTTTCTGATTCCTGGCAACCAAAATGAAGGCATCCATTACTTTTGGGGAGGAATTCAGGAGTTTTCTCAACATGGAGTTTGACTATAGTATGCCTTGCCTTTAGGGTATCCCATATCCTGCTGAGCAGGGTGGTTTGCACAGGTATATGGTAACAATTTGTTTTTCCTCTGCTCACAGCCACGGTCACCTAAGACTCATTTACCTTGTTTTTGCAGACATCCACAGTTTTTTCATCATTTTCAATGAGGTTCTAACACCTGTTAGGCACTCCTCCTTCCTTTTTTTGGAGAAGCATTTAATTATGACAGGGTTTCCCTTGGAGCACATCCTCCATTCAGTTCCCTAATTGTAGAATTCTCTGTGGGATTCTCCAGATGGGGGATAGAGGATAATCTTCTCAGAGCTCCGGAAGAAATGTGATGCCAAATTAGAGAAAATAGATCCTTTTTATTAAACTCTTGGGTTCTTTTTACTCTTACTTTAAGGTGACCTTCTGTTAAAGAGAAATGTTGGACAAATGGCTATCCTTATGAATAACCCTCAGCAACCTTACCTGGGCCGGATTAGAAATCCTGAATGGATTTAAACGGGGTTTTTTTGCCACTCATTCTATCATCACAGAGGCAAGGAGAATAAATGTGCTTGTTTCCCTTTAGTTTCTAGTTGGTTTCATTTTGAAGCTGCAAAGCTCTAAATTAAGGAATACTGGCAGCGTGCTTGGCATGGTGGGCAGGTATAAAGACAAAGCCCTCTCCTTTGCTGAGTGTCACAGTGTCACTTTATGGGTCACTTCACTGCATGCTGCTGTTGTGGCAGTGCTGTTCCCATCCCCAGGGGGTTTCCAGACATCCTAAATGTGCTGTGCAGTGCCATTGATGTTTGCAAACATGGCAGTACTGGCCATCCCATTTTGTGCCCAAATGCTAGCCATGTCTGCTTTGCTACATTGGCTAAATCTTGCATGTGACGGCTGAAGGGCTCCAGGGGCTGTCCCTGCAGAGCCAGTTGTGCTGGAAGGAAGGTTCCCATGTATTTGATGCACAAATTAGTGCTCTATGAGCTCCTGAGTTAGCAGATGATACCAATATTTTTATAGGGTGAATGAAAAAACTAAAGCACAAAGAAACAACTTCAGTCCTGTACTGAGTTGGTGGCAGTGCCAGAAGGAGTCTGGAAGTGGCAGATTCTGGTCCCTTGTTCTAATCATTACCTTTCTTGAAAATTTTGTTTGCATTTAAATCTCTAGGGAACATTTTCTTTAGCAGTAAGTGTGCCAGCTTTTGCACTGGAGGGAAGGAACTTCTTGTCAGCAAGCAGGTTGAGGTTATAGATCTTAATGTAGGTAGTTGGTTGGCTTTGCACTGTGATGTGCCAGTGGGGATGTGTACAGCTTGCAGCAGTTAAACTTTGGTGCTCAGAGGTCAGAGATGGCTAATCCAAATTTTTTTTTATCTTCCAGGTCTACGCACAATGAACTAGAAAAGAACCGGTAAGTAGCTAAAGAGTTGAATACTAAAAAATGTAGGCTTCGTGAGAGTAATGTGCTTTGACCTTACCCATGCAGGTGCTGTTTGATCAGCTTAGACAGCTGTGAGTGGCCACACTGCATCATGTAATTTTAAAAGTTGGGAGGAAGATATAAAAAGATCTGAAAAAGCAGCTTTGTTTTTGGTTGTTTTTTTTTTTGTTTGTTTGTTTTTTTGTTTTTTTTTCTCTTTCTCTGAAAAGGCAAGAAGTGACCCAGTTTTGTGACTAATCTGTATGCAGAGTAAATACTGTTCTTCTCCTGACACAGTGAAATCTGATTGGGGCACTTTCCATACATGAGGTTGCTACGGGATCAGGTTTCTTGGGCGCTGGGTACTATGTGTTACCATGAACCGACAGGCAGAGCTCTGTGCTCTGCACCCTCTCTCCCCACCTCTGCACTGGCTGTGATAGTCTTTGTAGCACAGAAGAAAATACCATTGTCCAGAGGCTCAGAGGTCTGGCTATCAGCACTGCTGTGGAGACTCTCCTAGCCTGTTCTAGGATTGTGCCTGTTTATCCTTGATTCTGACGTTTTAGCAAGCCCTGCAGTTTCGTTACTTGGCTGGCTCTGCTATATGACTCAACCCTTTTGTAACAGGAGTTAAAGTAAGATAAATACCATTGAGACAAGGGGTGCTAGTTCACACACAGATCAGATTATCGCCTTCCATTCAGGATGCTATAGTTAAGGTTGTGGCAGAGTTTCCATTATAAACTTATCTTGGCTCTTCTGTGGGATTTTAGGGGGGCTGAGGGTGGGTGTCTGTGTTTTTTGTGGCTGCTGTAACAAAGGCGGTGCTCCAGCCAGCTGCTCCTATGAAGAAATCCCCAGGGTGGGAAGGAAAGCTGAGTCTAAATAGGTTGATTGCCACCTCTTCTCTCTTAGCAGCCATCATTTAACAAGGGATGGGAGGACTGTGAGGATGGCCAAAGACATACAGAGCCAAGTGTGTATTTTCATTCAGACAAGATCTTCCCATGTGGCTTCAAGGGAATCAGAGCTGAGTACCTCATGAATTGTGTTGCCCTCAGTTTCCCCTACATCTGCCTCCCCCTAGCAGCAACAATGCTGGGAAGCAGCTTGGCCTTTGCATGGTGTGGGTCTTTTCTTCCAGCCTGTGCTTCTACCTCCTGGCATTTTTGAGTATCTACAGAGTTGCCATGGTCTTGTCTATTTGGATTGATGCAGGGAGGGGTTTTTTTTTGTTTATGTTACTCCCTGAACTTCAGCCTCTCCAGTCCCAATTTGGGCTGTGTTGAGGAGTGTTGGCTGCTGGGTTTTCCAGTGCTATCTCTGGGTATTTACCAGTGAGGGAAAGAAAATGCAGTCCTTGGGTCTGACCCAGAACTGAAGGTGCTTTTTTCTCCATGACAACAGTCATGGAGAAACCGTCACTAATCTTCAATGTGCGTATTTGCATATCTAATTGTTAGTGCAAATGCTGCTTGCACTCAGTACAGCTTTAGAGAAGAGCTGTCTCCATCTTTCCCTGTACCAGCCTGGTCCTATCACATTGGCCAAGTTTGCGTGGATATGTGATCATCTTCTAGCCTGAGGGCAGGTGGCAAAACTTCAAATTCTGTGTGGGCGAGATCTTAGCAGCCAGTCCAGCTAAGGACTCCTGTGGGCTGATGGGGTTGGGATATGCTGGTACCTGTTGTCTCTGTGAGTTGAGGAAGTTTCTGCCTGATTCCCTGTCTTTAACTGAGGACATAATATTATAATTATTGTAATATAATCTGAGGTGGGGATACCATAAGGATTGACTGTTGAAGTATCACGAGAAGTGTTACTTGTGAGAGGAGTGTTACTACTTGAGCTTCCCTTTATGCCATCTTTTCCTGAATATTGACAAGGTGTTTGATTGCTGCAGAATTTGTCCTTCCATTCTCAGTTGGTGTAATATCTCTCTCTTCTTCTCCTTTTGTCTGTTATTCTCCTTAGTCCCCACCTGCTCCAGGCTGAAGATTCCTAACCATCAGCCTTCTCAGCAAGGTCTTTCCTCCAGGGCTTCCCATTCCGGGGCACTGTATTCCAGGTCTGTCTCAGACATGGTTTTACAAGCCTTTGGTTTTCATCCTTGTGGGAAGGGCACACATTTGATCACATTGGGTGCTCTGTACAGGCAAACTCCTATATCTGGGAACTTTGGTCAGGAGTCTGATGTTCCTGGTTTGGGATTGTCTGTCCCTTGATGCAGATGCTGTGGCTTGATCAGCTACTCACATCTGCAAACCCAGCTAGACGCTGTGGTGCCTTTGCTGTGTTTGCAGTGTTCATTACCAGTGATTTGGACAGTGAGTTTCATACTGGAAGCATTTATTTTCAAACTCCACAGCAGTCTTTTCTGAGTGAGGGGGATTGTTTCCTGTGTTCTCCAGCTCCTTGTTTTATTTGCTGTGTTGTTAAGTTTGTCAGTGTCTCCAGACTTAACTGTTGAAAATATAAAAACCCTGATACTAATGGCTTTGTGGCTGACAGGTGCTCATTTTCCCTATTATTTGAGATTATTCCTTCTGAATCTCACTGTTATCTCTATTATTGACATACACTATAATTTTCAAAATTGTCCACTATTAGGTCTCTGACTCTGTTTTTTTCCCTTCTTGTCTGTGAACAGCAGTCTTCTTATGTTCAGTTAAATTTTGGTTTAACCCATTCGACGATTACGCAGAGTTTGTTTCAAGCAGTAGCAAGAGAATATTAGTAAAACAAAATACTCATCTCCTTTTTGAATATGTGATTTAACTTGGACTCAGTATTGCAGAGCTGATGATGTTTTAATGTCTGCTCCTTTAATGTAGAAAACCCCCTAAAAATGTATTTTAAAATATTAAGGCAATTTTTTAAGGTCTACTGCTTGAAAATATTTCACTCCAGAACACTCCACTGGTTCTGCTAAGGAACTGTTTGATTTGGTACCAAACATTAGCTGTAATATTTAAATTACTCCTCCTCTGGCTTTGATTTGGGTTTTTTTATTTGAAAAGATTGCAGTGACATTTATATAAGGGACTTTGTTTGTTGTAAAAGATTAAAGTTAATTTATACTTATTATCTGTCATTAATCCTCACACTGAAAAATTTTATTTAATGGGTATGTGTTTCAGTTTATCTCTGTTCAGGATGAGTCATAGCTTGCATTTAAACAAGAAACCAGCATTCTTCTCATCTGCTGTAATATATAACTAAAATGATACTTTTTAGTCCTTTAACATGCCTACCAAAAAACCTGATGTGTAAGCAACACTTCATCTCTCTGAAAAAAACAGGATAAAACCTATGACTGAAAGATGAACTTTGCAAGTGTAACATTTTCCCAAAAAGGGGTAACAAACGAAATTCAGGCTAAAGGTAAATGTTGTGTGTTATACAGATAGTGGTGTTAGCTGTTGTCTCTGAACATTTTAGACACATGCCAGTGTTAGGAGGATGTGGTCAGTGTGGTATTAAGGGAAGACACACAGCTCTGAGGTGATTTCCTGCTGCTCTGTGAAGTGGCAGTTCTGGTAGACCGACACAGTGGTGGTGTCTGTCAGAAAAGTTACGTCTCCTGACATAGCAATAAAGAGTTTTGTAATGCTATTGATCTGATTTAAAAATAAAAAATACAAACTAAAAAAAATAACAGCATTTTTCTATATAACATACATTGCTGTATTAGGTTTTGATGATGATTGCTTTGTAATACAGCAGAAGGAAGGAAAACAAAGCTGAGTAACTGTGTAGAGAATGAGTTATGAAAGCATATTTTTCTTATGGTAACAATAATTCAGTTCAAACAAAAGATAGATCCAAGGAGGTAAAGAGACCTAGGGATCACTGAAAATAGAATTTTCTGGAGATCTTGCAGAATTTGTGACTCTGCAAAAGTACATAATTTGGAAAGAATAAGGAAAAAGTCTAAAGGAGACAAATTTCTAAACCAAGTTGCTAAAAGTTTATTTTGTGTGAAAGCACAGAGTGAAGTGGTGTAACATCCTTTCTCTTTGATATCTTTTGAGAGGATCAGAAGCAAAGAAGACAAACACATAGCAAGGATCAAGTACTGTGGTTTTTAGCCTGACTCTTTACCAGAATCCCCCATCTTCAGTGGTTCCTCACCCATTCTTTCTCTGACGTGAGAGACTGTTTATTGCAAAGTGGTTCTCCAAGGCGGTTTCTCACCCAGAGCTGACTGTTGATCTTGGGTGCCTATCTGAGGTGGAGGATAAGATAAAGAAAAAGCCCTGCTGAATGTTGAGGAGAGAACCATGACCTGGGTCAGCTTGCACTGAAACATGGGGGCCTTCTGAGGCTCTGCAACATTTGCACCGTTGGGTTCTGTTTATTTAGAACAGGGCTTTGAGTGTGTCTTAGGAAAAGCATTTTAGGTAGGGCTTTTAAATAGAGCTAGGCTGGGAAAGATAGAGGGAAGGGAAATGAAAGTATGGTGAATCCTTGCTACTCTGAATAGACAAAGATGATTGTGCTTTTGTAGTGCTATATATACTTGCCAAGGCAATCTGATCAGTGTTTGTCTTGAACCAACTAATCAATGTGGTGTTGAGTTCAATGCTATTTATCAGGAGAGCTGGAACAAGAAACTAATCCAGTAAATTTCATTTGTTCTCTGGAGTGGCCTTTGTTTTCATGCTAACTTCATGTAGCAAACGTTGACAGTATGTATTGTTTTCCTCATTAATAAAACTTGGAATCTTTGATGTTCCTTGCAGCAGTCAAACCGTGTCCAACACAGCTGAGCATGCATCTTTCTTTGACACATCCAAAGGTCAGAGCATGCACTGATCCAACTTGCTCCTTGTGGGAACTGTAGCTTAACTCTCCTGTTTCCAAGGCCAGTGTGGAACCAGAGCTGGAGGTAGTTAGCTGTCTTCAACTCTGTTGTTCAGATGACAGATGCTGTTTTCAGCTGGGACTAACAATTTTCAACAGAGCTGCAGCATGTTTCTGTTTTAGGTTATCTGGATAACTTATTACAGTGCTGTTCCTGTATTTGCTTAACCTGGATAGGGTGAAGCTGGTGGGTTTTGGAGTAAGGCTGTCAGAGAGCTGTTCTTTCTGGATAGGTTCAGGCTCAGCCAGTGTTATTTAGTGTCAGTCTGCCTTTTGCTATTTCTTTCCACTGCTCTGAGAACTCACCAGTCACTGATGTAACACTGAGGAAGGCTGACTACCACGTTTGCTCATGCAAAGTGCCTTCTTGGGCAGAAGCAGCATTTTGATTCAGTTACAACTGAAAGTCTGCAAAGGCTTTGTTTCACATTGGCTAGGTTGCTGAACATTCTGAACTCTGAGTACTGCTGCTGCAAAGGGACAGTCTCCATGCCAAGATTTGAAGGAAACAAAATGATCCACATTTTATTGCAAGTCCTTTAGTACTGCTCGTATAGGAATTTCAAGTTTCAGTATGATTTATTTTTTTATTCAAAGTGATGCAGTGAAGAATGTATGCATGCCTATCATCTTTCTGCTCCCAGATCTCTGCATCTCCCTTAGGAATCCAATAGCTGTTGAAGAAAGAAAAGGAAAAAGAACAATACTACTACTTTGGATAAACTGTCACAAAGAAAAATGTTTTTGTTTCAACAATGTTGCACAATAAAATCACTGTTATAACCATTTTTCAGAAACAGATATTTATCAAAAAGCCCTTCTTGACTAAGACATGTTTGGGGCACTTTGTGATGTGTTTTTCTCCCATGGTGTAGAAAGAGCTGTCAGCACAATCTGCTTGGCCTTGTCATAATGGTCTGATGCTGAGAATCCTTTCATCGTCCTACCTCCCAGAAGAGAGACTTGAGAGGAAACCCCCATCTTTGAAAGAAACATTCTTCTGCAGTCAGGTCTCTGCACCAAATCAGAGCTCACCAGGCTGTTTTGGAGTGCATCATTGCCAGCTGTGGTTCCTGAATCTCTTCCCAAACCAGCATCTTCAGATAGTTTTCTTTCAGGCTGAACCCTCTCCAGTTCTGTGTATTTATGGTTGTCCTAAAAAATTTTTAAAGATTGGGCAAATGCCCTCTGTAATCAGTGAGCTTGGATCTCTGGCCCCAGGTGGGAAGTCAGGCATTCAGCCTTTTCTGGCTCAATTTTCAGTTATGTCATGACTCTGTACTTACCAGCTCTCTCCTAAATGGATCACTGGAGACTTCGCAGGCTTGCTTGTTTTTTTTGTTTTTGTATTTTTTTCTTCCCAGGGTGCTCTTTGAGGTGCTGAGAACCAGCAATCCTGAGGCAACAACTTTTCTTGTTCAAGTGACTGATACTGCTTGTGGGCCTGAAAGCATTGCTAGCTGAAAGCCAGCTGGGAATTTCTGCTGTAGGGAAGATGAGGTAACAGGAATATAATTTGGAGATAGATCATCTGTTAACGACAAATTTCAGGACCTTCTACTCTTGGGGCAGGAGTTGGAGTTGTATGTGTTGATCTACATTTGGTACACATAATAATGTAGCCAGTGCAGACTTGTTATAACCAAAAGAAGTGGGATAGGAAATGAAGGAAATATGCTCTTGTTCTCTTCTCTTTTTTTAGCAAAGTATGATAGCTTTGATAACCTCTAACTTTATATTCCAAGGGAAAATGGGAAGAGTGAGATGCCCCCAGGTGTCTCCTGGTGTGACCTCTGCCAGGTGAGAAGCAGAAACATGCAAAGGGCTGGTGCCTGGATGAAGAAAAGGAGCAGGGACAAGTTTGCATTGACCCAGTCCTTTGCATCATTGATCCATATCTCCAGCTGGTTGCTTGCCTCTTCTCTCCTTCACACAAGTTTCCCCTATCCCACCTTCCTTCAAAACTTCATGCTCACTCCTTGTGTCCCTCTCAGTGCCCTTCTATCCCCTCAGTGCTGGCCAGGGCCAGGAGGTTCTGCATGACACCTTCTCCCATAAGGAAAGAGAAGAGGGACACAAAGTGTAGGCACATCTGCTGCTTTGGGAAACAGCAGGATGTTCTAACTCCTAATTTTGGGTGCTGTGATGGTAAATGCAAGTGTGTGACAAGGTGTTCACAACCTTGTCTGGGAAAGGAGAGAAGGGCTTCATCTTGCAATTGCTGTGCTTCTTACCTGACTGCAAATGGTGCTGGTCACCCTGAGTAGTTTGTATAACTGTGGGCAAACAGACCTCAGAGGTTTCCTCCCAAACAGTGCATAAGAAAACCATTAAACAATTAAATAGACAATGAGCAACCAAGGGTCAGGAATTCTCCTCTCATGAAGCAAGTGGATAACATGGACAGGGCTATGTCAGGGCCATGGCAGAACATGGCAGTAGATGGTGTAATCCACCAGTGTTCCTTCTGTCTTTGTGTCCTGGTTTCTCGTTTTGAAATACAGATCATCTCTGCCTAGTGCTCTTTGTGGCTGTTCCTTACAGTGCCTGTACAAAATTGGAGTATCCTGTTTTTCAGAAGTGGAACAGACCTGAGTCTGTTAGATGCAGGCTGAATCTCAGATAAAGATTTTGGATTTGTCTGAGTCTGGAGGAATGCAGAGGAAACCCTGAATGAGTCAGGTTTTCAACCCAGTGTTCCATTAAGAAAGCCTAGGGTCTGTCTTTTGAAGCTATACTTTATGGGTACACTGCTGCCTGAGCATCACTTCCCATTAGCTGTGTAATAAGATTTTCTGTCCCTCTTGCCTGTTAATTATTTACCTTTGAGAGTACATTCATAAAGCAACATGACTTATTTAGGGAAAAATGTAAATCTTTTGCAAAGCATGGATGCTTTTTTATCTTTTCTTTTTCCCTGCCTGGGAGTTGAGTACTTATAAGGCTCAGGATGAAGAACAGATTGCTGTGAATGGGAGATTTTGCAAATGAGCATGTTCAGCTCACAAAAGGTGAGGCAGGAAAGGGGATGTAGCAGTTACAGAGTGATCTTGTAACTGTCTGTACAAGGGTTTCTGCACAGGAGGGGCTGAGAGAAAGAAGGATTGGTACAGAAAAGCTTATTCATGAAACCACCAGTGGAAACAGGACATGAGTTTGAAATGCAGCATTGCTTTTATAGAAGCAGACTCTGCAAGGTATCAGCGGGTTCACACATGGTCCAGACTGATAGTTCCTATGCTAAGGGTGTGGTTTTTATCGTGGTAGGTAGTAAACAGCTGCACAAAATTTAGTCATGCTTACAAAGTCAAGTGCAGGCTGCTATCTGTGAGTTGTCTGGTTGCTGAGCCAGGGTGAAATATCTAAAAGCATCTGAATCATTTAGAAGCACAGCTCTTAATGGCTCTCGGGTGAATACTTGCTCCTTCACTTGGGCAGTTGTTGCTCCTCTCTAGTTGTCTCTACAGTGCTGTAGTTGTGCACAGTCATTTGGGGAGCAGTGCCAAGGTTCCTTACTGTCCAGGACAGTGAATAGTCCAAAAACAAAAGGAGGGCATTTGATTGACTCTGCTCTTCTCGTGATTAAGTGGGTGTGTTTGTAGTAAAAGGGCAAGGACTCTTCCACATGGGTAGAGGCTGGCGAAAGCATACGACCATCAGGAGGGATATATAGAAAGGTAGTTGATGCCACATTTGATTTTGCTGCTTATTTGTCTACGGGAAGATCTCCCTGTGAGCATCCCAGGAAAGAAAAGGAACAGAACAGGAAGGTTCAGAGCTGAGATCAGCCCTGAGGAGCCCGTTGTGGCTGTCACTAGCCTTGAAGAAGAGCCTGGTCAGCCAAGAGTGTTCCAAGACCTGACAACAGGAAGCTGCGAGAATTCCCATGTGCTACTGCAATGTGTTCCTCTCCTCTTTCTCTCAGAGCTGGATTGTGCAGGAGGGATTGCTTTGGCTCTCCCAGAAAGTTCTGGGTGATATGTCCTCCACATTTTCTTCTCAGGAGAGAATTTACAGTACTACCTAAAGACACAACCTGCTGAACGGTTGGGTAATTCATTCTAATTCCACATGGTAAAAGCCCAGCCCTTAGATGAGAATTGTTCTACTCCTTCTGGAAACTCATTGAAATCATTCAAATGAGTCATTTTAAAAGGAGGAGCAGGGCAGCAGGTTTATTGTAGAAATCAGAGGCTAAAGCAGAGGTTGCTTTGTATTTCCCATGTCATTTATTTCTACCTATTTGGCCTTGTTCCCTGGGGTGGGTTGAGTTGTGGGTTGCCCAGTCAGGTTTTGCCCAGCTGTGTGGGAATCTTCCACACAGCTTGGAAAATCCCATTCATTAGGTACACTCTGGTAATGTCAGGAGGCCAAGCGTGGGGCGAGTACGCGCCTTTGCCCAGATGCACGGTTACGTGCAAGCACACACAAAGAGCTTGCAGTTAAAACCTACGTGCCCTTCTCTTTTTAACAGGGGAAGACAGCCCCAGCTGTGTATACAGCTTGGTGTTTCCATTTGATCTGTGTTTGTTTCCAGTGTTTCTCATAGAGTGGATCCTGGCGCTCCTCAGAGCTGTCTGCCCTTTCCCAAGTTTGCAGCTGTGTAATGTGATGCTTGCTGAGGTGCAGCCAGTTTCAGCAGTTGGGGTGGAGGGTTCCTCTTCCCTGCAATCCCTCCTGTTGTTTGCTTTGCTCCTGCTCTTTCCTTGCCAATGTGCACGGCAGGGAGCTGTCTCACTCTGCTAATGGAAACAGTGCCTTGCAGATGCCTCAAGATCCTCCCTTTTACTTTGCCCGCCTGCTCCCACACATGGCATTCATGCCCTTTGCCAGCTGCAGCTGCCACTCTGGAGCAGATCTTCTACTCTGTCACCCAGGTCAAACCTCAGAGTGGTTTCTGGAGGCACAGCGCTCTGCCTCTGCAGCTGCCTCAGGCCCTTCCCCTAAAGGAGAGCAAGAAGCTGTGTTCTTCAGATTTCTGTGGTTTCTGAAGTTTTCTGTCAGGGATGGGGCTGAGAGGGGCCTGCAGTGCACATTTGGTCCCCTCATCCCAAGGCAGGATAAGCTCCATCTAAATCTTTTCTGGCAGGTGCCAATCTAACATGGCCTTAAAAGCATTTGACAGCAGGATTGTATAGGGAAACAGTGCAGCCTATTGTCCTGATTAACTGTGATTACTGCCAGAAAGTTTTGTCTAATGTCCAACTAAGAAAAAAAATATTTCAGCATTGTTCAAAGGAAGAAAAAAAGGTATCCAAACTGAGTACCTCTGTGAGTGTGAAGAGTCCCAAATGCTGAATATAGCAGTCAACTTTCATAGCAAGAATCACTCTGTTACCCCCTCAAAGTATGCTGAGGAGTTCTGGCTGAGACAGGCAAATGTGGGGAACAAAAAACATTGATCTTTTCCCAATGCATATGTTTCATACTTCACCTAACCCAAAGAGCAACTTCGATGCCAAAAAAAGTGGGAAGCTGGATGGCAACACTTTATCTCCCATGGATATTCTGTGTAGTATGACCCTCTTAGGAAATGTACAGAGCCTGTTCTCCATGGTGTGACCTCTTTTAAACTTTTCTTGGCTTGGAAAAGCAGCTTACAGGCTTGGTGTTCACTGAAAAAACACATTGGGGATACATTTCAGGGAAGGGATTGCAAAAGGAGAAGAGAAGCAAAATCTTATATCTAGTGTCATATACTTCAGGAAAACATGTGAAGGCTCTCTGGAATCATGGGTGGCTTTTTGGAGTTTCTGGTGATATCTGCAAAGAATACATGTAGTAGGGAAAGAACAGAATGGGAAGGGGTTTGTGCTATATGTTAGGCACACTGGAAGTGTTCAGCAGCAGAGTGGAAAGCTGTGGTTCACAAGCAGGGGACTCCCATTAGCCCTCCAGGCTGGCTCCCAGGTCTGTGCAGACAGCACTGGCTTGTGCTTCCCAGGGAAAGCAAATTGCATGAGGTTCTTGAAGGATTATTTATTTTTTAATTTCAAAGGAGCTTTTTTTTTTTTAAATTGTTCTGTTATTTAAAGTGAAAAATGTGATTGATCTTGCCAACTCTTGTAATCTTCCCTGCAATTCTAGTGGTACTTGGGGCATCCCAGCACCCGAAGTTATGTTTCCTATCCCCCACATAAAACCAATGAACCAGTGTGAACTTTGTCTTTAAAAACAGAAAGAAGAGGAAGCATCCTATGTAGGTATTTGTTTTTTAAAATAGTGTGAGCTACTGTGGTGTATACTTTTTATGGGGCCTAAACCATAAAACACAAGTTTTAAAAAAGTTTTATGACTGCTTGATTGCAGTGTCAACAATGTGCCCTTCATCTTGTCTTCCTGATTATGACTAAACTTTGAAATTTCATCTTGAGAATTTCTTGGGACAGAGGTAAGAGAAGACCTCAGATAGTTTTTTGCTGCATGTATGGAGTAGTGAGGAGTTACTGATCCATTTTGGGAAATGTGGCCATGTTGTACTCTGAGCCTTATTAACTACCAGAGAAAGCTGGATGAATTGGCTTCCCAGAGAATCCTAGTCTCTTGGCTCTTGCCACACCATTGTCAGTGCTGAGCTACATGAGCACCTGAAAACCAATAGTAGCTGTAGCTGTACTCCATGGAGGAATTAGGATTAACTCCATTTTGTGAATGAGTGGTGCATACTTCAGTTCCTGAAGGATTCACCTGGGGTCATGCAAGCTGTCTGTGGACAGGTCTGATTCTCATTTAAAGGTCTTGCCTGCTGCATAACCCTTTGCTGCTTGTGGAAATGTCATCTCCAGTTTGCTACTTCGCCCTTCCTGAAAGTGCCTGCAAGCTCTGCCAGCTCCTGGCTAGCACAGCACTAGGAAAGTCAAAAACTTCATCCTTCTGATTTGCAGTTTGGCTCTCATGCTGAGGAAACCCACCACAGGCTCTTTCTAGGTGGATTGTGTTTGGAGAAAATGATATTTTTTGTTGTTTTTTTAGCTATGATTTTTAATTGTAGTGTTTTTTAAAACCAACAAGGAGTCATCCCAAGATGCAATGCAACATAGAAGTAAAATATCTGATGGTGAAGCAGTAGTGAATCTTGCCTAAGTTCATGAGTCCCTGAATATGACATAAGCACTACAAATAGCAAGGAAGGAGGGAGTGACTGTGATTATAAAGTGGTGCTGCTGCAGGTATTTCTGTAAGGTCATGTGGTTATTTTCTTAATATTGCTCTGATAGCAGAGCAAATGGAAACCAGTTTCCACCAAACTAAAGGAGTAGGTGTTCCAGATCCTTTCTCTTTTTCTTTGTCTTTTAAAATAATTTTCTTTCCGAAACAAGCCATGAACCTTTCAGTGTCTGGCTTGTTCCAAGTGGGGTCCTAACCATTTTCCTGCTGGGAAAATACAGGGTCAGCAAGCGTAAGGCAGCTAATCCTCCTGCAGTTGTTAACTTACTCAACTACAGCTGGTCTTGGTTTGGGGGAATCAAATTTGTATCCATTTGTGGCATGAAGGACCCAAACAGGGGTCATAATGGTCTTCTCCAGCTGATCAAAAGTTCACTAGGTACTTTATATAATGATTTTTGAGCCCTATTGAAAGCACTAGAAGTTCTATAGCTGAACTGAAGCAAATGGAGCAATTTGCATGTGTTGGAGATGCATTTTTGTCTTGCTTCCAGCTCAGGGAAATTGTTTCCAAGTAGCCAGCTCCATGCTTTTTCTTTCTTTGAGGTTTGAGCTGTCTTACGTCTCTTGGCCTTCACACACTCCTGCAGGAGAGAAAGAAAATACAAGGAAGATACCCAGTTAAAGGGAAGGGGCAAGGCAGATGGTTTGTGTTGTTCTTTCCCTCTGAAAGAACATTGTTTTAGTTTTCTAGGCGATAAACTCATCTCCTCTTTGGAAGAACTGTATTGAGAAAGAGTTTGTATTAGCACATCACACCAGCTAAACAGAGGCAAGGTGTGTTTTCACACTTAACTGGTGCCTCCTTTCAAACTTTATTTTCCTGGTACCGCTGTGTATGTGAGATCAGGACATGGCTCTCCTGCTGTCAGTGTGCTAGGAGCTATGCTCTGTTCAGGCTCCTCTCCTGAGTAACATGTATAAGTAACTTGAGTTAAAACCATTTGTCATTTAATGTTAGCTAACTCCTAGCCTCTTGAAGTACAGTATTGCTGGTTTTTTCTGTGCAAAAATCCATATCCAGTAGGAAAAATACTGCTAGGATCTCTGATGTTCTCCTTCCTACTGCTTTTTTTCCAAACATACATCTAAGAATGACCTTGGCTGGTAATTCATTTTCCCTGGGAAGTTTGAGGTTAAATTTAAAATAATTTTACAAGGTGAAATTACATGCACTGCTTCACTTGTTCCAGATGTATGCCCTCTATACCTGAAAGGTACAGTAGATATTTGATGACTCCTTAAATATTTCTGACAGTGTGAAGAGATATTAGATGAAGAGCACATGCTTTCCTTCTGGTATAAAAGATTATGTGTAAACAAGTATGTCAAATGGTCACATTGTTAGAATATATTTTCATTAGGAATTTTCTTCCATGAGGTAAGCTTCAGAAAATAGATGTATGTGATGCAAAAATGTAACTATAACTTACCCATATAATTTTAAAAATTATGTTAATGACAAAAATAACTTCTAGTACCAGATCAGAATCTATTATTGATATTGACAAATTTCCCACTCATTATTTTAAGAACAAGAAATATATTTTCCCAAATAACAAGTTAATAGCATCCTTTACTCTTTCAGTAATGTACAAATGTCTGTCTTATAAAGCAAATGCTTGCTTCTTTCAGCTGGTTAATGAACGTACAAGTTTGAAACCTGACTGTATTTGAAAGGCACCGAAGTCCAAGGTCCCTTTCAGTAGTATGGCAAAGAAACAGGGGTTTTGAGGTGTGCTTTTACTGCTATGACACCCTGTGGATCAGGGGTGGCTTTTCTGCTGTAGGCAGGAGAGCAGTCCCTGGCTGCTCTCCAGCTGCCTGCTGGGAAGCTGTCTGCTGCCTCAGGGTCTGCCAGGCTCAGGTGCAGGCATGGGTCTTCAAGGGTCTCTGTAGATCCTTGCTAACTCATGTTTTCTGGTGTGCACCATCTCTTGATTTCTTCTGGAGAGGCTGGAAGGACCTGGTGGCAGTAAATCTGAGCTGGACAGCTTTCCCATTGCCTGGCAGTTTTAGAGGCCATTGAGGATTATGGAGTGAGAGCATCCCTGCTTCTCAGTGTCTGACTGCAGAAGCCTTGCAGGAGCCCAAAGTGCCTCTTCATTTCAAAGGCATGGTGCTTAGCCAGGAAACCTCCAAACAGAATAATCAGGAATAGCTGAGAGTTTGGAAAATCTTGGCTATCTTTGCTGGTGACCTAATTCTAGCAGTAAAGCTGAAAATCTGTAGGTTGCAGTAAAGCAGGTTAGTGCCTCCTCTGCAAGGAGGCAGGTTTCTGATGAATGGCACAGCTGCTTTGCAGGCATGTTGGCAGCATGCAGGAGGACACTGCACTGACTTGGCGGCTGTGAGCACACTGTGCATCCCTAGGAGGATAATTACAATGGTATTAGTGGGAAGCAGGGCACAGGACACCACTGGCTATTTAAAGAGCAGGGTTTTTTTAACTGCTTTTTAACAAAGATGGAGTTTTTATTAGACAGGGCTTTATAACTAACCAGCCTGGGTTGCATGCTGATGTTTATCATCCCTGATAGTCAAACGCAGGATTGTAACCATATCATATGGCCAGGGCAGGAAATTGCAATACCTGCACGCTTGGCAGCACATTGAAAAGTTGTTGGCAAATTATCTTGTGCAGGAGGTACCTACATGTGGCCATACCAGTGGCACCTGAGCTGTGTTTTTAAATCAGGAGGAGAGCGTGAGGTAGAGCATTTGTGACCTGCAGTGGCTGTTTGGTTTAGTATGTTGTCGTGAGCACAGCTCAGCCTAAAAGGGGTTTAGCTGATAACATTGTCTTTTGTGCTACAGTAAAATATAGTTAATTATATTCACATGGGAATAAAATACTTTCTGTCTGATGTCCAAGATTGATAATAGGAGATCCTCAATATATAAATTCAGAGGGAAATCTGCTCCAGAGCATCTGTTTCTATTTGACATCTCTTAATAACTGTCTAAATTTCTTGCAAGGAATAGCATAGAGGAGCTGGGAGTAGGAAGAGAAAGTGGCGGATGGGCGCTGAGGTTGGTATTAGATCTGTATGAAAATGAAAGGGTGAGAGAAAATGCCAGGCATTGATTGATTCCATTCTTCTGCTGGGCAGATGGCCACCTCCGCTGCTCTCGTCACCTCCTCATTGTGATGCCCAGGTTATTGCATTTGATCTTTTTTCCACTGAGTTGAAGCAGCCCTGTCTCATTGGTGCCTCTGGAGATCAAAGGGGTTATGAAAGGATGAGCAGTCATGTTACCGAGCAACTGTGAGTTCATTCTGGGGGAGGCACCTTCCAAAATGGCATAATTTTTATTACTGTGACCATCAATATTCAAAAGCTTTTGACATTACCTTTTCTGGTTTTGGAAGTTATGAGATTATAGGTAGTCTCTTTTTTTAGAAATGGTTTTATTCATTTAAATGAAGGTTCTATCTTCTAGCCCTATAATTCAAAGAAGAAAACCTCAAGATGGGCAACAAATAGGACCCAAAGGCCCAGAAATTATGCTGTGAATAAAATTCGTCCTGGATATGTCACTTCAGCTTCAGAATCATAGTGTTGCTTTAGTATAATTATTGGGGATCTACTTGATTTAGGAATTTTGAGTGCTGTCATGGGAACCTGTTTCAATGTCTGTGCATTTGGCAACTGTATACTTGTTCCAAAGAGTTTCCAGTCCAGGAGATGGTCAGAGAAGAGGACAGAAACAAAGCCTGGACAGGCTGAATGATTGTAGCTGGTGATGGCAGAGCAGAGCAAACAGTGCTGTCAGAGAAGAGTGGAAAGGAAGGTTGTAGAGACTCCACGTGAGATGAGAGAAATCCTACTCCCTGAAGTGCTCTCTGAGATGAAGGTGGGACTCCAAAGTTTTCAGAAGTGTCCTGTTCACAGCTGTATCTGCAGTGCTGTGGTTTTGAATCCTGGGAGGTGGATGCTCTCTCACGTGTCCACGTAACTCAAAGCATATGTAGGCCAACCCCTGCACCCACTGAACATTGTGATTTGCACTTAACATCTGCACAATGTGAACAGACTGATCAGCCACTGGGAGATACAGCTAAAACTGTCAGTTATCACTCCATACTGCAGCCCAGGAGACACCTGTACTGCAGGGAATCCAAATCTTTCAGCCAGATCCCACATATTTCACCAAAGGATTGGCGGCTGCCTGATTTCCCCTTCCTCCATCCCTCTTTGAAAACCTTGAAGTAATTAATTTGCCTTCAAAATCATTATATAATTAGGAGAGCCCTCTCAACAATATTAAGTTTCATACCCAGAAGGATCCCAGGAAATGCAGAGATTTTGACAGCTGTGTGATGCAGTGAGAAGTGGAGAGAGCATGTCTTTCTCCAGACTGCAGTAGTTGGAGTGTTGGAATGGACCAGTGGTGGCAACACATCACTTGGCAAAAGGTTTGTTGGTCTTGCAGCTTCTGTTTGCCAAGAACCTGAAGCTCTTCCAAAGTTGACATCAGCAATGTGTCTTCCCATTTAGAAGAATTGGGGTTAATTTCTGTGTAAAAGGTGCACTTGACCATATGCTCACGCTGCAGTGCAAGGCCACACAGGGACAGTCAGGGTTTGTAGCATGGGCACTTTCAACATGTGCAGTGGAGAGTGTGTGCAGTACATTTTCAGGTAAACCCTTGCTTTATGCTTGTGGCTTCTGTTGCAAATGGGGCGAAGGGTTTGTGTGCCCCCAAACTGGCCATTTTTTCCTGAGTATTTCACTTGCTTGGTAAGATGCTCCCTTTCCAGGGTACCTGGTTTTGGTTTTGTCACTGAGGTGGCCTTTGGACAAAACACTGCAGTTGTGGAGTACATCAGTACATTGCTGTTTGTATTTTGTTTCCACTTATGGGCTTGACTCATGACTCTTTCCTTATGCACTGTGCCACCCCTTATCTGCCTGGTTTGTCACCAGGCAGAGGTGCATTGATTTGTGTGACTTTGAAAAACTGCACTGCCTTAGGGTTGGGTTTTTTCTGTTATTTCTGTTATTGTTCTTACTGTTGTTAGGTCATAGATCTCATCATTTGCAGTTTGTTTTTCCTTTGCCCTTGATTTGAGAATACATTTGGGTGCATGTTCATCTCTTAACTTTTGCAGACAGACCTGACATGGTTAAGATGAGGCTGAAAATGTTGCTTGTAGAGCTTTCTTGTTCCTTTAAATTCCTATGTATAGTATGCTGTTAGGTCTTTTTATTGTCCGTCTTAAATTTTAATTTCTTTGTTTATTTTGAGTGGTAAATCTTTACATCTAAAAATTTAAATATATGAAGGGTTTTTTCCAGTTCATTTTCATGGCACATTTTATTGGTATTTGGAACACAAATACTCCTACATGCCAGGGAGCCATCAGTAGAAATTGGCTGGAAGCAGGGTCAGACAAGCAAGCATCCTCTTCCAACTGGGAGCAAACACACGGAAACAATCATGAGGAGAGACCTGATTTAAAATCCGAAAGCAAGCCTTGTTGTGAGTGATTTCACAGCTCAGGTGGAGAATGTTAACTTTTAGCTGTGTACTTGTGAAATACACAGCTTCTGAAACATGTGTGTGCCCTGTGGAAGCAGGGTGAGCGGGTGTGAGTGTGTTTCTTGCCGCAGCGTTCTTGCGTGGCCAGAGGGCTCACAGCCGTTGCGTAATGCACTGCAGCAGCGACAGCAGGGGCTCCTGCCTCCTCCAGGGGCTTGGAAAAGCCTCTTTCCTCGTTGGAGACAAGTCTCAGTAAAGTAGGGGGCAGATACCTCACTGAGAGGGCTGGGCTGGGGGTCAGGGACAAGAGTAAGGAAAAAACATCAGGTCGTATGATGGCTCTTGGAGATAAGCAGCCTTTGACCTGTGAATTGCTTTTAGAAGGAAATCATATTTTGCCTGCCCTGTGGTTTTTGCATGTGCTTCTCATTACTTTTATCTCAAATCATTCTCGTACAGTGAATTATTGATGTGGGGTCACATGTATTTCTCCAGGAATTGCTTTCTTTAACCAGTGATCCCTCCTGAATTTTTTAGGCAATCTGTTCGGCTCTGAAATCCAAACAAAGTTGGTGGTTTCTAATTTCAGGGTTAAATTAGATTCAACTTTGAAAAGGCTTAGAGGAAATAGGAGACATATGATAATGTCCTTTTCCATGTTAGGATCCTCCTTCTTCTGATTCTTTTGGTTTGGTTCTATTTTTTTAACATCTCACAGAGATCAAGTGTCTGATTTAGCCTCAGTGGAACTTGAGCATATTCCTAATGTTGAGCACATGCTTAAATCTACTGTTGAATTCAAGCCCTATAGACCTGGAGGCATAAGTACAAAAATATCTGGGAAATGCTTTTCTTTTCCCTCAGATGCTCCCTTCTTTCAACATACAAAATTAAGAATTCAGCATTTTGAACTGCCGCTGGAGGCGAGTTGGTCATTTCCTGCTGGGAGGGATGCTTGATCTTTTAAAGATGGGGAGAGTTTGTGTGTGTGTGTGTCTATGTGTGTGTGTTTTGCAGATGTTCAGGCCTTGATTCAGCAAAGTCTCTCAGCAGTGTCTGACGGGGGGATAGTGCTGAGTCTGGTAAACCTGCTGCTCCAGAGCTGAGTGTGCACACGTTTGCCTGACTCCTTAGCAGAGAAAGTTTCTTTTCTCAGTTTCCATCACTTCTGCCCATGGTGGAAGTTGGCAAGAGCTTTGCACAAATCCCAAACCACTTCTGGCAAAGAGGCTGCTGTCTCTCTGGCAGCGTTAGCATTCAGGGATGGCTCATGTCTGCAGCATTGACCAGAGGAGGATGGAGCAGGCAGTGGGGCTCACCTGCTTGTCAGGGGGTTGCACAGGGGCTTGCTGAGCCCACCAGGGCCCAGGAAGGGAAACTGCCCATGGCCTTACAACCCTGAGCTGACCCTTGCAGGGACCCCACTGGGCATTATTAGGGGGGTTGGTTTCCAGCCACTCTGTGACCAGCAGACACAAGTCTTGGAGCTGCCAGCACAGGTCCCTCGGCTCTCCAGGGACTTCCCAGGCTGGGAGGAAGCTGGTGGCTTTGTGCCCAGTTTGCTATGGTGCAGAGTATTGTGCTAGGTTGATTCCTACCCAAACTCCTCAAAAATATATTCAGAGGTGTAGGGAAATGAAACAGAGACTTTTTTTTGCACCCACACCTTTTTCTGCAGTCCAGTTTTGATTCAGGCTATAGAGAGCCCAGTTCCTGCAGTGGGATTTGCATGTGTGTTGTACAGAGACAGCTGAAGCTGTGAGCAAAAAGCACGCATAAATAAAGGCTTCCTCCCTGTGCTTTATATAATCAGAGTGGGTGATGTCATTGGGAGCTGGAGAGGAGAGCATGCTGTGAAATTACAGCCCTCTGCAGCCAGGCAGAGCCAAGTGCAAGGGGGGGCTGCACAGAGCAGGAGCCAGGCTCCCCTCTGATACAGCTCAGGACAGAGGAGCTTGGAGGGGAGCTGGGGGGTAGAAATAGATAATCCAGATACAGTCAGATAATCCAAATACATTTAGAAGCTCTTGCACAGGCACAAAGGGAGAGCAGGGAGAAGAGCAGGTGCCTAGTGAGCAGCACTGGGGCTGCCATTTCAAGGGCCAGCACTCCCTCCCTCCTCAGGCAGCCATCTACAGCTTGTGGATCTGCTGGCAGGGCTGTGGGGCTGCTGGGTTTTCTCATCCTTCCTTGCTTCGGTCTCCTGGCAGCGAAGAGAGGGCATCCTTGCCCTGCTTGCCCTCCTCATCCCAGAGCAGCTTGCTTGTAGTCTCCTGGCCCCACACAGGTGAGGAAGCACAAGCAGCAGAGGGGCTCTGTCCTAGCCAGAGTGCCCAGGTGCAACAAGATAAAGGGTGATCCTCAGCTCTTCAGGACAGGGCTTGTGTGTGGCTCTGGGTTTCTGAAACCTCTGAGGTATTTTGCTCCTTTTTTGGCCATCCTGATGCCCCCCAACTTGGGAATCTCGCACAGTTTTCCTTCTCACCAAGCTGAGCAGGAAGAGGGGCCCAGGCTGATCCCTTGGGAAAGTGGAGAGCCCCCTTCTTTCAAATCCTTCACAGATTTCTCTTTCAACACATCAGGTGCCTACAATGTGCTCAGGATGCTGCTGCAAGAGCCTGATTTTCTCCCACTTTGGCCGGAGGAAAGGCTCCAGCTTCTCCCATCTCCCCTGCAGCTAGCATGCAAAAACTCTGGCCTCTGCTGAAACTGGAATTCTCCTTCTGTCATCCTCTGTCTTCCTCAGGATCAAGAGAGCGAGAGGCAGCAGCCCTTTGCACCAAGCCTGCCTTGTTTCTCTGTTATATAACAATATGGGCTTTTAGACTTGTTTTTCTAGATATTGGCAGATGCGTCAAATATTGGCATAATCCAGTGGTTTACATGGAAAGCTGTCTGGCTCTGTCTGGAGGCTGCACAATGCTGGTATTTTCATTGAAAACAAGAGCCTGCAGCATTGTCAAAGCCACGTTGCAACAGAGTCCAGGTAAACAAGGGGAAAAGACGCTCACATCAGGGCCTGACCTGTGGAATTACAGCTGCCCAGGGGCAGCTCCAGGGCTAGATAAGAAAGATTAATGGCTTTGCGATTGCTTTCTCTCTGAAATGGTCTTTTAGCTAAGTCTTCTGTGATGGTTTTCAAAGAATCACAAAATCACTTAGGTTGGAAAAGACTTTCAAGACCACGGAGTTCAACCTTTGACCATCACCACTTTGTCAGCTAGACCATAGCCCCCTGTGCCACATCCAGTCCTGTGAGCAGTGACTCCATCTCCTCCCAGGGCTCTGAAGTTTTATTTCTGATGCACCTATCAGTGTGTCAGATCTGTAGTGTGTGCTCTGTGGTTTAAGAGCCCATCATGGTCCACTGGGGCTGTTGGAAGTTAAGAGAGATCAAGGACTGTGACTGAGTTTGATTTTTAAAATAAAAAGGTAAGGAAGGTATTGAACACTGCAGAGGGGTTGTTCTGGGAAAGTTGTTCAGTTTGGTCTTTCTGAAGGAAAGCAACATGCTCACATGCCAGGACAGTTTGCAGGCTTGGTTGCTCCTTCCTATCCAGCAGCAGCACAAAAGTAATGGCTTTGTTCAAACCACTTCCCAACCTGCCTTAGCTCAGCCAACACCAGCTGCCCCTGCAGTGTGCTTGCAGGCTGAGCCATGCTATGAGCCATTGTGAGCTTATCAGCTCATACCACACTCATGTCCCAGGCAGGTGGCCCCTCCTGATGCCTGGTGTGCTGGCACAGGCCATCACCCCTGCTACAGGCCACAGCCTTTGGCCAGCAGCCAGCAGAGCCGTGGGCAGGAGTGGCTTCTCTGAAAATGTTCTGCATGAGCCTGGGACAAGCAGTAACCTTCTTCACTCCACTGTGGTCCTGGGAAGGCTTCCTGGGCACAACAGGAAAGTTTTCAAGTATCTGGGGTTTTATTACATGGCTTGCCCTTTGCCTGTAGCTTTCTGGTGCTTAACAGGGTTCATCTTGTTCAGTCTGCACATAACCCAGCTTTTGACGTGGCAGGTCAGTGCCACCCTTTAGATTGCTGTCTCAGCAATCCAGCCAGTGCTTGCTCCTGTCTGAAGCTGATCTCTGGTTCCAGGAATTGCAGTTCCTGGTGCAGCACCTTTCCAGTTCCTGGTAAAACACAGTGCTGAGAATCAGCCCAAAGTTCAGGTTGTAGATGTGTTGTCTATTTCTCTCTGCATTCAGGAGTGGACTGTGATATCTTTGCCACTGGTTAGATGTTGATTCCCCTTTTTTTTTTTTTTTCCTGTTACACAAATAATTTGATTTTCACCATGGGCTGGGAGCTGCCTCCAGGTCTGTGGTACCTGTCTGTAGCACATGCTATGTAGCAGTCTGCTGTTAGGTAGAGCCCCCAGATCTGATCTCTGCTCAAGCTGTGTTTTTAACTTGGGCTGATCCATAGGTGAAGTGTATGGCTAGAGCTGGTACTTGTGCTGTGAGGAGACACATGTTGCTGTGTGCTGCAGCTTGATGCCTGTGCTCTGACAGCTGACTCAGTGACTTGACTGTGTGACCATTCAGGAAGTCTGTGGCATATCCAAAAATAGGTTTCAAACCCCAGAACATTCAAACCCCACAAGATCTTGCTCCTCTTCATTCTGTGCAAGAAGTCAGTGTCCAGTCTCCTGAGGGATGACACGAACTGTAGTGCCAGTGTGAACCAGCAATACTTTTTCATTGCTTATCCTTTCAGTCATCATGAGACACAGGGCAAACACCTGTAGTGGGTGCACACTCCTGACCAAACTCTGTGTTGAAAACTGGCTTTCAGGTAGAAAAAAGAAAATACAAAACCATGTCCACCATATGGGTTTAATGATAATGAGGTTTGCCCTAGAGCAAGCTGGGAAGTAAGAGATGAGATTGATGTGATTACTGTTCTTTCAGTTTGATTTTTGGATTATGATTTCCCTTTCTCCACCCCTGTATTTGTTAATGTTTAATGGAAAACATGTTTTCTTCAAGGCTCTTGCTGGTCATATGTAGCCCTGTGACTGTTATTGAGACAGAATGATGAACCCTTCTTAAAGAGATTTATGGTAGAAACTGTGAGGATCTCACAGCTACAGCACGGCCAGTGAGCACTCCCCTTTGCTGACAGTTCATCAGCAAAACCCCTGACCCTTCCACCCTTAATCATCCTTGCTTGTCACTGACATAATTGCCTGATTACAGACTCCTCTCCCCCACCCCTTTCAAACTGGGTGCAATAGTGCATTTGAAAAACAAATGGAAATGAACTGTCCATGCTCTTTTTTTTTCTTTCTTTTTCTTTTCCTTCTCCTTCATTGAGATGGATCAGACTAAGATTCAGTTTCTTTGTGCATGAGCAGGGGCTGGGATAGGCTTTCAGGAGTCTTTTGCACTGGTGTTTCTTGCATGTGAATGGTAAAGCTGATGTCATTGTGTTATTGATTGGGATGACAACTTTGGACATAAATCATTAATGTCTGGGAAAGAGAGAGGGATGGGAAAAAAGGCAACCCACACTTGATAGTTTTCCATAAATCTGCTGTTCATCCCTGCATACGTGATCCAGAGGAGAGACAGTGGGAACAGTTTTCCTCTGCAGCCTGAGGACGATGTGTGTTGCCACTGCTGCCTGAACCATTTATCCCAGAGCACATTGCCATAATCTGCAGAAAATGGATCATATCACCAGCAGTGCTGTTGTGCTGGAGCCTGTCTTTGTAGATGTGAGCCAAGGTCAGAAGTCTGCCCGGGGGAAGGTCTTGGGTTCTCTAATTCCCACAGACCTTGCACCTCTAGCAGCATTTCAGACCTGGGCCCAGGAAGGAGTAAGTGTGCAGTTCTTGGGAGCTATTATCCCTCTCACTCCTTTAATTGCCACCAGGGATTGTTTCAATGTTTTGAATTGACCATATTTTTTCATTGATGATCTTAATTTCATGTAAAAATAAGGTGTTCAGGTCAGTTCATAGCAAATGTCCATGAGCTAGCAATGAACAAGCATACAGGGGGTAGCAGTCATTCAAAACTGCTTTCATGAAAGTTCTCAACAAAACAAACAGCAAATAGCTCAGAGAGAATGGAAATCCATGAGATACTTGTACCATTTTCCTATGTGCTTTTGCCCCTGCACAAAGTTCATCCAGATGAGTCAGATTATCAGTTCAGATGGCAAGAAAATAAACAGTGTCTGTCAAAGGTTAGCAATAATGCAAGTATTGGTGAGCAGCTGATGTTTGAAGTGTAAATAGTTTAGCAGCAGTCTGTGCTGGTACCTAGAGGAACCTTGTGATGCATGGAAACAGGGAAACCTGAAAACTGCCTTGTGGGGGCAGAAGTGAAAGAAATGACATTCCCTTGCAGAAAGCACAGCTCTGATCCTCCTGTTCTCCCCTTGCAGCCGAGCTCACCTCCGCCTGTGTCTAGAACGTTTGAAAGTTCTGATACCGCTCGGACCAGACTGCACCCGGCACACCACGCTTGGGCTGCTCAACAAAGCCAAAGCACATATCAAGGTAAGAGCTGCCTTTCCCTGCAGCTTTCAGCCTGGCCTTTGGGAAGTGCAATGCAATTGCTCTTCCTCTATGCCTGGAGTTAACTCTGTTGAAAGAAACATGACACTGTTAATAAATTAATTAATTAATTAAAAGAGCAAGAAAGCCTTGCCCCCCCTTGGTTAGCCATTTATCGTTGCCACAAGCCATATTGTTGGAAGAGTCCATCATGAACTCCTTAACTACAAAAATGATGGATTTGAAGAGCAAGGATCTTGTTCTGTATTGTGATGATTTGTTGATAGCTGCATCTCTTTAAAGAAAAACTTACTACTGTTGAGTGACTGCATTTTGATGGGAAATGCAGCTTTTTTTCTGGTATGCTACTGAGTTTCCACTGCTGAAGCACAAGAGTGTGAGACAGGTTTGGCTTGCTGGAGTTCCATGTGTGAGCCTTCCAGCTAGCCCAGTGCTCTTCTAGCTCCACTTTTGGCAAAGTGAGACATGAAAAGAAAATGCAGCATTGTCAGTATCTGGGAGAGGCTGAAATACTTTGTTGCAGGTCAGGATATAGTGAGAGAGGATCGGTGATGAGGGAGGAAAAGTGCTGCCAAAGGGACAGAGTTAGCCTGAAATGACTCCTCCTTATGCAATGTACTTGTTGTAGGAAACAAAGAACAGTGCCCTGGTAGATTTCCCAGCTGTGATCAAAGAAATCTGTAGTAGGTTATGTAAATCACTCACTGAATAGAAAACTGTTTCTGAGAAATCCTTCTAAACCATGCAGTAAGGAGCACAGAGCTCCCAGGGCACGTTTTTGTGTTGGAGCAGCTCGTAACAAGCCCTGGAGAGCCTTGGCTCGGGGGTGTGAGGCCCCTGCGTGGGCAGAGGCGGTAATGCAGGTGCCGGAGCCCGAGTGGAATGTCCCACAAACTGCTGCAATTCACAGCGTTTCCCCTGGAGAGGCTCAGTCCTCAGAGACTCTTTG
Organism: Muscicapa striata striata; assembly: GCA_030060385.1. NCBI lineage: Eukaryota > Metazoa > Chordata > Aves > Passeriformes > Muscicapidae > Muscicapa > Muscicapa striata. The sequence goes on along the minus strand of JAREIS010000023.1, from coordinate 3,486,466 downwards.
TACTAATGGGTATGATTTATCAGGACCTGAGAGGTGGAAAGATGTGGGAAGAAGGCTTTGTGCTTGGAGACTGCGAGGCAGTTTGGTTCAGGGCACATGCAGCTTGAATCCTTCTGGGACTGGGAAGGTCTAAGCAAGGCAGGTGGCAGGGCAGTGGAGGTGGGAGGGAAGGAGAAAAGGATAAAATTAATTATTAAGTTATATTTGATCATGTCAGAAACTTGAAGAGGCTGAGAGGAGAAGCCAACACCAGCTTGAGAACCTGGAACGAGAACAAAGATTCTTAAAGAGAAGACTGGAACAACTACAGGGTCCTCAGGAGATAGAGCGAATACGAATGGACAGCATTGGATCTACCATTTCCTCGGATCACTCGGACTCGGAGCGAGGTGGGTGCTGCTGAGCATGGAATTGTCAGGACTCTGAAGTAAGAGAATGAGATTCATCCATTCCTTGTCTCTCAGCTTCCCCTTCTCATGGCCTTTGATGTTTAGGTTGCTGATTCTGCTCACACAGAAGCACATACACACACATACATATGGAGAGTTTAGTATTTTGCATGAGTTCTAAGTCTGGAAGAACTGTTGTTGCTGTCAACTTGATCTGATTTCTGTGGCATTGAAAGTGATGGTAAAGTTCAGAGGCTCATTGTGATTTTTGGTCTGCTGAATCTCTTGGCTACACAAAGAGGAAAACGTAAGAAGATATTGTTAATGAGACTGGAACTGATGTTTCACACACCTAGACCCCACTCTCCTACCAAGCTTCTCATAGAGTTCATCTCCTCAGTCAAAACTGGCTAGAGATATATGAATGGCTAACTGAATTAGGATAACTTCCTTTTTAAAAATATCCCTGCAGTGGAGAGAGCATTAAGCACAGTAGATGGTTTAGTATTTACTGACAGACCAAAAGATGCTTCATAGTTCATGTGTGAGTCTGTAGTTTAAAATAAAAATTCTTTGTAAAATTCCTGAGCAATATGGGAACCAAGATACCTGTTAATTAGATCTTTGCTTTTTAAATCTTTCTCAAAAACAAGATGTCAGTTCCAAAATCCATGAGCGTGTGTGAGAGTAACCCAAGCTCAGTGTGTGAGGTGGCTCAACTATGCTGATGGTGTGGCTGGCATGTGGAGGAGTGAAACTCCTTTGCCAAATCCCTACAAAGAACTCCAAGCTGATATTAGTATTTTTATAAATCATGACCACAGCCCACCCCATTCCAGAGGGAACACTGAAAGTCTTCCTGCCAGATTACCACTTCATTCCCTGTGCTGGGGCAGTCCCAGGAGCTCACTGGCGTGAAGGGGGCAGTTGGGTGTGTGGTGCTAACCTGTGTGCATTTCTCTCATTTCCCTTTCTAGAAGAGATTGAAGTGGACGTTGAAAGCACAGAGTTCTCCCATGGAGAAGTGGACAATATCAGCACAACCAGCATCAGTGACATTGATGATCACAGCAGCTTGCAGAGTATTGGGAGTGATGAGGGTTACTCCAGCGCCAGTGTCAAGCTTTCGTTTGCTTCCTAGAACCAAGTGAGACAACAGTGCAGGGTGAATGATTTCACTGGGGTGATCAAACTGGGTCCTAGATGCCAGTATCCTCTTTCAGAATTGACATGTTGACAGCTAGGCCTGGAGAGACCTGTATATAAAGCTTTTTGGGTAAAGGAAGCCTCCCCAGAAACCCGTATTTGTTCATTTGGTCATGTTACCAATCCCAATTTCTGCTGGCAAAAAGTTAGGCCAAACACTAGTCCCTTTGCAGTCAATGAAATCTGTTTGTTTCTGTGGGACCTGGATCTAGACCTTAGTGATGAAACACTTTGTTTTGAATTTATTTGAAATTGTTTGAAAGAGGATACTAAAGACTCATCCCTCTCTTTCTGTCATGAAATCTGAGAAATGTCAAAATTTCTTACACTGCATTCAGGTTGAACAACCTAATTTAGGCCCTTCTGAAGAGCTTTTGTGGTCCTAAAAGGCCTGTATCCTACAGTTTATCACAATCTAATGCTGTCATAAAGTACTAGGAAATCTAAGAAGGCTTATGTAGCCTAGGAATAACAGTGACAATAATGATTAAGGTCTCATTCTGTGCCCAGAGGGAGAGGGGCAGCGATGTTCAGGGGAGAACACCATTCAACTCAGCTTTCTGTTGGACATCATTTAAAGAGTGAGTACCTCAGAAGCGTGGCTAGAGCGAGAGGTGCACACCTGTAAGGCACCAGCACGGGGCGGGCTGTGGCGCCCGGGGCTGTGCCAGCGCCAGCAGGTCCCCGGTAGATGTGTGCCCCTCGCAGGCACACGGCCAGCTGAGGGCAGAACGAAACCAGCACTGAGAGCTGACACACCAGACAGTCATGCCCAGATACTGAGCCACTATGACCTTTTTATTTGAAGCAATTTTTTGATAAAACATTTGTAAATGTGTTGGGAGGGAAAACACCCCAAGTCTGATGCATCTTTTTAGAGCTTGTCCATATGAAACCTTAGATGTCTTTTATATGAATTTATGCCATGAAAAGATCTCTGTTTTGATGAAGCACTTGACCCAATGAAATGCAAAGATCCTTTTTTTTTTTGCCATGCACACAATGGATGAAGGCTGTGCTAAGCTGGAAGAGGCCAAGTTTGTTGGGGGTTTCTTCAGTTTTCTTTTTAGAATCATTCCCTTTGCTGACTTTTGAAGTTCCAGTCCAGTAGTTAACCTAGTTAAGCTCAGCACGTCTCTCATGTTAATGTAACGTTTTGACTGCACGTCCTGTTCCCAAGGGCCTTGCCATCTTATCTGTGCAGGTGCTGTTATAGCGAATGTTTTCTAATTTTCTCCAAGACAAGCATTCTAACCTGCACTTTGAGGGCTTTGCTTTTTTATTTTTGTCTTTTTAATGGCCAGGATTATTTTGTTTTCCAAGTTTTAAAAACCTTAATAGAGTCTTCACCTATGGCATTGTTTGAAACTTTGTATATCCTTAAGTAATTTAATTACCCTTCATTACTAAGAAAAAAAAAAAAGAGGAAAAAAATGCTTTATAAAATTCATAACTTATTGCTGATTTGAATGGGTTGTTAATTTCAGTCCTTTAGATTTTATTTTATTGTTTTAGATAGGGTTGGGTAAAAAGAGGTAAAATAAAGTGAAAAATTAAAGACAACCATATTTAGCAGTGCAGTGGAATTGTGTTTAAATGTTAGCATATGGTCCCCATTAAAGTAGCACTTTAACGCCATTAAACATTTCTGTATCTGAAGTGAGTTGTGTTCTTCCATCTTGGTCATTTCTGTCACTTCAGCCAACTGCTGTTCTTCTTGTGCCCTTTGGGCCCACGGTGACATCCTGAGTGAGTCTCATGTAGACTTTTGCACTGTGATAAGTTGCCTGTGTTTAAATATTCTGATGGTTCCCCCACTCTCCAAAATGTGTCATTCCCTGTAAGTGACACAACACACATGCTTGAGTAGAGAAATAATCTTTCCATGGCTGTAATGAATGATTTCTCTTCAGTCTGATGTTTTGGTCTTTTTTAATTAATTTGCTTACTAAGTTTGCATCTGGTTGCAGTTGTTAAATGTGTTTTCACTTGTGTGCATGTAATCCAGTGTCTTGGTCCATCTGTTCTTCTTTCTGGGAGGTTACCTGGCAGGAGCAAGAGTCTACCACAGACCGAGTTAAGCTCTAAGTTACAAATGGAGCCCAAGGGCTTTGAAAGGAGAAATGCTGCTTGGATTTATGTTTGGGGTCTATATGATCTCTGGATGACATGAGGCTTGGAACAGTCTGTAGAGTGGTGAAAAGTAGGAAACTTCATTTCTAGCATGGCCTTATTTATTTATTCATTATTATTCTCCTTGGAAGTGTTGACCACTGGCAATGCTGGTGCTGAGCAGTTGAATACCAGTGGGATTTATTTATTTATGAGCCCTTTTCCATAGCTGTCCCAGCATCTCCTCTTCCCTGTTATTCCTGTTTGTGTTAAATGCCCACTTGGGAAAGCAATACCACAGGTGAGAAGCACTGAAGTTCAGGGAATGGAGAATGGCCATGTTCTCTTAGTTGGTATAAAACAGTGACATGTCTGTGGTTGGAATAAATGCATTTGAAATGTTTATTTGTGATATTCTGGGGCAGTTTGATATCTCCTACTTTTTCTAGTGTTGTGGTCTCAAAGGGGTCCTGATCTCAAGTGCAAGTAAATGGGGGAAATGTCACAACTTCCACCACCGGCCATCTGCCTGACCGCTCAGCCAGCAGCAGTGGTCCAGCCAGGGGGAGGTCCAGGAAGAAGACAAAGAGCCTTCCTAATAACTCCAAAGACTTGGGGTTGGTTGCTCTGGTGTTGGTAGGTTCTTTGTAGCAGATCCTAGCAGATTTCAGCTAGAGTTTTGACCGTTTCTTATGTGATGGAAGCATTGATGGTCTTTTAAAGTTGTCCTGCCCTGCTTTATTTCTGCTTTGTGGACTCTGCTTTTTCTCATCTCACACAGCTGCCATCCTCAAGTCTATTTCCCTGCAGTGTTCAAGATGACCAATTTTTAGAGAAGTTGCTATAATTTTACAAGAATATGATGACTCTTCCTGTGAAAGCAGAACTGGATGCACTTTCCTGAGGCATGTAGTAAGCACACACGCACACACAGCTCCCTCATAAGCTCATTCTGTCAAGTCCTCCCTCTGTAAATTAGATCCCCAGTGGGTCTCTTTGCTACAGACAAACCCATTAAAAAGACCATCCAGCATTTTCCTTCTTTTGACACAAGTGTATTATGGAATGTCATCTCGTGTCTGCAGACAAGGTGGAGATGACTATCTGGCTGTATTTGTCACGGTTATCCTGTGGCAAGTTGTCACTTGAAGGTCATTTTAATGTCCGTTCCATTAGCAGCGTGTCAGTGACGAAGGTGGTCTCACATCTGTCTGTCTCAAGAAATCTGTAGGTCAATAGAAAGGGGGTTAACTAGACAGACTTATAATTTTCTGGGGTTTGTGATTATGTTTTCCTTTTGTCTGTTTGTTTGCTTGTTTGCTACCATCTGTTTGTGAGCTCCAGTCTCCTGCTTTTCTGCTTTGTTCTCTTGTACTTGCTGTTCCCTGTTTGTTGTATTGCCCTGTTGGAATGGATGAAACATTTGGCTTCGGTGGAAGCAAGATCCATTGAGTGCTCTAACTGGAGATAGTCATTCTGCTTCCCCCCCACTCAGGATCAAAAGCTTTTCTTGTGGCATTTTTTTCTGACAACAAACGTGCATCATTGGAGAGAGAGAAATCAGGGTCACTTCCTGGAAGAGAAGGGTAAAAAAACAGGATTTTGTTGTGAGGTTAGAGATTATTATAATGAAAAATTATGTAAAAGCAGAATAAAGTGCTACTTTTTTCCTGGAGCTTTCTCCCATAGACAGATGGTCTGGGGAGTGAGAAATTCTGTGACTTAATAGTGACTGAAAGTCCTCTGCATCAGCAGTGCAATCTCTGAATTGTCCTGTGGGACCCTCAGGGAAGAGGAGTGTGTCCTTCTGCCCCTCTGTTCCCCAGTCTGCACAAAATACCTAGAAAACACTGATGTGCTGTCATCTTCTTGAAATGTGACAACAAATCTGGGTGACCTTTGGGAGGATGAATACAGGAGAGTGGTGTCTGCAAAGACAATGTTTTCCTTTTACTGAAAGGCAGGTTGTTTAACTGGGAATAATACACCACCTCTGGCCTCTGCTTCTCTGCTCATTTCCTCCTGCAAAGAGGACTGATCCGTTTAGTTGTTAGGCAGAGGCAGGAACAGGGAGTCTGTGGGTATTGGTACTAAGGCTATGGTACCTAATACCTTCTATGGAGGGGTGCTGCTACAACTAAAGTTGTCTCACAATGTGCATCTGTTGACACCCCTTCAAAAATGTCAGTTCAGGGATTGCTCAGCAGCCTCTGAGAAGGATGGATGTGTCCTTCGAGGTGTGGGCTTGTACAGCTGAACAGTTGAGTCACACAGTGCTGCTGGCCTGGCTGATGCTGGTCAAAGGTGTAAACTTATTTATTTTGGGAAAGATTTTCAACATTAACCATGCTGTAAAAGCTATGGGTAACAATTTATTTTATTACACTGGAAAAAATCAGCTCCTTGGTTTGTAGTACCCCAGTGAGGCCTGGAGCAAGTAGTGGGGTGAGCTGGGTAGTTTGGCCTTTAGCAAGTCGTCCAACATCTTGAAGACTGCTGTGCTGCAGACATGTGACGAAGTTTTATTTTAATACAGCAAGGATACAGCTTCAGCAAGTATTAATTTTGATCTTAAGGGATGTTGCAGCAAAGCATAATAAGCCGTGAAGGAATTTAAAGCACTTTATGATGGTTTTAATATTGTGGTTGCTAGTCAAAATGTACATATGCCTAGGCCATGACTTGGGCTACCAGTGCTCTTGCTAGTGCTCCATTCAGCTAAAGTTAGGAAGTTCTTTCCATTTAATCCCCTTTCAAAAATATTTCTCAAAACAATTAATTGTTTTGGATCTCCTCCTGGAAGGCTTGATGGGGAAATACAAAAGCTCATTCCTATCCCAGAGCGGTGGATAACTGTACAAAATAGTATCCATTGCCCCAGGAAATACCAGTTTCAGCAGGTCAGTCAGACAGGTAAGGTGTAAAATGCAGCATCACTTATATTTCTCATGGATAATGTCTCTTTGGGAAGTAACAGCACCTTTCAGTCTAGGTGAGAGCAAGACGTTTCCAGTCAGCACCCACTGTGGGAAGGCTTTGCAGTTCTCTACAGACCAAGGAGTCATTGCGAGGTGAGTTCAGCTAGAAAGGGAATTGCTTTACAGAAGGAAACAATGCAAGTGCTTTTGTGCAGCAAAGCCTTCAGCTCAAGACCAGAGCTGGCTTGGGTAGGTGGCACCATCATCCCAATGGAAATGTCTTTCCTTACTTTACCATCTAAGTGAATGTTTTTAAAGCCCAGATAAAGATTGGACAAATTACAACACAAAGAGCAGCACCAGCTGCCAGGCAGCAATCCTTCTCTTGGGCCTGGCCCAGGAATGTTTTCTGTAACCTCACTCTTCACATAACTGTTGCAAGAGAGTGGTTGTTTCCCAAGAGCCTGCCACAGCTGCTGCAGGCAAGCAAAACCTCAAGGGGAAGCACAGAAGTTTGCTGTGGGTTTTGCCTTCTAAACATCTCCACTATAGAATTGCAGTCCTCTCAGGTGAAATCCTTTTTTATATTTACAGACCTGTGAGACCAAGCAGCTGCATAAATAAGGGACAGCTTAAGGGTCAATGGCTTTAGTGGAGACAAAAGAGAAATGGATTGCCCTGACCATGAGAATTTCAATTTACTACTGTTGAAACTTCTAACTGACTGGGGCAATCCGAGATCTGAGTCAAGTTTATACTGGTTTATAAAGGTTTAATTTCAAAAATGGATTTCAATTTGCACGGGAATTGAGGCTGTATTAGATAAAAGTAAAGCCCTGTAAGAAATGTTTGAAGAAGAAACATGCAACCCATACTGGTCATTTTGCACAGTACCCTTAGACAGGCACAAATCTCTGTTCTCTGACAAATCTCTCTTCCATGTCTATAGCTTGGGGGGGTTGGACTCTTTTACAGTAACTTTCCCTGTTATTTCAGTGTTTTTAAGTACTCTCTGCCCATTGCAGGATTTGTTGGCGCAGGGGTGGATAATTTGTGTGCAAAGGCCCAATGCAGAGCATGAGTTCTCAGGCTTCTTGCTGTGAAGATCAGTTAATAAAACTGGAAAATGTAAAAAAAAACCCCAGCCAACTGAAACACCATCAGCCACATTTCGAGTCAACTTGGAATTTGTAATAATAAGGAATTCTTGTGTTTTGGCAATTACGAGCATTGCTTTGCTCAGTATTTATTTTTATTGCATTAATTTCTCAAGCCACTTTACTAAAGCTCTGTTCCAAAGCCAGATTACAACGATTCACCCATCCTGCAGATGAGGCAAGAACATAAAAAACCCTGATGTGCTACAGATCAGACCACCCGAGGCAGAGTGGTCTCATTTGTTTCACTTATTCTAGGTAAGGTGTCTCAGGAAAAAGCCAATCAAAACTTTTTTTCAGCACTTCTTTGCAGTGCCCAACAGAAGAGTTACAGCAAAGCTCGTGAGGCAGCTCCTGATACAAGAGGTGACAGTAAAATACTCAATGGAAAGGTACAAATGTTGCTAATATTTTTTAAAAGGTTCAGCTAAAACAACTTGGGCTGGACTGCCCTTTGCAGGGAAGGCTCATGCACCCTTTGTGTTCTGATGATTCACCCTACTGCTCTCCAGGGCTACTGAACAAATAAATAGCCATTGGATGGTCTATTGATTGTTTTTATCACATTAGTGCATGTCAAGTATGGATTGAGCCTTGTTTTTATTTTCTATTAAAAGAACAGGTGGAGTTCAGAATAGGCTTCCTGAAAACTCCAGTTCTGCCTGCTTTAGCATGTGTTAGTTCTGACCTCAAGATGCTCCTTTTGGATAAGTGAAAGGGACACTGTATCACAGCGACCTGTGAAAGACAACAGGTGACCTTCCTCAGCACTGAGCTGTCAGTGTGGCACGACTGTCACCTAGTCAGTCACTGTTGGGACCTGTCTTTGTAGCTGCAGTATAAATTCCCTTTCTTAAATGCAGATTATTTTATTTTTGTTTTCTATGTAAAAGCAAATTTAAGGCCCCTGCTACCAGTGAAGATGAGGAATTAAGCAACACCTGCTTCACCTTGCAATGAGTGTGTTGTACTTCAGAGCCACTTTTGAATATTACATTCTGTCCAGAATGTAGATCCAGATTCTGCTGTACTTACCCTGGCCTGATGATTTACCCTTATCCTCCTCCCATAAATAATTCCACTTCACCAAATATATCCAGCAGATTTTAAACACTTTATTTAATAAAAGTTAAACATACAAAACTGAAATTAACACACTTTGTATTCATAAAAATCACCTTCTCCCATTATAGGGAGAACCTTTTTCTATGTATGGATTCTAAACTACTGCTTGTAGAGTTTAGCTTGAGTTGTGACTCAGGTAACTGATGGACATTTCCACCAATCAGTGCATCAACAATTGCTGACGTGACCTGATCTAGTTAACAAATTACAAAATGAGCTACATTAACATAATATACAGGGAAATAATGGTCAGGGTTAATGGACAAGACACACATTTTATTTGATGGGGGAGATAGCTGATGTACTCTTGTCCATTAACTCAGCCCTAGATTTTACAAAAATAATATCTACATTGTATACAGGGCTACCCATTAACTTCTTTAAACACATTACGGGTTCAGAGGTGGCATCACTACCGTAAGTGCAAGACGAGGAACAGAGGAAAGCAAATCACAGAGAGAGTACAAAAAAGCAAGAGCTTTTACACGTGGATTCCTGAAGAAAATTGAAGGGGCTCAGCAGCACTGTAATACAGCTGAAGGTACAATGGACACTAGGGCCAGTCAGTTATGTGAGGACAGAAATTCCCAACTAACCTTTACTCACTCACACCTAAGTGGGATCTAGGCATTCGTATCTGCTGTGCTTCTCCTTGTCTGGATGGGGCCCAGGCACAGGCTGTCACTGCTGTGACTGTACCAACACCTACAAGATCTACAGGGGAGGACAGCTCCTTTCCACAGCACAGCCAGTGACACTCCAGCTCTGATCCCCAGGGATGGGTGGGGACTCTTATGTACAGTTCCTTGTCCTATGGTTTTCTGGTTACATTTCATTAACTTCCTATTATAATTCCATGAGTATTTATAAAAACAAACAAACAAAAGAAAAACAACCAACAAGAAACAGCATCTCCTCTGCTTAAATTCAAGAGCAAGAAATTTGGACTGGAATTAAGTCAAATTTATTGTTTCTAGAATGTAAGTGATCATTTGTAATAAAGATCCTATCAGCCCTGTTCTGCCCTCATTTACAGCTGTACAAATCAATCTGCAGTGAATTTGTAAGGGAGTTATTTAAACTTCCTTAGCAATTCCATGTGACATGTAAGCTCTCTCCCAGAGCTGCAGCAGCTCTGTAATACTGAGCATGTCACAGACAGCACTGTGACTACAGAAACCAGGGAGGCTCTTAAGGTGCCATTTTTATACCACCACTTTTTTTAAAAGAAGAACAAAAAAAAAAAAAAAAAACCCTTCACTACTGGTATGAATGAAAGATTCAAAGCTGCAAACAAATACTGCTTTGAAAGTAACAAGCAACAGCAGTTCATGCTGCAGTTACCTGCTACAAAGTTTAATGGTTGGGAGGTTCAAATCAATAGCTGGATTTAAGGCTCAAATCAGCTAAAGCCAAAGTGATGGTGACAAAATGGACTGCTCACTATGTGCCAACAAATAATTTACTTTTAGAAAAATATAATGATAAAAAGATAAGTGTAAAGCCCTGCAGAGATGAAGTTCCACCTTTTTCACCTGTTACTGAGGCATCAGATGCCTGACATTATATTTAGAGGTATCTTGATACTGTGTCATAGGTTTGTCTGCAATTCCACATGTTCCAACGCCAACCTTGCCAGTTACGCTCTCAGGGGAAGCAAAAATACTCCTTTTCACCTGTAAATAAAACAGAAAATGCCATTTCTGAATAATTACTAGCTGAACTTTACAAAGAAGAAAAAACAAGCAAGCAATACCATCTGAAGTGCTTCAAGATTCTCAACTTTTGCCCTACACATGGGCACATCTGTGATGCCTTGTCACTGAGTGAAGCAATGGGGCTGGGAACTTCTGGCACCTCAGTACTGGATGTGACTGTGGTACTGAGGATCTCAGGTCAGGCCAATAATGAATAAAATTCACCTCTCATAAGGGCATCTCTGTAATAATTGCTCAAAAGGAAGACTGAAGTTTTACCACTATGTCTGGCAGCTCTTGGTCAGGACAGAAATGGAATAAGGTTTAATGTCCTTGCTACCTTTTCTGCTCTACACTTGCTGTTCCAGGGCACGTCTCCAGCAATGCGTGTGCTGGGTCACAAACACAGCAAGAAGCCAGACTTGGAGGTTTCAAGGGGCCCTCAGGTTCTTGGCTCCAACAAATGCAAGCCCAGCTATCCCAGCCAAGTGCAAGCTCACCCTCTCAGGAGCAGCACTCCTCCAAAACAATCCAGTAAAAAAACAGGCACTTGAAGTGCACAAAATAAAAAAATGCACACTTCAGAGTCTCAAAGACACCCAAATTCCCATGTTGCATCCCATTAAAAACCACCTCCTTGCTCCCAAGGTACTGCACAGAAGTCTATGTCCTGTTGCTACTCACATACTGACAAAAGCAAACAAACCTGGCCTTTTTTGTTTTTAGAATAGGCTCTGTTGTTAAACTGTTGCCACTTGACTTTCTGGTCTTCTCTTTCCTGTTCAAGTTCTTTAATTCTCTGAGCTTTTTTCAAAGCTTTCTTCTTTTTATACTCTCGTTGCTGGGCTATCATCTCTTTTCTGTAGAAAAGGAGAAAAACAAAAAACAAATGTCACATTTTATGTTTGTGCCACTTCCTGTAACAAACTAAAATCTGCCTGCAAAACAGACATGCATATTAGTTTTCAGAAGTAAATTACAGAAATAAAGCTAGTAAATATTCACCATTTCTAGGAGGTAAAAAAAACCCAAAAAAACTCAAATACCTAAAATCCAAATCGAATCTTTCCATTAATAAGCATTACCTTACTTATTTATGTATCTGGCATAGCAACAGCCACCAGCACACCTGAGGAGTCCATGCCAAACAGAGCAACCCATGGGGTTGGGTGCAGTTCATTTATGGGTGAAAAGGGACCTATCAGAACTTCTACATTTCAGAATAATCTCAGGTTTGGAAAATGTAAATAACCCATTGGAGTGAAAAGCCCAAACTTTTTTGGAGGAGGACTCTGATGCTACCAATTATTGAACAGGGATGCAAGGAAAAGGATAAAGATTACTTCAGTGAAGATAAGGAATTTGAATGAGTTGCGGCTATGCCTCAATGCAGCACCCTCAGAACAATCTTTCAGGGAAGGCATCACTGACTATAACAAACACTGAAAAATCATACCTTATTTTTCTTCCAAAGCCCAGAAAAAAAAAGTTTTCAGCCCTTATAAATACCCTCCTGTGTTAGACACAGCAAGATACTAAGTAAATATAAATTTAAAACAAAAATAAACCAAAAACCTACCTATTTAATTAAGCATTTTTTATAGGTAAGGAAGAAAAAGAAAAAAACAACCAACAATGCAGCATTCAGACTTCTGTCTGTGTATTACTTACTTGGACATGGGTTTGTTGCCACTGTCCTCTTTTGCTTTCCTTCCCTCTTCCACAGGCTTCAGGTTGAACAGAGGTGTGACTTCAGCATTGCCATATCCAGCAAATGTAACCGCAGCTGTTCCATTCTCCTCATCTATTTCTTCAATCTCAGCTTCGTAACACCTGTAAAGATATCATGGCTGTAAGCATGTGAGTAAAGCTTTAATACTCAGCCCTTCAACACCTACATCAGCCAGCTAATGCCACTAAGAGAAAAATTTGCAGATGCCAGCCTTTATTTCCAGGGGCAATACACAAATCAAACCAAGGGATTATTGCCCTCAAGTCAAAGGGACACAGATACAAAGACTGGAATCTGCTTTATTTGACCTTTAGCTTCAACAAGCAATGCCCTCACAGCTATCACAATTAATGATTAATGCCGGGGTCAATCTAATCAGCTATCCTGATTTGGTTTTAGTTCTGGCCAGTCATGGGATAGAAAAAAAAAAAAATCTGCTTTCACAGAATTCAATAAGGAGTTTTAGAAAATGTCAGCTCAGAAAGTGCAAAGCTTTGGTTCCATTTTTTCTCAATAGGATAAAGAATTGCAAAAAACTGAAGTTTTCAAAACATTCCCTCTTCAACACTTTAAAGCTTAAAAGTTTCCTTATTTACTTAATACAGCAATTTTGAAAATTTCACAGAAAGAAGTCCATTTCATATTTATGTGTATGGAACACTTTGGTCAAACTGACCTCAAAACGGGAAAAATAAGAGAGACAAGTGACATTACCAAAAATATTTAAAATAACTGTGTCTAAATTCAGAGCAAAAGGATATATCTAGAGCAAACAGGAAAAAATGAAACTTTCATAGAAAATATTCCAATTAACATTTACTAAATTAATTTCTCGTGTGTTTTCAGTGGGCCAACATCTTGAGCTGAGTTAGGTGAAAACACATGAAAACCCAAAAGTCTGGCTGGCTCTTTATGAGATACTGTTCACTTAATAAATACTGCAACAGAAGAAGGGTTTTCTAAAAAAAAGCAGAACAATTAAGTCAAATAAGATGCACTTCAGTGAACACTCTGACACACTGTTGCCCAAGCTCTCATCCTGTAACCATGGGATCAGACCAAAAAGAATGACCCACTGGTGACCTAAGACTAAAGAGATTCATTTTTTAAGTTCTAACACAAGAACATTTTACTCATTAATAAACAGAAGAACTGTTCACTTTTAGATTCATTTTCTACTTAAGACATCAATAGCTATACCATAATCTTTACGTGGTTACTACATTGTTAAAAGAAACAAGTTCATCAAACAATAGAGCCTCTCTCAAAGTGGTAACAATTGCAATATTGGTCCTGCATAAACTTTGGGGTTTTTTTAAAGCTGCAACAGTTACACATCTGCACTATGAAAAGTAACTTCTAAATGTTTATTTCAGAGTTTATGAAGTCAGAATTCTATCTCCTTGGGTTCCCAGAACTACACAAGTTAATATACAGGAGACCAAACCCAAATGTTGATTAATTCTATCGTTAATTACATAGTTAGTCATTTTTATAGCCAAACCCAGCATTTTCAATTAAAATTTTTAAATTAATTTCCAATTAGAGGCCCAAACAGCAAGAATTTTTCTCGAGAGTAATCAGTGACACATATATATTGATGCAATGACAAATTATGAACTACACATCCCAAAAGCTTTACAAAAGACTGTCCCTAATTCACCAACTCTTTCAGTCTGCCAATTGTTACATCAGCAAATGGTAATTTATAAAAGCTACCCTACTGTTATAATGTCATGACAAAAAGGGCATTTTTACAAAATAACCCCCCATCTCTTCACTACCTAAAATACTGACCTTTAAGAGACAGCCCACAGTCTTTAATTTCCTAATTTCTTTTTGCTTTTAGTCACCCTGGTCAATTCAAACTGAATGAAAGTCTCTTACCATTGAACTATTTCATGTAACTGTTAGAGAAGTTTTCTACACTTACTGTCCATCCTCACTCCATATGGCCATACACCTATCCCCAACCTTCCATGAGTGGCTGGGCAGGGCGGAGGCAGAACTGTCAGAACTTGCAAGAGTTTCCGAAGGTTGTGTTGAAAGGAGATCTTTGGTTAACTCTATGACTTCCTATAAAAGACAAAAAACCCACAAAGAATAATTTTTTAAATTCCTCTTACCAAGCATATTTTTACCCCAAGCTTACTGGTTTTGGTTTGGTTTTTTTTAAGTTATTGTATTATATTCATTGCTGATGTGTGAATTACACTTGCTTTGGTTTTTTAATAATTTAATTAAGCTCATTAATTGCAATTGTAGATAAAAATACGTATGTCCTCACTGTACTGCTGTGAAGCTGCCCATGCCCTCCTCAAGTTTTCAAAAAGTAGCCCATTATTTTCAAATAGCATTTCTCTAATTGGCTGAACTGTAGAAGAGTCAGTGTGGCAGAGCACCCTCCAAGCTGTGGAGACCTCTCATTTTGTCAGAAAGCATCCAGAAAGCACACTAAAGAACTGGTTTCCTCAGAAGTGTTTGGGTTTTTTTTCTAAATTCTCTGACTGAGGTTTCAGGTCAGGCCTTCCCTTGCTAATCCAAGATGACAAAGTAACAAAATTTCCCATTTCCTTTACATAATATTCATTTGCAGGCAGGAGATTGCAAAAACCTCTCCCAATTTCCTATAAATGTTACATTAAAGACTAAGAAAGCAAGACTTCTCTTTTTTCACTAGTGTTAGAAGTCAAAGGGGAACAGCACCTAAAGCGCCATGTAAATTTTCTGTATAATGCAAAGAAACTTTGCTGGCCCAAAAGAAGAAAAATTCTTCAGTTCTTTGAGTACCTCAGCATGAAGCATTGTCCCTCTCCTAACAAAAAGTAAACATTTAAGTCAGAGGAGGGTTCCAGACAGTGATCAACTGAGGCTTGGTGGAGCCTGAACTTTCCTCCCCATTTGCACACCTTACTTCAGCTATGGGCATACAAAGACTCAGGAAAACACAGTAAAGGAGCTGTTCATCATCCCTTAAGAACCTAGAGGACTGTAGAGCACTTCCCAAGTAAGTTAATACAAAATAAACTTACATGCACTTTTATCTGATAAACTATACCACTAGCATCAATGGCCTACACTCTGTTTCTATTGCAGCATGTTAATGTCTGAATTTCCAACAGATAATAAAAGTTTTGCTCTTTGCTTTGGAGGAGCTGCTGGTTAATAGGTACTCCAGTAAGCACAGGCAGAAGCAACTGTGAGAACAGGAACACACAATTACTTCTACTACTTAGCTCACCATTTTCCTACCACCACAGCTGAAGCACAACAGTTACCTAATTTGAGAACATACAGCATTAGCCTAATTTTCCCTCCCAAGTACAAAATCCCAAACTACTCCTCAACATACAGGTAGCTGTATTCTGCAAATCCAGGAGGCATCATGGCTTAGGACAAGTATCTCTCTCAGCAGGTCAAATACATCACATCAGCCACAAGCCACTCCTGAAAACAAGTGTTTCAAGTATTGCAACTACCTGTAACACCAAACTGTTGACTAATTTTGCCTCAGAGATGGCTTATTCTAGAACTTGGATGTGAAAACTTTCAGACAAGTCTACCAAGAATCCTCCAAATTTAATAAAGCCCCTTACACACCAGGCTATTAAAATAACCAAACTTTTGGTAAAAATCTTCATCTGATATCCACATACCATAATGCTCAGCTCACAAGATAGAGGCATTAATTTTTTTGCAAGCCATGAGACAATTTTTGAGTTTTTAAGAGAAGAGATCATTCCAAGAAAATTTCTGAGCAGGACTTGAACTACCACAACAGCTCAGTACAGCCAAAACAGGTTGAACAACATGGCTTGGTGCCACATCCCCGTGATAAGGAGGTGTGACCACAGGCAACACTACTTAGTTTGCCAAGACTTTTCCTGACCAACTGGTCTTCACAAAACCAGACAGAGCTCTAGGCTCCAGAGCACAATACCCACAGATCCCATCTCCAATAACAGAAGATGACAGCTGCCATCAATCCTAGAAGAGGAAAGTTTGGTTCTTGGGTGCACAAGCACTGTCCTAGAAATGCTCTGATGAACAGAAAAGTGAAAAGCTAAGTACTTCTAACAATTTCTTCTAATATTTAATCTTGCTACTCAAGAATAATCTAAGCACACAAGATGCATCAGTATTTATAACAGGAAAAAGATGTTTCAATTACATAGTAACCATCTTTTTGAACAGACAAAGAGCGGTTTAGCTGGGACACTGACGCATCAAACCCACTTTTACAGTTGTTTGCTTAGTTGGCATATATCAAGTCTGCAAAACATTATGTCATTTTCAAGGTGGAACATACGGATAGCAAACCTTTTGGGGACGAAAGTGTAAAGATCTTCCCCATTCTGTGCAGAAAGCTTTTATTAAAAAGTTTGCAAGTTGTCCTTTCACATCAATGATCTCTGCATATCAAAGCCGAGGTCGTGTTGGTATCGGAAATATCATCCCATATGGGTTTTGCTGTGCATTTTAAAAATATAAAAATATACACATGCTTTTAACAGTGTACAACAGAGCACATTCAGATGATCTATAAAGTGCCTTGTGGGCACAAAGCCTTTGCAGTTTAAAAGGAATTCTAAGGATCACTGTTTAGAGGCACTACTTGTGTTTTGGTTTTGAAGCCCCAATTTATTACAGTTATTTTTATACAGAGCAGTGGTCACTAAACCTTGCACTGGACAGTTTTATATATTTTTACACCTGATGGCTAAAGCAATCCACAACAGAAATGAAGCAGCATCTTGCACTCTCATGACAGATTTTAACAGCACTGCTGGCATTTGCTATATGCCAATGTGGCTTTATATGCACAAGAATATTAAAGACCACTCACACATTTAGAATTAGGTTCGTGGCCTTCCTGTCACTAAACCACATCCCAAGGACCAGAAATGGGTTTTAGCTGTTAGGAACACACTATGCTGTTGTGACAAGTGAAAAACACAGCTCTTTTCCTTTCTTATACAGAAACACAATCAAGACTGAGATGCACAAGGAATACAGAACTGCACTCCAAAGCTTTTAACACTGCAAATGCATTTAATGAGTAAGCAGGTTCTGGATCAAGTTATTTGAGAACTCAGTAAGAACTTCATGGTAAGCCAAACCCATCAGGCTTCAGCATAAGTAAAAGCAGCAAAAAATAATGACTTTGAGAAATGCCTCAGGGAAAAAAAATTAAAACCCAACACAAAGAAAAGACAGCAATGGCATATCTTTCACTCTCTGGCCAAAGTTTATAGTAAAATAGTTTGCTGTATTAATTACTGCATCTTTTTTACTTATCCAAAAAACCAGATTTAAAATAGGACATACTTTGGGTTTTTCCAGACTAAGCCTACCATGACTATATCAAGCTATGTGGAATGAAGGTAACTAACCCACCAAGTGTCTATTTTTGTTGCAGGACAAATATTTAGGAAAGATATAACACTTGTAAAAGACCCTGATGTTGCACCTACCCTCGAGTTCTCACCTGTAAATCTTTCTTCAGTTTCAGTAAATCCTCATTGTCTGCATTGCCAGATAAGGCAGCCTCGACTTGCTGGAGCTGAGCTTTGTAGCTGGCCAACTGCTTAGCAAGGTCTTCTGACATCTGCAAGGAACACACACACACACATACAAACCCCACATCAAAACAACAGACTTGCTACTTTTTAATCACGCCTTGTGGTCCAAGTGAGGTGAAATTGCAACAAAATATCCAAAACAACCCTGTTACTAACATGTTAGAAGCACAGCTCATTAAGTTTCAATGACGAGTATTTGTTCAGTAATTTGACTATAAAGACACCCGCTCATTTAATTTTTGTGCAGTTCCGGCTGCTCTCAAGACACTTCTGAAAAACAGAAGGCTTAAACACGTGCCTGTGTACGGGGTACAGGCACAGCTTAGAGCGTGTGAGCAGCGGGGCCTTGAGCAAGGCTCGCAACTCCCGGCCCTTCAGAAAATGAATGCACGTCCCCAGCAAACCCCGCGCAGTGCGGTGTGTGGCCCCCGGCTACCGCACGCCGCGAGCCTCAGCACCGAAGCCTTCTGCGGCACGCGGGAACCAGTCTCTCCCGGGGCTCCCCGCGGGCCCGGGCCGGGCGGAGCAGCGCGGGAGAACAAACAGGCCTGGAAAGGGCCCGCCAGCGCCCAGGCCCAGCCCAGGCCCAGGCCCAGGCCCAGGCCCAGGCCGAGGCGGGCCCGGCGCAGGCCCCGGGTCGCTCAGAGCGGGCAGGGGCTGAGCGCGCGGGGCCAGCAGGGTGCAGCCGGCGGTCTCACCTCGGCGGTGCGGGGTGCGGGCCGTGCCCGGGCCGGGGCTCCCCGCTCGCCTGGGTCCGAGGGGCGGGGCCTCAGGCGAGAGCGGTCAGGCCGCGCCCGCGAGCGCGTCACGCGGCCCGCGGGTCACGTGGCGGCCGCCCCGCCCACAGCCCCTGAGGGGGCGGAGCCGTGGCTGAGGGGCCGGGGCGGAGCCCGGGGTGGGTCGGGACTGGGAGTTTGATGTTCCGTCCCTTCCGAACTCTGCTGTGAGTCCTAGCTTGAGGAACGAAGGCAGATTTGTGCTGTCGGAGCAAACGCTGCTGTGGGGAGTCACGGGTCCCTGACCCTGCAAACCCCAGGCGGTTTGCTCACTCGCATCTTCGTTCCTGACCGTATCAGTTTCAATGTTCGTCCTGTAACGAAGAGAAGGAAACTGAGGGGGAAAGCTCAGTGGCTTCTTCAAGCCTATCACAGGAAGAAATATATATTTCTGGTGCAAAGGCAGTGATTAATTTGGCTGTGAGCTTGTGAGCCAGGCAAATTGAGCAGATGCCCCAAAATTTTCTTCATATTAGCAGGAGGATCAGTGTCTCCTGCTAACATCCTGTCCCTCATGGGCACAGGCACATGGTGCTGCACAGGAAACTGACTTTGCTCATTGGATTTGTTTATTATGTATGACGAGGAAAATATATCTACTGTGTTCTATGACACTTGGTGTATGTCCTCAGAGGACATTCTGACCCGGAATGAAACGCATTTCTGTATGTTGGTGTATGATCTGATAATTAAAATGCAGAAATTAATGGGCACTGTTCAGAGACAATTGATGAGGCCAAGTGTAACAATGAAAATAGCAACAGCAACTTTTTGGTATTTTCATTATTATGCAGTATTAAACTAGAAATAGTTAAGGAAACATTTTCTAATAAGACTTGCAACCATTGAAATACATATTTTTTTTTTGATACAGAGCAATCCGAAAAACTTTGTGAGCATACCTATCAGTTAAAATCGGCATTAGTACAATCAGTTTCAACTTCACATTTCAGAGCAAGAAATCTGTGCTGTGTCTGTAGGATCGAAGTGAGAGAGGGGCACTGAGAAGGCATCCACTGTCCAGCTATCTCCAAAGGCAGCAACAGCAAAAATGAGAACACTTCTGTGGTTGCATCAGCAAGAGCAAGCTTAAAGAGGCATTTTATTTCTATAAAAGGTTTGGTGAGAGTTAATATTGAAGTAGTTTTATGGTTGTATAGTAGAGTATGTAGTTTATAGTAGAATATGGGGTCTGCAGACATGTAAGAAGAGCCACCAACATTTTAAGATATGTATGTTATATATAGGAAGACAACCAGATCTTGAAATGACTGATCTTTAATTCATACAAATTTAAAATTCTCATTATTTGCATCCTTAAGACTGGATTTATCTTCACCCAAAAATGGAGGCCTTTTTTCTGTATTTGACTAGAGAAGCTCTTTTATACTATATTGAGGAAAAACAGTGTAAGGAGAACATCTTCCTGCTGACTTACAGATTACACTTTTTAAAAATATATTTATAGTTCATTAAATGTTTGCTGCTTGGATGGATACGCACATAGTAGCACATTAGCATTACTGATAGCAATATATATAACTTAGCAGCAGGAAAAAAAAGAAGAGGCACTGGAGCATCCCGCAGCCACGCTTGGCTTGTCCAGGAGGTGGTAGTGGTGCTGCGCAAGACGTCTGCATCGCCAGCCGCGTTTAACCGGCTGCTCGGGAAACAGCTCTGCTACAGGTCCACAGTTCTTTTACACATTCCACAATGTTCGTTTTTACAGTCTGCTGTGTGATTTTTATGGCTAGATAACGGGAAAATATATAGGAAGTTGTTTTTGAAGGTAACTGGGTCTATACAGTGTTTTGAAAGGTGGATGTGCTTTGGTGAATAAGTATACTTAAATCTGCAACATTCCTCATTCCTAAAAGTTAAATCCCAAAGCACTTAAGGATCAGAAATCCGAGCGCTGAGCAGCAACCAATGCTGTGAAGATGTTATTATGTCAAAATGATTTAATGTCCTGTTTTTCAGCTTTGTATGGATGTGTTGTTGTGCTCAGAACAGAGACCTAGCCACCAGCAAAAAAACTGGCTTCTGCAAACAAACCGGTCTGTCCTCATGACAGAAATTGCAATCCAAGTCTAGGCCAGAATGGAGACACTGGATATTTTTAGGCTTTTCTGGCAGGCTGCTTGCATGGCAGGCATTGCCCTGTCAGTGGGGCAGTACATCTGTCTTGAAAGTTATTGATATATTAATTTGGGTTAAGAAAATATTGTATTAATATTTCAATTTTTAGGGTTGTTTTCCTGAAGGTGCAGGTTTTTTGTTCAGTTGTCCTGTGTCTCTAAGCAAAATTTACTTTGTTTTGGGGGAGGGGGTTACCATTTGTCATTACAAGCAGAACTGCCAACTTTGTCCGTAGATGCAATTATGCAGTATTTCCCATTATGAGGCATTGTGTTGTTGTTGCTTCTGCAAAATTTATTTCTACAGCTTGCTTTTGTTTTTGTTTTTTTCAGCACTGGCTGTTTGAGTCTGGCTGAACTTAGCAGTTCAGAAGTTTCGCTCTTAATAAAACCAAGTTATAGAAAGAGATGCTGCTTGCCCAGGCGCTTGATTGAAATACACACTTACATGTTGAGAGGTTCAAGTGCCTCTTTGCTTTAAAGCATGGGCTCAACATTTCTCAGAGAAGTTCTGTGTGGTTTAAGTCTCCATTTTTTGCCATTTTGCTCTCCTGAAATTTGGCCTAATTTTCACATTTTTCAATGCCCACTTACACAGAAGTTTGTGTGGAAGGGAAGTCAGGAAGTGTATGCGTTCCTGAAGATAATTTGACTCTTTGCAGCCCAGGTAATCAGTACAAATTGTGGTGCTAAACAAAGAAACAGAGTTCAAACACGTTCTGTCCTCTGAATTACTGCAGAAATTATGTCCTGTTGGTGAAAAAGGCATCGTGACTAAAACTGAGGAGGAAAAGTGAATCAGCACTCGACGAAGAATAAGATCCAGGGTGGGGCAGCACGGGGATGAGAAAACATCAAAAAATTCCTTAGGTCCAGAAGGTGTTTGAATGGCAGGAATGCTGAGAAGACAAGGGAAATTTGGAAAGTAGGGAGCAAGGGCCATTGCAGAGGGTAGAGGAGCCTGGGGGGATTAGGAGAGGAGCTGAAGCAGCAAGCCAGCAGTGTGGGAGGTTTGGGAAGCAGGAACTTGAGGTTAATATGGGAACAGCGTGGGGGTATTTTGGTTTGTGTGTGGGGAGGGACCTGGGAAGTTAGGAACAAGATGGACTGCTGTGATGGATTGTGGGGCTGCTGTGGGGGGGAGGAGACCCAAGTCCTAGATGGTGAGGGTAGACAAACAGGAGGGCATTGTATGCACAGGGAGAGGGCAGCTTGTAATGAGCACATGAAAGGAGAGGGAAGGGGATAGGAGGTGCAGCTGGCAGCAGTGATGGCTGTGTGTGTTTTCCCCAGGACAGGGCTGCTGCCAGCTGTGTGCCACACACTGGCTGGGGTTTGTGGCAGCTGCTCAGCAGCCGCCCACCACGAGCTGTGTGGCCTCTGGGTGCTGCTGAGCTGCTCTGCTGTGCCCCACAGCTGCAGCTCCATGCCAGCAGTCAGCCTTTGGTGGTCCACCCCCACGGGAGCTGCACAGGCCTGGTCTGAGCACTGTTCAGAACACAGGATTTACAGTAACCAAGAATGTCCAGTTAAAAATAGGCAGTTGTTTGTGGGTCCTGCATTGCCATCTGCTGAATTTTAAAGGAAAGTGGGCAGAAAGAAAAGGAAGAGAACCTTACAAGAGGACTACTGAATAGCCCTGTAAAGAACTGGGTTTATTTTCCTGTGTAGGAGTATCTACATATTGTGAGGGATGTAGATCTGTGTATAGAATAAGAGCTCACAGTGTAAACTTAGAGCTGATTGGCCCATGGGACTTGTAGTTGAGAACTGTCCACAAAAGCTCTGATTCATCTGGAGGTAACTTTCCTAGCAGAGGGGCATGGTTAAATTGCTTTTAGAACTGTCATACATTCCTAGGTTTTAAAAGCCCTTAGCATCTTGGCTTGGAAGAGCTATGACTCCTGATCAGTGTTACTTAGGCAATATGAGTCGTTTTGGGGGTAATCCAAAATAGGAAGAGATTTGGAACAGTGTTATTTATAAAGAGGGTTTTAATTATTTTCTGCCTCCTCTGAAGTTAGCAACATCTAAATTTTAATTAGTCACGTGGACACCTTTGGACTCCAGGATCTCTTGCTTCTTTGCCCTTCTTTAGAACAAGGGATAATACAGGTACCTTATAATACATATAATACTGATGACTATCAAACGAAATCCAGTGAGAAAATGAAGAATTCTCTTTCTAAAATAGAATTCAAGGAGTCCATGGCAAGTAGTGAGTTCTACTGTTGCAGAAACAGGTTAACTGGCATCAGAGTGGTATAAAGGACTATTGTAGTCTGACTGTTGTGCCACATTGTACTTCCATCCTGTGAATCTAGAAGTTGCCAGAAGTTAGCATTTTTGTTTCTGAACTATGATGAGTTTATTTTTGCTAACTGTAGTGTTCATGAACCTTTAAAAAGGTTAACTATGCCATAGGAGCTGTAAAATTCACATGCATCAATGTGTTTCCTTTACCAATATAAGAAACATGTACAATTTACATAAAATGCAAAGTATGTGCATCACTGTTCCAAACTTTTCCATCCTTCATTCGACTGACAGACTTTCAGACTCATTTTCCTGAAGTGAGAGAGTTTCTGGAGTGTGCACGTAGTGGTGAGAGATGGCATTCACCCATCCTGTAGCATGAATGAACTTGTTAAACATTCCTTCTACATCATGTTAGTCACTACTTGAGCAGCAAGACTGCTTTCATGTGGTTTAGCTTCCTGTTCCTGGTAATCAGAGAGTGTTGTCTTACATCCTACAGCTGATCCAACACTTAGAGAAACTGGAAATCCTTCTAAAGATGTTTCCTCTGAAAATGAAATTGAAATGTCTCTTACAGAAATTGTCTTGCATGTCATTACAGCCGTCTACAGATGAAGTCAGATTGGATCCTTGGCCAGCAAATAGCACTTTGCAGAGGCTCCCAATAGAAGAAGAGTGTATCAGATGGGCATTTAGAACTACTTTTATCAATGTTCCTACTTATATGTCATTTGAAAGAAAAAATAGTGGAGCTACTGGTGGATATTTCTTTAAATGCTAAACTTAAAAACAGATTGTGGTATCCGTCTTAATGGGAAACCAGGATAACAGGCTGCCAAGGGTATAGTAAGATACAGGCAATTTAGAGATATAACAAGATTTGGATTCTTGTTCACACAGAGTTATCAACACCATGTTTGGCCTCTGGGATAATTTTTACTCGCATATGGGCTAAAAATCTATGGGAGGGGTTTGGTTGGATTTTTTAAAATTTTTTCTTTCAAGTTTCATCTTGCACTGCCTAAGTGCAGTGCTATTTACGTCTCTTAATAACAAAGAGGAAAAGGTGTAGTTAATATGTTGTGCTGTTTCATACACTGGAATGAGGATTTTGATGAGGATTTTGATTGCTTGTGCTATGCTCCTATGTGAGAAAGTTTCAGTTCTTCGGTGTACAGATCTGAAATCTTTCCAAAGTTTTAGATCTGCAGGAACACTTAGCACTTAGCTTAGTATTTTGTTGACTCTGGGACAGATGATGGATTCTGATTAGGTCCCCTGCAATTATGGGGATGTTTGTCCTCATCTTGGTCAATCCCATTCACATAATTTGGTGAGAGGGTGCAATATGCTGTTCAATGGAATTTGAGCTTTTACTGTTACCAGCAGAGAGAGCTTAAACAATAAAGCAACCAATGTCCATGGGAACAAGGTGACATTTTTTGTCAGTGACCATTATAATGGGTATGACTTGATACTGCACTATCTTGATATTGCACTGCCTTTTGAATGAGGCAACATGCCTGCAACATGAATTATTGAGATGCATGTGCTTTGCTCTGAGTTTTTAGTTTCATGCACGGTCAGGAATGTACTGAACTATTTCAGGAGAGGTGCAGGCAAGACCATGTGCAGACAAATACCTGTTCTTCCTGTGTTCAGAAGGAGAATTTGATTTGTGTTTTTTACTTGAGTATGAGAAGTCACAGTGTTTTACAGCATACATAAGGATGGACAGCTAACCAGCTAAAGTGCAACTGAGAGCTCAGCCTTCTGAGTTTGAAGACTTGGTGGGTTTTCAAGTTTGGGGTTTTTTTAAACATTGGTTTCAAAATTACCAAGGGATTTACCAGTCAGGAATATAAACATGAAAACCTAAATATAGATCCAAACTGCTGAAAGGAGTACTGATCCATAGATTTTTTTCTAGAGACAGATGATTTATGTATTTAACTTTTTTCCCCTTTTCTATCCTTCCACCCACAACTGATGAAACTATTTAGATTTGAAATGTTGGAAGGCCACATACCTGAGGCAGCAGTGGGCTTGTTTAAACACCATTTTCCGGTATTAGTTTTATAGATCCAGAGATGACTAATAAGGAAGTTTCTTCATTCAGTATTTGTGGATGACCAATTTTTGTTAGCATGAGGAACAAAGCTGGTATGAGAAGGTCATGTTGCCCAGGGAGCAGTTCAAATCTCCTGAGTGAGTCATGACACTGGTATCTTAAGATGCAGAGAGAAAATATGATGCAAAACTCAAACAGGGCTTTTTTTCTTCGGCCTTTTTCATTTTTTGAGATATTTGCAAGCAGACTTACTTCACTAACAATTCTGGTGCCAGTATTCATAGATTTAGGGCATTTATTTGAGGTTTCCAATGCCCTTTTATTGTAATAGGAAGAAGATGGTAGCTGCCTGGTAAATCAGAATGGTGACCATAGGAAATACTATTGGCATATATCGAGATGAGTTTTCATAGTACATTTCTCCTTTTTTAGTTATTTTGGTGATTTGAATACACATTGTAGCAGTAGAAAAAAGGAAAAGGTGAGATGTTTCCTTTGGCAGACACAACACAGCGCAATTACCATATCAAAATATTGCATATCCTAAAATCATACTGATAATGGGGTGGTCTAAAGGCAGTAAATGCACCCCTAGATGTGATGCACCTCAGCAGGTCTGTTCTGTATTAGAGACTCCTCTACAGCAGAGTTGCTGTGTACATGGACCACATTTTGCTCCACACTCTCCTCCCAGGATCACTGGGAAGGGCTGAAGTTGGAAGGGCAGGATATTTGCAGTTGGCAAAGCTTTTAGTGGCATCTTCAATTAAATCAGTGGATATCTCCTAATTCTATTTCCTGCTGCACTAAAAACTCCCTACCAGTAGATGATGATGCTTTTCAAACCATGAAACCATATTAAAAGTTAAATCTGGATAATATGTGAAACCAGTAATAGAATCAAAGTTAAATAAAATCTAGGCATGGTTTCAGACCAATGTAAAACAAGGCAAAATTAGGCTGTGATATAATTTTAAGGCTGACCTTGAGGGACGTCTTGTTAGGAAATGTGGTGCAAAGTGGTTGAGGTATTAGATCAGCTATGTTAATACCTTTTTTTTTTCTTCATTGGAACCACTTGGGAAATAATCTTCCTTCTTTTTGGGGCATCTGTATAGATCTAAGCAGAGAAACATTATTGGTTTGGAAACTGTAAATCACTGCAAAAGTCCTGTCATCAGTTGTATTAATAATACAAGTAAATTTAGTACAGAGTGTTTCATAGATATTGATTCACTTCTTTTTCAGAACTTGTCAAGCTTTCAGACAACACATTTACATTAATATGATGTTAAAGAATTCTCTGTCAAGGCCCAAAAAAGCTTCTACAAAACGTGTTGATTTGAGAAATTTTTGAAAAGTTCTAATTTGTTTATTGGAGAAATGGTTGAAAGCAAGGAGGAAAATTTTGTCATAAGTAGATGTTGGTATCCTTAGCACAGAAGCAGGAAGAGAGGAAACAGAATACAGAATAATGGAAGGAAGGAAACTAGGCATAGTTTAACCTACAGGTGAGAGCTAACAATTTGTGTTCTGCTGCAGGAAGAAATGCAAAACTGAGCCAATGTTTAGCACATACCCAATGGACATGCTAAACTAGATAAAATGTATATTCACCTCAAAAGAAACAGAGCTGTCTAGTGGAGCTGTTTATTTTCATTAGATAAATTGACCTCTGTATTTGTCTTCAAAACTATAAACAATGCAAGCCAGCATGGAGCATCTTCACTGTGGTTTCCTTTTGTGTAAAAATGTATTTAAGTGTGATTGTAAGTTTATTTAGGTGCTAATTTTGCAATAACATAGCCTTTAAGCGTTAATACTTTTTACTTTTATTTTTTTTCAATGTTATTTCATTAAGATAGACTTTCACTTGAAGAAACTTCAAGTGTGTCGGTAGTTCACTTGGCTGGGGACAAGTCTCTTGATGCAGCAAGATGTAGACATCCCCTGGGCAGAGTGTGAACACCTTGTTTGGAAAGCAGCATAATTTACACAGGTAGCATGAGGATGTGGGCACCTGTGCAAGTGTTCTTCATGTCTAATTGCAACATATGTGTAAAAACTGGAGGTGAGGTGCAGAAACACAACTGTCTTAGGGTTCAAAGGCGGCTTACACTCTTTAGCCATTTAGGAATCCTGCATTTCTGGTTTTATGCAGTTGGTCAAGTGTGCAGGTTTCATCTTCCTTTTGCTTCATGTGAGTCTCTCAAAACAGTGATGTGCAGCCAACTTGTGCATGCACCTGTGTTTAGACTCTGCTCAAGCTTGTGAGTAAAGGCAACAGAGAGACCTCGAATTTGTTTGATGATGCAGTGAAGGCAGTTATTTGCAACTGTCATGGAAGATCCAGGCTTTGCTTGGTCAAAAATTTCAGGCAGAGGATTTTTAGGGATTTCATGGTGAGGGTGACTTGAAACCTGGATGCCTGAGGTACTGGTAGGGGTTTTATTCTGCCAGAGATTTGCCATTAAACCCTGGGCAAAGAGTGGGAACACCATGGGTAGAAGCTCCCAGACACAGAAGCACTGCCAGTTGCTCAGGCTTCTCTGCTGGAGCATGTAAAGAGAGTGCTGGGCCGCTCAGCTAAGTCATTTAGCTCACCCATTGTCGCCTAAAATAGCACCAAGTGAGCGTGACGCAGGCTGTGCTCAGCCAAGGCCCACAGAACATATGTTGATGTTCGGGCTGGGAGCCCTCCGTTCCCCTTCCCTCCACGGCGACAGACAGCGCCTTCCTCCGTGCGTGCTGCCACTCTGGCCCTCGCCTTCCAGGGCGTGGTGACGTGAGGCGATGACGGAGCCAAGGCTTCTGAAGCACACATCTTCAGAGAGCTGCTGCTCACAGGAGAAATTAATATACATCAGGTAAATCTGCGGCTGGAAATGAAACCTTGGGACACTTCCTCAGCCGTGACTAATCCTGTGCGCACTGTGACTCAGCTGGTGAAGCATTTATCAGGAGAACTCCCAGAGCACTCAGCTATAAGCCTGTAAATAAAAATATCTTGTTTTCTTGTAGCAAACAGAATCATTGAACCTAATTTCATCGCCTGTCTCAAAAATAAGCCACCCAAATGTTTATAGCCATGCAAGAGAGGAAACATAATTGGTAGTAAACACACTGCCTTAAATTCACAGTGTTTGGCTCCTGATTTCCAAGTTCAAAATCTTGAAGCTCTGGAACCTGACTCCAAATTATTCTGTGAAAATGTGCTTTTGGTCTGATTTGTGGTTTATGAGCTGCATGGTGATGAAACTAGATGTAATTCATGAAGTTTATTTATCGGTAACCTGTGTATGTTGGCTGAGGTTAGTTGGAAGAGACTGTGAAACTCAAAGGTTTTTTTGGTAGACTTGGAAACAGAACTTAAAATAAGTATATTATTCATAGTTTGGTTACCCAATTAAAAAAAAAAAAAAAAAAAAAAAAAAAAAAAAAAAAGTGCAAAATTCTAGGCTGAATCCAAACTTGACATCTGGTTTATTCTAAAACAGGAACCAAGGCACGCAAGTCCTATCACAAATTCCTGCAAAGCTGTTAGGCTTATTATGCTTTTCCATATTTCAATGTAGTTTTGTTGACTTTTTGGCCAAGTCAATCCCTCAAATAATAAGTGCAAATTTTCTTTCTCATTTTAGATTTACTGCAATTATTATTTAAGCCTGCATCTTGCACTTTGGGGTTGTTTTGTTGTTTATAAACTGCGCCTGCCCCAAGATATTTGTGCACAAAATGCAGCAATCTCTGCTCCTGATAAATGTACTGGGAGTATTGCTATCAGTGCAGTGGCCCTGGTAGTAATAAAGATGCTTTTTTCACACCTCTTAAAACCCTGATGTGTGGCATTGTCACCTCTCCTGTCAACTGATACTGCCAAACAGGTTTTCTGTATTACTTTGTATTCTGCTGGAGTCCAGCATCATTTTTCCACACTCATTCTTCCATGACAAACTTTTCCTCTTTAAATACAATCAATGTCTTCAGAAATTGAGCATTTTCAGTGTTTAAAATATATGGGTTTTTTGCTGTCATGTGCCTGGCTTTGAAGAGTCTGTTTAAGAGAACCTTTAAACCAAATATGTCCCAAATAACCCATTTTCTTGCTATTTGAAATCAGGAATAGGCAAACATCAGCTGAGTACAAAGATTGTGTTTGACCTTTGAGGGCTGCTATAAAAACAGTATTTCACATGTTCTGTGTTTTTCCTGGTTTTTAGTATGGGTAGTGTGAGTAGATAGAAACAACTTCATTTTATATGGTGATAAAATTGCTTGCTGTGAAAATGTAATTACTTGAAAATATCTCAGTCGTGCTTCTCAGTTGTGCTTCTCACTTTTGTTGGAGACACTGAATCAAGCTATTGGGCAGGGTGTGATTAGTTGATCCTGGAAAACAAAACATCTCAGGGTGTCTGTTCATTACTTAGACTATTTGTCCTTATGTTATCTGGATTATTGCAGCTGTAATATGCAGTAGGTAAAATTTTACAGTGGGAGCCTTTTGCTAAAAGTGAAACAGATGCTAGAATCCCAGCCTGCATCTCAGTGGGCAGGAACTTGTGTGTAAAAACTGCATCAGTTTTGACAGACCACCTTACAGGCAACAGATAGTTCCAGGGCTAAAGCACTGGTAGACTGAGTTATACCAAGGCTCTATGTAATCCATAGGTGTAATACACCTCTCTGTGTTTCCTTATAACATCTTGCCTGAAATCACCCTAGTTCTGTCTAGCAAAACATTTCATTTCTTAGCTGAGATGATGCTGACTTGTTTTTGCTGTAGATTTGTGTCATCAGGTAAGTACCTACATGGTACTTGGCATAAGAATGTCCTTGCAAATAAGAAATACATCTGCAAATACATTTTAGAAATGCTGAAATATCTCACTGCATTAAGCTGGCATGTATTCCATCAATTTAGCACGTTCCAAAGCCAAGAAAATGTAATTGCAGGTTCTTTCTTCTTTTTGTGGTATTTCTGCCAAGGAACCCAGCTGGGTGAGTTTTGGGAGATGGCACTGTGACACCTCAGGGTCTTATCTGCAGTGTGCCAGTCACACAGACACCTTGCTTGTCAGTTCTTCCCCCCCACCCCTCAACAGCAGTTGCAGTGTTCAAAGCTCCCCACTTTTCAGCTATGGTTCATTACAGGACAGATAATCTGGCAGATTTAGCTCACAGTAAAATTCCTTCGGATGGTGAAAAGGTCAGCAGATACTTGAAAATTAACAGTTTTGCTACCGTGAGAGGAATAAAATGCCCTGTTTTTTCACTTTAGAACATCATGTTATTCTTGCTGTTTGTTTTTTGAATAGTGTGTCACACACCAATGGCACCTGCCAAATACCAAGCAGGCATTTGAGTTATTTGTGTTGTCATTCTCGGTGGAATAAATGGAAGCGGCTTGAGTGAGAGCATTCAAGGCAGTCTTCATACAGCAGCATGTCTCTTTGCAAAGCAGCTGTGAATTTAATAGGAATATAAATGAGAAGTGGCTGATAATTAGGCTGCTGGATGTTTAAGCATTATTATTGTTAATTTCTAAAAATCAACTAGATAATCCAGAGAGTTCTGTTGAGAAGCATATATTTTTGTTTTTCAATATCCTAAGCAGGGATTCAGCTGGGTGACATGGTAAAGTACAACTCCTGGTAGGAAATGGGTATCAGAAGGGACTTAAGGGTCTCTCAGAGACAAAAGGAAGAGGACTGTGATGGGCAAGATGAATTTTCCCTTTGCTCCCTCCACCCCTGAATCCAATCATGCAATCCTTACATGATTTATTACTGATGTGATTCATATACTTTTTATAGTGGCTGTGAGAGTAGGTATGAAAATTGATTTCTGTGGTGATCCAGTCTTACTTGTGCCTGGAGACAGGCTGTTGCATGGTGCTAGTTCCAGCCTTCTTCATTTACCCAAGCAGCCTCTGCTGTCTTTACCCAACTGCTCTCTAGGCAGCAGAACAGCATTCCAGATCATGCTTTTCTTCCCATAACCTCCATCCAAATCCCTCGGCCTTTTCTACAGCTTTCACAATTAAATGCTAACAATGAGTTGCCTGGGAAAGCAGTAGTGTGTTACAGCTGAATGCTGTGCCAGGTCAGCAAGTTTGTGCATGGCTGCCTGTGCCTCCTTCCTGTGCCAACACAACAGGCATTCCCTTTTCCTAGACTGTGAAACACAGAGCTGGCCAAGTGCACTTGCTACTCTGGGGGGTTGATTAGGGAAGGGAGACGGCAGTTTGCTCCAACAAAACGGAGACTGTTTAAGGGTAACAGGGAAAGATTCTTTCTGCCCTTTGCAGCATGCTTGGGAAGAGCTGTACCTTGTTACTCTTGGCTTACAAGAGTAAATTTCGGCTTGCTTTGCTGTTTGGGATGCCACAATAGTGTCTTGAAATACTAGATCGGTGACACTGCTTCCACAGCATTGCCTGAGATGAAAATGTGTGAAAACAGAGATTAATTCTTTGAGATTTGTCCTGCTTCAGCTGAGAATGCAGTCCATGTGCACAGGCATCTCTGTAATGATAGATCTGACTTGGCACGTGAATTTGGCACTGAGTGATAGCTCTATACCAAGTACTGCCCAGATGGTGAGCTCTTGTAAAGCTTTGCTCCTTTTCCTCTCAAACTTAGTTATTAGGATCCTTTGTATCCTCACATGATCAGGCGTGAGAGCAATGGCTGACTGACAGCAAGGTGAGGGCCAGGAGAAGTGGGATGGCTCCACCAATGGAGGAAAAAGAGGCTAATTCTAACTGTCTTTTCCATATATGTGTCAGTACTTGCTGTCAAAAGGAGGATCCTGGTGTAGTTGATCATGGTTTGTTGTGGCTGAAGCAGAGACACTGGCACAAAAGAGGTATCATCATGAGTGGGAGAGAGGGAGAGAGTAGTTCTGTAGCTGAGTAGATCATGGTGAAAAGTAGGAGGAAAGAGAAGCTAGGAAAGTCATTAATGGAGTAATAGAGAGGTTAAGGGAAGAATGAAGGGACACCAAGGCAAAAGATGTGACAAATCTATCTAGAGCTCATTTTGTCAGCAGCCTGCTATGGTAGGGTAGTAGCAGCACATCCATTTGGAGCTGAATATTGCCTCAGTCATTGTTTTCATAATCCTATTTCTACTCTAGTACTGCATATTATGCAAATGTGCCAGGTGCATGCTGGGTGCAGGATGCTGTTCAGAATCCCTCATGAGCATTCAAGGCTAATAGGCAGCTTTTGTCCAAGGCACAGCTCTTCCATGTGACTCACAGTACTGGCCACTGTTGGAAAATCCAGCAGTCTGTTTTGTTTCTCCAATATGCCACCTGGTAGCTAAGGTCATGTAATAGGTTCTTGGTACTCTGCAATTGATATGAAAATGTTTGCAAGTAAATGACTAATCACCTTCCAGATCTCATGCTGCCTGTTCTGGTGTGGTGGGGAAGAGTGCAGTGCTAGTGCAAGGATGCTGATCCAGGAGGAAAGCACCTCAGTTCTTTCATGGGTTCTCTTCAGCAAGCTGTGGCAACTTGTTCAACTTGCACAGTGGGACCATCCTTTCCTGTGCTGGTTTCCTTCCCATTGATGGTTAATCATTATCCCTAAGAGCACAACAAAACTATAACACCTCAGATGTTGCTTGCTGGTGGAGTGACAGATGTTGTTACTGTTGTGGTAATCAGCACAATTACCTACCATGTAAGGGTCATGCTAGCTCACTAAAATTAGAAGGAACTGATGGCTCAGCCCAAAGTACAAACATTGCTATTGTATGACTTGCTTGTTTTTGACTTTTAGCTAACTGTTGTCCCAGCAGAGTGAGAATAATGCATAGCAGATGAAGAGCAGTGATTTTAGTGAACTCTCCATGCAGGTGTTTCATGTGTTGTTCTATTTGCTTTTTTTCTCACTTTAATTTATTGTAAAAGACCAGCTGCTAACCCAAAACATATGCCCAGGAAAGAAATATAAAAGTTCAGTGGTCCAGAAGTCTTCCTTTTGGATTGATTCAAAATGTTTGCTTACAGACAAGAATTCCTGCCGCTTGGGTTTAAAGAGTTATCTTTTCCACTACCTCCAAACTGAGGTCTCTCACTTGTGATAAGAAGCATTTAGCATTCAGCTCCTCCATTTTTCTGTTTCTCTATTCTCAGTGAGTAACTCCAGTGTTTCTTTGGTTAATTAAAGTTTACTGCAGGAGCAGCAGGAGTGGGTTGAGAGCACTGATGAAGAGATGACTAACAAAGTAATCGGCATGTGATTAAAGTGTGGGCTGACAGGCACAGATTAGCCCTCCCTGGACTCTGCTTTTATCTTAGCTCCATGTTTGAAATAATTCTGTGTAATAATCTATAGACTTTCTATCCCATCTAGCTTATCACATTAGAGCAAACTAGACAAAATTACTTGATTTCAAAGGAGTCTGATTCAGCTCAGGCTGTAGCCACGCATTGCAAATGTGAGGTTAGGTGACTCTTTTGTTTCTTTAAAATTCTTTCCTGGTGTGAAGTATAGGGGGGAGAGGGTTGGTCAGAGTGGAAAGTTGAGGTGGCATTATAAAGCCTCATGACATGCATTGGTGACAGTCATGTCACAAAACACTTTGTGAAAATGATGTCCCAGGACACCCTATGAACTGGCAGCAGCTGAAGGCTGGGGCGGGTGTGGAGGTTTGAGTAGCGGATAAATCACAAAGGGAAAATTAAAACTTTTCCCAGAGGGAGAGTCACCACAAACACTTGCACAGAAAGTTGTTTGCTCTGTGTGGTGACTATTAATATTTTTTTTTTTACCCAAAAAAGCATGATTTCTTTTTTTTTTTCTTTTAAAATTATAAATCTTGGGTTACTGACAGCTGCCTGATGCAAGATGGCAGAAAGACCTGTTTTAAACATGTCATATTAACACTTCCTCCAGCTACTCATATCCTTTTCCACCTCTGTAATTCTGGTATCCTGGGAGTCTAATACTAAAGCATTATCTGGGCTGCTGTGCAGGGAATAAAATAGTGATTTAAGAGAGGCAGCAACATGCAGAGAGAGCAGTGAGATATCTGTTCCCCCTCTCCAAATTCCTCCATCTGCCACTATGGCCACACTGAAGGCTGTGGAGAAAGGGCAAGCATCCAAGCTGAAGGTACCAGAGGACGTGGTAGCGGAAGGAAAGTGAAATCCTGTGAGGTGATGATGTCCATGGCACAGCAGAGGCACAGAGGCCTCCTCAGTGGTGACTGCCATGCAGTGCAGTGCTGAGGTGCTCGTCCCATCAGAGAGCACAAGCAGCATCCTCTGCACTGCCTGAGCACCTGCTGCTGGCAGCTCTTTCCCTGAAATATAGAAGTGGTCAATTAAGTTCCAAGAAGGGGAACTTAAACCACTAAGTTATTCATGGATTATCTGTGGAATCTTAGAGTAGGAAACAGAAAGAAGAAGGAAAAAAAAAGAAAAAAACAGGAACCCCTAGGTTCCTAGAGAGTTCAATAAAGTACTGAGACCAGTACTACCAATGCTCAGGAGCTTTCTTTTGGAAGCTGCAAAATTGCCACTTCCAGTTGCTAAGGATGTTGGGGAACCATCAGGAGACTGCCAGTGCTGTGCCATCATACTCAGTGGTAGTGAAACAACTTGCATAATTCTTATCAAGAAAGGGTTAGTACATCTGAATAACTCATTCCTGTTCACTGCTTAAGACAGTTGTGACAATCTGCATTCTTTTGTTGATGGAATATGTGTCAAACTAGTCTAACAAATTGATAATTTTTCTTCTTGCAGGATAGAATTGGTTTACCTCTTTGATTTTAAAACGTTCTTTCAAAAAAGCACATTTGTCATCTGCTTAAAGCTGTCAAATGAATGCTTGTTTTAGAAGAACTTACAAGTTAGAATAGTGTCTTAATCAGGTTTCTTGGCACAATACTTAATGATGCTCTCTTTAAAGCCAAAACAAAAAAACAGGGATACAGTCTTTACAATATAAAGTGAAAAAATTAGATGCTTCGTGCCATAATGAAGCATGGATGTTTGCACATTAGCTGAACAATATTTACAACTTGTAAGTTAGTTGTTGTCTGTATAGACAAAAAACAGGTAAATCCCCAAAACACAAAGTCTGTAGAAGTTGTTTGTGAGACAGATATGATCCTTCAGGTTCACAAGGCAGCTTGCAACGATTTTAAGAATGTTGTGTTCAGTTCAGCGTGAAGCCGTTGAAAGTGGCACAACTATAACCTCAACTTCCTCCTTCTTCTGTTTCAATTCTTGATTATTTAAGTATGAAACAATGGAAATGGCTGGGGAAAAAAGAGTGTTAAGCACAAGGTTGCTCTTCTCTCAGAATTGAGCAGTTCAGGTTGAAAGGGACCTTTCAAAGCCATCCAGTCCAACCCCTATATCATATCTGTCATGGTAGAAATTGAGGCCTGAATGGGAATAGCAGATTAGGCTGGGAAGGTGTTTGGAGTAGCTCCCTCTGCCCTTGTTCTTGGCCAGGTGTGGGCAGGGAGCAGGTTTTATTATTGTGGGCTGTTGTTTTTAAGTCTGAATAAATCTCTCTGAATGCCTGTGGAGTCAGTTTGATTGACTGAATTGGTTTGTTGGTGGGGGTTTTTTTCCCTAATCTGATTTCAAGACCATTACTCTTTTTTAGATCTGAAAGTCATATGAGTGCTTAAAAAAAATGGTGAGGAAGGAGATACTGTGTAAAGCAGTTTGAATTGTAGCTTTCAATATTCTGAAAATTACCTTTAAAAAAATAAAATTTTCAAACAACTTCTGTCGGCACAGCAGATCATTTCTCTGTGGTTTTGATTTTTACAGCAATGTTGCTGAAGTCATGTTGAGCAGCTTTCATGCCAGGTTAGCAATGATACTAGCACAGCAAAAAAAAGCCTTTTTTTTTTTTTTTTTTTTTTTTTCCCATCTGGAAGCAAAAACATTCAGTACATCCAGTCTGGTTGCCAGTGTGGGTGTCCAAACAGCCATGTGGGAATTATCTGGGAACTGGACTGCTACAAAGGAAATTTTGGGTGAACCACTTACACAGTAACTTTTGAACCAGTAACCCTCTGCTGTAACAATCCTGGGTCTGGCCATCCCAATGAGTGACAAATTGGCCTCCTTGGAACAAGGAAGAGGTGCAGTTCCTGGCATGTGGTTATCAACTGGCAGCTCAAGATAGGCAGGTGATGTGAGTTCCTTCTTTGAGTTCTGTCTGAGTTTTTGTGTGACATTTGAGCACCAAACTGCCAAGTAAAGCCTTTGTGTCTGACCTGCCAGGAGATTCCTGGACTCTCTGGAAACTACATGATGACTGGGGGCTTAGCAGGTAGTTAGACTCCATTTTATCATTTAGTCTCCTGACTTGTAATATTTTGTATTTCTTCAATCCTGGCTCTGTAGTGAATGTTGCTTGCTTAAGGCAGTAAACACAAAACAATCTATTTGTGCAGCTGCCATCAAAGATGTCAGTTCTGGTTGACATTTTGAATGCTGTTGTGTGTGCAGCCTGGAAATCTGTTGGTCTCTGCATGTTACATTGCTTTGTAATGAAGTTCTTTGAGAGAGAAGTGAAGCTATCACCTGTTACATCACCAAGTGAGACTGTGAAACTGCTCACAGGACAAATAAAGAGAGCTGAAAGTTGTTTTTAAGCTTCCCCTTTGCTTGTCCTGAGCGAGGGGACATGGGAGGAAGGTCCTGCGTTTTTGCAGATGGTGGAATGATTCACCAGTTAATGGGATCTTCGAGCCTGGCAAGAAAAGCTGTCGTTAGCTGTGCTGGGTGTGTGTGATGTGCACATTTGGCCCAACGTAGAGTGCGCTCTGTACGCTCGCTCTGCCGGCTGTGCACTCCGCCAGCTCCTCTCTGACTCCTCTGCTCATGCACATCAAATGCTGCTCCTGATCAGCTCTGATTTATGGGCAAGTGACTCTTTCATGGCAAAGTGCTGTCATCTGCTAGGATGACAAAGAGCTGCTCTTTGCTTATTAATAGTGCCCTAAGAGACAATGTGCTGGTTA
The DNA here is from genome assembly GCA_030060385.1 of Muscicapa striata striata. NCBI lineage: Eukaryota > Metazoa > Chordata > Aves > Passeriformes > Muscicapidae > Muscicapa > Muscicapa striata. The sequence continues at coordinate 3,449,293 of JAREIS010000023.1, read as the reverse complement.
ATCAGTGCTGAGAGACACCACTTTTCATTGAACTGCCCTTCATGCTAAATCCAGACCGAGATCATTGGAGCAGGCGCAGTGCCCAGCACTCCTTGCAGTGAGTTCCAGACTCCCGGGTTGGGTGGGCAGTGCAGTCAGTATTCAATGGCTTTGCACAGCTACTGAGCATGCAGGCTGCAGGAGCTCAGGGGTACTCGGCAATGGGGATTTCACACTGAACCAGGTGAGCCCAGAGCCCAGCCCAGACCTGCAGCTGGAGCACATGGGGACCGTTTACACTGGTTTTGACCAGTTTGGACAAGTTCAAACCACTTTGAACCAGTTTGAACTGGTTCGAACAGGTTCAGACCGCTTGAAACCGATTCAAAGCAGACCAAACAGGTCCCAACTGGCCGAAACCAGTTCAAATCGGCTTGAAACAGTCTAAACTGGTCTAAACCTGTCCAAGCTGGCCCAAAGCAGTCCTAATCGGTCTAAACCAAAACTGGACTAAACCAGTCTAAACCTGTGCAAACCAGTTCAAAATGGTCTAAACTTGTCCAAACCAGTCCGAACTGGTCTAAATAGGTTCAAAAAACTCTAAATCCAAACCGCTCTCAGCCAGTGAAAACCAGTTCATAAATATTCAAAACAGTCTAAACCAGTTCAAACTGGTCTAAACTGGTTCAAACCGGTTCAAACTGGTCTAAACCAGTCTGAGCCAGTTCTAACCGGTTCAAACCAGTCTAAACCAGTTCAAACTGGTTCAAACCAGTCTAAACTGGTTCAAACTGGTTCAAACTGGTCTAAACTGGCTCAAACCGGTCTAAACCAGTTGTAACCTAACTAAACCAGTGTAAACCGGTTCAAACCGGTACTAACCAGTCTAAACCAGTCTAAACCAGTTCAAACTGGTCTAAACAGGTCTAAACCGATTCAAACCAATCTAAACCGGTTCAAACTGATCTAAACTGGTTCAAACCAGTTCAAGGGGCCTAATCCCATCTAAACTGGTTTAAACTGGTTCAAACCGGTCTAAACTGGTTCAAAACGGTCTAAACTGGTTCAAACCAGTTCAAACTGGTCTAAACCGGTTCAAACCGATCTAAACCAGTTCAAACTGGTTCAAATATTTTCAGACCGGTCTAAACCAATTAAAACCAGTTCCAACTGGTTCAAAGCGGTTCAAACTGGTTCAAGTTTGTCTAAGCTGATTAAAATTGGTCTAAGCTGGTTCAAACCATTTCAAACTGGTCTAAACCAGTTCAAACTGGTCCAAACCGGTCTAAATCGGTTCAAACAGTTTCAAACTGTTCTCACAGGGCTGGAGAGATACAACCTCTGTTTACACAGAGTTTAATGGACTCACGATAGGAGTGATGAGTTTCAGGAATGGGCAGCCTGAGTGTTGGTTGCCATTTGCAATTTGCTGCCTGTCCTGGCAGGACGCTTAAAATGTGCCTGGTGCTGTCCCGGCTTGCCTGTGCAGGCTTGTTCTTGACTCACGTTCTTTTCTGACAACAAGTGAAAGGAGCCAGAAATGCAAACGCTGGCCTGGCATAATGGGGAGCATTTTGTACATGCCCAGAGCACTCATCCGCCCAGGGTATTGGCTTGAAGCCCCTGGCCAGAGAGGTGAGAAATGCATCCTAAAGTCAGCCATCAGTCCTTTTGTCATCCTGGTTTTGGCTGAGATAACTGCTCACCAGTCTCGTACCTTCTGACACCACCTGTGCCCAACTTGGCACACAAGCTGTGGCCAGATCCCTCTGCAGCACAGCATCCTGTGATTTCTTTGTTCCTGACATTCTCGATTTTCTAAAACATGTGCTTTGAAGGCAGATGGGGCAAAAAATGTGAATTTGCTGCAGTGCTGTGTAATATACATTTTTCAGGTTTTTATATACAATACAGAAGGGGAAGGGGAAGGGGAAGGGGAAGGGGAAGGGGAAGGGGAAGGGGAAGGGGAAGGGGAAGGGGAAGGGGAAGGGGAAGGGAGGGGGGAGAGGGGAGAGGGGAGAGGGGAGAGGGGAGAGGAGAGAAATTAGCTCTCCCAACATTGAATGTGAACAATTCTCTCCTATTACCCAGGAGCAGCCACCTCAGGAGCTGGTTATGTGTAATGCACCAGTCATAAGCAGTGGGAGTATGTTAAAATCAAGAAATGTAGTGGAAGGGGGCTGGGAGGTAGTCTTGGAAATGAGTAGTTCTCTCCCACTCAGCAAGCCAGTTCCATTATCTGAATCAGGGTAAAAATACCCACCCACCCGTAGGAATGCACTCAGTCACTCCCTCCATGCCAGATATCTCTGATTGAGAGTAACTGCTTGCTTTTGAGAGCCTGGAGTGGATCTCTGTGGAGTGCTTGAGTAGGAGGTGAAAAATCAGCAGCTAATGTGATGGCTTCTGGTTTTGTTTTATTTATTCTGAAACAGATTTTCAAGCCCAAACAGCAGCCTGCCAGGGAAGGTGTCTCTGCTTGGGATTCATTATAGTTATTAACAGTAGCAACAAGCCTCTGGCTAATTACACTTGGTTTGTGAGTGACAGCCTTTGATTGGACAGTGTTGTTCTCCCCTGCTGGGCAGGGGGCTCCTTCTCAGGTCACAGATTAAATAATTGCTAGATAATAATTTCATGGTACGTTACGGCAGTACATGCTTGAACTAAAGACTGCCACTGCTTGATTCTCAAGCTAGCTTTTTCACACATCTGCTGGAAATAGGAGACAGGGATCAGATCCTGCGTCTCAATTGCTACCAGTTTGTAGCAGAATTAAGATCTACTTGAAGAAATTTGCCACTTCAAACTATCTCTAATAGGAGCTGGATATAGAGCTCAATGATTTGATGCAATGCTGTCCAAGTTGTCCACGTGGATGCAGAAACAGTGGAGGCAGATTTATGGTTGGGAGCTTCAAGATGAAGCATTTCAAAGAGTGACTTCTCTGGACAAACTATAGGCTTTTGAGTGCAATTTCAAGAAACTTAGGAGCTCTTAAAAAAACGGGTTGCTGTCAGTAATAATTAAAACATTCCCTTTTGTCATTCAGTCTGCTGGAAAATGTTTCTGACAAGCATTGCTGCAGACCCTATGCCACCTTTGACACCGAGTGTGGGGCATCATTCAAAGACCCATCTGCTCATTCATTAGCAGCTTTTGTTCCCTGGTCTTTGCTGAGGCCAGTGCTTTGGAAATGACTTGAGGAATGTGCAATTCCTGTAGTGTTTTGTGTTTGCTATTTGAGCTGAGGTGCTCAAAGAATGTTTGCAGCATTTTGCTGACATTTTAAATACTATCTGTGACCCTTAATGAACACAATATTGTTCTGCTTGCCCTGACTGTAGCTCTCAGTTTGCACCACTGCTGATGTAGAGCAATGATGCAGATAGCCTGTTATCAGTATTACTCTCTCTATTAACTATGGAATTCTTTCTTGGCTGTGCAGAATGGTGGGACTCTCCCCACTCGTTGCAACATTTGACATGAAAGCCTTTTTTATGAATCTGGTTTGAAATGCAGGAGCTTTTTTTCTGATCTGAAATTATTGATTCTCTTTGTCTAGGGGAAACATGACACTGCTTAAATAACTAACAAATGACACATTTCTAAAGAAGTCAGAAGACACTGCTTGTTTAGAAAGAACTCTCAAATTTCTACCTAAAATCATGGCTCCCTGTGGGTAAGGGTCACAGCAGTTGTCAGTAATGGTCAAAACAGCAGTGTCTGGATTATCCCTGCATTGCTTAAATGAAAGAGAGAATGGAATTTGAGCAATGATAAGTATTAGCAATATACATGTCACAAACAGATTTCCCTGAATTGCTGTGAGGAAATGTCTCAACTTTGGCATTGAGGAAGGGTTGGGTTTCTCCAGTAGAGGGGAGCTGATGCCCTGAGGTCAGCTGTGTCTCTTCAGCAGCTCAGTCACTCCAAAACTTCCTCTTCTGGGTACCTCATTTGTTAGAGACAGACCAGCTGTACTGAAAAGTCAAAGAAGAGTGAAATCATTCTTCCTGGAGGGTATATGAGTTATGGAAAGAGAGGAAGGAAGGCAAGGGAAACAACTGGTCTCTTCATTGCTTTTCTTTATCTCTCTTTTCAAAAGGGATATAAATGTCACTTCTCTTTTAATGTATCTGGAAGCTGAAGCACTTCTATAATGGAAATGGTCATTTGGTTCTAGCACCACTGTAAGTTTTCTTTGTGTTGCTTTTCATCTCTCTTCTTGAAGGAATCATCTAAGGGCAGGGTAGGTAGATGTTTATCCTTTCCCTATTAGAAAGCTTGGGTTTGAATGCCTCCTGGTTTGATTTTTTGTTTTGTTTTGTTTTGTTGGGTTCTTTTTTTGTGTAGGTTTTAATAAAGATCATCTAAAATAATTCAGCAGCCTTTATCACTCCAGTAACAAGCAGGGGGCTGTCTCATATTGAGTTTTTCTTTTTCTTCTCCCTTCTTAGCTATATCCCATTAGTTGATAGTTTTAGGACCGAATTGAGTGAATGGGTGCATTCTTTCCTGTCTTTCCTGGAAAGTCCCTCAGGTTGACATGTATTGAGTAGGAGTAAAATTGGCCTTGTGCTTTGTAAGTAAAGCAAAAACTGAGATCATAGAGATATCAGTCAGTTTTTGTTCCTTTCACTTGCACAGAATTCACTTAACTTTCTTTACAGAGATATTTATGAAGCTATAATTAATATTTTTTTTTGTGTGCCTTGAAGTGTTCTGATGAGCAGAGCCCTGAGTGCAAAGGTTTAAACAGCTGAGGCAAACTATACCACATGTGCTTAGAAAAGCATTTGCAAAATACTTTGTGAAATGGTGAAGTTTTCTTCCCACACACATCTACATGTGATGCATCATGCACTCTGCCTAATGAACTCTGGGGTGGACTGGAGCAGAGCTGTATCTTTAGAGATGTGCTACAGAAATAGAGGCAATGAAAGGAGAGTTTTCTGTCTATCAGCTGCTGGCTCGTCTTAAGGCTTAGTCTACCCAATTTATTTGTTATAGGAGAATCTCTGATTTTGCTTCAGCTTCAGCTTGGTAGATAATAGAGCTTGACACCAGCTCAAATCTTTTGGGGCTTTGTTTTTGGGACACAATATAAATAGGTAAATAGGTGAGAGGTGAGAAGTTGAAATGCTTGTAGGCAATACAGGTAAAATACAGCTGAAGCAATCTATGCTTCAAAGCCTCTAGCCTCCTGTGTTTGTAATGGACATTGTAGGCTATAGGCAGTGATGACTTGTCTGCTAGGCTGCTTCCTTCATTTCCTGCTCTTTTCACATGAGGAATTTTTTTTTTTTTTTTTTTAATTAAAATCTTTAAAAAAACTTTGGGACTGACTGTGGCAAAACAATTCAGTTGTATTCTATTGCACACACTGACTGCCTTTGCAATAACACACCTGAGTATGGGGAGTGGCTGAGATTGGGTATAAATGTCACATCCTGAACCCAAATGCAGTGGTAATTACACCTCCAAAACATTAGAGTTTGCACATGGAGACTTTGTCATATGCTAATGCTCTCATTTCCAGCATATTTGCATGCACTGATGAATGAAATTCCTCTCCAGCCTCTCTTTTATCAGAGGCATGATTTATAGCTTTTAGCCACCCACGGTCACAGAGGAAGCTGGGAACAGAATCTGACTCTGAGCTGATTTAATCATGGAACCATCCTTCCATGTGTTGAGTGGGTTTGGAAAAGTTCAGGAGGGTTGACCTGGCTGTTTCTCCTGAAAATCAGTATTTTGTTTCTCACCAGAAGGTCAGAGATGGGGAAAATAATTCAAAAATATAACTGAAATCCACCAGTCTCAAAATTATGAAGTCAATTTTGCAAGGCTGCTTTACTCGCTTGATACTTATCTGCCTTATAAATGGGACAACTCCAGGCTGTTGATAGAATTTTTCTATTTGTTTGATTTACATATCTTCTTTTGTTCCTTGAAAAGGAAATACATGAAGTTCTGATATGGGTCAGACTTTTCTGTCCTATCAGATTGCTGGGTTTTTTTATACTGAAACTCTTTGTGGTTCATCATAGCCATTTCCCAAAAATACTACTTTTTATGTACCTTTAGTGTCTTCAGTTTATTGACAATTATGCACACGTGCTCAGTGTCAGCAATGTTGTTCAGCTGTCTTTGTTTGAGCAAGAGCTTTGTAAAAAGCAACTGAGCTACTGCAATGGGGCCAGAGTAGTTGAGAAATATTTGCTGTATCCCATTAATCTACATTATTTCATCGGTGCTTTATAATCTCCCTCATGTGATGACATGAAAGAATTTTGCTAACAGTAGTAATCTGTTAATAGGACTTGGACTATGGCCCATTTTTAAGAACTTTAACCAATCATTTTGTGAGATTCAAGGAGAAAGTGGGTTATAGAATGACTTTTAATATGCTCAGCTGTGATTTCAGATAGATAAAAATTGTTCTTTGTTCAAATAATTGTTTCTTTTAAAACTGGAAGTGTACTGATGACTATTCTGACAGAATAGGAGAAAAGAGAAATACAGTTCAGCTGAACCAGTTTGAAGGTGGCATAGCTCTGTGCTTTGGTTTACCAGACCCAAGTTGTTTTGGGTCTTTGGGAAAATTATCTAATCCCTTGGAGGTTCAGTCTGCCCCGTGGTGGGGGTGATATGACTGCTTCCTGCCTCAGCAGTGCTAGTGGTAATAAATACCTTAAAGATTATCAGGAGACACAGTTGGGTTAGTGTTGCACCAATGATCTTACAATGAGGACACAATGGTAGTGCTGAGTTTTCAGCAGCAGGCATTTCTTTTCTCTTTTCCCACTGTTCCAACTTCTCTTCAGCACAAGCAGAGGTAGAAAAATATCTTGAAAGTGCTAGTGGAATGTCAATAACTGAGTAGCAAGTAGGTAGGCTTGTGGGATATCAGTCCCACAACTTATTTAGGTAAGTGATATCAGTGATATTATCAAAGGCAGGTTTTTCTCTTGTTCCTCCCACCACGGTATAGCTTCAGTTTTTAACTGTGACCTTTGGTGCAGATTAAAAATAAGTCTATGCATTTTCCCTTTGTTTTTTTCCCACTTGTACAGGAAAATATCTAATCCAATGCAGCTTTTTCAGCCACTGAATATTTACAGGGAGATCAGAGACCTGGTTCTAGACTGACCAGTGGTTTATTGACCAGTGCTTGGTGTAATGAGCAAATTTTTTCTGCAGGGAGCCTTAGGTTTTAACCCTAATGGAAATGCTCCCTTTGCTATCTGTGCTTCTTTCTAAATCTTTTTGAACACAATGTTTTCTGCAAGTTGTGGTGACAGGAGATCAGCGAAGAAAGATTGTCACGTCTCTGGTTCTGCAGCAGAGCACTGGGCAACCCCCTCCACCAGACTTTAATAAATGCATACCAGAGGCCATAACCAGTAGTAGAAACTCTCATGAGTTGAATCAAGCAGCAATTTGAAGTTGTGCTGCCTGGCTTCTGCAGCTACTTGGAAGACAGGTAAACTCTGTAGCCTGTAAAACAGCTGAAAGTCAGACAGAGATGCCAAGGGAAGGGAGCAGAGAAGTCTCTATCAGAGAGATGCTCGAGAGAGGTTTTGGAGCAGGATCATGTCTGGCAGAGTTCTTGCCCAGTACAACCCACATTGGCTACAGATTTTATCACACAGCACTACAGTCACATAGCTGTAACTTCCTCATCTGGAGTTCCAGGAAGGGAAAAGAGAGAGATTATCTAGAGTATAGCTTTTTCTTATATTTATTTATCTTTTGGCTAGCAAAAATACTACAGTGTTTCTTTTTTACCTAATGTGGGTTTTCTGGCCATCTCACCATCATCTTTCTTCTGTTTTAACTTCATATCAAAAATAGCCATGTTAGCAGGGAAATTGTCACTAAAGCCTCACTGAAATTACTGTGATGTGTTACTGTCAACAGATGATCTATATGTCTTCATTTACATGTCTTCATTTACATTTCAGGCAAGCAATCTCTGAAAATGCAAATAAAAGGTTTGGTGCAGTATGGGCTGTAAGGAGGAGGAACAGATGTGAAGGAAAGCTTTTTACTACTGCTTCCTTTCATGGTGGTGATTAGTAAAGGAAGATACAGCTTTATAACGTGTGTATTGTAGCAAAAACTATTAGCCAGGGCCTGCGACTCACTGAAGAAAGGCTTCGAAAATGCAAAATCTTGCACTGCACAGCTCTTGGGTTCAAACCTGGCCTAGGGTATTTGCTGGATATTGTTGGGTATTAGATTTCTTATTACAGTAGCAATAAGCAGTCCTATCCAGCAGACAGACACAAGGTGTTAGCACAACAGCATTGTAGTCAACAGGGCTCATGTTCTTATTACTTCTTTTAAAACAAAACAAAACAAAAAAAACCCAATAAACCAAAATCAAACAAATTGAGTCTCAAACAAGTTTTAGGCACCCATATGCCGGGTTTGACAGGAAGACAGCCTCCCTTAGACTTTCCTTATATTCTTGCAGCACCTCTGTGCAGCTTGGAGGATACTTCTTGTGGTCCTCCTACTCCACATGTCCAAGGCCCCTGTAATTAATTGGTATCTTTACAGGATACAGGGTCTGCCAAGTAAGCCACTGTCCCCTCTCAACAGTGATTCTCATGGCTGGGGACTTGCACCCCACCCTCTGACTTTCCTGCTCTCTCAGCAGCTCCATTCAGCATTGGCTGGGCTGCCCCTTAAAGGCCGTGGTGGTTCTCCTCACCTTAGGGGGTCCCCTAAGGTGACAATGCCAAGTCTTGAGACCAGAGCAGCAGCATGAGATTTAATTAACTGGCCATCTTGCCTTTGGCATATGTGATCAGACAGGAGGGACAAAAGCTCTGGATTTTTCAAAGTACAGAAAGCACAATTTCAGCAGTGGAATATCTTTACAGGGAGGTAAACTAGGAAGATGATGCAGCTCCCATGTTTCTGGAATCTCTGGGACTTCAGTATGTTACAGTGCCTTCAGCCTCTATGCTTTCATTCATTGCAACTTTTTGTTCCACATTATTTTCTGCTAGGGATCTTCTTGGAGCATAGAAGGTGAGAGTTTGCCTTCATTTCCCCATTTGCCCTTCATTTCTTATTACACTAGTAAATGTAAGGAGTATCTTTAGACTGTTCCCTTCCTTTACACCACTAGTTCAGCAAATTCCTAAAACAGGGAAGCAGTCCAATATAATGGGACAAACAGATGAAGAAACAGCGTTCATGGTATCTACAGTAGTAGAGTGTTTCTTGCCTCTTCCTCTGGTCTAGAATCCACTATGTCCAGTAGATGCTGTTAAAGATAGGATACTAAAGTCAATGAATTTCAGGTCTAATTCAAAATACAGGTGTATTTTTTTGTTGTTTTTAGTTTTTGCTTCTTTGTTTTATGTGTTTGTTTCATCTGTAGTACATCAAAAGAAAAGAACATACAGTTCAAGGCAGGTTCAGTAATGAAAATACGTCAATATCCAAACAATATTGTAAAGCTCATACTGAGGCTTCTCCATATGGTATGTTGATATTGCCAGCCAAAAACACAACATGCAACTTCCAGAGCTGGGTTCGGTGAACTTTTAAATCTGTACAAAAATAACTGGTGACAGCTTTCCTCATTGCCAAATCCTTTCTCCTCTCTCCCAGAAAGAGCTGTTCCCCTGCCAGTTTTCAGCACCTCCTTCTTCCCGTCTGCTTGTTCCTTCCTCCCTCTGTTCTGCTTTTTCTCACGTTTGTGTGAATATTCTCCATCCCCAGTTCTTGTGATGGAGAGAGGATGCATCGGAGCTCTCTGCCCATCTTGCTTTCCAGAGACATTACATCACCTGCTGCTGAGCAAAGCTGATTCCCTGCAGCTCTCCCCTTCCCAAACATGGTCTGTCTTGGATCTGTCCAGTTGTCTGGGTGTGTGAATCAGTATTGCTGACCTGTCTGCAGAGTCTGCTGGTTTCCTTGTCCTCAAATTTCCAAAACAGCGATCAGTTCCCGAGCCTTGGAGCAAAACACAAATGTGTGGCTGAAACCTCAGCTCAGGCTGAGGAGAGCACAGCTGTGGGGTGATGCTCACTGACCAAAACCCCCATCACAGACCTGTTCTCACAGGGCTCTGCAGCCTATGTAGGAGTGGACCTAGATGGTGCTGTTTTTTCTCTCTAGGTTGTTGTCCCTAGATTTGGGAGCCTGCAACTGTTCACAAGAAGAGCTACATATGATGTTAGTGTGCAATAATTTACTTTCTTTTTCAGTGTTGTAGGCCAGTAGGAAGTGAGGGTGATGACCTCCAGCCTTCTTTGTAGGTCACCATGATATACTTGGCTTTTATCAGGAATTATTTTAATATTACACCTGTGGATATAATACTCAGGATACCTTTCACAGATGTGATTTCCAGAACTGTGAAAGACCTCTCCATCAGAAGTGTTGGTGGGAACAGCACAGGAGTTGTGATCAGAGCATGAAGTACTTGTTGCACTGAAGTGGGAAATTAGGGAGCAGAGTGCTGAGCTGGGAGCAGTGCTAATAGCTGCATGGGCCACTGCTGATGGCAGTGAGATGAGGCCATAAGGTGATTGCAGGACAACAGGAGGTGACAACATAAAATGTTGTTTTCCTGTTGCTATTTCCTGGGCAGGCTATCTGTCCTCAGACTGCTGCTGCCGATTATTTGATTTGTCTCCTTTCTGTCTCCCTAAATAATGCCTTTTTATCACGTCCTACTCTCTCACTACTCATTTGGGCTGCTAAGTATCTACTCATCTTTTTCATGAAGAAACCTTCTGTGTTAGTGTATTTCTGCTCCTTAAAGCAGAGCTTATTGGGTTAGTCTGGTTTGTGGTAACACCACACAAGTACGGGCATTATTGTGATTTCTGCCAAAACCCATAAAAATACCGAGGACAATGACAGGCAAAATAGGTTCCGTTAAACATGTCAGTGTAGCTAGTTGTTGTGTTCTTTGATTAGGTCAATTACCCTTAAATTCTCCATCCCTGAGGGGTTAAGCCACCCTCGGTGACTGTCACAGGGGCTCCAGGGCCAGAGGTGGCATGTGTCACACCTCTGTGCCTGGTCTGTGCCGATGTGACTGTAAGTGTGGGCATGTCTGCACGGTGTGAGCCGTCTGCTAACTGGAGCAGTTAAATGAGAACAGAGGCTCCTACCTCATTAGGATTTATTCCTGATATATAAGCACCTTTTTAAAACTTATGTTTGATAGACATTTCATAGAGAAATGGCTCATATGTAACCTCTAGTTACACAAGTTCAAAAATGTAGAACATAGAACAGTACTAATTTGGAATGTAATGAATTAACAAATGATGATTAATGACATCCAGCTCAAGAAAGTCTGTTATTTTGAGGGGACAGAGGTTTCCTCCTCTGCTGTTGGGGATTCTAATGAAAAATGTGTCATTGTGGAGTAACCAGCAGACATGAGATCAGTAGCAAAGTCCTTTTTTTTTTTTCCTATCACTTCTCTCTTTTGAGCAATATCTGTCCATCAGTATAGAAGGGAAAATGCGTCATAATACTGTAAGGCATGAATTAGAAATGACAGGAGAGATGATAGTGGATATCACAGAGATGAGTCAATGCTGCAAGAGGTGGATGAACAATATGAGCACAAGAAATGTTCTAAATGACCAAAAAAAAAGGATATATTTTTTACACTGTGGGAAGAGTTGGAAGTATCAGGGGTGTAAAAGTAGGTTGAAATGAAACTTTAAAAAAAAAAGACATGTCTGGTCAATTAAAAATTTTAATCCACTGAAAAATAAGAAATAAAAAGATGTTAAGTTAGATTAAGTTAGAAAATCACTTCATAAAGTGACAAAAATGAGAAGGCATGCTTTTTTCAAAGTCCAATAATTTCCCTGTCTCAATAGACATTGTAGGCCCCTTTTTGGTGAAAGGAAAGGAGTAGTAATATCATATTGTATTAATTATTTATAATTTTATGGACATCCCATAAGAGTATCTCTGTGGAAATAATTATTTTAAATAGATGTCTAAGGTTTCTTTAATAAGACACCCATGTAATAGAGCTGCAGTACTGTGGAATCAGTGGAAATTTGACCGTAATTTTACCTTTTATTGTCATTAATATGCTACAGGGCTTTAGGAATAATTATGTAGTTTTGAAGTACATTTTGGTAGTACTGCTAAGTAATTTGTTTTTTATTTTATTTCTTCTTTGTGTCCTTCCTGTCTTTCATTGATTTCTTTCTTTCAGGAACAGTGTATCATTTTGATACTAAAGTTGAAGGAATTGGGAGTTTCTCAGCAAAAGGTCTAGTGAGAAAACTGAAGTAGCTTAAACCAGAAATAAATCATAGAGTGGATTCAGATTTGGCATAAAGGGCAGAAAATAAAAGATTGTAAGGAGTACATGTTGCTTGTCTCCTTGAGTCATCTGGGGATTTCTCCACTGAACCATGGCAGTGTCACACTGTCAGCACAGGGAATGTCCTGGTTCACATTGAGGTCCTCTCTGCTCTCCTTCCAGCTTACTGGCACTGCTGGGAACTTTCTTAGGTAAAGGCAAGCTTTGATGTTTCTGGACCAAACTATTCCCATTAATTGCTTTTAAGGCCTTTGCTGGTTTTAAGTACCACATTTCTCCCCACCTGTGCTCTTCTCAAGAAAAGGAAAAAAAGCAGTTAGAATGATACAAATTTCATTGCAATGCGTTTGGTTTAATGTCTCTCAAGCTCTTCAATCATGTTATCTTGCTTCATGCTGTGTCAGTCTCTGTCAGGAGCGAAGAAGAAACTGTGAGAGGATGCTCAGGGACACTGATGAGCTGGAAACGTGAATCTGTTGCTGCATACCCACTTCTCACTTGTGTTATGGCAGAATCTGAAAATCCATCCATCCTCTATGTGGCCATTTTTAAGAGTTGAGCCTCAAATTTTCTTCCTGGATCATAAAATGAGCTGGACAAGAGTGGACTTATGTGTGATTGCACTCCAAGACTGGCATTTTCAGAGTGTGTACAACCCTCCAACCTTAGCCCCATGGAGCCTATTCTTTCCCAGAAGATTTTAATAGCAGGGGTAGGCCAAGGACAGCTAGTAGTAGATCACAGGCTGAATTATTGAATTCACTTGTCACCTTCATGATTTTATGTGCTTTCAAATTCATGTCATCATTAAGAAGGCTTCCCCTGACTGACTGCTGTCCAACCAGAAAGCCTTATATTTTATCCAAGGTACTATGTTTAAAGCAATTTTGTGTTTATTGGCTATTCCGAGAACAGGGCTATCTCTGCAAGCATAAATAAGACAAGGTACCCAAGGAATTTTTTCACATATAGCCTACACTGTTGGGTTTTTGCCCCATTGTGTCTGGAGCAACAAGTCTATTTTCATGTACTTAATTTCTTTTATAGGATGTTCTGGGTCTTGTTCCCATGGACATCTACAGAAATACCCTCTTTGTTGGTGCTTGCTGTGATTCACTAATAAAAGAATAAGTGTTAAGGAGTGATGACACAAACCTTGAAAACTGAAACTCTGCTCTTAGCCTGAAAGCAGTGTTTGTGTTCAAATGTACAAGCACAGCAGCAGTTTTTTCTGATAAGTGCATCTGTGAAGTCTTTCCCAGCAGTGTGGTTTGTTAAGGACTTAGACATGTAATTATTGCTATGTTGGGTGTCTGTTGTGCATGCAAATCTTGTATGAATCACTAAGAAAACAGCTTTGTCTGTCACATGCAACTTCCACTCTGTCATCTAGAAATGTCTATAAGGAACATATTTCCTGTGCAATGCCTTGGCCCCTGAGCAGTGTGCTGGGGTCTTCTAGTGCCAAGCTGGAAACTTAAAATATTCCTCCCAGACCAAAAAAGGTTAACAAAATGCTTAAAAGCTGGTCATGGCAAGCTATGAGAGATTTTGTGACAACCACCATTGACAAATACAGTTCAAATTGATTTTTAGGGATTAAAAATATAAACATGGGCAGAATTAATATTGAGTTTTGGCTTTATCAGGCTTTTAACTCTGAGAAGAAAATAATTCAAAATTTATATTGTGCAGAAGAGATATCAGAAAATTATAAGTGCTAAAGAAAGCCAGAGGGGACAGGGAGAATAAGTAAAAGCATCAAGAATACCAAATTGGAAAGTGTCTGGAAGAGTGGTAGGTGGGTCTTGATCAGGGGAAACAGTTGGGTCTAGACTTAACTAACACATGGTCACTACCTTCCTTAGCCAGCACCTGAGGCAACCCAGAAGGATTTATGTGGGCCAAAATTAATGGCAGGTCAATATGAAACATTACATTGCTTTAATTATCAGCAGTAAATTGAGTCTTATCAGAATAAACCAGCCTGTAGAGATTTTCCTGGTGTGCAGGGAGATTATGTGTGCTCCTTTATAGTTAGGAAAAAAAAATCTTAATACCATCTATAGTTATTTTTAATAACTGACTGGTAGTCATTTTTGGTGTTGTCAAAGGCTAGGTAGTAACTTGTCTTGGCTTTCCTTCAGGTTCTTCAGGTTTGGGGTTTTTTGAGGGGAGGAACATAGGTTTCCATATTTCCTTCCCCTTTGCAATCCTTCAGTGACGTTATAGGCCTGTGCATGGGAAGCAGTTCCCAGTTTTGTTCCTGCAATCAGCTGTGGTTGCAGTGAAAGCTGTCAGGAGATCTGGCTACCTGATGCTTTCTGCACATTAGGCAGATAATTTACAATTATCATTCGTGAATTTAATTATTTATATATGCAAGAGGGTATAGCTGCAATGAAGATTCCTGGGGCCCTTGGAAAAATGAGATCCCCAAATTGATAGCATTTCTATTTCTCATTCTTAAAGTGTATTTGAAGTGAATCTGAAATCAGGATTGAAGACCAAAAATTAGTTCATTAAGACAATTGAACTTGTTGATCCCTTGCAGGATGATTAAATGTACTCTCCAGGAGGAGAAAAGAAATTCCATCTTTCCGAGGACAAGAAAGAAGCAGCCCTGAATTTTTTTCAAGAGGTTCACTCAAGAACACAGCTTCAGTGAAGGTTAATGAATAAAAAGCACTTTGCACAATTGCAGCTACCCCTGCCTCAAGCTGGGGACATTGTGATCACTGCAGTGGCATCCTTTTGTTCAGGAGAGGTTCCTCCCACCACCGTGCACAGCCGCAGGCATCTTCTGATGCCTTGACTTTAGATGGAAGGTTTTCCTGCACTGCCACACACCCACGAGGATGAACAGCATGTGGAGTCACTCCACTCAAGGTGTGTGGTGGTAAAAGCTCTTCCTGCACATGTGCACATCCCTTCTGTGTTCAGTGCTGCCTTGAAGGTTTATCCTGGAAACTTAGCCTAGCTCCGGCTTAGGCCAGGAGTCCTTGTGCCAGTGCACACACACTGCTGGGCTGTGTGTTCTTGTCCAGCTGGTGAGGCAGATTAGAGCCCAGGCTGTGTTTGAAGGTGAGCTCTGACCTGCCCACACTTGCAGGAGGCTGTAGATTAAGTCAGGGGAAAGGAGATCAGTTGTTGTAATGTTCCAGCATGCTCCTATAGGCATGGATATTCCTCAGGCAGCTCTCTTCCAAGTCAGCATTTTGACCAGGGGGATTTTGAGGATTTTGCACACTGGTTTGGGATTTTAGGATATCTCACAGCCCATGTGCAAGTGCAGAGCATGAGAATGTCTGGGCTCTGGGTGAACTGTAACTACAGAGTATATAAAATGGAGTTGACACCATCATGGGCATATCAGACTCCTCACTCCTCATGTGATCTCATATAGATATCTGCTTCCCTCTGAGGTGAAGAAGTGGGTATCTTGGGCCTATGAGGAACATTTCTGTGTGCCTGTGAGAGCCAAACTCTTAGTGGTTCCTGGCTTAGTTTCTTCAGAAAAGAGTGTGGTGCCTCAAGTCTGTGTTAGTATGGTTGTGAAGCTGGAGATGGTCCCAAGAAAAAGGTTCCATGGCAAAGCCTCTTGTATTTCTGTAACTACTTCAACACCTTTCAGAACACCAGGAGAAGCTTCCAGAGGAACACCTGTCCTCACATAACTAATGGCACATCCAGAACGACATGTCATGTCCAGGTCTCCTGCCTTGGTGTACAGCTACTGTCCAAGCTCCCCTGCAGTTCTCCAAAAGTTTTGCGACAGCTCTGTACCCAGTCTCACAGGACAGATGCTCTGGGAATGACAAAGAATGAGGCTCTTGGAATCTTCTCCAGTGAATGTGAAGAAAATTTTTATCTTCAATAATTCACATGACTGCTTTTTCTTCATTCTTTGTTTGACAAATTGTTTTCTATTTACAGCCAGCACATTTTAATGCCTTCTCCCTCCCCCCAGCCTACTGGGTTCTTTTTTTTTCTCCTTCTGACAATGTTACCATATGGTTCTATTATTCAGAGATTCCTCAACATGTATTGCAACAGTCCTGAAAAATAATTAGGTGCTGCTGTGGTGTAAAAGCACATCTGTGTTCAATGGCTTCCTCTGGAAATTATGGGATAAAATGTCCCAAGACATTTTTCTGTCTTTCTATTTTCTCTCTGCCCTTTTTTGCCCCTCCTGGGCCCCCAAAAGTATTATAATAAAGGGAAGAAATTCTGTTTGAACTGCTATTTTCATTTTCTTTCTTAAAAGCACAGCACAGTGTGATTGGAAGATTTTTTTGAGCTGTGACTAGGGAAAGAAATCTCTGGGGAGAAAAAGGTATATATTTAGCCTCTGTACATTTAGAATATAACTTAATTCTATGGTGATAACCAATGATTTACACCCTTTAATCCAAAAGTCCTCCCGTGCCCTGTGGGGAATACAACATATGTCCAGCAAATTGGTAACCATATGCTTCAGTGAACACATGCTCTCTCAGCCCTTCCCCTGCTTCATTCCATTGATGGTTCCCTGCTAAAGTGCTCTGGTGTCACAATTTATTCTGCCTTCATTGAAGTCTTTGTGAAGACAAGAGTTATTTTAGGATTCCTTCTAGTATTGCACATTCTGTATTTTGCAAGGTTTCAGGCAGTTGTTTTTGCTGGGGAATTTCACAAGTGAATCGATGAGTAAAAGTTTTCTCAGCTCCTGATGAGAGTCAGGCATATCTCCTCCACAAATTTTTCTCCCAAGTGTGTATTGGGAAAATAAATTAAAATCAGCGGTTTCAAAATTAAAATCAGAAATTTCAAAAGCGGTTTGTTCCTAAATCCTTTATTTCACTCGTGTTATCAGTCCTCTAGTGCTGCCACTGAAACTGTAAAGATTGTAATGAATAATCCTTCTTTGTCTATTGGGCACATGGTGAAATAGAAAGAAAAAAAAAAACATATATGTATTTCTTTCCTCCTTGTGGTCTCTTTTAAATAGAAATGCTATAACAGAGCAGGAACACTGGCTGAAAGATAAAACTAGTTCATGCAAAGCGAGACCAAATACATTAGCCTGCAGCTACCCTCTTACAGCAGGAAAGATTATCCCAGATAAGCAAAAGCAGGGTAATGTTGAACAAATTAGCTTGACTGATGAACCCTGAACTCTTGTCAGTATTAATGCCTGCTAAGTTAAGCAGGCCCAGGCTTTATTATGAGGACTTATCCTCAGAGGCCAATGCAATATAACCTATTTTTTCTTACAGATGTCATGTAGGAGGGGCTCTGGGTTTTTTCCAATGATCTCAACAGGATTTTACAGTTTTGTTTTTTTCCCTAACCTGAAGGAGTCATTGTAGTGACAGTGGCTGGAGGTGAGTGGCTTTGATGGTGCTGTGCTGCTGGTGTATCCTGTGCTGAGTTCTTTGCATAAGGATGGACTTTGTTCTGTGTTTGCACCTTGTGAAGGAGCCTGAGCTGGCTCAGCTGGATCAGTCCCTAGGCATTGCTGCAACAGTGGCAATCTGGGTAGCCACTCCTGATTACCTTCCTGACAGCACGGTACCTTAGAGTTCATTTGCTTTTTCCACATTTAGACATTTGTTTCCTCCCACTGCATACCCTTATCCCCTTCCAAATTCAGACTTAGAAAACCAGAGCCCATCAGTCCTCTGTCAAAGGGTGCTTCTGAGTGAGTACGGCATTATGAAGGTTTGCCACCCAATCTTCCTCTCAGCAGCCAGGTGCAACATTGTCATTTTGTGGAGGTTTACTCAGAGGGAGGTAGGAAAATGTATATACTGCAGACTGTCACCGCAGTGGAGTCAGCCTGCTGCCACACAGGAGCTCTGCTGCCCAATGGGATTCATGGGCTGGTGGGTGGCTGGGTTGTGACAGGCATGCAGAGGTGGGTGTGCTGTGAGGACAGCGTGCTTTCCAGGGTGTCAGAAGCTTCTCTTCTGTTTGTCTGGCCTTTATCATGAAGGCAGCCTGCTCTTTAGCACTAGCCAGGGGACAGCAGTGAAAAGAAGGTGGCACAGGGTGTCAGTGCAATGCCACCAGCCAGAGATAGTGGGAGAACCTGGGGCAATGGGTGCCAGCTGCTAGGGGTCATGGGCTGAGATATCCAAAGGGACACCACTGGGCATCTCAAGTATTGAACTGAGCTTTGATGTAATGTGTTCTAATGTGCTGAAGAATGATTTCACCATTAAAGTCTTTAAATTATTTGGGAGCTGAGGTACAGGAGAAAAATCACACACTTCTCTGACTCTCCATTTCCTCCCCTTATTCTTTCATTCATGGGCATAAAAGGAAAAACCCACGTCAAATATTTACTGATACGTATTTGAAAACCATCTGGAGTAAGTGGTATGATTGGTGTCGGATGTGAACTCTCCTGGGATGTCAGGAAAGGGATGGGAAAAGTTGGTGCTCTGGTTTTACTGCTTGTCTATGGGTTCCCAGTGCTTCTGAGGTACAAGAATAAAGATAAGCTTTTGCTTTGAGCTGCAGCATCCGCTGGAAGGGGCCTTAGAGATACATGTTCCCATG
Source organism: Muscicapa striata striata (assembly GCA_030060385.1). Classification (NCBI taxonomy): domain Eukaryota; kingdom Metazoa; phylum Chordata; class Aves; order Passeriformes; family Muscicapidae; genus Muscicapa; species Muscicapa striata. The sequence continues at coordinate 3,430,434 of JAREIS010000023.1, read as the reverse complement.
AGGAAGAGAATATTCGTCCTGTCACAATGTCAAATTCTTTTCCCCTCCTCTTCCCAATTTGGCATGGTGCTTGCATATCTCCTTCCCAAGGGTACTTGTTTGGTTTTGGTTGCCTAAGGGGCAGATTGGGAGACAAGAAATCAAGATTTTTATTCTTACCTCTGACATAATATTCTTGTGACCTTGGGCAAGTAGATTTCTGTGCAAGACTGAAATAATCTTTTATATAATGCAGGCAGTAATTCCCTATTTCAGAGCACTATGAGGAAGTTGGTTCACATTTATAGAATTCAGACCTGAGCTGAATTTGCTTAGACTGAATTTGTTAGGAGAATCTGAGGTTGAGACTTGAGTTCAATCTGTTCAGTTAATTTTTGAGATTCTCTTGGGGAGGCTGCTCAAACTGAAAAATCTTCCCAGCAGATTGACTAAAATATCTATGTTTATTCTGGAGGAGTAACACCAATAGTGTATATGTATCTATATATATAGATAGACATAAAAATTCTCCAGAAATGTGTAGACTTCAGTGGATGAGCTATTTTTATTACAGGAAAGGCTCAAAAAGAAAATATCCCTGGAAAGCTGTGCTGTGTTCATTGAATATTGCTGTGTGTCTTTGCTTCTCATCTACCCACTGTAAAGGAGTGGCAAACAAAAGCTCTTTTGTCATGAAAATCACCCACCCACCTCTGCCAACTGTCAGTCAGAGAAACAATAAATTTGAGAGCCAGATGTGCCACCCACCAAAAAAGGGTATGTGAGATTAGGTTAAAGAACAGAGAAAGAAATCTGCTCTCATTATAGTCCACCACAACAGTGCAAAAGCAGCTCTGCCAGCACTGCTCCTCTACCCCATTAAGGGAGTTGATGTGACCATCTGGCTTTCTCTGGGTTCAAGTTTTCATGGGCACAGTTCCCATCAACACCACAAAACGGAAATAATTTGTTCCCGGACTTGATTGCAACACAAGTTGTAATTGAGTCCTTGACTGTTACAGTCTAGATTGGGCCATGGCGTAATTTAGGGTGAACCAAGAATATAGATGGGAACAAATATGACAAAGGAATGTCATAGGTTGAAACTAAATCTGGCCGCAGCTCATAATTAAAAATTGAAATAAAAAATCCCCAGCAGACACAGAGGGGTTTATGAGGCTATTCTTGTTCACATGATGCAATCTCACAGTTCAATGCCACCAGGAGTAATGACTTTTCACCACTTCCTTTCACCTTCCTGATGTCAGCTGGTAATTTTGGGGACTCAGGAGTCTCTGATGATGCTGCACCCTGCACACTTGTGTCCCACTGTGGCTTCAAAATGGGAGCTGGAACAATGGCAAGTGCACTGGACTGAGTTGAAGGTGCAGTTGAAGGCGACTGTCCAAGAAAGCAGCTGGTTGCTTTAGGTGTATCCTGGAATCACTAGAATAATATATTTGATATTGATGCTGTAGTTCTGAGGCTAACTTCAGGCTATTCAAACCAGTCATCTGCTCAGCAAACCCAAAATTACAGTGCCACGTGCTTAGTTTGCCTGAATGGACAAGCAAAGGGAGTAATCACAGTGACAGTCAATTACTGCACCAGAGCAGCTTTGGTGGAGTAGGGCATCAACAGGGACATCTCCAGCAGCTTTTCGACATTTACTGGAACAGTGGCAATTTTGGAACAGGAAAAATATTTCACAATAAAATTAATTCCCTTTTCCCCTCAGGTAAATATGCACACCATAATAATGTTATAGGTATTATGTAATGCAAGGATAATTTTGTCCCTGGTTGCCAGTTCAGGATTCCTGCTATCTAGTAATTTCCAAATGCTTTATTTGGCTTGTCAGATCACAGGTGCTCATCTGACCCAGCCTGCTGTCCTGTTGTAGATGTCAGGAGGATGTGGTACTGGTGTTACTGTGCTGATCAGGTGTGTGGTTACTTCTGTTTTGTTTTTCACAGGAGAATTACAAAGATGCTTGTGACTACGCTGCTGTTCTAAGATTAATTTCTTTATACAACACAACTTATTCCCTTCGTGCTCTGCAAACTGCACCTCTGCTAGGTATAGATGGGACTCCACCAGCAACACTGGAGGACTGGCTAATGCATAATATAATCTCCCTGTATAGGAGTGCCCTGGGTACTTTTGGGATTCTTAGTCTTCACAGCACTCAGTTGTACTTTAGCTTCACGTAACCATGGAAGAGCTGATAAAATCCCTTTTTCAAAGATTGTGTTTAAAAGCCATGTATGTGGCCTGCAGCTTTGCATAGTTTTGTTCCACTACCCACAGGCATCAGATATATTCAATTCATTTCCTGCTTTCCAAAAATATTGATCAGAACAGTTCTGTGGGGCTGAGCTGGCCATTGCCCAAAAATATTATATAAGGGCTGTACAGCTACTGACGAAAACAGCAGAGTATTTCCATCAAGCCCATAACAAGCTGCAGACATATTTTTTCCCTCTCTCCCTTCACAACTCCTCTCTGCCTCAAAAGAAATTTCTTGATATTTCCCACTGATGAAGCAATAATGTGCTACTCTTTACAAAGCCAAAAAACCTTCATGACTATAGCACAAAAAGCTGCAAACCAGGCTTTCAAAAGATAATAATGCTTTGGTGCAGCTACATACAGGACAAAAATTGTTTGAGGGAAGCAAGATACCAGAATTAGAAATTCAATACTGGAAAACAGCATGCATTTCCTGTCACTGTGATGCTATTATATAGAAAAGTCTGCTGCCAGGCCAGCTCTTCTGTGTGTCCCTTTGATAAACAGACAGAATCTACCCAAATATCAGCCCCTCTCTGCATCAGCTGTGATCTTCTTAGTAACTTGTAAATAACTGGCCCTAACAAGCTTGCTCTGATACAGCCAACACATAAATAATTGCTTCCTGTATAAATTTCTACCTGGTTCATGGTGTGACACCAAATCACTCCTTCATTTGTAGTTTTGCTACCTGAAGTGTTAATTTGGGTGGCCTGATAACTAAATTGGTGTCCAGGAGAGATTTCCAGGCTCTCATGGTGTTGCAGACCAGATTGACTCAATATTCATGGCAGGATACAGCACATCTCCTTCTCCTCCAATGGCATGAACTTGGATCACTCTCAGAATCAACCCAATTTGTGTTCCCTTTCCCCTGGTTTGCAGCACAGAAATTAACTGCTACTGTTCAGAATTGAAACATGTTTTTCTAGAGAAGTTCATCCTGGTGCTGAATTCAGTAACTTTTGGGTTTGTTTCTTTTTGTGGGGTTTGTTTGGGGTTTTTTAAAGCACATTCCTCAGCTATATATCCTTGTTTTCTGTTGAAAACCCGTAGAAGAATCCAAGTCTGCCATAGTTAATGCAGGCACAGGTGATGCAAGAGTGAAACAAAGATCTGCAAATTCGCTGTCACCTTCTTTGTGCCACTGAGCTGTTGTATCACAGTTCATGTAACACTGCAGAAGGTTGTTATCAGCATTAAGATCTGAAAAAAATCTGAAGAAATATTGGGTCCTGTAGTGGTTTCTTCACCAAGTTCTGACCTGGAGGTGGGCCTGGGTGGAAGATTTTAGCCTTTTGCATTTCCAGTGTTTGTGAAAGCACGGATTCCAGTTTAGACTAAAATCTTTATAAATTCAACTAAGGTACATTTGCAAATCAGAGGCCAAATTCCTAAATGGGTGATGGGTTATAACCCATGTAAATAATATGCCTTTGCTTTTTGCCAGTCCAATGAATCTTCTAGATGGGGTGAGTCAGACAAGGGGTGAAAGTTGAACTGTTACCTTGTCTCTCTGGAGAGAGGTTTGGAAAAATCAGTCTTGTCCACATGCTGCAGTGTGAGGAAACTGTGGCCCCAGGGACAAGCAAATCTGGACATTTCAAATCACTCTCCCATGACTTGGCAGTTGAGAGCCGTTTCCACACTGCCAGGAGCCGCCCATGCCCTTTGCACTGCCTGGCATCTGTGTTAGGGGACTGCAGGGAAATGTCTGAATGGCTCCTAAGTCTCTGCTGTGAGAGACCGTCCCCTCAGGGCTGAGATATTTGCTAAAATATGCTGGTGCTTATGCTGATGCACAGGGAGCCCCACAGGTAGAGGGCATCAAGCTCAAGTCTCTAAACTGATGTTTACAGTATTTCTTTATGGTTTGTTTCCCTTGCAGCTTTCCCAGCTAAAGAAGGGAAGTGCTCATTTGGGAAGGATATCTCATTTCAACATGCAGATTTAGGCTACAGTCTTCCATGGCCAGTGAATCAAGATGGACCAATTTCAGGCTGATACTGTTTTCAGAAGTGCAGAACATTCTTGAAATTATTTGACATTGCTCAGGTGAGTGGAATAGGGCTGCCACTCCCACATTCTCTAAATGTTCACAAATCATAATCTCAGAAACTCCTTACTGGGATGCTCAATGCTTCACATCAGCCTAGCCTTACAGAACTGCATGCACACATATCCAGCATAGTGTTTGCTAAAAAGGAAAAATCTGCTGTCACAGAGCTTCCTGCACTAAAATTCAATGACCTGTACCCACATGAGGTCAGAAGTAATTGTGCAGTGTACTGATTCTCGTATTTTAATGTATAATTACGTATGTAATTAATCCTGAAATGTTATTGACTCAGTTAATATAAGTAAACCACTCTACCTTGGAGTTTATTTTTATTTGTATCCTATCAATGCTAAGGACCCTCAGTACATGCAAAGCAGGTTGGTTTGCAGCTGATGAAGCAAATATCTATTTCTATTATTATGTCTAACAGATGCAGAATGAACTTTCAGTAAAAAAGGTCAGCATTCAGACATGTCACCTTGCAGGTGGTGCTATTATATTGCAACTGCAGTTCAGTTTCTGGTTTCCTCGATGTCATCTTCAGTTTCACATGAAAGTCCAGCTCAGAGGTGAGCATGCTCAGTGGGGATGCTAAGCATGCCCTCTAACAAGCTGCTCCAAATTAAAATGGATTCTCTAGAGTGCTTGGAGTGTGGATGTATGCTTTAGGTTTGCACTGTAGGCAAAAGCAGTAGTCCTGTCCTCCCCTGAACATCTGGATACATCTTCCTGCCACCACCATTCTTGATGCTGGCACTTGGAATGGGGAGAAGGATTAGTTTCTGCCTGTCCCAAGATTTTCCCTTTGCAGAGTTTTGATTTCCAGCTGGATCAGCAGGCCAGTTTGGCACTACACCTAACCCTGTGATGACCAGCACCCACACAAGAGAGTGATGGCAGTGTATGGCAGGGAGGAAGCAGTCTCAGAGTGGTTTAAACTGATGATGGAAACAAATCGCTAATGAAAGCTGCTAGCTTGGCTTAGTGCTGGTTCTCCTTCCACCTCTACCGTAGCCATCCCACCTTCGAGTTCTTTCTGGATTTCCTGCTTGGAGTTGGTTGCAATTCTTTCCTCCTAACAAGGTCCAGCTTTAAGGTAGGTCAGGCCACATTATGAAGCCAACAGAGACTCCAGTTTTCATCTGATTTGATCTGTCTGGGGATTTACACTGCATTCTCACTCCAAGGTTTCACTTCTTGCTTTTCATTCAGAAGAAATACAAAACTTGAAACAAAAATTAGTTGAAGCCACAATAGCTCTCTTGCTATCTTTTTGATTTTGGTAACAAAGGCATGGAAACTCAGTCTCTGAATAGTGCTGAGCATCATGTTAAACTTAACTCAAGAGGCCTTTAGCAAACTTAGCGAGCCAAGGTGTAGGTTAGGCCCAGAGCTGCCAATTCAGCTGTGGGTGTAGGGTTCAGTGGTGAGGAATTTGTGTTTTTAGGGATAACTTCTGCACTGGGATTTGCTCTCCAGGTGCTGCTGTGTGTTTCTAAGGCACATTGGCTAGATGGCGCTGGGACACACTTGTGTCGTGGCAGGAGCGGGGCTGGCTTAGGATCAAGTCAAAGGATTGTTTGAGGGTGAACAAACCACAGCCGACACAGTTTTTCAGTGCAGACATGACTTCATGAGTATCCCATGCAGGGCTGAAAGGCAATATCTGCTATTTGTTGTATGCTCCAAGCCTTAATATTTGGGACAAGGCACTGATGAAGTGCAGGATCATTCAAGGTGTCTGTGGAGGTGGGGTGGGAGGTCTGTCAGCAAGTCTGCACAGGATGTCCCTGAAAGGGTCACCTGGTGGGGAATGGCTCTGCTTCTCTTCTTCATGAGAAAGATAGTGTGAGCAAAATGTCTTTAGTGAGACTGCTGTTTTCTTTAAAGAGCTGGGAGGCATGATTTAGGGGAATTAGTAAACTTACCTCATTCCTGATATCCAGGCTGTCTCATAAGCAAAATCTGGGCACTGTGTTGTTTGCAGACAGAACTGAAAAGGGAAGTATCTCGTCTGTGGTTGCTTTTATGAGAAGAGCACTTTTAAGGTTTTCTCATCAATGGAAGCTGTATAAAGCTTCAGTAACTGTGAATAGAAAACACCTCTGTTCTGAGGGTGTTAGAAGATTGCACATGTTTTTTGTGACCTTCCATTGTGTGATAAAAGTTCCAATCCATCTGGGTTGAGCTCCTGCACAGGTTATCTATGATGATTTCAGCCACTCAATGAGGCCCTGTGCATGTTCTGAGTGCTTGAGCTGTTCTCCTCCATCAGACAGCATCATGTAAAGCAATATGATCCATTCCTGACCCTATAAAACCATGCAAAATGGGAGAGGACCTCCAAAGAAGATTCTTACAAGGCGTCTCAGTTTTTTTTGCTTGTCACCAGTCATCTCATCTGGATATCCTTTCCTGACCTGATGCTTGTCTCCAGATGGAGATGTGTTGGTTGCATGGCACTCCACAATGAAGGGCATTTTTTTTCTGCCTGACAGTTGGAGCATGTGTGTAGCCTGCTTTGAGATTCTCCCTCTGTCACTTATTTCTCTCCTGAAGGGTTTCTGCTGGTAATTCACAACATTTTGTTCAAAGGAACTAGGACCAGCATTATTTGGTAGGTTTCTTTCACTGGCTACATCCTGTCCTGCTCTCTTCCAGCAACTGTGAGCAGATAGCAGGGTTGATCCAAACTACCTCTACCAGAAACTCTTCTTTATATCTATCCAACATCTCCAAGTTCCTATGGGAAGAAACACCTCCTAGCACAGATTAAATCAACATCTGAAGAACTCTGACTCTTGGGCAGCTGCTTCTCTCTCTGAGAAACTTGGCTTGAAGGCAGTCAATGAGCAGAACTGACCCTGGTCTGTGTCCAGGCCATGACTGCTCTGCCTTTTTGAAAAAGGCCTCTCTTACAAACAAGTAGTGGAGAGTCTCTAGGGCAAAAGATAGCATTTCTTTCATGGCTATCAATAGTTGCTTGGGATTTGAAGTCCTGCAGCAATTGTCTAAATCCTGGACTCATAAGGGTGTTTTCTGGCATCTGCTTCTCTTAGGAGCTGTGTGTCTTCAAAGGCTAAGTCAGACAGGAGAATAGCTAATTGGGCATGACTGGAAATAGCATAAAAAGCTTAGTAAAGGATATGGCATTTCTCATGGGGATATCCATGAGACAGCATTGTGAAGGAAGTGGTTGAAAGCCATGAAAGTTGTGTCATGGCAGGTTGAGTTGAGCAAAGCGCTGAGGCAGGGAATGGTCATGGACTGCTCACAGATGACCCCCAGGTCCAGTGGCTGGATGCAAAATCCTAGAGCCCCATGAAACCCTCACTTTTTAGTGGCCTGGCAAGCAGGAGGGACATTCTTCAGAGTTTTGGTACAACTGGAGTCTATCACTAGGTGATCCTTCTGGAGTTGTCAGCAGGGATTTCTGCCGTCTCTGCCTCAGTTCAGCCCACTCCCAGGCAGAAGGGTTAGGGTCAGTTGTTAACCTCTGCTGGCCTGCACTCCTCCAGAAGGCTGAGAGGCACAGGCTGCTGTGTATATGAAATGCTGTCTCTGAGGAAAAGGCACTGCCCACCAACAATTGCAGCTCTCCCACCCCCAGTTATCCCACAGCTTTGTTCCCACGTTGTAGCACCAGAGAGGAAACAGTGAGCTAGACCAAAGGCATTACTGCCACTTAGTCACTTTGGCCACCAAACTCCTCCTTCCAGACTTTTGTGGAAAGGTGGATTTTTCTGTAAGTCTCAGCTTTTTGGTTCTCATCTGAGGGAAGCTCACCGGATGTGGGACCTGCCTTTTTGGGTGGATGTGCTCTTTCTTTTATCTGGTCAGAGATCGCTTCTAAAATCAGTGCATATAATGAACCCGACAAGTTGTGAGGTTTTTTTTAATGAGGGAAGGGAATTTTACCAGAATAATTATACTTCATATTACACATGTATTTCCACCCAATATGAATTTTCTTATTTTGAAATAAGCGTGTCCAAACAGAGCTATACTGGTATTTTTAGCATTATAATTACGTTAGTAAGTTCTGAGTGAAGATCAGCTTTTAGGGTTAACCAGGGCTATTTTGTAGAGTGCAAAACATTATTACAGACAACCATTATCTTCTGGTTGCTAGCAATCTATTACTTATTTTCACAGTATCACTTTTTCAGACTCTCCCAGAGTTATCTTTAATTGTTCGAGGTCCCAAGAACCATTTTCCTTGTCTCACATCTGAAATACACAGCTTTCTTTTACAGGCTGAAGTTTTTGACAATCACAAGTGCAATCTGAAAATGTGGCAGTTCTGAAAAACAAATGCAGAATTTCATTACACACTAGGCCCTTCAGACAAGATATACAACATGTGGCTGTCCCCACAAGCCCAGCAGCACCATACTTAATAATTTAGGCTCAGCATTATTGTCAATATATTTTGCAGATGGCAACAGCTTATGCCATGTGAAAGGGAAGGGACATTTTCTAGCAGAGTGCCCTTATGTACAGCAAGCTTAATAAAGACACCTTTAGAAGGACTCTGTCATTAATTAGAATCACAATTACCCTCCAGGATATTGATGCAGGCTGTGCTTGCAATGTGTGCAAAACCACGACTCTTGGAAATAGGTTTGGTGAAGCAAACGAGACACGCGGCATCCTGACACTCTCCACCTGAGGAAAAATCAATGTTGCTTTCCTTAAAGTGCTTACGAACATCAGCACCCAGCAGCCAGGAAACCTTGTGAAAGGGAAGAGTAATGATTTAACAGATCATTATCTGTATTCCAGGATGGACAGAAGGGCAGTTTAGCTGGGCAGTGTACGCATGAATTAATGCCCAGCAGCGCCAGGTACATCTGCACAGTTACCTACCCCTGCCCAGGTCAAGTTCTCCTGAGATGGTCCCTGCTGATACATCTAAATGGCTTCAGGAGCCCACCAGCCCCCAGCCCCCTGGCAAGGCAGAGGTACCATATGACTGTCTGTGTCTGACCATGTAGAAGCTTCCTGTGGTGTGGGACAGGCTGTGCTGGCATCTGTGTACAGCACAGCCTGTGATAAATGCAGCCAGAAAAGTCAAGCAAAGGATCCTTCTTTTTTAGAGGCAAAGACTTATGCATTGTCTCACAGTTGTCTCATTTCCCATCCATTCCCCTTGGTCACTGTGGAGCCCTAACAGGGAGCCTGGGCTGCACAGCCAACTGGTTCCCAGTATGCAGCCATCTCATCCTTAGCATTTTTTTAGTGAAAGGAGAGGCAGTTCATAGCAAAACCACAGGGTCAGTAGTCTGATGATAAAATTCTTGTGAAACAGAGATCTAAAAAAAAATTTAGTTACCCAAAATTCCCTGCTTATTTTTTTGCAGCTATATTCAATGGCCTCAAGGAAAGTTTGTTACTTCTCTCCAAAGTCTGCCTTCCCAAAGAGCAAAGGAAGATCTCCACTCCTTAAAGAGCATCTACCAAAAGCCCACATTGAATAAGGGAGCTTTTTAAGGGATTTGGTAGGAAACTGAGAAGAGTAAATTTACCCCATCCTGTGGGCCATGTGAGGCCTGCTGGGCTTTGCAACACTTAAGGGTCTGTGTTGGTGCCATTTCTTTCAAGAGTCAAGCAAAAAACATTTCTTTCCAGCAGAATACAGGAGACAGGACTCCAGTAACAAACTCTTGCACACTGGACTCTTCTCAAGAGGAGAGATGCCTTTCTAGAACCCTGACTTATCTGCCCAAGAGCTGTCCTGACCACCAGACTGGAGTCTGCTTTGTGGAAGAAGGGGATGTGCAAGATGTGTTCTTGATCCACCTTGTTGGAGTTAGCCACACTGCATAAAATTAATTCCCCACTGAGCCAGAGCTGTGTTTCTGCAGTCCAGTGGTCCAGAGACTTTATGAGGGACAGAAGTGCCAGTTTCAGTGACTGCTTCAGGCTCTTAGACAGAGTTGAGAGAAATGATGGTACTGGAAAAAGAAATCAGATTTTATCCCAAGTCCATATTGTTAATGCTGGGGTTTTGTATTTGGACCAGTTGTGCAACTGCTGAAGCAGAGATGGGGTCAAAACAAAAGGCAAGAGGAGTTGTGAGGGGAGCCCACCACCTCAGCAATAGAAATGACAATAAACAATGGTTATTTCTTCCCTGTTACAGGTTTTGCAGGATGTCCTAATTACCTTGACATTATTAGTGCGGAAGTTGTGCTCTATCCACCCACTAAGTACAGGAAACATGCCCAGTGTGTAATTCTATCCTTCACCTCACATGCCTCCGATGGGCTGGAGTCTGAGAGGAAACTGAAGAGCCTGGAAAGGTTAGCCAGAGACAGAGAGAAATTAACCCTTTCATTTTCACTCGCTACCCATTATTTTCCGAAAGTAGAGTTGGTGGGTGGAGCACAAGTGTTGCCTTCAGAGATATCTTGGAGTATTAGATCCACCAGTTTCACATAATCACAAGAGGATCTTGTTGTGCAGCCTGTTTGTTTCAGATATGTTCAGTAAATGAGGGAAAATTATTATTATTTATTTGTTACTGGTTATCCACTACCTTGTCACTAAGGCTGAAATCAAAGTTGGAAGTTTACCATGTTAAACTGGGAACAAAGACACTGCACAGAGCAAAGAGTTTGCAGCCTAATGTATGACATGTAACAGATGAAAGAAGAAGAGCTACAGAAGAGAGGCTGGGCTCACTGTCTTTATTTCCTAAATATGAAAATTTATAAGAAATATTAATAGTCAAAAGAAGTCTTGCCATTGGTGACTAATTACTTCCTCTCTATGCCCTGGTTGGAATGGGTGTCAGCAGAGCAGCAGCTCATGGAGCCTCTGATTATTCTGAGTGGATAGGTACAAACCCACCTGTGGTTCTGTGTCTGAGCTGCTCTGAGATATATGCACATTGAAAGGGTGGTGCAGTCTGGGTAGCTGGTAAAAGAGCAGACACAGGTGGAGAAGGGAATATGGGGAGGCACAGGATAAGAGCAGATGAATTTATCAGTGCAGATGTATTGGTTTTGAATTTTGGAATTGGAAACAGTAAGAATGTATTCATTAATACAAGAGAGGCCACAGAGCAACAAGCAAGAAAACTATAAGTTAAACACAAAGGTTGAGTTGGTTTGTGTGCAATTGAAATGCTGCTCTAATTTGTATCTATAGGACAAAAGGATTAAATGGAGATAATCTCTTTACAATGGTTTAATTGGTACAGGTGAGTCAGTTAGCATCAGGATTGTATAAGTGTAGAAATAATTGTTTAAGTAAGCCATAGCAAAGGGATTGAAGGAAATACTGGAGAGTAAAGCAAGATGTAGTCATAGAAATGTTTATTCCCTATTAGAGCCACTTGGAAAGAGGTAAAGAGCAAGTCAGAATAACATTGCACTGTCTTATTTGCACACTGAGTACAGGAACACAGAGTCTCCGCACAAGAAAAAAAAAAAAAAAAAAAAAAAGAATTGCCTACATTTATATTAATAGAGTGAAAAAGAGCTTTGCTTTTCACTGTTCGTCCATCCTTGATTGTCCACGAAGGAAAGGACAGGTCTATAAATTTTGTGCATATAGCTATGAAGTGTCATTGCAGTGCTCTGAAGTTTCCCATCTGTGAGGGGTCTGCAAGGCCAGGGATGCTTTTCGTGGTTCATTTTGAGGACTGCCATAGCAGAGACTTGCTATGCAGTAGACTTGGCTTTTGCTCTCATTTGTTCTGTGTGTTTCTCAATCAGACATAAAAATCATTCTGCTTGAAATTACCCATCTGCTCTCTGTGATTCAGGGCAAAGCTACAAAAAAATCAAGACACATCCTTCTCCTCTCCCTACTCATTACTGTATACTTGAAAAATACAGTCAGCTCTGAAAGTATATTTTTATTTGCATTTAAACACTTCCCTGAAATCTTTGCTGTAGCAAAGTAGGAAATGAGGGAGGGAGAAAATGCAAAAGTCCCAAAACAGTATGAATCCTGAGAACTTCAGGTCCGAAAGTGTTATAATTGACTTGATTGTGGCTTAGAGCTTTTCTCAGGAGCAATTTCACAAAACTAAACATTAGGTTTATGTGAAATGCTCACTTTAAAACCATGTTTTGGATGACTTGTCATGTTATGCTTTGTGGATAGCTTATTTGTGTATTTGTTCCTTAAGGAAAAAAAGTAAGAATTTTTTTCTTTATCTCACTTGAAAAGATTCACTTTGGAAAATTAAGAACTTGATGGAAAAAGTGTAACATTTCTGAGCTTACTGAATTCCTCTGTTATATTTTCCATACCTCTACAGATAATGCAATTGAGGATGCTTAGGCAAGGGGTAGAAGGAGACAGCTTGGTTGTATTCCTCTTCTCCAGCTTTTAAAAATATCCCAGTATTGTTTTGAGAAATCTGCAGACTAAGCACCTTCAGATGATTCAGCTGACAAATTTATTTCCGTTTTCAAACTTGTTACTGTGAAAGGAAAAAATGCAGTTATTTGGTCACAAACTTCTTTTAAGGACAATTGACTCTTGCTTATTTTGTAACATTTGTATTTGCATTTGGGATCAATTGCTCCTGTCACCATGTGACTGGCACAACTGGAATAACAAGCTCCATTCTGCCAGTTCCTTTTACTGATTTGACAGAAAGAGCTGCAGCAAATAGTTGCAGCAGGTCCTGGAGAGGCACAGGTCACGTTTGTTTTCCTGTTTTCCATCTTCCAGCAAAATGGGCATCACAGGAATGAGTGCTGAGGAAGTGGTGTGAGGAGGTGACACGGCAGCTCCTTGATGGCACCATATGAATGCCCTGGGATTATCCTCTAATTGATGCCTCTGGGCTGGCAGAAGATGATGTGGTGCAGAAACAGGAGCATGAAGGAGGAATGCAGGAGGTTTTGAAGGCTGATAATGCCTTCCTTGAAGCCTGGAGAACAAGCATAATAGGTTTCGACCAGAGATCAGGGAAATAATATTTTAAAGCCAAGCAAACAATTGACTGACCCAGGAAGCATAATTAGCAAAGGTGAGCAAGTGCAAGGTACACTAAGGGCCAGCTTGCATTATGCTTTGACAGAGACTGGCTTAAATTTCTCCACTTCACTGTGTTTCTGTTCTCTTGTCTTGGCCCTATGTATTGTGGGGCCTGTTTGAGCTGCCAGATCTGATCAGCACAATTCCTTACTTCCCCCTCCCATGATCTCCTTTCTATGACATTTGCAGCATTGAAGTAAATTGTTATTTTGAGCTGCTTCTGTATTTCCCTGGAACCCAGCAAGGGGAAGGAGCCTCTGTGCTGGCAATGGGGGAGTTAACTTTCCAGTAAAGCCACAGAGACTCAAATAAGTCCAAATCGTTATTAGTCACCTCAGGATCAGATCAGCCAGTGGCCATTTCGGGAATCCACAAGGGATTTTTTTCTGACTCTCTCTCCCCTCCGATGGTTAAGTCACAACCTGCTTGAGGCCCACTGATGGCTGAGCACAGTCTGAGCTCAACACTGGTTCCTCAGAGCCTGACATGTAAACAAGAACTACAAGATTTCACTAATTCCTTACAAAAACGAGATTAGCCCATCCCTCTTCATAGCTACCAAGTGCTTGAAAAGACTGGGAAAAAACAAATCAAGCTTTTATTTACTTTATTTATTAAGTGCCCCCAGGAAGGGCACTTAACAGGCAAGCAGAGAGACTATGACACTTTTCCTGGCTGGATTTTTTTCTCTTCTTTTTGCCATGGCCTGACTCTGAGGAACCTTTGAAGGCTCAGATTCTGCAAAAGGTGGAGAATTCTGTTAAATCAGCATTTGTGTAAAAGCCTGGCCCTGGACATCATGCAGGGTTGGGAGTACATGGCAGTGAGAAAGTTTTCCCTCTCCTCCTTGGGGATGGACTGCAGGGCATCCAGCTGTCTGCACTGCAGTCCAGCAGTGGACTGATGGGTGGGTGGGACTGTGCTGTTTCAAGCACTTTGAGTTAAACTGAGCCTTGTAGAAACAAAAAACATTTATTCCCGCCAAACCATGGTCCCACACCTTGACACTTGATCTCTGTGGTGGTGAACTCTCCAAATCTCCTGCAGCCAGGCTGTCACCTTGGCTGGTCTGCCCACTTATGTCCTTCACTTTCAAGTGAACAGCTGATAGTGGAGTTAACTATGTGCTCCTAATTTTCTCATATTAATAAATTCCTGCTTCCTCCCACATCAGCTTTTCCTTTGTCGTCATCACATTCCCCACTCACTGTCCAGCCTAGTCCCAGCCCTCTGTTTACCAATATTCTGCTATTATTAGCTGGCCTAGAAATGCATATTATAGCACTGGTACCACAAGAGCTGCAGGGTGCATTTTTTTGTATTATTGACATCCTTCTCTCTGCTGTGAAAATATCACCTTCCTATTCTCTGGCACTTTCAGTCTGTAGTGTTGGTAAGGCAGAAACATATTTCATCCTGTTTTGACCAGTCCCCTTTCCCTGCCATGAGGAGAGATGGTGATGGCTCAGTGAAGAGCATGATGGAAACAGAAGTAGGTTCTTACACCTGGTTTGTGGTGTCTGGGGTCGATGGACTCAAAACAAGCTGAGCTGGCCCCAGTGCACTGGCCCCAAAGCTGACAACTAGAAATAATTGTGTTTATTCTTGCAGGGCATCTTCAGCTGACTGCCCTAAAAGTGGGCTAATCTTACCCCAGGGCTCAGGAATGGGGAGAAGGACTGAGAAACCTTTATTAGTTTGTTGCTGAAGTAGGTATTTTCAGTAGTAGTTGTATTTCTTTTCCCATAAAAGGCACACATAATAACATAACCAGCTTCCTTACTAGTGGTATTGAGGACAGCTGAGATCAGGATAATTATTTTTAAGTAGAACATATGGTTGCTTTCATGTCTGAGCATGGTTCCATTGCCACTTCTGTTTCATCCACTCTACTGAATTTTGCTCTTGACTTCTCAAACACTTTGCTCTAGCAGTGCTGGGGCTGTTGTTTAGGCAGGTTAATTGTTAAAATCTGCCCTTCTAGACTTACCTGGCTGGAAAAGTTTCTGTCATGCATGAGCTTGGCCACTGGAAGCAGGGCCTGGAGGCTGACTTCACTGTCTTCACAGGCATTACCAACCTGGTTGTTTTGATTTTCTTTTCTTATACTTTTCAAATCCTGTTCTGTTCTAAAATACACCTATGGGAAAATATTTGCACTCGGGGCTTTCCTCAGTTAGGGGTGTTTTTCAGAGCTGGTCATATATCTGGTAATACCTCTTCTTCAACTGAAAAGGAGAAAATTGCATTTCAATTGAAAAGTCTGCAGGATATAGTTCCAGAAAGAGGCTTGACAACCTTCATACACTTTATAAAATGTTTCTCAGCAAGATATAAATCTTTCTTCCTTGTTGCTGTTAGACTCCTGCCACAGCCATATGGCACACAGACACTTGGATCCGGTGTTAATCTGTTCTCCCCCGTGCCAGCACTAGTCCTGGTGCAGCCCTGTGGCTGTGGGGACACAGGGTACCACTGCAGGGAAAGCTGAAGGAGGGAGCCAGAGAGAGGGCAGTTACTGCCTGTCTTGCTCAAATATCTGCAATTTCAAGTGGCTGTTCCCTCAGCCCAGCCTAGAGGTGTGTGGCCCTTGTCATAGTGCAAGGCATTTTAGCAGCTACCCATCACCAGATAAAAAATCTGCTCCTCGAATGGTGCTTCTTGAATGCATTGAATGAGCTGGTTAAATTGTTATGCTAGAAAATATCTGCTCTTCCCTTTTTATAAATTTCATTTTATTTCACATTTTTCTGAGCTTGCAGGGCTAGCAAGCTGGATCAGCTAGAGCATATGGCTGGGCGCTGAGAAAGGAGTAGGATCTGTTCTGTTTGGGCTCACCCCATACTCTCCCTATGCCTAGGGTGTCAGATGATGTTACTGCAAGGCTGTGGGTCTTTGCATGACCCAAGCAATAACTGAGGTAAGTGTCCCAGCAGGGTTTGGTTTTGCTTTGCAGATCCTCTCTGACAGCAAGTACAGTGTGTGTTGGTGTCTGCTTCTCCAAATCTGTGCCCCAGAGAGCTCATGGATTACACTGGCCAGTGCTCTGCTCCTTGGAAACCTCAAGGATGGATGCTGGCCATGCTCTGCTCTCCAAGAACCTGCTCACTCTGCCTTTGTTCATGGTGAATAAGCACTGACTGTGACATTAGCACCTTTCCTGTAGACCTCTGAAACTCACAGTGACACTAAATTAATGCCACTGTTCTCAGATTATTGTGCTGCTCTCACCTTCCCTCTGACATCCATCCCTGCAGCTCTCTGGGCACATGTGGCTTCTGTAGTCCTCTGGCCTTTTTCTTTTTTCCTAGTGTAGCCTCAGGATGGGGAGGTGAGCATATTGTGCAGCTCTGTGAGACTGCTTGGTGCAGGATCCTACAAATCGTGCATGACAGGATGGAAAGTTGTCACTTGATAGCTGCCTGGAGGAACAGGTCTTACTGAGCCAGTGGACAGTGCAGCTGGGAGAGGTTAAAAATCAGCCCTGCAATAATATATGTGAGTAATTGACTTTCTGCTGGTTTTGTAAGTAGTGCCAGTGTCATTCCAAGCGACCTGAAGTGGGAAAGGGCAGGGGGAGGGGGAGGAATGGGGTGGGGATGGGCAGGAACTGGAAATATTTGTGGCTTATTATATCAAACAAAGAAAGCCTTTGATTTTTGTAAAGGGAGAGATGCTTTGGTCATGCTCCTCTGCATGTCTCTCTTGAGAGGGTTTTATGTGTGTTTTCTCCATTACACCAAAGATATACTTATCCACTTAATTTACATGCCAAGAATGTTAAGTCTTCTCTTTACCATTCATGCACTGAAGGTTCTCGAAGGACACAGACATGAAGAGGGGACTTTTCTGAACATCCCTACCATGCAGGGACCAGGTGACTTCTTATTTCAAAAATGCTTAACGTAGTGAGGCATCTTTAGCAAAACCATCAGAGATGTAGCACAAAAATCAGCTCCCCCACCATGCTTTCATTTTACTGCACAGTTAACCTGGCCCCATCTCAAGCAGACACCTGCCCGAATTTCTGTGACCTTGATGATGCTGTGCTAATCTATGTGTGTCTGGCCACACAGACAGACTTCTGTGGTGCTCAGAGGCTGTGTGCTTATTCTGCAGCCACTTGGCTGCCACAGAGAAGCTACAGGAGGTGCACTGGAGAATCATCAGAATTCAAATTATTTTTATTTCATTTTTGTGTCCACAGTCACAGGGTAAAAAAGGTAAAGTCCAGTTCCAGTTATGCACTCTACAGCCAGCCATGTAATCTGGACTGAACTAGGATCACACTCTGGCCTGTCAGAAGTTTCTCTTCTGTATATGGCAAGAGCCACTGGTTTTGGGTCAGAACATGAGTTAGCTGTGCAGTGGAGAAATGCCCCCTGAGCAGCTTCTCAGGATGTCATCATAAGTCTACAGTTGTGGGAAACAGGGTGGTAAGACTTGAATTTCTGGTGTTAAAATTGGAGAGGAATGATATTGCAGGTTTGGTTTTGTTTGGTTTCTTAATTCATCAAAAATAAGTCACCTTGAAGGTCACCTTTTAAGAATTCCTTGGGTGCTCCTGACCAGATGGCATGTGAGAAGCAATACTATTTTCTGTGAGAAGAGAAGAGAAGAGAAGAGAAGAGAAGAGAAGAGAAGAGAAGAGAAGAGAAGAGAAGAGAAGAGAAGAGAAGAGAAGAGAAGAGAAGAGAAGAGACAAGTTCCTGTGCTGAAGGAGCTGATTATGCTGGACCAAGCACAAAATCTATAACTAAGGTATTAATTGCTTGCACCATTTATGTCGTCACACATTACACCTGCTGTTTCCTGTAGGAATCAAACACCAGTAGTGTTTTCCATCTCAAACTGGATGTGATGCTAAAATACCAGGAATTTGCAAGGAACAGGCCTGAGCTGTGTTAAACCAATGGCTTAACATGACTTAAAAAGAAAAAAGCCACACAGGAAAACCAGATTATGAGATTTGCCACCATTCAATTAAAAACTCATCCTTTCCTGTTGTTGCACAAGCATTGGGCTTTCCAAGTTCACCAGTCTTTCCTGGGACGAGTGACTCATGAACCTGATAGGAAAATGCACCTGTTTTTAGCCAGAGGTTAAAGCAGCTCTCCAGTTACCAGAGTAAACAAAGGATTTATTTCTGTCCTTAGCAGTTACCCTGTGAAGTCCAGGAACACAGGAAGGCTGGCAGAAGTAGTTAGGTTTGAGCCAAGTTTGCTGAAGTCAGTAGGAGGTTTGTAACGTCCATGGTAAGATGCTCATGGGTGCCAGTGGGATTTAGCCCATGTCTTTTGCTAGAGGGGAAATGGGAAAAAAAGGTTGATGAAGTGATTGTGCCAGCAGCCAAGGACTCCAAGGAGCTGGAGGATGTCTGCCATGGTGTGGGATATGTTTTCCCTTCTCTTGCCCAGAGTTATCTGTCTGTACTCTTGGCAAAAGAGCAGCTGTCAGTCACAGAGGTGTGATGGGTATAGACACATTCAAGACAGACTGATCAGACACTGCGGTAATGGCAAACATACAGGTGGCTAAAATATTTGGAAATCAGAGTTTTGGATGTATTGGCATCATGGAAGCTGAAAGGTTTTATGAGCCAAGAGTCACTTATTAATCCCAGCATGAGAAATGGGATGTGTTTGATCTCTGTTATGGAGATCATTGAAAAATGCAAACACAACATTAGCTTGTTTCAGGTCAGCTCTCAACACGGTATAAAAACAAGATGGATTTTAGCCTTTATTTAACTACATGCATGATTTAATTACATGCATGAGCTTCAAAGTGCCTAAGGCCTAATGGATGGTGACCAAAGTCTGGTTGACACCCTAAACCTTAAGCTTGTTAGGCCATATGGCATGAGTGGACCATGCGATGTTTCAGGGAGATATTCTAGGAATAAAGCACCCAGTGCATCCAAAGCATTTGCCAAGATTTCTACCTTTATTCAGAAGAATCTGAACACTGATCTTGCCTGCCCTCTGTATCAGCATAGCTCAGGAGCTTTACTGGGGTGGAAAGCTGACAGTGTTTCCAACCACACCTCCCTGAAAAGTCTGCAGTGCCATGAGATGGAGAATGCTGACATTTGGGAAAGAAATCAACCACTTGGCTTTTCAGTTTGGGACATTCATGTGGCTAGGAAATTCCAAGTAACCAAATTTCAGGAAAGGAGGCAATCATCAAAGGCTCATTATCTTAATTTATTTTTTATTTAGTATTAGCATGTCAGGTATTATGACAGTCATTTGTATTTCTGTGGTTGATTTCAGAGAATCTTATTCTTAGGTCTGGATGAAGTACAAAATCTCTCTTTTTCATTTGTATAGCACAACACAGCTTTGAGTCATCTCTGTAAAGCATACTAGCCCTTAGCAACCTCCAGGAATCACCTCAGTGGGCCAACTGACATCCACCTGCTTTGTCTCTGAATCACACAGCTCAGAAATGGCACATCCACATCCTCCTTGCCTGTCGAGTGCCATCCAGACACAGCATGGTGAGGACACCTGATGGGTTGTGCTGGCTCTGTGCTCAGCAGGGTGAGATTTTCTGCCTGTTGTGTGCAGCAGTGCACCCATCTGTGGCTTGGGCAGAGTTCTGGGGTACCTGCAATGCCTGACCATTTTTTGGCAAGGAGACCCAGTCCAAAGTCCACTGATGTTGTGAGCTGGGCTGAGATTCCAGATGGTGGTTTTGCTCTCCACACCCCTTGATCTTGGAAGACCCACATCAGACTTCTCCCTGGGAAATTTGGTAGTTCATAGCCCTGAGGTGGGGAGCCTCTGGAATCCCAGGCTGTGTGCAGTATGGCCCTTGCCCTCGGTGACTTGCTTGGGTCTGCCTTCAGTACCTGAGCCATGGGATCAGGCAAGGACCAACACAAGGAATGGGGCGGGAGATCCTCACCAAGTCACAGAGGCCTCAGCCTGGTTCTATTAAAGGTGTCATGAAACTGCCCTATAAGACTGATCCTCCTTAAAGAGTAATTCAACATTCCAGAGGGAGCAGCTAAACAACAGATTTAACTTGGTTTTCTGCTGTGTCCTCTCTCTCATTCATCCATGGACCCCATTAAATCTCTGTCAGCTTCCTGCTTCTGCTGTTGTTGAAAATGTCCCATCATTCCACTTTATGCCTTTAGCGAGTTGCTTTTCATTTTCTTGTACTTTATTGTTCTTTCACATCCATTTTGTCAGACTGTGTTCTTTTGAATCTTCCTTAACTACCTATCTTTTAAAGAAATTATTTTTATATCTCAGAAGTGTTACATGGTTTAATCATGTTGACTTACTTTTAATTTCTGCTTTGAATATTTTTTATTTGGTGGCAAGTCTGCTGCATAGTGTCTCTAAACAATCTGATGTCATCTAAAAGTGCTTTACTGCTTTTAGCTACTGATTTCAATGAATTTCATCACTTTTATGTGATTTTGCTTTTTAAAGCCAAACATTTAGCTTGATATTCAATCTATGTAGTTCTGAGAACTTGAGTCACTTTTATCTTTCTCTCTCTGGCATGAACTGTTCTGACATTTATACTGTTTAAACCTGGTATAATAGTATTTTACTAATTAGTTTTTTCTAGAAAGTTTCCCAGATACATAGATTGCCCATATCCTTATTTGGATCCCAACATTCTAGTTCATCATCCCTTATTTTCAGATCACTGCCAATCATACCAAAATGATTTTAAGAGTGGCTGCAGACTAGCTACTATTTTTGTGTGCTTTGTGTGTGTGTGTACATGGATATTACTTAATTAGGGCTTCATTTACAGATGTCTGTTTTTTCTGTTTCCACTTATCTCCATTACCTTCTGTCCTATCTTTTTTCTTAACAGAGAGGTTTGAGAGTTTCAACCAAACTGTTCATTCTCCCACTTCTCCCTTACCCTGTCTTTAATTTAAAACCCTTTTTTAACTCTGACTCAATTAAGTCACAGATCCTTTCTGTCTTATTTACCTAGATAACTTTTTTTTCTACATTTGCTTCACTTTTCTCTATAACTTTTCTCTTTTCTAATAAACCCAGCAATGTTTATAACAATAGCCTTGCAAACTTCAAACATTTATTTTGCATACATAGAACTATTTAATATCACTTATTGTTCATCTCTTGGTTTTGAAGTGCTCTCCCATGCTGCTCACTTGTGCTCTTCCCCTTGCCACAGTTAATAGCACAATCAGTCATGCTGAAAGGTTACACCCAACTAATATTAGGAAATGCTCCCTCCTGCCTTGTAAATCCCTTGTGATACCAGCAAGAGTGGAGGAGGAGGAGGAGGAGGAGGAGGAGGAGGAGGAGGAAGAGGAGGAGGAGGAGGAGGAGGAGGGGGCGGCATTCCAAGCATATGTATTCTCGAGCACGGGAAATGAAGTTGAGTACATCACACATGCTGCTTATCATGGTCACATTCACTCATCGTGAAATCTTTCCCACTGAACAACGGCTGGGATTCTCACCATTTGCTGTTCCAGTGGGAATTTTGTGCTCCTTGGAGAGTTCACCCTCATGCTGCATTTTCACAGTAGCCCTCAGGCAATCGAGCTACCCCTTCCCTCTGCCTCAGCTGTGCTGTCCTTGCAGTCCCTCCTTGGTGCAGGCACAGGTACCATGAGCAGCAAGGACCAAGGTATCACCCCAGCATCTCTGTGCTGTTAAACTGAAGCTCTTCCACACTCTGTGAGGGGGGCTCTGCAGCTTTGTGTCTACAGCATTCTCCTGTCCTTTAGATGCTTTCCTGTTGTAGTGCATGAGCCTGATCAAAACTGGGATGCACTGTCTCATGAACAAGACAAACACAGGACGAGGAACAGAAATGTGATGCACACTCAAGGAGAACCAGTGTGACACCTCTCCTGTTCCCCTCTCTAGGTGCTTCCCAAGGCTCCCACCATGCCAACTTCCCTCTGATCCATGACCACAACGCTGTGCCTCAGATGTCACCCCAGAGCAGCACAGCTCTTTCCCAGGAGATAAGTGAGGGGTTTTTTGACTACACAAGAGCTCTCCTGAGCTTTCCCATGCTGGGAGGGAAGGTGGGAGGGAGGAGATCCGGCTTCCTCCTGTCCAAGCGCCAGCCCCATGGGCCTGCCATAGCACTGCTGGGAATATCCAGGGGCATTATGCAATTTGCAGAGGCGGTTTTTCATGCAGCCTGGCAAGGCAGCCTCTGATAATAGCTCTCCCTTTGTTTGTAGAACACAATCGAGCTCATGATCTCTCCAGTGCAGGCAGCCCACGGTGTTATGTCCTGTACTGCTGTGATGATGAGAACAGAGTTGTGCACAGGACAGGGAGCCCTGCAGCGCTTTCATCAGTGAATCACTGCTCCAAGTGCACATTAGGCACAAATCATTAATGGTCTAAAAGGACTGGAATAATCTAGCTAGGCTCCCGGTGAAAGTGCAGATTGTCTCTTTTTCAGGAGGCATGGGAAACCCTTCTTAAATCTGTTTTTAAACTTTGAATTTGGCTTCTGAGTAATGCCACGGATTTCATTTTTCAAAGGTCATGGGAGAATTCTCTTCTGCTATCTCCAACAGGCATGACAAATGTTCCTGTAACAAAGTAATGTGTTGTTTAACACAGTGCTCTTAGCAATTACCTTGCCATAAAGGTATTTGCTGCAGGTACAGTAGATAAACCAGTTTGTTTCTTATTGTTTTCCAAAGAGGAAAAAATTGGGGAAAGGCTGTAGCCATTTGGTGGTGAGTTTGAGGAATAAACATAATTTTATGTATTTGCTGAATGTTTTAGTGGGTTGTAAAAGATCCTTTAATAGATTTAAAAGTCTATTTATAGACTATCCCTTTTAGAGGTTGGAAAATGTATTCTATGTTCTAAATTCTGCTATTTAAATTGCATCCAATTTTAAAGTTTTCCATAACATTAATTTAACACCTTTTCTGAATGCTTCCTCTCATGTAGTCTATTTACAGGATCCTGTATTATTTTCCCCAGTGTCGTCCTGCCTCCTGCATGAGAGTTCTTTCACATTTTGGACTCAAATTCCCTTGTAACACGGTGGGCAAAGGAGTCAGCCATGCAAGAAGAAATTAGAAGCAAAGAGTACAGTATGTTACTGAATGCAAATCTGGGTTTGTTTGGCAGGAGGGAAACAAACCCTGCACCACCAGCAGCAGCATGCTGGCCTATGGGTGAGATGTGTCACTGCAAATCCGGTTAGACAAGTGTGCTCCTGCCTCCCTGACCTCTTCCACTTGGCAGTCTCCTCTCTGCATTTTTGTCTGAGAGGCTAATGTGGGAGTGAACAATGGGAACCAAACTGCCCCTCCAGCCTCAAGCTAAGCCCAGCACATCCCAGTGCACATGCACTGGCTGATTGGCTGGGTGGGGGCAAAGAGATATTTCAAAGGTCTGGCACATGGGTAAGCAGAGTCCAGTGCAATCAGCTGAGTGTTTTGTCACCAGCACGAAATAAAAATGAGACTAGGGAGACACTGCCACATTTGATGTAAAAGCTGTCTGTGGCTATGTAATGGGCGAACATTCATATTTGCTGCGGAAGAGGAAGCAGTGTAACAGCTCTCTGGAGTGAGTATCCCAGGACAACACCTATTTTCTTGAGGCTGGGGGCTGAGATGTAGCCCCTGGCTGGAGAGAGGACATCCAGGCTGGATTTCCAGTTTCTGTTTGAAAATCTGAGTGACCTTTACTGCTCCAGCAATGCCTGAGCAAACAGAGCTCCCTACCCTGAACTTTGGTTCACACACCACTAGTAAAAGGAAAGATACTGTTGTTAAAGCATCAAGGAATAGGTACAAAGAAGAAAAGTGTCTGTAGCTCTGCCACCAAGTTCTCCTGGACATTCTCAGGTTAATTTACAGAGTCTAGCCCATAGGGCACTTTTTCTCCTACCTGTTTCATTGTGCTGTGTCTGGGCTTTGCAATAACTGTCGTGTGGGGTAAACCATGACATCTTTGTATTACGTGCATTTGTGTCCAGCCTCAAAACGTTATTTCATTCCCTGAGGTGAATGCTGTTATCAGGAGAATGAAATGTCCCAGTCCCCTGGTAATTATTCATTAGGTAAGATTTAATGTGTGCGTGCAGTGGCAGCTACCAGTGGATCCCACAGGAGAGGTGTGTGAGCCAAGCTTATGTCAGCTTTAGGGTAGGGATGAATGAGTAACTGGAGTAAAAATAACAAAACTAGAAGATCAGGAGCAGTATGCCCAAAACTTAAGCCAAAACCTTTTCTTTTCATCTCAAGGCCATACTTGCCTTTCAGATCAGATGACTGGGAAGACTCAAGGTCAATTTGCACCCACATCTAGAACAAATCACAGAGCTGCACTGAGGCAAAGCAATGTTTGGGATCACAAACCTGTGACTGTTCGTTCTATGCACACTTCTTTAGGGCTGAAAGATGCTTTAACTTCTTGCCTTTTTTTATACGTTTGTTCCCCATCTGACACCAAGATTTCTGTTTTCCTGTTCAGAAGACTGACTCTGCAGTATTTAATGCCTGAAAAAGAATTGTTTGCAGCCTTAGTTGCATGAGTTTTGCATGGAGAATGTCTGTTAGTGGATATCGGCACAAGCTAAGGAAAAACACACAAAACTGAAGAAATCAAGTAAGTGGAAATATATTAATTGGCTGGCAGTTAAGAGTGGGGGATTGATGAGACACAAATCTCAGACAAAATCCTGTTCCTCTGAGTGGAGTCCTAGAGGAGAGGCCTATGACTAAACTGGTTGATGTAGGAACTTGACACTGGTGGGATAGGCTGGACTTCAAGGCTTATTTAAAGTTAGTGCAATACAGTACAGGTGCTTGGAGTTGTGGGGAGTAAACCTTTTCTCGGATGCTCCAGCAGTGAGGATGTACCAAAGGGAAGAGCACTGTTGACATTACAGCTCTTGGGGCTCTGGAGATTCTGACTGTTTGGCTTTTCTTTTCTGCTGTCTTCTGTCCTATCTGTCTGTTATTCACCTACAAAATTACATAATATATCGCCAGCTAGAACTGCATCTGCCTGCTTAATGGATGGCTCATTATCTAGGGAGGGAAACAGAGAGGGCAAAAGCTTTTATGTGCCAATAGCACTGCTGAGATGTTCATGTGCATTACAGGAGAAGGAAAGGGTGTAACATGTCTGCCCTAATTTATAGCCAGATGGGCTGAAAGAGTCAAGGTGTAATGAAGGTCAGCATAGCTGGGAATGGGGTGGAGGCAGTGGAAGTTACTCTCTTGACATAAAAGCAATTAATTTTCCAACAAAGTCCCTCTCTCATGCAGCAGAACAGAGTGAGGCAGTCCTCTCTATATTTAACAGTACTCCCACGTCTTTGATCTTTTCCATTTTCTGGAAATGTAAGCTTGCAAAGAGGGTCTGGCCTCATCTGGGATGATGTATTGGGCCATGTGGTGCTGGCCTTGCAGAGCAGCGTGGGCATGCCTGCTGTTCCCTGTCCTGCGTCATTCTGGAAAGATCTCCAAACCCTCTGGTTACTGCAGGAAAGGCAATGTGCTGCTGCTCTGCCCAGGTACCCTGTCTGCCTGGAAATGCCATGACATCACTTCTCATTAACAGCAGGTTTTGTCCACTTTCAGTCACACAGATTATATTTAGCTATGAATGAAAACAAAAAAGCAAATGAGAGGGAATAAAGTATCCTACCAAAATTTCCATGGACCTTAAAATGTGGAAGTGTATAACTGTATGGGATTGAAAGCAGTCCTTTAGCACTGCATACTCTTCAGTGTCAGATATATCCTAATCCAATCAGTAGATTATGGCAATCGAATGTAGGTTTTTCTTTTACTGATTGTTAAAATAAACACTTGTTTTGAGCTCAGAACAGAGCTGTGTTGGCGCCAGGTATCCGGCCCAGTTTCAGTAGAGCTTGTGGCAGATATTTTCTGATTGTACCATATGGTGGGGGGGTTTTGTGCTGCCTGTGCTGGCAGGAGACCAGAGTATTGCTTTGGGTTCCCCCAGACATAAAAATCCATGAAGTTTTGCAGCAGTAGTTTCATTTCATTTCATTTCACTGTCTGACTAACCTTCTTCTTACTTGATTTTCGTTTATTTCCTCTGTATGTTTCCCACACACAAAGTCAAAGATTCCAGGTTGCATTTTGAACAAGTTTTAAGATTAACTTCTCCATTTATATAAGCCAACCCTGGTTTTTGGTAATAAAGTGTGCTGGGATTGTGGGTAGAGGAAAAAAGAAGATTCCTCAGTGGGGGTGAGTGCTGATGACTCTTACAAAGTCACAGTGCAATACGTTATTCTGCTGACTTTTGCCTTGTTTAATTACCTTCTGAATCCCAAGAAGCTGAACCGTGCCTCACCAGCTCATTATGTCCCCTGGGTTTGCTCTCCCCAGCAAATAGGTGCTTTCCCTGCAGTCTCTGGAGGCTCTTTGTTGCTGTTCTGGATACATCGAATGTGTTTGTTTTGCACATTGATGTTTGTGTTTTCCGCACTGCTTGTGTTTTCCAATTCCTCCGAGCACTGAGGATGCTGCTGAATTGTCAGAATCATGGTAGGATGCTGACTTGAGATTACTGTCAATGGCCTCATTATGTTAACAAAGGATATTTTAAGAAATACAAAAGATGTGGCATTTACGTTCTTGGGAGGGGGAGAGAGAGAGGGAGAATGTGTATGTATGAATGGACTTCCAGTGCAAGTCTCCCCACTCTTCAGCTGGAAATGACTGCCAGCCTCTCTCCACGTTGTAGTCAGAGTAACAGCGGCTTCTGATTTGTATTTTGGGGCTGCTCTCAGCGTGCTCGGCTCACCCGTGCGTGCAAGGCAATTACTCTTCCTCCTGAAGAGCTCCTCACCTCTGCGGCACATCTGAAACGGGCACAGCCTTCACAGACACAGCCGTGCGGCTCACAGCATCTTTGTGCAGCTGCAAGTCAGAGCTGCTGTGGTCTCATTCCCTCCTTCGAGCCAGCGCTAGCATTGTTGTGGCTGGAAAATTAGTCACTTTGGGAAACTGAGCTAGGAGAGAAGTAATGCTGTGAGGAAAAAAGTAATTAATTCCCTGTCCACTTCCCTTCTAGAGGAACACAGCTAGGTGTGGCCAGGGCCAGGGAGCAGTTGGCACCTTAGTCTGCTCTACCCCCTCCAGAAATTCTTGAGGAAGAATATCAAAGAGGAGGATATTGGCTGCAAATCTTCTGTCTTTAATGAAATGGAGACTTGTGCATGGCCCGTATCTCTGAATCAAAGGGAGCAAGCTCTTTCTCTTCCTCCCTGTTGTCAGGCCATCAGAAGGTAGTTGGCATATCCCTTATTAAAGGAAATGTGGTCCTTCCCTTAAGCTTGTCTGCTCGGTGGTGTCCTGTAAACACAGATCAGCAAGGTGTCGCAAATCCTATCCTATTACCAGTATTCAACAGCAAAGGAAACACCATCAAGCTTAGCATATTATCATTTCATGAATTAACAATTAAGGATCTAGATAAGATTAATTACTTCCAAGGTGACTCTTTACAATTATCTCTTTATAATGGAGTTTGAAACCAGCCCACTGTGGCTTTGTCACTAGGAGAGATCACAGACAATTTAACAGTTGGATAGAAAAGGTTTATTTAACAGGCTTTTTTCTCCTTCTCTTATAGTTCCCTTAAGAGAAAAAAAATCCCTAGGAAAAACCACATCCAACTGAAAATGAACTGTCTACAACTAGGGTATTTATTTTATTTCTGTTGTTCCAAGTAAAAATATTTTAGGCGTCATGTTCTTTCAAAGCCTCTGAGTGGATGAAATGTAGCAATATTGCAACAGAAAAGATCTGTACATGCTGGAGAAACTGACCAGATCTCTGACAGCTTTTTTTTTTCCATACAAAATGCTGAGACAAGAGGAAGAAAGGGAACTGTGAATTCTACTGCAGAATTCACAAAACACCAACTGCATATTTATTTATTTGTTAATCTGCCTTACATCCAGCTGAAAGGGACCAACCTGGGTCCAAAAGAAATGCTGGCTCCCAGCTGATGGGAGGACTGTAAAGCAAAACCCAGCATGCCACAAGGAACAGGATATAGATGGATGGGATTTCCCCAGTGGAGATGTCACTGCCTAAGAAAGAGCCCTGTTACTCCTGCTCAGGCAAAATGCTGATGTTAGTGTGAGAAGAAGGAGACAGACTCTCTGGTCTGCTATGGGCTGTGTACCTCAACCACAGCTTGACCAGAAAGGCTACATTAATTCTATAGCTGCTCCTAGGCTTCCAGTATATAGACCAAGAAGCATTATCTTTAGATGTACATGCTAAATTTATCCCACATGAGAAAATAATTTCTTTTTTCTTTCCCAAGGCAGCATTCAGGGAAGTTGATTAGTAGTCACTGTGCTTGGGGGTCAAAGTTAAAGCAATAAAAAGCCTTGAGCTACACCCTCAACAAAAACTGAGATTTCAGGGTGGTAGTTTTTGATAGGTGGTCTGTTCTGAATTTTGGGGCTTCCTACCGCCCACATTTTTCAGTCTGTTGAAGTAGAAACCTGTGCTTTTACTTTTGGTATTAATTCCTGAGGGTCTCAGCTCTTGCTTCAACTCCTGAGAAGACAGGCTTCCTGGAAGACACTTTACATCACAAGATCTGTGGTAGAAGCCTCGTTTAAGCTTTGGAATTTTAATTCAAAAACCCACAGTAGTTACTGCAACTCCCTTACAATCCTTTCCCATTTTCTAATGCCCTTTTGTCTGTTCCCTAGTTACAAGATCACGAAGCAGTTCACATTTCTGAAATATCAGCAAACCCTCCTCCACAAAACTGAAAATGTTTTGAATATTAAAATAAGGGTGAGATTTTTCAAGTTTGTCTGGGAGATGAGAATGACTCATCCCCACTATGATGATAAGAGACTGTATTGCTACAGTACCTGGGCAGCTCTGCTTGGGACATCATAACTGGGACTTGTCAGTCAGTCACAGGCTGAGGGGCAGCAGCAGGTTTGTGCTGTGAATGCTGGCGATGAACATAGAGAAATCAGAGAGCTCCTGAGCTGGTCTTTTGCGGGTGCCTGACTGCAGCTTGTTCAACTCTAAGTCAATCACTGTAGTTAGCAGCTCTGCCTGAGACCATCTGTAGGACTGATCTATAACTGGGCTTACTAATGCATTGGCAGCATTTTTTTTACTGCATTTTGACAGAGCATTTGCATAACATCATTCCCATGGTATGAGTTGTTTATCTCTGGATGAGGATTAGCACAGCACTGTACCATGGTCTAGCATAGCTAAGTAAGTGGGTTAGTGTAATCCTCCTGAGGATTGCTGTCCTGAAGGGATTCCTGGGAAGGCTTCATGCTTATACCAGGCTTTTAGATGATTTTTAATGAGAATTTTGAGGGGGCTTTGTGGAATTTTATGTGATGCAATCTCTCTCCAAGACATCTGGGCAGTAGCTGGGTCAGCAAAGGCCATTGCAGAGCTTAAAGATAATTAGTATTGGGGTATGAAGAAAACATTGCTGAAACAACAGATGACCAAAGCATGACTCTGACAAATGGGCATCCTAGCACAGAATTCAAGCAGGGTCCTGCCTGGACAGTTGTGTTTGCTGTTGATGTCTGGCACTTATAGGTGCTGCTCCTCAACATATTCTTATTTTACATCAAAGCACTTGCAGAACAGCAAACTGTGTGCACCACTGCCCTTCAGTAGGGGGATAAGCATGCTGCCAGAGCACTGTCCAGGCACTTGGAAATCTGTATCCTAGTGTTTTGAAGAAAGAGCAAACTAAAGTTCCTCAAAGCCACAGTAATTTTTATCCTATATCATCTCTTCTTTTTTGCTATTAACTACTTGGTGAAATTCTCTGTTCTAAGTTATGTAGGAAATTTGGTCCCAGTTATACATCTCAAGTGAATTTGAATTAAAGTGTTTTCCAGCAGGAAAAGAAAGCAAGCACTATCACTCTGTCTTAGTGGGACATTGCTAGACTTAGAAGACCCTACACAACAACAACACAGAAATTACAGTAGCTGCAACAGGGGCCTTGATGCTGAGGGAGATTTTAAGCAGTCCAGATCCAAAGCATATCCTTGTGCCCCTGGCAAGGATGCAGACTTCTCTCCCACACACCTCAGTCACTCTTGAAAAGTCATGTTCTGGAATTTTAAAAGGCAAAAATATTAGAGCAACAGCAGCAACAAACATAACATTCAGATGTTAAATGGTTCCTAATGATCTTATCAGTGAGTTGCATAATTAGGAAGGAGAAGCACTCAGCATTCTTCAGAACCTGGTCAGTTATTTTACTGTCAGTCATGAACCTTGACCTTTCTGAAAAACTTTTTGTTTCATTGGGAATTGTGAAAAATGTAGGTCCCTTTTTCTCACAGCATTGCAAGCCTCCCTGTGGATCATCTCAAATTATTTAAGTCTGCTCCCAGTCATTAAGGTTTCTAGGCTGATTTGAGAGGTTTCCCCTCCCCATCCCTGCTCTAGCCATGCCCACGAACTTCTGTGTGCTGTTCCCCCCACGCAGGGCAGACGTGGGTGGCCTGTTCTGTGACCCCAACTGCTGAAATCACTTTTTAGGAAGTTACAAAGAGTGGCTTAACCTGAGCTCACATGGCCCTCCAATGAGAGAAATAACTCAGCAAGCTAAAACAGATCATTTTCTGCTGGATTAATGAGCTGAAACAGGTCTTATGAGCCTCAAAACCAACACAAAGAAGGCAATGGGAACTTCTCCCAGGAGCGAGAATGGGAACAGGGAGAAACAGGGATGTGAGGAGGAAGAGCATTTCACACTTTTGGCCGCAGCAGCTCCACCATGACGTGTCATTTCACCCTTTGTTGTGCCGTTGGGGTTGAAAATAGCCCAGCCAAAATAAAACAGGCTATGGTTTGGTCTTGGGTGGATTTCAGTGTGCACGAACCTGAATCAGCTCCAGAGCGCGGTTCCACCACTTCTTGTGCTGGTCACAGCAGAGGAAGTGATTTTGGGATGGGGGAAGCAAAGAGGGGGAGTGAGACGGCAAGGGGGGATACTGAGCTCAAGGGAAAGGAAGTGGGATTTCTCAGCCTCTCTCAGTCAGTGGTGACCTCAGCCGTGTTGTACAGACCCCTTTCCTGCCGTGCAGTGGGCATCCAGCCCCACCCCGCTGCTGCCAGGGCCGTACGCAGCTCCTCTGGGAACCTGCAGGGTCTGACCCATCAGTGCCTCTGGGAACCTGCAGGGTCTGACCCATCAGTGCCTCTGGGAACCTGCAGGATCTGGCCCATCAGTGCCTCTGGGAACCCGCAGGGTCTGACCCATCAGTGCCTCTGGGAACCTGCAGGGTCTGACCCATCAGTGCCTCTGGGAACCCGCAGGGTCTGACCCATCAGTGCCTCTGGGAACCTGCAGGGTCTGGCCCATCAGTGCCTCTGGGAACCTGCAGGATCTGGCCCATCAGTGCCTCTGGGAACCTGCAGGATCTGGCCCATCAGTGCCTCTCCTGCAGGAGCTGCTCTGTTCCAGCCCCACTGGACGCTGCTCTGGGGCTGCTGCACCCTCCCTGTCTGGCAGGTCCCCCCTGCCACTGCCCTGGCCAGGCCGATGGGCTCTGATGTGAGACGGGCTGCGAACCCAGCGTGCAACGCCTCTGCAAGCACCAGTGGTCTCCTGCTCCTCCACCTCCAGTGGCAATTGCTGTGACCTGAGCCAGAACTCCTCATTCATACAGAAGGGGCCTGACCTTTGGGATCATTGGTAGCATCTCCTGCAGCCAGTTAAGCTGAGACTCTCTGAAGGTTTCACTTCAGTTAGTTTTAATCTGCAAGGCTTAAGAGGAAACAGTGGCTGAGGTATTAAACTTTATACATTACAGAAGGCCAGACAGTCCACTGGCCTCCAACTGTGATGTGGGAGCAAGTTCACTTTCCATTTCCCTGCTAGTTGCCAAAAATTAAATATCCCCATAATGTTTCTATCACAATCTTTATTGAAATTCAAGCTTTGATGCAACTGAAGAAATTTGGCCCTGCTTGTATTGTGGCTTATTTCACTATTAAAAGTAATTTTAATTTCTTATTGATGATTCTTGTTACTGCTCCCAGCCCACGATCCTTTATACATCATTGCAATATCTAAACACAGTTTTGCCTCCTGCCTGTAAGAGAGGGGAGTCCCTTTCACCTCATAGCTTGGGAAATGGAGGCACAGATCAGCTACTTTCAAAGTCAGTTTGGCATGCCCCCTATCCCTAGTGTGGATGCCCTGTCCCTGGAATTGCCCAGGGCCAGATTGGATGGGGGTCTTTGAGCAGCCTAGTCTAGTGGAAGGTGTCCCTTACCATGGCAGGAGACGTGGAACTAGAGAATCTTTAAGGTCCCTTTCAATCCAAACCATTCTAAGATTCTATGATTAATGAAGGCTCTGAATTTAGATCCTTTCTTGGCCATGGACAATCTTAGTCACCTCATATGTGTGCCTTTGGTTTTTAATCTGGTTTTAAGTGACTACCGATGATTTAAGCTACCAGACTCTCACCAAGTTAATCTAAGTACTGAGGATCCCAGATGGTTTTGAGTAGCTTATGGGCACTTTGGACAAAGCATCAACTACCTTTTTGTGTTCTAGGAGGAAAAACTGTGGTCAGAAAACAAGCTTTCTCAGGGAGCAGGGGAGAGGACATGACCTCCAACATGTCTGAGAGCATATGCTTGGAAGAACTGCTGGTTAGGTACAGTGCAAACTTTAGTCTTCTCTTCCCACAAGTGTAAACTTTTTGGAGTTCATGTATGTTAGGCAGGAAAGACATCTCATTTAATATACCAATTCTGTGTATGCATAAAAAATGTCAGGACCAGCACTGAATGTGTGAATCTGAGGAGAGAAATTCCATTTGTGCAGCAGAACAGGAGCTTAATTTTGGTTATGATTTCTCCCCACTAGCTGGTTCAGATAACTACATGACATATCAAATCAAGAAATCCTGCTTTGTGTAATATGTAAATTCATTGGCAACCATCTCTTATGGCAAAAAAGATATACACTGCGTGTCCTCTGTTGACTGTACTTTCTTAAGAGTGCAATCAGCAAGCTTTTAAATGGCTGGTTACCTTAACAGTCTCAGAGAAGGCTGTGCCTGCTTTCCTTCTCCCATGCACCCTGATCCTGGAAAGTGCTGAGCTCTTGTATCAGCATGAAACAAGAAGGTAAGGTGAAAAAATGTAAGGTCAACCAAGCTCCACTTCCCCACAAGCAGGCATTTTAAGTTATGAAGACAAAAACCCAGGGAAGAGAGGATGCCAAGAGAGAGGGGCAACAGGTGGAGCAAACATGGAACACATTCTGGCAAATCCATTTTGGACAAGTATTAGCACTTCATCTGTAGCACATGGCAATGTATCACTGTTCCAGCTGCTGAGGCTTTGAACCATCTTGTGAAACTTGCTCAAGACCCTGGAGGAGGATTTAGCTCCTCAAGCTCCCCAGCCTGTTTCCGCAGGGGCTCATGGGCAGTCAGCAATTATTGGCAGGACAGGGTGATGACCTAATGCCTGTGCTGGCATGAAGAAGAGAAACTGAGGTTTGATTTAGGCCTTTTTTTTTTGGTACTATTAGCAGTGTTTGCCTCTTTCCCTACAAAACACAAAGTAAAGCTGCAAACCAACTCTCTCTCATACACACACACACACACACACACACACAGACACACACACACACAGTTCTCTTGTTTGGCTCTTAGAGACTTATCCCAGGCACCTGCTTGCATAGCTGTAACACCTGAGGTGCCTTTGGGATTTCATGAACTGCAAAGACATGTCTTGTACTGTGTGGCATCTTCAAAAATCCCTGTACTAAGCAGAGGAAATGCAAAGCTAGAGAGTCGGTGGTGTTGGAAATTAACAGGCCAAGGGGAAGGGAAGGTACAGGGGAAGAGGAAGAGGAAAGGGAAGGGGAAGAGGAAAGGGAAGGGGAAGGGAAGAGCTTTTGGCTGCCATTCAAGATAAGATGGCTGGATAGGGGCCCCATGGGAGTATGCCAGGAGATGGAGAACAGAGCTGCTGATGGACTAGTAGTGCTGTGACAGGAAGCCAGTGCTATCTGTGAGCTTGGAGAAGGAAGTGTAAGGGTTAGGGTGAGGGTTAGGGGTGTAAGGTCTTGAGCCCAATGCTTTTTCCTTGTGAAAGAGAGTTTCCCTTCCTTAGTGGTAAAACACTTCCCTCTTATCCACCTAGTCCACAGACTTCAGGCACTGTCTGTGCAACTGAGTGACCTTTGCAGGGAGAATTATAAACGACTTCATCTTTTATGTGCAAAACAAGAGTGAAACATATCCTAAAGGTCAGGAGCCTGCTGGCCATGTTGGGGTTTCACATCTCCTGTGAACCCAGACACTTCATGGTAAAATTACACGGTAAAATTACATGGTAAAATTAAATAGGAGCTCACAGGTGGGTTGCTGCCAGAGGGGAAATACCAGTGTCCTGCTCTGGGAGCCTGTGCCATGAGATGGACATCACCACTTGCTGGAGATCCACAGTGTGGGATTACCTGGGGCTGGAGATCAATCCAGCATTGCTTTCTGCATTCTATCTTCTGTGCCTGTTGCACCTTCTCTCATCCTTTTCCTCCCAAGCCATAAAACTCAACCATGTACCAGTGTGTGCCTCAACTTTATATACTGCCTCAGCAGTACAAACATGAGCAGCAGGTGAGACCCTTTGTGCCAGTGCCAGCACCAGCCCCACTTTTCTGGGTCTCAGTGAATCAGCTGGTGACGTGTCCCCCAGCCGTGCACAGCAGGGGAGAGAGCAAATAAATCAGTCTCTATTGAGCTGAGATTGACTTTGCATAGTCCACTCCTCATAGAAATATTGCAAAGAAAACATTTAATTTTAAAAAATGTCGACAATCCAAACCACAGCTGCTCTGGGCTAGGTTAATTTGTGTTTAGCTGTGATCTTATTTAACATGTGACTTTAGGCTACAGTATTCACTGCCCATGGGTATTGCCACAGCAACAGCAGTAGCACATGCCACATTTTCTGCCTTGCCCTGTCTCACAGAAGCTCAAACCTGCCCTGGCTGATGGGAACCTCATCCTTCTGCACAATGATTTAAAAATAATACTTGGACACAGAGCAGACTCAGCAGCAAGACAATGCTTTTCCCTGTTTCTCCAATTTCCTGAGAATACAACTGGATGTTTTTAGACCATGTTAGGGATGTCCCAGGAGTTATGGAAGGGGTAGCAGTGTTGGGAATGAACAGAGGAGATGGACAGAGAAATGACTAAGCAACTATCAGTTGTAGGAGGTAGTTCCAGTATCAATTTATTATTGCACATTTGATCCTCTGCTACAGATTTCTGTGTCATCATTCTGATGCCAAACGATTGTATCTTCATGCTCTAAAAAAAGATGGTAAAAGGTTATGCTGACTCAATGTTTTTAAGGCCTGAGTAAAGTCAAAAGAAACTAAAGATTGTTACCTGCATCTGAATCATTTAGTGCTGTGGTTGCAAAAGGCAGGGCTCTTCTCTTGTGGGAGATGCTTCATCATTTCAGACAGATATTTGTGACTTGATCCAACTTTCAGTTGTAATGGTAGAAAATTGGTAGGTTTTTTTGGAGCCTGACCTTCATGAGCATCACTATCAGACACCTCACAAGCAGTCATCATAGAAAAACAATCTCAGGTGCTAATACAGAATTTACTGTGCTTGGCCATAGTATAAAAATGTTTGAGAAGCATTGGTCTATGCCATATCCTCTCCTGCTTTGTGACCTAGTCCAAGATATTATCAGCCATGCCAAGGGTCCTCCCTTGACTTCCTTGGGGGGGGTCTCTTCCATAGGGTACCACATTTCAGACACAGAAGGGCAAAGAACCAGAGCAACTTCTGTACAAATCACCAAGTAGACAAGCTCCAAACAGCTAGGAGGGGTCTCCAGGCCTTGTGACATCTGGGGTGGCAGAGGAGTGGTGATGAGGGAGCAGTCATTATACTAAGGAGAATCAGATTAAAATATCAAAACAGTTTGTAGAACAATAGAGTATGCTTTTTCCCACAATATGTCTTGCACACCGTGGTGAATGAAAAATGCCCTTTAAATATGGAGATAGTATCTTTGGTTCAGGAAATCTGGTATTTCTGGGGAAGTGTCACTGAAGGCTTTCCTGTCATTTGCATCTTCCTTAGGCATCTGTCACAGGCTGCTGTCAGGGACAGGACTCCTGCCTTCAATGACCAGACAGATTGGCTGCCCCAGGAACAGTCTGTCCCTGGCACAGGTACAACACCCCACTTCAAAAATCACCACTCATTTGCAGTTCCCTGCTTGGGGGGAATCTTTCAGTGCAAAATTTTGCTCAGTGGTGGCGAGGAAGTTCATCCCTCCCTGAAATCTTCATGCTATTGTAGTGGGATATTTGGGGGTTGGGAAAATCTTGCTGGATGACAGTGTGGGCTATTTCTGCATGGCCTGGTCCTGAGTAAGTGACAGCCAATTAGCCTGACCTCTCGTGTGTGAATGGAGAGATGTTTTGCTAATGTGTCAATTTTCATATGTTCTTATAGCTCTGGAGTCTTCAGACAATGTAAGAGAAAGGCCCTGCCTGTTTTGTCAAGGGCTGTTGTAAGAGTCTCCAGGACACTCTTAGGAGATTTGCTAGATTTTCTTCCTTTTGCAAGAAGACAAAGTGCAACCAGGAAAGACTCAGGCACTTTGGAAACTGTGCCCTATGGTATAAAACCAAACTTTCCTACACCATCATGGGTTTGGATTCAGAGGGGACACTTTGGTGCATGCAAACACAAATCTGGCATCAGAACCACAACCCTTCTAAAGTCATCATTTCTCCTGGACTTCTCTGATATCTCAGCTCTTCACAGGCTCTCAAGATTGAATTGACACCCCTAAACTCCCTCACCAATCCCCTGCATTTTGAGACACCTAAAATATGAGTTTCTGAAGAGAAAACAAGCTGCTCCACTGACAACAGAATCTTCTGGCATTGCCCAAGGAGCAGCATTAGGGAAGAGCCAGCACTGATGAACCACCAGTGTTTTTAGACCAGCAAGTGCACAAGATCCCGCCGCTCACAAAACCACAGTGGTGTCAGTAGAGCAGTGGAAGTTTCAGACAGGTGACATGGTAACCCATGAACCAAGGCAAAATTCTGCTGCAAATGACATCTGTTGGCAGCCTTAACTGGCAGCCAAGCGGCATCTGAAGTAATTTTTGAAGTGAAAAGAAATTATGATGATTGTTATTAAATTTGACAAGATAAAATAAAATCTACCAGTGGGAAACCTGCTCTGTCAAAACATCTACAAACATAAACAGCTAAAAGAAAAAATATGATCCTCTTTTTCCAGTACACCTGGCCATGAAGCTGACCACCATCAATTTATTGGCATTCAGCATTCCCAGACACCTGAGCTGTTTGTGAATGCCTGTGGATGTCTGATTTACTACTGAACTGTAGGAGAATAGTTTGTAAGGATAGTGCAGAAGGCAATCTTTCCCAATGAATTACAGCTGTACTGATTGCCCAGAAGTGGAGACAGCCTTGCCTGCCTAGTGAGGATGGGTGTTATAAAAGAGTGGGCTAGGTGGTTGAGAGTCGGTTGCAGTTGTAGCTTGATGCTGAGAGTCTGCTGGCTGTGAGGAGGAAGGGATATGTGTTTGTGCAAGGGGCAGCTAAGGTAAGGAGCTATGTGAGGGACAGGTGGGGTTGTGTGGCCAGGTAAGGGACAAGTTTGGGTTTAGCCAGTCATGCAGAAGGAAACTTGCAGAGAGGAGAGAAGGAGTCAGTGCTGTGTCAAGCAGCCTATGAGGAAAGAAGTCAGCAATGTGTGGAGCTGCCTATGAGGAAAGGAGTCAGAGTTGCCTGAAAGAAGTCCTCTGAGAGAAAGCATGAGAAATTTTTAGTAAAAGACTGGTGTTGGTGCCAGTTGTCTGTCTTGATGTAATTACTACACTGAGCAGCAGCTAAACCAGAGAAACTCTGTTAAGTATGAGCTGTTCCTTTCTCCTGCTCCTCATTTTTGGCTGGCCA
This sequence comes from Muscicapa striata striata, assembly GCA_030060385.1. Taxonomy (NCBI): domain Eukaryota; kingdom Metazoa; phylum Chordata; class Aves; order Passeriformes; family Muscicapidae; genus Muscicapa; species Muscicapa striata. Next base: position 3,392,094 of record JAREIS010000023.1, on the reverse strand, counting down.
TGCTGCCCCTGGCCAAAGGTGCAGCACCACAATGTAAAAAGGACGTGGACCTCTTAAAGCAGGTCCAGAGGAACCCATAAAAATGCTTAGGGGGCTAGAACACCTCTTCTCTGAAGACAGGCTGAGTGAGTTGGAGTGGTTCAGTGTGGAGAAGAGAAGGCTTCAGGGGAGGACTTGTATCATCTTCCAGGACCTGAAGGGGCTGCAAGGACGCTGGGGAGAGACTTTTCACAAGAGGCCTCTAGTAAAGCACAGGACAAGAGGGAACTAGATGAGCTTTAGAGTCCCTTCCAACCCATTCTATGATTTACGTGCTCTTTGAATTGCATTGTGCCAGCTCTTCCTCACATCAAGCACGTCAGCATGTCCAGCTCACATGAGTCACCTCTGTCACAGCTGCAAACTCAGGGTGTCCATGGATCCTGATGGGGAAATCAGGCTGCTGGCTGCAGAAGTGACATTGCTAGAAGGATACCAGCCTGGTTTCAGCGTCCTGGTTTTATTTGCTTGCCCAGAGGTTCCACCCTGCACTCCACCCATGGTTAGCACGGTGTTAATTACTGGCCATCCCAGTGGGGATTGCGTTAGGCTGAACGACTTACAGATTAGAGCAGTGTGGGTCACTCTGCCAGGGCAGGTGAGCCGTGGTTAGTAGGACGCAGTGACACACTGCCCCAAGCAGTATCCGGCAGGGCTGTGGGTGCTGAGCTGTGCCAGGGCACAGCCGCAGCGCCTGGCTGAGCGCCGGGCGCGTGTGCCCCTCGCATGGGCTGCAGCAAACACCTCCCTGGGATGTGCTCGCCAAAACAAGCCTCAGGGGCATGGCTTTGGCAGCAGCTTTTAAACAAAACTGATCTCTCCTTGCCAAGACAGCCTAAGTACGTAACAGTGATATTTTTGTGGCTAAAGCCTGGGACAGGGGTACATGTCACGTAGGTTCAGTACTAGCCCTGTCACTGCTTTCTGTGAGACCTTGGGCAAACCCTGTGTCCTCTCCATGCATCAGCCTCCACATGGGTCTGGAGGCTAGAGAGCTATGGTGTTGCTCAAGGACAAGGTGTTCCTACTCGGAGGGGTAGCTAGTGAGTGCTCCTTATCTGCTTCTCGTTTTTTCTTCTTCAAATACTGGATCTGGCTGTAGTCTTTGCAGCTGGGTGCTGTAAGCACTGCCTGTCAGTGTGAGCTGGGCATCCCTTTCTCAGGACTCGCTAGCCCACAGTGCTTCCTTACCCTGACAGAGGGATTGCTGAGAAAGTGACACTGGCTGCACAGCTCAGCCCAGGGCAGCTGCAAGGCTTTTTCTGTTCTTTTGAAAGCTAACGGGAAAAATGATGATAAGCTAAATCTAGATCTATGCGGCAATTATATGGGGTTCCAGACCTTGCTCCTGTAGCATAATACATAGCAGAGCCAGATAACTACCTCGCCTAATGATTGCTCTGGACAGAATACAAATCACATTATGCAGGGTGAGCTGAAAGCCATTTTTCAGTCAAAGCTGATGAGCTTGCAAAGACTTTCCTTGCCCAGCTCTTCCTGACTGCAGGTTTGTCCTCTTCTCCTTGGAATCCTTCCTGTTATTTTTCTATCTTCCTGTTGCAGGATGCAACATTCATTACAATAATAGATCAAACTTTGAGTGGAAAAACTCTGCTTTATAGTTCTCTTCAAGATTTCCCAGTTTTGTTCCTGTTTACAAATCTGCAGCCCTGACCTCCCAGCTCACCCTGTCAGGTACAACATTGTAATAACATGGCAAAACCAAATACAGTGGGCCTGTGTACATGTCCATAATTAGCAGGTAGGTGTTCTCATAGGATGCTTTGATGGGCAAAAGATGGAACAAGAAGACTGCATCCCATCACTCCAGACATAGTTAACAAATATTTAGAAGACTGTTTCTAAAAACATCTCAAAATCAAAGTCCTGTTATGTAAAAGCAGGCCTGAAGTTGTCAGTACTGCAGTCACATCTAAAACACAACTGTGGGCACCTAGCAATGAATTCTTCTTAGCTACTGTTAATCACCCAAACACAAGGTTTAAACTAGTTGTATAAATCCTCCTGTAGTTAAAGGAGAGAACCACCTGTAAAAAAAATCTGTTCCATTTTCCTCTTAGCAGCCATCTTAAAAAGGAATAAGTCATTCTCTAGAGATATTTAGGAGCTTACACAACAGGGAAAGATGAAACTCCTCAGTGCCAGCCATGGGCAGAAGAGAAATCGCACTGTAATGGCACAGCTCCTCTGGGAGCTCAACCCAACCTTAAAATTACTGTATTAATTTCTTAATCTTAAAAAGTCCAGTGCTTTAGAAGCCCTGACTAAACATCCTACTCTGGCTCTCTGCACCTAAATATTTTCAAAATTTGGTCAGAGATGGTCCCAGCAAGTGTTCCAGATGCTCTAGTGAGATATACAGGAGGAAGTTGGGAGGCTGAACAGCAGCATTGGGACAAGCATGTTTGGAGAGGTTTTTATTGACTGGATTTCTGTGGGGGTTTTGCTTGTTTGTTTCCTGTTACTCTTATGTTATCAGCATGGAAATACTGAATATGACCAATGTAGCCAGTAAGACTAGCCACAACTATTATATAACGTCTGGTTGTAGCAACCATCTCAATAATTATTTCTTTGATTGCAGTGCAAACATATCCTGTGTACAATATGTGGGTTACTGGGTAGAGCTATGTCATGACTCAGGATGAGCCAATATTATAAGCAACTGCTAATGAAGGGTGGAATTTTCAGTAGTTTCTCTGTATTGACCCATTTCTGTTCCTGCTGAAGGTAATGGCTGAGGAGGGAAGCCCTCAGGAAGGAAAATCTCAGAGGATTTGTGGGGATTTGCTCATGTCAGGAGCTGGTGGGCAGGTATGAGAGGGGTTTTATCACAGCAGAGACTTTGCAGTATCTCAAACACTTTAGGAGTATTCCTGCACTGGTACAAAGGGTTGGCTCTCATGCTCCTGCCCTTCTGCATCTCACATTTCACCAGCCCTGGGTCTGCAGGAATATGGGTCAGAGCAAAACAAGTCTCTCATGGGTGGTTAGACATCAGCACAGTGTCTCTGACTCAGGAAACCCTTGGGCATGGAAGGGGAGAGCATGCTGGGGAAGCTTTGCTGTGTGTTCCACCTCACACTTTTCCTTTAGGCAACTGCTGGAGACAGGATACTACTGGGTTAGAAGGGTCTTTGGTCTCTCTCAGGGTGGTTGTTTTCATGCTGCCTTCTGTTAGATAGTCTGAGGCTCTTTCTGTATAAAGAATAAAAGCCTCCAATTCTCATGTTTTCTTATTAAAAAAAAAAGTTATTTTGGTATCCTGCTTATATAACTGTAAAAACTTTTGTTCTCCCCACCAGCAAAAGAAGAGCAAAAGGCTTTGTATTGTATAAGATATTAATGAAAGGGGTTTCCTCTGAACAAAGGATGTTTGGAGCATTGCTAAAATCTCTGCTTAGGAGAGGTTTTGGTCCCAGCCTTTCTAAGCCATTACAAACCCACATCTCTCTGATTTTAGTAATGACTTTTAAGGACTTATCCTCTCACTGTACCTATTTTATGACATGAAAATAGCACCCAGCTCTCAAAGGAGGAGAATTAAGAGGCTTTATGACATTTTAAAGAGAGGGAAATTAAATTGTGTTCCACCTTTCATTTGGAAAGGGAAAGCAGGACAGCAACTTTCAGGAACCACAGCTCAGCCCCATTACGGAGAAGATGACATGAGACAATTTAACCCATCTAAAAAGGAAAACTAGGGAAAGGTGACAGAAATGGAGAGGTGAAAAGTGGGTTACTGACAGGTACATAAAAATTATACAAAGTCACAAACAGATTCAGGAACAAAGCACTGGTCATCTGACAGCCTGTCCACCCTCTCTGCAAATATTATTTGTCAGGTGAAAGAATTATTCCATGAATCACTGCCTTGTAAGATTTTAGGAAGCTCACAGCAGTGATGGGGTGATTGACTGGGTTTTGAGCTTGCCTACTCAGTCCTGGGGAAAGCCACATTCAGGAGAGGAAATTGGTACCTGAGCACCTGAAACAGAGTATGAAAGGTGGACAGTACACTGGTTTTGGTTGGGATTTTTTTTAAGTCTAATTTTTTTTCAAGAGTTCCTCTGCAACTAAGAAGCAGAAGTGGTTTGGATTTTCCTATTTTGAAGCCTTCCTCTCTGTAGTCTAATTTAGACTGCTATTAAGGGATTTTTTTTTTTAAGAGTACATCAAAAAGAACCCAACAACAAGTGATCTGTCTAGTGTTGGAACAATCCCAGAGAGTGCCACAGATAGAACAGGAACTTTCCATCTGTACAGTTTCACTGCTGTACGTATTTATTTCTGGCAGGTAGCTGCCTGGTTTGCCAGTGTGGCTCATGTGCTGCTGGTGTGAACAGGAGCTGTTGAGGGCATTTGGGGCACATCTTTTTCCATCTGCTTCAGTCTGTGAGCTGAGAGAAGCTCAGTTCACTCTCCTCTGCTGCACAGAGGTTGCCACTGAGTTCATGCTGTGTTGAGGCTGGGGGAAAGCCACTGGCTGCTGAATCAGTGGAGCTGCAAAATGTCTCCAAGGTGCCCATGACCTCCATCAGCAGCCTCTTGGGTGGGAAGGGTGGCTCTGTGCTCAGCTCAAGGCTGGAGGAGGTGGTGGGAGGACAGATTGCCTGGCTGAGCATGTTCTACCAGAGGTAGGTGTTAGGCAGGGTTTACAGAAGGGCTAACTAGTGCTTTGTATTCTGAACCCCTGGGAATGCTGGAGTGCATAGCACTGGCCTGGGAAGGAGGTTGGATCCATTTTACATAGGCATTACAAATTACCATTAGCTCTATCGCCCCAAAATTCCTCACTGTATGCAAAGTTGACTTGGCAGTAGCCCAGGGTATTTTTCACATTCAATATGTAATTGCTACATCTTTCCTTTGGATTCTCCACTGCTGCATATATGATTCCTGTTGAGCATCGTAGGTTATAAATGCCTTGAGACAAAAATGGTCTTTTGGGTCTCTGTTTATCCAGGATCTGGCTTCCTGCCAGTCTGGTCAGAGGCTGGAGTCCCTTAGTACCTCCACATCATGGAGAAAGATTAATCATAACAATCCTCAGCCTCTTGCATGACTGAGTGATGAGTCCTCCCACACTTCTGCAGTACCAGTGCATACAGGAGATCCATTGGCAGGGTGTGATTTTTACAGTGCCCTAGTTCAGAAAGTCTAGACATTTTTCATGCATATTAAACATCAGGTACCATGTGCTGCTTTTGAGGTGCAGTATATATCTCCTGTGCTGTGCTCAAGCTTTCCACAAGAAGCACTTTGCCAACTCAGAGTGCCTTGTGCTCTGAGCACCACTGACCTCTTAGTACAGCTGAGGAAACTGAGATGCAGGGTGGGAAGAAACTTAGAAAGCAAGAGAGGAAAAAATCCACTGTTCAGGCCTTTATGCTTATTCAGATCATGCTGACTGCCCTGCAGCTCCCCATTACAATGTTCTGGGTCCTGGGAGCCTCGCAGGTAAGGTTTAGCAAGCTGCCTTGAGCTGTGTGTAACATGGCTCTGACCTCTGCTGCAAGCAGGATGTGTCCTCCTGGACATGTCAGCATGCCTGTCCCTCTGCAGCTGCACTGCCCTAGCTGATGACACCCCACTGGGTACACTGGCTGCAGGGGTGTCAAGGGGGAATGTGAGGAGTCAAGGAATGGGGGAGAAGGCTTCTTGTTGGAAAGATGCCTAACACAGGGAGCAACTTTCTTGTTGGATGTGCGTGCTGCAGAGGAGCCAGGTCTGCTTTGTGATGCTTGAGTCACAAGGGACCAGTGCTTGCAGGAAGAAATGTGCCAGTAGCAGCATGAGTATGTGGGAAAGAAAAGGTATTTGGGGTGATGCCATCAACCTCATGATCTGGCCTGGCCCCATCATACTCCCCCAGTTCCTTCCAGCTGCAGCAAAGGCTGCTTGGCTGCTGCTGAGGGGCAGCAGCTGGACACTTTACCTCAGTACATTGCATATGTGTAAATTAAGCAGCAGCATAAACAGGGAGTTGGCAGTAAATACGATTTATCTGCCACTACACAGGAGATATTATCCCACTGAAAAGAAAGGGAGCCAAGTGATAGGGTTCAGTCCTTGAGTGGGCTTCTGGCAACTCTTGCCAAGGGACTCAGTCTGGAATATGCAGATCAAATTCATGGAGTCAGTAATACCGGGCTTAGTGTCTGGTTATGATCCTCCCCTTTACCATTTCCTACTCTTCCTGCTGGGATGTGCCTGGATGAAGACAAACAGCACTGACAACCGTAAGGACTCAGCTGGCTAAAGAGGGATGTTGATGCATGAAGCCTTTGGTCATCCTGTTGATCCTTAGAATGGCTTAATACATTTCTGGGCCTTTTTTGTTTGTTTTACCATTTTGTACCACTTTACTTTGACCCATCTACGTTCATTTCTCTGTTCCAGGACCCAGGGATTTCTGTAGCTCAAGGAGCAGGGCCCACTGGAGGGAAGTAACAGTCATTGTGTTACAGGATGTGGGTAGGAGCTGCAGTAACCCCCTGGCCACCCCAGTGAGGAGCAGCTCCTACCTTTGAATAAGGATATGGGTGTTGCTGGGAAATCAAAGGTCATCTCCTGTTTTAGGAGGTAGAGGCTTAAATGGAGGAAGGAGAAGCTTACAGCAAACACCTGACTCTGCCTGCATTTAATTATCTAATGTGTCAATGCACAAATACCAGCTCTGCTGACCTCAAACATGTAAAAATCCCAAGTCAATCCACTTCCCCTTGTCCCTCAGTGTGTGTTTTCCATGCAAAGAGAGTACACTGGGGTTCTTGCTTCCTTTTTATGTTGAAGCCCTCAGGGGAGATGGTTTGCATTTGTCTTTAATCAAAGCAGCTGCCTTGAGGTAACCTGTAGGACCACAGGAGCTGGGCTTGCAGAGCATCTCACAAGCCAGCCAAAAACTTGTCAGGTCCTGCCACATGGGATGCTGTGGTGAAATACACAGAACCCTGCAGCCGTAAGAAACCTGAGGGAAAAGCCCTGTGTACAAGTGGATGTGTGATGAGAGGTTGGGTAGGGGGTCCAACACAGCTCAGTAACTCGCTGGTAAAGCAAGTTCATGGTCTGGACACTGCTTCCCTGATAATATCCATGGCAGGAAGGCATCTGGATTTAGGGGTGTTGGGGTTTTTTCTTAACCAGGATTCCTAGCTCTTGGGAATGATTGGTTCTTGTCAGAAACTTATCTCAATTGATCCAAGGCTTCCTTTGTAAATTACCAGCAGAAGTTTACTGTTTACTGGAATTGACTGTCTTCTGCTTTACAGGCACTCCAAACACTCTTAGGTGGCAGGTATAATAAATATGTGCAAGGCTCCACAGCCCAGAAGGCAGGGAGACTTGGGTTTGCTCAGGGGTGTTGTCATGGACACTGAGGGTTTCCAGCTATACTCCACTGTGGGGATTTCTCTTAGGGATTTTTCTAAGCATTATTTCTATTTTTACATTTCCTTTCATAGGAACAGTGAAATTCCCTTTTTGCTCACACTAGTACTATTTGATGTGGCTCTGCTGCAGTTAACATTTGCTCTTTGGGACTTAAAATAGATATTGCATTACTTTATATCTAGACCCTCAAAGTATCCATTTATATTACCACTTCCAGGCTGACTTAGCCAAGTTTTATCTGCAAATTCCAGTCTAGTTTAAACCTTGCAGCTGATTCTAAGGCATATTGCTGATGATTTCAGAGTGAGTCTTGAACAGCTTGAATGGGTAGGAGCACATCAAGACACAGCCTTTGTGCTCAAAGCTTTTACAGCTCTGCTCTGTGTTAACCTGCCTGCACTTGGACCATGAGACTCTATTTCCTGAGCCCTTTTCTTGCTCATAATGCTGATGGATCAATAGGGCCATTGTTACCTTCCACCTTATGCAGGTGCTTTTATTTCATGCCAGTTAAAATGTTTAAGACAAAGCACAGAGACTGTGTACAAGCCCACTTGTACTGGTTGGGTAGGTGCTATGAATTAGTTGGCAGGTTTTAATCCAGTAAAGCCTAGTTAACACTGTCCTGTGCCCTAAGCTGATTATGATAAATAGGCATGTTGTGTCTTAGCAGACGCCTGAAATCAGATCAACCAAATGCAGTTAGACTGGCCAGGCGAGTTGTTTTTTTCTTCTCTTTCCTTTTTCTGTTTTTTTCCCCCTTTTAACTCCCTCAGTGGTCATGCTACCTTGGCTTTCCAGCCGAGGTCTGCTAAGGATGCAGTGATGGCAACTGGCTGCTATCCACCCACTGAGGTCACAGAGATTAGAAGAGCTTCAGGTGAAATGCTGCGAGCTCACGTGAACCCTTGGCAGCTCCCTCACCCTTCCCAGCAGGGACTGTGCATTCCTGCCCCTCCATCAGCAATAAGCCCTTTGTGCAAGATGGGACAAGGGGGTGCTTTGCCCTTCCTCTTCAGTGTTTGCAGGTGTACAGAAGCCTCTGGCTTCCTAGAAAGCACCAAGGGTCACACTCCTGGGTTTCACCACCAGTTCTGGACGTGTCCGTGTGCCACTGCCCCCTGTGCAGGGGACACAGGACACAAATGTTGCCCTCATCAACAGGGAGAATCAGTAAGGTTTGAAAGTCCAGAGCTCAAGGGGAGCCTCTAAACCCAAGAAGGAGCTTTCTGGTTTGGGGCATCTCATTCCCCCTGGCCTTCACTGTGGGAGAGTTTTCTGCAGCTCCCCAGGTATGATCCAGGACCCCCAATGCCTACAGGAAAGATTTCCTGTCCCAAGGGGTCTCCTGCATTCCAGTATTCCAGCATTTCATGTCTGAATACAGGCTCTGTTGAGCAGTTCGGGGGAATAAAGCTCCCATTTAGGATATTGCTGCTGCCTAAGAGGCTTTAGGGATTGTTGAAACTCTTGTCTCTCAGGAAACAGTCTGGATTTATCTGTTGCCAATTAGAGCCACAGGGCTGTGTGGAGGCCTGGGGTGAGAGTTTGAGGCTCCCAACCTTGCTGCCCACCTTCAGGGCTCTGTGAGGGTGATGCAGGGGCACAGGGAGGAGCAGACCCCTGCCACAAGGAGAAGCTGCCAAAGCCCACCAGCAGCCATGGAGCGATCTGGACAGGCATCAGTAAGCAATGGCATGAATTAGGGCTTCCCTTGCATGCATGGTTGAGAGCTCTGTCCCCCACACACCCTGCCCAGGCACTTTGCTATCACATGTGCATGGAGGGTGCAGTATGGGGTGCCCCTACAAAGCCCCACACATGGCAAAGCAGGGCCATAGCTGTGGGTTTGCATTGTTCCAGTGCAAAGCAAATGGTGGGAGTTGGTTTCTGGAGCTTTTCACTACCTGAGCCCTGCAGTGTCTGCACAGCACTGACCTCAGTCTGGGTTCAGCTCTCCCACAGTGCCTGAGTGCATTATGAGTTTGTAGACACAACTGCCTGGAAACCAGGTACTCTCAGGAGCTTGTTGACTTTGCTGTGTTGTTCGTTTCAAATACCAGGTTTAATATGCAACCTGTGGCTTTGTGCTTATTTCCAGCTTCTGTTTACCTACCACATTCTTTCAGCTCTGAGAACCTGTGTTTCATTCACCTTGATCTGCAAGTCTCCAAGTGACAGACTTGTCCCCTTTCAGAGTGCTCTTCTCTCTGCCAAGGCAGCCCTTTCTCTGCAGCCACTCATTTGCCCTGTGTCATTTGCTCTCAGAGTCCAGTCTCCAATTTACCTCCTCCACATCCTTTTTGGCTAGTAAGTATTGTTTCATCTGTGGTTTCACTCCCCTGTTTTAATTCTTTACACAATGGGAGCATACAGACGGCTAGAGCACCCAGGAGATGGACGTGGTGCCTTTACTGGTCTAAGTGCTACCCTGGTGAGCTGTCAGTGCAATGCAAAGGGGCCTAAAACATCTCATTTCTTCTGGCAGTTTTGTAAAGGAGAGCTCCTTGGAGGAGAGGGACATGGCTTTTATGGGCTGTTACTCTGCTCTCCCCACTGTGCTTCACTGAGGAGGGGCAACGAGGGAGAGATCCTACAGATCTGGGGAGGTACTGAGGTGCCAAAGGGACAGCAGATATGTGCTGAACTTCACAGTGCCTGGGTGCAGGTCAGGTGGCAGTGTAGTTTGGTGAGTTAGGAAATTGCATTTGTCTGAGCTCAAACACTCTGGACACTCTGGTCGTGGGCCAGCAGAAGGTAGGTCCAGTGGTAGATATGTCATGCTAGACACCAGGGCTGTTCCTCAGCCAAGGCCCCAGTGCCTGAAGAACAGCCACTCACCAAGTGGGGCTTCACAGGGTCTTGACTGGAAGAGCACTCAGACTTGACATACAACCTGGCCTAAAGCAATGTCACTCCTTGCCCTTGTGTTTGGGTATGTCCATTGAGGATCAGTGGGCAGGGGGTGAAACCAGCAAGAGAGAGTTGTACAACAGAAAAAAACAAATCTCAGCAAAGCCTGATAATGGAACTACTGAAAGAGAATATAAAGCTTATTTGGGTTTTGGGTTCTTTAGTGGTATGTTTCTCCATCTAATTGCCCTAATGAGGGTGAGGCTCTTATCAGACCCGTGAGAGAGTCCACCTGGGAAGAGTGGGGGAGAAAATGGAGGGTTGATTAAAGTATAAAGAGTAGAAGTGAGAGGTAAAGATTGCTGTTGACCACAAGCAAATTCAATCAGGCTATGTCCTTTCCTCTTTGCTTTCATGTTGAGAGCTGTTTGCTCACTGCAGAGTCATTGGGAACACTGCTGAGAATGGGGAGGGTGGCATTCACTGGGAATGCTGCAGCTGCACCAGTGGTGTGACTGCATCTCACTGGAAAGAGTGAAGTTCTGCAAGCTGAGGGGCTGTCAGTGCCTATTAATAAACAGGGATGAAGGATGTTTCTAGGCCCAGAACTGCAACAACAACAGAAAAATTGGTGATGCGTGAATTTGTTCTCTGTGTGAGTGTCCTGCATATGTCCACAACCAGAGCCCAAGCTCCCAGGTTGATTGTCAGCAAGGGCTGTGGTCCTCTAGGCACAGAGGACCAAGGACCACTGCTCCTCTGCCTTGAGAGAGAGAAAGCCCAGGTATGAATGGTGAAAGATGATGAAAGCTCTTTCCTCTTTCTTATATAACTCAGGGTTTTTATAAAAAAGGCAATCAGGCTGTCTGACTATGATCTGTGTAGTGCCAAGAGATACAGCTGTGGGCTGAATGCTCCCAAACCTGCTGATGTTTGTCTGTGCTGCAGGTGTGCTGGACCTCAGTGGGTCAGGGGCAGAAAATGTAGGTGGTGTGTGGGTGTATAATGAAACCCCTGCACCCTTGTGCTGCTGTCAGGTTGCATCATATTTGCAATCAGACAAACAAATCAAGGGGCTGGGGAGCCCAGCCACTCTGCCTGCTGACTAATCTTTCCTCCCCACGCCTCTGGCTGCTGAGCCCTGCCGTGGGCTTTTGGCACACAGGAGCCCTATGGCTTGGTTTGCTAGGAGCTCAAAGGGGTTTGACTGGCAGGAGGAGCCCCCAAATTGGGGACTCTCCACTGAACCTTTTTGCCTATGGTGCTTTGAGCAGGGTGTAGCAGCAGCAAGTGAGTCTCTAGAGAGTGTGATGTTACAGAATAAAAGTGTGGGTGGCAGGGGCTGTTAGCATGCTGGCAGTAATTCCCAGCTCCGTGACAATGAGCCACTGATATCATCACACATGCTGGGCCAGATCCCACATTCCTCCTTTTGCCTGAGTACCTGATGAAAGCAGTGGGGATTGCTATCCAAGATAATGATTGTAGGATCAGGTGGATGATGACACCCTGCTTTTCTTATCACTTTATCTCTGGCACTGCCTCTCTCAGTGTCTCTTTCCACTAGCAATGTTTTCATTCTATGCTCACAAACTGTAAGGAGAGTCCACTGGAGAGCTCTAATATGCATATGATCCCAGGAAACACCACGAACTTCTAGGGAAAACACTCTTCTGCTTTGTTTCCAGCAATTAAGTTGCATCAAAAGATTCATAAAACCATGTAATATCTTGCTGCTGTTGCCCTGGGCAAGCAATTGCTGGGTGATCTATAGTGAGGAGCACCGAGGAGATGGCTGGGCAGCCCCCCCTGGGGAAGGGGTGCAGTAAGGTGTCCTGGAGATTACCTTTGTTTGCAATGCCTTTGAGATCCCACTCCTGGCAGTTTACATGGCTGAAGAAATCTTATCAGACATGATAAACAGATCCAAATGTTTGTATGATTGCTGCTGTCTCTGCTCCCTTGCCCTGGTAGGACTTTGCATGATGCCCTGGATCTCTGCAGGTTGAGCTTCTCTGGCTCTTTCTCAGAGTAGGAAGGCAAAGTGAATTTGTGTCATTTGAGAATCTGAAAGAACCATGGGAAATATGAGTTATACACTCTGTTCAAACTCCAGCAGTCCTCCAAGCTGAATCTTTGGAGAAAATGAAACATCTCCACTGCCCAGGAGAGCATGTCAGCCCTGCTGACAGGTACCCTGAATTAAAGTGAGAAGGGCTGATGTTTGCAAAAATCCCTACCGAAACGACATGGTCTGGGAGACTGACACAGCTCTGTAACACTGAGCTCTAGATGAACAATGAAGCCCTCTTAAATTTGCTTGAGTGAAATCAAAGATAACTGAGGTATCAGTCATGGCCTGCCTAAACTGGAATAGGTGTCCTTACAGCTGCTGGCTGTGGAGGACCTACAGGCTGCTCTGCTTGGGGATCTCTTCTCCTGTGTGGAGGTTGATCATGGATGAGGGACAGAGGAAGACTGAACTGCAGAGGTGTCTTGGTGCAAGTGCAGGGCCACAAATGTGGCAGCCAGGCCTTTAGGTGGCTGTTAGTCAAAGGCTGAGGCTTGGTTGGAAGTACAGCCATAACCCAGTTGGGTTTTGTATTTGCTTCTAATATGGCAGTAGGAGATTTCTCCTACTTGATAGAGGAGAACTTGCTGAAGGATTTTATATTGCACCCACTCAAATTCTTAGAAATGGGAAATTAATATAGATTCAGTTAATAGTTTGTGCACTGGTGATCTTTCTGCCCATGGTCAGGCAAGAGACTTGTGTGGTCTCACATTTGAGTGCTCTTCACACTAGATTCAAGAGAAGGGAAGAGAAATTGAGAGCATGAGCTCCCTGTAAGGACAAGGTAGTCATTAGTTTGGGTGAAAGCAGAGCTGTACTTCAGAGACTTTTGACAGCTGTTGGTCTCAAGTGGGCTGTAATCACAAGAGATATAAATATGCAATTTTCTCCCGATTTTTCTGTGTTGTCTGAGGCTCTGAACTGCACTCCTCGTGTTTGGGCCCTGGGGCTACAGAGGGGCAAGTAGGGGGACCGTGGGGAATTGTGCTGATGGGGACCTGCCAAGGACCAATCCTCTGTCATTCAGATGTGTTGAGGCTGGGAGAATTTTTCAAGTATATTGTGTCAGCTGTATATGAACCTCATCCTTTCAGATGACAGTGGCCATAGTGATGTGAAACCCTGACTTTGTTGTGTCTTTAGAGACCCCCATTCCCACTGTGAGGGCTGCAGAAGTCAGCTCCTTCTTAGAAGATTGCTGGTGGCACTGTCCCCCAGCGCTGCTTGGTGCAGAGAGCAGCATCAGGAGCTGTCGGATCCCCGACTCCAGCCCCACACATGATCACACTTGCCAGCTCCAATCCCTCCTCTCTCTGCAGGATGCTGTCCTTTTCCTTATCTATTTCCTTTCTCTAAGTGCTTTGATCTCTGGGTGGATTCAGTGCCAAAGCCAGGTGTTCTATTCTCAGACACTTTTTTTTTTTTTTTTTTTAATCGCTTGATGTTGCAAGTTATCAGTTACTTTGATGACCTGTTGCAAATTTGCCTTAAAAGTACTGATTTAGTTGAGGACTGCTGTTGCAAGCAGGCAGGAAGACTCTCGGGTCAGCCTTTAAACACTTGTAGCTGTAAACCAGCAGCTTTCCCAGCAGAGCACACCCATCCCATCCCAGGATGTGCTCTCCTGCCCGCTCGCTGGGCAGTGATAGCGGGGCCAGGCTGAGCTGCTACAAACACCCCATTTGCAGCTACACTACAGCCAGCTGCTAATGGGTTCCAACCAGTGTGTCTGATCACGGGACAGCCATGTGATTCCTGGGTCTGCACAGCACAAGCAGTTCATGGTTTTTAAGCTGTGATGAACTAATCTAGCAATTCTTTGTCCAAACCCTGTAATTCCTACTTGACAGGAGCATTTTTTGCTTTGAAGACGCCAGGATAGGGAAACTCCTCCGCTTCCTTTGGTAGTTTGTTCCAGTGGTTAATAATTCTTGCTGCTAAAAATGGGAGTCTCATTTCTCACATGACTCTTGTTGACTTTTGCTTCCCATTGCTGTCTTTTGTGCTGGTCTCATCCAGTGTGAGCAGTGGAAGTAGGCTTGAGATCATCTGAAGTTCAAATTCTAGTAATCCTGTTAAATTTTCTGAAGGACTGCAATTTATTTTCTCTAGGGAAATGTTGGACAAAATATTCCGCAGCAGCTGGTGAGAAATAACCCTTCTGACTTTAAAGAATTGACCCCCACTCTTTCTTCTCTCTCTGCCTCCAACTCTGTTCTCCAATCTTTTTCTGCAGCTGATTAAGAGGGAATCCCCTGCTGGAAGAAGAAACTGAAATAGAAAAGTCTCTTTTCAGGAATGGGCACTCTGTGGCTAATCAAGCTGGGATTGCATTGTTAGGAGGAACCTTTCAAAAATCAGGCCCACAGCAATGCACAGCAAGAGAATCTTTTTAAGATCTGCAGAATAAGCTGGCTGGCAGCTTTATATAGACATGCAATCCAGTTCTTGGGTTTGGAAGCAAAAGAAAAATGCTTCAATATGAGTTTAATTGCAGTTGTTTTTATAAATCCTTGGCAATGCATATTTCAGCTAAAACAGCCTTGCAATTAATCTTCTGGACAAAAGCCTGATGTAACCAAAATCTGATATAAAATCTATCTCTATTTCATACCCCTTCTTGAGCTCTAATCTAAAAAGAGAAGGAAAAAACTTTAAGGAGCCGAAAGAAAATATTTGGATGTTTTTGCAGTGCAGTCCTACAAGCCTGAGCTATTAGCATTCAATAGCAAGGAAATATCACTACAATTGTTGCCTGTTGATGGGCTGCATCTCCCACTGACCTGTGCTCACTGGGGAATTGGTGGGATGTTACTTAATGTGACAGGACTGCTCTCATAGTGTCTCCTAATCCCAAATGTCAGAGCCAAAACTCCTGTCAAGAACTCCTCTGGTTTTTCTTCTATTGTGTCCAGCTGACATGGGTGCCTGGGAGGACTGGGAATATGTCCAGCCAAGTATTTAATGAGTGTCCACCACCAGACAGGGTTTACTTGTGGCTGTGTGGCCACCTCCTGCACCAAGCTCAGCATGTCACACCACCTCCAGCCTCCCCAGACAACATCTGCATGGCAGCCAATGTGACAGGCTTCACTGTGCATTCTCCTGGGGAGTCCAAAATGATCCAATTTAGGCTGACAGCTACAACACATGAGAATAAATATGTATTGTGATGATCCTGTCTGTTGTGACTGGACTGGAGAAATATCTTCTGCTTAAATGCTGAATTTGCAGACAAAGAATTGGAGCTGAACAAATGGATAGAATTGCCTGCTGTGAAAAGTGGTAGGTGCTAAATGGTCCTAAAACCTGGCCCCAATTAAATGCTTTGGGACTGGGTTTGGATTTTTTTTATTTTTGGTTGTGGAAGGCTTTTCTGTGCACCTCTGTCCAGGTACAGCCCCCAGAGGATGTCAGGATCAACCTGTCCTGCTATTGTTTGGTGTGATACAAAACTGCTTCAGTTCTGGCTGGAGGAAGGCATTTCTCTCAACAGTTTCAAGACTTTCTCCACACCAGGTGCCTGTGTAGCTCCCTAACCTCCTCCCTCTCCAAGATGAAGTAAGTTATCTGTGGTTGAATATTCTTGCCTAACTTTAGACAATGCCACAATTTTCCCCTTATCATCTTAATTTCAACCATTTTTGTATTTTTTAACCGGAGGTGGTGGAAAAAAAAAGGTCCTTTCCACCCTCCAGGTAGGCAGTCAAAGAGTCTTTCTTCTGTCACTGACTGACATGTGTGACTTGCCCTGGAAAAAATGGTTCTGTATTTGGCTTTGGACATGGGGCTCCTCCTCCTTTCTGCAGGTCTGCGTTCAGAGGGATGTTTGAATCTTCCCCAAAATTCTTGTTTTGATTATCTTGATGCATGACAGGAGGCAGGATTTTCTGTTGTTTTGGAGTGCAGAAACCATTTGTAAAGAGCAACACACTGTATGTTGTCCTCTGAAACAGGCAAAGCACTGCCAGCAGCAAAAAGCTGGAGAATCACAAGTGGCTTTTCCAAACATCAGGCCCCACTTTTCCTCTTCTGCACTTGGGTGGGTATGCAACACAGGAGACTTTTACTTAAATGCCAAGTGGAACACAAAATGAGTGTATTCATGTCTGAGGCATCTGAAGTGCTCCTCTTGTTGAATAAGGCTCCAACGCCTCCCACTTCCACACTGTCCCAGAGCACTTCCTGCTGAAGGCAGGCAGCTCTAAGCCCTGAGCACTTGTGCCTGCAGCTGACCAACCCACTGCATCAAAATCCAAAGTGCCTCAGATAGGGAGAATGGGATTTAGCTGCCTCTGGCCCCTTCCTGGTTTTCAGCTCTTTCACAGGGTAAATTGAGCCTTTGTCCTGCTCAGCATCATGAGGCCAGGCTCCTGCTGTCAGGGACAATGCCCTCTTGTTGAGGAATCAGGCTGTAGTGAGGGCTCTGAGCAGTGCAGCACCTTCCAGCACCAGCCTCTGATGTAAATGGTGCCAAGGTGAGGGAGGGATGCCAACCTGCTGCTCCTTCTGGGAAGGGATTACCCCAGTACCCATCTGCACCATCTCCCTCTTGCAGGTTTCTGACCCCACAGAAAGGGCAGCAGAAGTAGACCCATCTACCTCTCACCTGGTGTGGGGTTATTTTTAAACCTGGGAATTATCTTAAAATAGAGCCACCTACACCACACTGAGGTGAATGGCCAGCACAAAGCAGACACACAAATTCATCACTCTGGGCTTAAAGCTGCAGCACAGAAAGGGCAAAGGAGGGCCAAAGTGTGAGCTGGTCAAGCTGAGGCCTCTGGAAATGTCACCAGAATCTGTCTATCAGAGAGAAATTCCACAGGTTTGTCCCAAACCTACTGTAGGTCTGTGCTTGGTGGGGAGGACTCATTGCACCTCTGCTCATGGTCCCTGCAAGGAGCTCTGTACTGCTCCAGGACATCCTGAGGAGAGGGCTCAGCCCACAGTGGGAGAGGGGAGCAGATACTTAACCATGCCTTTAGGAATGACACTGGGGTATTGCCAAAATGTGCAAAGAGATCTGTGCTTTTCCTGCTGCAGTGAGGGTGATTTCTCCCCTCTTTTAAGACATCAGGGAAGACGCATGGGCAGTCTCGTCACGCTAGCCTTGTGATGAAGTACAGTCACCATACAGGAAAACCATGCTGAGCTGAGATTCTCCAGGTCTGTCTCAGCCTGTTACTGCCCTTCTGTGGACCCTTTGCTGCCACACCACCAGAAGGGACCAGGCAGAGGTAAGCCCTAAGAAGCTCCATTGTTTGCACATCTCTCTCTGCTTTCCCTCTCTGTGTCTGGAGCTTTGTGCTCGGAGGTGTCACACCATGCGTGTGCTTCTTGGTGGGACCCCTGTGTGGGCTGATGGTATTTCAGGCTAGCTAGAAGGCAGAGAGGGTGCTGCTCTGATCCATGTGGAATAGATGTGGGAAAGAGTCCCTGTCACCACAGATTCATAGCTCAATGTGGTGCCAGGCACGGCCCCAGGAGCAGACTTGCAATATCACAAATGTGCTTTATTCCTGGAAAAGCTTTAACCGTTCCTTATGGAGCTACTTCGTCCCTTACGGGTAGGCACTTCTGGGGTTGTTAGGATTAAAAAAAAAGGAGCAGCAGCTTGAACAGCCTGTTTTCTGTAGGCTTCAGTAGTAAGACAGGAGTGCCATGTCTGCGCAGTGAACAGTTTCTCTAGGACTGACCTGCCCTGGTGGAATGGTTTCTAAAAGAAAACCTGGGGTTTTTTATCTTTAAGTCCCTTGGGTTCAGGTGCCCAAGGTCTTTCCAAATCAGTCCAAAAATATAGTTTTCCCATTCCTGGTAGATAAAAGATGTGTTGTAAACAACTGAAATTGTCAGTGATTCAGCCAGTGGAAGATGTGTCACATGTCCCTATTCCCAAAACAGCACTGCTGAGGTCTTGGTGGTCCCAGTAACCAGCCTCCCCAACTGGGACACTGCCCCTTAGTCCACACCCCTGATACAGCACTGCTTCCCAGAGCACTGTCTCTTAACAGGCTCCTGAGAGACTCCAGGGGTGCAGGAAAGGAGCATTCCTGTCTGTGCCACGTTCCTGGAGGAGGAGGTTGGTGGGAAGAGAGATGAGCAACTGCCATGGAGGCTCACTTTGCCACCCACTCCTAAACTGGACTTCCAGTATCCCTGCAAGCAACGCTGGACAAATGTTCTGGCAAGTGACAAATTGTTTCCCAGCTCAGCCCTGCTCCCTTCCCACCTTTTTTTTCCCTGTGAGTCAACTTCTGCCTACACAGATGCTTCCAGAGCAGCCCGAATGCCCTCTTCATTGTGCGCTGATGGGATGGTGAGTTTGCACATTTTCTACCCCTGCATTTCTAGATTTTCCTGCATGTGGGCAGAGAGCACCAAGATATGCTGAGTGACTGAAGTCCCTGTTCACAGTTCATGAATAATAAAGACTGCCAAATCTTGCAGCCCCAAAGCCATGTTTCATGGGACCTCCAGCACACAGTCAGGCAGCAAACAGCTGTAGTGCTATGAAATGTGATGGCTTTGTGCTGATCTTCAGCCAGAGGTTACAATCCTCACCCCAGAACTGGAGTGAGGGATAATGATGGATGGTACAGCCCCTCCAGCATAGCAACCACTGGCTCTGCTGGGACCTTTCTGCTGATATCTTGGCAAAGGAAAACAAAGTTGAATCTGCTGGGTGCAAAAGGGATGGAGCAAGTGGCAGCTTATAGTGGGAGCATTTTGCTCATGCTCTGAAGGACTGGCTGTTATTTTGTTTATCAGGATTGTAGGATGGGACCCTCTGCTAGCTGCAGGCTATAAGGTAGCCCTAGAGATCCCTCACTACCGTTAGTAGTCTCCATCAGAAGGGTCATTCCTCAGGAGAAACTTTGGAAGGGTGATGGGAAGGGTTTGACTTTGAAGGGTTTTTTTCTCTCTAATGAACAAAAGACTCTTAATAAACCTGGAAATCTCCCATTTAAATTTGATACACTGGCCTCTTCCAGACTCCCAAGCTTCTGGGAGGAAGTAATAGGAAGTGAGATTAAATGGTCTCAAAGCTGAGGGATCAGAGAGCTGGGGACTCAAGCCCTGCTGCTGGGGCGCAGTTTGCACATGGGAGGGTGAGGCAGTTTCTGGTGCAAGAGTTCCTGTGCAAAAAGCTGTTTGCCATAGCTGCAGAGGAAATCAGCTGTGTCACCCCACAGGCTCTTTTCTGTCAGTAGGAAACTGTGGTGAAGGCTCATATTATAAACAGCAGTATTGTATTGGCGAGGCAGTTTCCAATACAAAGTTGACTTAAAAGAAACCAGGGTGCTGCAGTGGTACAACTGTGTTTGATAATACCAACACAAATTATTGCTCATGTCCTGCTGGTCTCAGATCTTGTTCTTCCTACAGGACAGAGGTGAGCAAAAGCATGGCAGGTATCATCTATTATTTTTAATTCTTCTGTTTTCAAATGAACACCTTTGTTGCTGGTATCTACTTCCATTTTACCTTGCCTTAAATAGGATACCCTCTCACCCTGCCTGTGAAATACAGGGGTGGAATGTAGTTCTACTTTCACAAAACTCTTTGGTGCAAAGAAAACTATAATGGGCCCAAAGTGATGGAGGAGGTTTATTTTATAAAGATGCTCAAGTGAGCTATGCCATCAAAAGGATACAAAGTTGAAGCCACATCCTGCCAGCTTGGCTAATCCATAAAAGAGCTTTCAGTGTTTTCCCTTGGAGTAACAGCTTTAAATTTTAATAAGCTGTAGTGTACTTTCACCGGATGTAATAAGCTGATACAAAGTTTAAATGGGGTTAAGTAAGTAGAAACCTAGGAGAAAGGAACATAAAAGACATAAATTATTTCCTCTCTTTACAAGTTTATTTCACTGTATTTATTTTGGGAAAAAGTTATTTCATTCAAATTATTTTTTTATTTGCTGGATGATTCAGTGTCAGGGGATGGAGAAAATACTTGAAATAATCATAGAACAACTTGAGCAGAGAGGACACTCAGTAAAAAGAAATAAATTTATCAAGTTGTTAATTCAGGTTACTTTGCCATTTAATTTTAAGATAGCTACCAAGTCAAGGCAGGTGTGCCTGAATGTGACACACATAATCCTGTAAAACAGGGATTTGTAGGAAGACTCCTTGTAAGGTCATCCAGCCCACCTGTACCCCAAGGCAGGATCGATTCTGTGTAAGCTTTTCTCAGCAGAGTTTTGTTGAGCCTGTCCCTGGAGCCCTCAGCCACTGAGAACTGCAGCTGCAGGGACCGACCCCAGTGCCAGCACTCAGCCTCCCTGCTCCTCCAGCAGCTGTGCTGGCTTCCCTGTAAGCCCATTACCCGTGTTACTGCTGGGAAAAGCAAGCTCTGCTTTATCTGCTTCCCCTCCACAGCTCCAGGTGACCCCAGCCTCCCCCAGCCCACTGGCTCCAGCTGCTTCCTCTTTCCCCACAGCTGCCCTCTAGGCACCCTGAGCAGACCCAAATAGCACCCAGAAACACCATCTAGAGTGATGTCCAAAGGGCAGAACAAAGCCAAGATCTACTTTTTGTCTGTTCTCTGTTTGCAAAGGTGGGATAAAGAGCTTTTTGGGCATGGAGTGTACAATGCCATGCTTGTGCTGGAGTGAGGTGGTTTGTAATCTGCACCATGACCCACTGATTGCCCTGTCCTGACTGTGTCATGCCTGGGGATCCCTGAAAACAAGCAGGGGCTGTGGGATGGGAATTATTCTTGTCACTGGCAGTGCTATAGATAAGAGGTATATGGGGTTTTGCTGAATGTGTTTGTTTGCTTATTTCTGTGTAACCTACTGAAATGGCTCCAAAATATTCTCAGCTAAAAGCATGAGCTGTTCCATTTTGAGCTTAAAAAGTCATTTCTGTACCCAGGAGCTGTACCCATTCTCGGTGGAGTGGGCATAGTAACACACACTGTGCAGTGGATTATACTTATGTGATTATAGCCTCTAGGCAACAACCTGGTGCTTAAGGAATGAGTCAGTCAGAAAGACCAAGGCAGAGGGAATCAGATTCAGCAATGATAAGATTTACTTCCAATAGATCTGGACTGAAGTATACAACATTCCTTCAAGATATGCTTGTCCCAATAGCCAATTAATCAGCATATGTAGGAATATTTTATGTCACTTGATGTCTCAAAGCAGTCTAAAGAAGCAATAACCATACACAAGGACTTGCAGTATGACAGGCTAGTTGGGTACAAAAAGGCATGAATAGCTGGGAGATGGGAATGAAAACCCAGTCAGGCTGGTGATAGCTGTGTTAGTGCAGGGAGATCTGCCAATGCAGAATAGGAGTAGGTTCCTGGGAAATACATCCAGGAAAAGGGAAGAGACAGGATGAGAAGGCAAGAAATGCATGTGGGGAAGCAGTGTCAGGAAGAGAAAAGAACAAATGAGAACTGGCAAGTTGATAAAAGAACAAAAGGGCTTTGTCTCACATTAAAGGCAGCTAACTACAGAAATCATTTTCCCATGTAAGCAATTACTGCAGCTACCCCAGGGATAGTATGTGGTTGAAAATGGAAAGATGAGTTCTTTAATTCATAACTGGGTCTGGCAAGTGTTCCATCAATATGGCTCATGATGTTCTGGGCCGTATCAGGCAAGCAGAAAAATTGAGACTTGATTGTGCAGAGCAATGGATTCCCTGTTTTAAAAATTATCTTCCATCTGTATGCAGGGTTAAGCCACCAGCTAGTGGAACAGAAAGAACAGAGGCTTCTAAAAGGTGGCAGGAGGTTTGGTAGATTCCTCTTTCACTCCTGACTGTAGCTGTTGACAGCAGTCAGTGCAGTCACAGTCACGTAGGAATGAGTCAGGTAAAAATCAGACCAAGACTGAGATTCCCTTTCAGCCTGATTTTCAGAATGCCGAGTGCAGGCAACTCCTGTCTGTGTCTGACAGTGCTTTTCACCCTGTGGAGTCAGCTTTTGGCAACAGGTGTTCTGTTGAGACTGAGAGAAATTCATAACAAGATGAATGATCATGATTTGATCTTAGATCCTATACTTCATCTCACGAGTGAACAAGTCATGACACCAATGAGGTCTCAGTCTGACAATCTCCTATTGCCACTGCTCAGCTGATCTCAGCCCTGGGTATGAATTTAAGTGTCTTGTGGCTCTCCATTTACTGACACAAACCTATCTCACTGCTTGTCCTGTGTTCTGACATCAGCCGCTCCAAAATTAGAAACTGATGATATGGAAAACTTAATAATGTTAAAGAAATGCCAACCCATTTTCTCTGCTGCCTTGTGCAATGCTCTTTGTTCATCTGAGGAATTTCTTGCATTTCACAACCAACAGGAGGACATGGGTTCAGGGTTGCTCCTCAGCAGGGATACGATGCAGCTCAAGCCCCAGACTAGGACTCCATGGCATTCAGGTTACTCTCTATAACACCTCTCTGACCTATCTCCTTATCATCTTTGGTCGGCCTTTTCCTCAGTCTCCTTTCCAGGAGCTCGCTGGCTTTCTCTCATCTTTGGTCTTGCCGAGGTTTGGTCTTAACTCTTTGGAGTTACAAGCACATTTGTAACATCCAGGACAGGGCATCCCATGTCTCAGCTGAGGAAAGTCAAGCCCTAGAAACTTGGCTGAGCCTGTCTTTTGCTTCTCAAGGATTGCTGTTCATTTATTCACGTACGCCTCCTTTTAAGGCTCGTTTTGAGTTTTATTCTCTCCAAAAGGCAGGTTTTTACTCTTGGGCAATACCTGCTGGATGCTGTTCTCTGGGGTGGAGGTCCAGCCGCAACCCTCGGGAAATGGGACTGCCACTCCCCAGCTGCAGCGAGAAAGTTTCCCTTTACAGCACTGAGAACAGGCAGAAACAAAGAGCCCAGAGAAGGTGGGGAGGGGAGAAGCGAAGAATGAGCTAGGTTAGGGGAAACACAGCCTGGAAGAAAAGGAAAGGACCAGCTGATCTGAAAGTCCCGATAAAAGTCCAAGACAAAGACCGAAAGAGTCTGGGAGATTATCGGGGGAAGCGGGAGGAGGAGCAGAGAGATGCAGCAGAACCTAAGTGGGAATGATGTAAAATGCTGCAGGGAGGAGGGGAGTTTCCTACCTAAAGCAGAGAGTGGTTTAATTTACTCAACCTCTTCCATTTACAGGAATCGAGGCCCTTTCTACTGGCTGGGAGCACCCGACAAAGGAAGGAGCTGCTCCAGCAGGAAAGAATATCCATGTCCATCCCACAGCCCTGACAGCATCAGCCCCGATTGCTCATCTGTTTCCAAGTACAAATGAGACATTTTGCTGGTGGGCAGAGAAGTCAGGGACACTGCATCCAGCACCCTGCAGCGAAGGAAGCATTAGTACTGCTGTTGTTAGCCTTGTTATTTTCTCCTAATAAAAAGGTGGTCATGACTCACTCCATTAAGAAACAAAAGCAGAGCTGTAATCTACTGAAAGGCAGTTGTTTGGATGCTCAGCATTAGGCGTGTAAAAGGAGGAAGGTCAGCTGCAGGTCAGGTCTGGTGATATACACCCTGCCACACGGGCCAAACTTCAGGTACTCCCCAGAGAATTGATTTTCTGGGCTGTAATTTGCCCCGGCTTCAGAGGTATCACTTCAGGCAGGAGTGTGGAGGGAGAGAAAGCTCTCTTTCTCACCCCTCCACGTTTCAGTTGGGTTTCCTGAGAGGAAATGATACCGTGACTGTGCTGGCCCCCTCCTTCCTCTCAGGAGGGAGGAGCACGCCAGCATCTGCTCACAGCACCTCTTCCCCTCCCTATGCCCCACTGGGACCAGCTTGCCAGCTGAGCTGGGGTCTGAGTCCCAAGGGAAGCAGGCTGCTTCTCAGAGAGGAAGAGGTGGCTCCTGAAGTCGGGGCTGAGAGGCAGGAAAGGCAGGTTATGTTCAGGTGGTATGGAGGTTTCCTGTGTGAGCTGGAGACTAGGTCACAGCACCCCTGCCTATGTCAGATTTCTCATCTAGTCTGTGTGAAGGTTTTTGGCACAGCTGTGGTGATCCTGTTCTGACAGGAACCGTGCTGGTGTGTGGGTC
The DNA here is from genome assembly GCA_030060385.1 of Muscicapa striata striata. Classification (NCBI taxonomy): domain Eukaryota; kingdom Metazoa; phylum Chordata; class Aves; order Passeriformes; family Muscicapidae; genus Muscicapa; species Muscicapa striata. The sequence continues at coordinate 3,367,687 of JAREIS010000023.1, read as the reverse complement.
TCACCCAGCCTTGTGGCTCTGATAATGCCCAGCTGTCTCCCAGGGTGGGTGCAGGGAAAAGGAAGGAGCCAGGCTGCCGTGATGGCAGCGGCCAGGTGAAGACAACACCCACGCTGAGATGTGCTGCGAACATCTGCCCCTACCCACAAGCTTCTTCTATTTTTAGTCTATCTCATACCCTGGCTGACTCAGAAGGGGGGAGTGGCGGGGGGAGGGGGTTAGGTTAGAAGGAGCCAGATGGGAGGACGGTAGGGGGATTGAAAGAGGAAGATGAGCTGCTTCAAAACCAGTAGTTGCCATTCTTTCAATCAGCTTGAATGTTTTCTTCGTTTTCTTCACATAGTCTCTTTCATGCTTCTCTGTTTCAGCTGCAGGCAATTTGAGGCAGGGATGGCACTTCCTGCCTGCTGTTGAGGTGAGCGTTCTTTCAGGGCACCATCAGAATAAATGACAGCCTGCTCTTAGATAGGTCCACTGTCATCTGCCTGGGCTTTAATGAGCTTGACTGGAGTTCATCCTTTTGCTTAACTTCTAGGAATTTCCACTCATCGTTTTGGTCTCTTTACAAAACTGTCTACAATGAAAGGGCAAGTGCCAAATTTCCTAATTCCTGTGTGTCTTAGTGTCATGACCCCTGGACCCAGGCACAGTCAGCGGTCTGTGGTGTAAGTCTTGCAAGTCCTTGAGACACAATCTTGCAGCCACAGGGAAAGGGACCCTTCCCTTCAAACAGCCATACCAGCAATTTTCATGTTGCAAGTGGCCCTTTCATCTATTGTCCCCATTGCTTTAGAGCATTGTCTAATTTTGCAGAAATGGCACACCTTGCTTTGTCCCAGTCCGTTATTCTTTGTTTGTTCCTTAGACTGTAAACCTTGGGCGAAGTAAAGGCGTCCTCGGGGTTGTTCCCCGGGCAGTTCTCGCTGATCACTCGGCTGCCAAAGCTGCCTTAATGCAAACCATGGCCTAAGCAGGGGACCCAACTCTTCCCGAAGTGATTTGGGAGAGGGCAGCTTCCATCCCGTGAGAGGCAGAGCTGTCGCAGGCAGGCCTGCCTGGGCTCAGGCTTTTCTGGGGGTAAGGATACGCAGTGAGGGGGGAATAAAGGGAACTGAAACTCCATTCGCAACCTGGTGCGAGAAGCCTGCCCCAGAGCTGTCCTCCCTTCCTTCCTCCCTTCCCTCCTTCTCCTCCGCCTCCCCCCCCTCCCGGCACACTTCCCTACTCTCCTGACGCGCTGGGGAGGGGGCGGGGGTGATGTCGGGATGAGCCTTAGCCGATGAGTGGAGAATTTTTGCAACGTTTTTCAGCTTCCTCTGGCTCCGATGCTGACCTACCGCCGCTAGGGAGGGAGGGGATCCCCGCCGGGAGGCGGTGCGCGGGGCGGGGGATGTCCATGTTTGGGAGGCGGGCGCGTCACTCCCCTTATTTGGGCAGTGTCGTCACGGCCCGGCCTCCCATTCATATAAATGCCCGGCGGCGCCGGCCGGGATTCCCTGCCCGGGCTCGGTGCGGCCCCGCGGTGCCTCCGTCCCTTCCCTCCCATCCCATCCCATCGCCGCCGGCTCCGCGCTAGCGCCGGGCACTCTCCCGCCGCTTTCTCCGCTCCTGCCCCGGCTGCGGCGGGGCGCGACCCTCGGCCGGCATGAAAGTCACGTCCCTCGACTGCCGGCAGCTGCGGAAGCTGCTGCGGAAGGAGCCCTCCCGCTGCCTGGTGCTGGACTGCCGGCCCTACCTGTCCTACTCTGCCTCCTGCCTCCGCGGCTCGCTCAACGTCAACCTCAACTCGGTGGTGATGCGGCGGGCCCGCGGCGGGGCCGTGCCGCTGCACTTCGTGGTGCCCGACGCGGCCGCCCGGGCGCGGCTGCTGCTGGGCGGCGAGGGGGCGGCGGGGCCCGCCCGCCTGGCGGCCGTGGTGGTGCTGGACCAGGACACGGGCCACTGGCAGAAGCTGAAGAAGGACAGCACAGCCCAGATCGTGCTCAACGCCCTGCTCTCCAGCCTGCCGGAGGCCGGGGCCAGGGTCTGCTTCCTGAAAGGTGAGGGGGATCGCGGGGACCCGAGGGACAGGGGCTGGGGGACAGCGGCGCTATCGACCCTCACAGCTGCCTTGGTCGGCGGCGGCCCCGAGGTGCTCCCGTTCCCTCCCCTTCGCCCTGCAGTGAACCTGATTATTGGTGGAGGGCAGGGAGGTAACACCGGGATTTTGTTTCTTTTCCACCTACTGGAAATAAATCCCGGATAGGCTCTGCGGGCTGAGCCTTTCCGCTCACCCCCGCCACGCCTTTAAGAGGCTGAGGGTAAAGCTGAGAATATCAGGAAAGAACAGCGAAAGTTGTCAATTATTAAAGAGGGAGAGATATCGGCGCTGCGTGGGAAACAAAATCAGCCCTGCGGATACGGGGAGAGACGAGGCCACCGCTACTCGCTCTCCGCCCGGTGACACAGGAACACCCGTGCTGGGCGCACGAAACTCTGAGACCGATGCCCAACCCTCCACCGAGGGCGGAGGGGTTTCTCTCCGTCGGGCACATCGACGCTGGCAGGCGAAACCTAGAGCCGAAACTCCGGGGCTCGTCGGGGGGCAGGAGTACCTCCTCCCCTCACGTGTATCACAGCCCTTCGATTGCGGTTCTTTGTTTTCCTTCCGTGTAACCCGGGCTAATAAAACGATAAATAGCATAGGAAGCAGAGCAGCCCGCCCTCTGCCTGTCCTCTCTCCTCTGTCTCCCCCCCACTCCTGGCAGCGCCTTTGTCCTTCTGCTCTCTCGGTGTTCTCCTCAGCCCCCTGGCTCCGGGAGCGGGGCCGTGCCCGGGCGGGGCCGCTCCCACCCGAAGCCCCGCTCAGCGGCGGCCGCGGGGCTCCCGCAGCGGCACCACCCGAGACAGGAATTTCCAAACACCTCCTTGCCATACCGGGAGACCATAAAAAGGAGGGGAAAACAAGGCGATGTTTCTTGAATAAAGCCTGCCTCTGTGTTCTAATGGGCCAGAGTTAATTCGCTTTTAATAAGCTTTTTATCACTAGTTTTTGTCCGGATGTGTATCAAGTTTTTGCCTTTTGTAACGACCTCCCGCTGGGGCAGAGGCATCTTCAGCCTGTGCATTGCCTGGTAGCGAGATAGGGGGATGCTCCTCGGCTGTGTGCCCCCACCCTGGCTTTGTCCAGTCACTATCAGTCTTTGCTGGATCTGACAGTCACCACAGAAGCATAAATTCTGCGTCTGGAGGGTAGAAATACTGGCACTGTGTCATTCAAATCCTTAGGGACCACACTAAACTAGAGATGAAGAAATATCTTCAGGGTCACGGTGGGAAGTCTGTGGTAAACTAGGGGCCGAATTAAGCTCTGCTGACTCTCCAACTGCTTGTGTGGCCACACGATCATCCTTTCCTCCTGTACCAGCCCCACACTTTGAAGTGGTGACTGGGGCTGTGGGCAGTTTATCCAGGATGAGAGGTTAGTGTAGGCTCTTCTTTGTACATCTTGTGAGTTGTGAAGTGTTTTATCTTGAAAGCCTGTCGGTTTGAGGCTAAAGACATTTCCTCTCAGTGTATGAGAAAGTTTCCTGCTTTTCCTGCAGCAATTTCCTTTTGCTTTGCTGGAAGTGCTTGGGGCTGCAGGTTCAGGCCCATGACTCAGTGGCAGCACTGGTGATTCACTGGGGCCACAGACCCCCAGGAAGCTGTTGTGGCCTGGGGGAAGATCCTTGGCAAGATCTTCTTCCCCACTTGACAGTGGGGATATAAATCACCCTGGAACACTGGGCTCTGATCAGGAGAAAGGGTCCTTTGGAGGATTCAGCTACCAACTTTGCAAATAATAGGCTGTAAAACCACCGGGAAAAATCCTCCTTGAGGTTTCCCCTCATATTCCTGTTCTCCTTAGGCATGGAGAGCTGGGAGGAGGTATTGGCTACTTAAGTGCTAAGGGGGTCTCATGGCAGTAAGATATAAGGGGGTCATCAAGACCACCAGATCATCAAGATCCTGAGGATCTGGTCCCAGAGAGGGCAGCTGTAACTGAGTCATTGCATGCCAGGCCCTGTTCCCTCCGTTGCTTTCTGGCTTGCAGGGTCACATCTTTCATCTGTGTAGGTGCAGTTTCACTGGGTGAGCTCAGCCCCAGCACGGTGAGAGTGGTTGTGTGTCAGGGAAAAAGAAAGATAAAATAACGGAGCCTCCCTTGGTGCTGATAACGATTCTATTACTTATTGATTAAAACGGAAGTGCAGCTCAGCTCTCCATGATGAGCAACTGAGTATTTGCAGAAATGACCTCAGGGAAGGTAGGTTGAGTGGGGAGGGGGAAGAGAGGAGATTGCTGGAGGATGGGATGAGCAGATGACTCACTGTAAGAATGGCCTGCAAATATCCTGATCCCCAAGGCTTGTAATTAACCATTCAGCAGCTGCATGTGTTGGCTGCCCCAAGAGACACGAAATATGCATGCTTGTTTGGCTCAAGCAGATTTCTGTGTTCTTTCAAGAGTAAAAACAACAACAAAGGGCATAAGTGGGGATCATGGCTATTTATATAAACTAGACATATTTTTCCTATGCGATGGCAGTGGCTGGGGGGTAGGGGGAGGATAAGGTCAGCTATGCAAAACAAGAGGATTTAAAAGTTCACCCCGAGAAGGGCAGTTGGAGATCAGGGAACTCTGTAGAGCTTCTCATGTTTGTTGTTATTTCACACTGTGAGTTGCTAGGGATATCATTTTTTCAACCCAGTTGTTGCAGATATCATTTTATCAATCACCTCCCACCACCACCATGGTCTCCAGGGTCACTTGACTGCTTTGACCACTGCCTCATGCTGTGAGCTCTGGGATGAGCTGGCAGAATGGCTGGGGTAGGAGGAAAGGTGCGGGTGCTGAGTGCCCATTTACTGTAAAGTAGCTCTCCTGCCCTCTGTCATGGAAAACAGACTTTCACCACATTCAGTGGGCTTTGGATCATGCTGGCTGCATGAAACACGAGGACCCCACGGCAGGAATGAGTAGGCGACAGTAGCATGTCATGAATTCGAGCACACATCTGCTCAAACATTGCAAACAGATGAGACACCGGCACGGTGGGGCTGCACTGTCAGAGGTGGCTGTACCACCCTGCCCTGGCAGCGGGGCTGGTGGGAGGCTGCTCTGATCTTCAGCACTTCCCTTGTTTCAAAATCTGTCCTGGCACCCCAGCACCCACACTGACACAGCTTATCAGGGTGAAACAGTCGCAGGTGAATGAATCACAATGGGAGGCTTTGCCTTCCAAGCCATGTTTACTTGAGGGCCACACTGAAGGATTATTGAATGTAGCTGTTCGTGAGCCATTCATTTCTGCTCTGAAAAAGCACAGGTGGCAGACATGGGGCACACCACTGACGTTTCCAGGCTGCTTCTGCTACCTGATTTATCCAGGATCATTTTGGAGATGATGTGCTTCCAGACAGAATATTCCCAGCCTGGAAACAGGCAACAATTTAGCTGACGACAAACTTTGAGTAACAATGTAATAATAGGATTAATTTCTTTTCATTAACAGCGCACTGAATGAAATGAACGCAGTACTTAACCGTGCAGAATAGCTCATGTGGGGCTATTCAGTTGTCAAATGCTGTCACAGGATTTCATTAAGTTTTATAGCTGTTATTTAATAGATTGGTTTCAGTGGGACCATCTTCATTACTTCACTGTGTCGTGCATTGTGGTGATTAATGAGACAGATGCAAGCATCCCCCTCTTGTGTTTACGTCCATTTAAAAATGCAAATAAAATATTTTGTGTGCTGTCACAGTGTATATATTAATGACAAGTTTAGAAAAGATGACTCCTGAGTACAGAAATCTCTGCCTCAAATGCTGGAATTAGTGCTCATGTATCGAACCTGGGGGGAGGGAATTTAGTCCCCACTGTACAGGAGTTAATGGTTGGTAGACTTAACAGAATTACATTTGCTAACAGCTTTAGTCTTTATTCACTGGGTTTTGACAAGTTAATAATTGTCAGTGGTATCAGGTTTTTCCTTAGGTGCCCAAAGTGTTTTAAGCAAACCCATTTTCCCAGAGGAGCACCATCCTTCATGACCCTCCCCTGGAGCTCATTGCTGGGCACTGCTGCCCCACTGCATTGCAAGTGCTGGAGCTTTGTTTGTCTGTCACTTGAATTAAACCTTGGGAGGGTAAATATTCATATTTTCTTCATTTTGTTTCCCCAGGGGGATATGAAACCTTTAACTCTCAATATCCTGAGTGCTGCGTGAATGGAAAGCTCATTTCCCCAGAGAGGACGGAGGCAGAGAGAAGCCTCGCCAGCCACTGTGAGAAGCAGAGTGCCAACCACAAACCTGCTTACGACCAGGTGTGTGTCATGGCTGTGGTGGGTGACCCTCCCCTTGGGACTTCTCCCTGCTGCCACCAGGCTCTGTTGGAGGCCGGCAGGGTGTCAGTGGCCCTGGTGCTGCCATGGGCTGTCAGTAAGTTGTCACAGCCCAGGCTGGCAGCCTGTGTGCTGAATTAGTGGCCCTTCTGTACTTCTGGTCAGCATCACCTCTGCCTGGCTTCAAAATTAGGTGACAGAAGGAGATTAAACACTGTATCTAGCCCCAAAACTGTATTTATGAACTCTCTTATCACACACCCAGACAGCATAAGCCGTCAGCAGCTCACCCTCCACAGGAGACTGAGAATGGGCAGGGGAGAGGCTGCCAGAGTGTCACTTTCCCAGCAGAAAAAGGAGCACATTTTGGCTGTGACTCCTGTGAGATCCCAGGAGAAATTTGAGGCTGGCAAAGGGCCAGTGCCTCTGAGAAGCGAGACCCACCACTGGGCTGGGGAAGTGGGGTTTCCACAGAGGAAGTCCTGGTGTGCCCACCAGGCCGGGGATTATGTGCTCTCCGAGATGTCACCCTGCGGTCAGGGCGCTTCCGCCAGGGCGTGCATTTCCTGCTGCTCAGGGGAGTCCCCTGTGGTGCCTCTCTGCTCTCCTGGGAGTACCTCCCACACCAGGCATCCTCCTGCCACACTGGCTGGCTGCCAGCTGTCCCCCGTGCATGGGAACCCACCATGTGGGCAGTTCAGGGGGAGTGGAAAGGCAGTTTCTTGCAGTGGAGGGTGGCAGCAGCTCCTGTGCATCATGGAAAGTTACCTGCCAGCTCAGAAGGCTGTGTCAGACAGTGCCTTTTCTTTCCCTGTCTCGTCATCCAGCCTTTGCTTGTGCTGAGGAAAGAGGAACTGAGATAAAGTCTTGGGGTGGGTGACACAGCAGGTGCTGTGCTCCAGAGAGGTGTGGGGTGAAGGGCAATGGGGAGCCTATGTCCAGTTTTTTTTGCTTTGTTTCACTTCTGGAGATGTGACCAGAGGGGCTAAGCCCTGGCTGAGCCAAAGCAGCCTCTTCCTCTGTCCCAATCTTCCTCCCTGCCTTGCCTTGCCCCTATTTCAGTAAAAGCCTCAGTGGGAACGGGCACCACATATGAAAGAACTTTGCATGCACTGGAAGGGGCAGCACTTTAAAGAAAGCCACAAACTTCCTGCACAGCAGTGGGTTGGGTCTGACTTTTCACCTTGCAGATGTGGACAAGAAAATTAAAACATTTTTCCTGCGTGGGCTTTGCCATGGGACTGATTCATTGGCCAGCAGCACTGGGGTCCAAAAAAGCCAGAGAGGGAGGGAGCAGGCACCCCCATGGGCTCCCTTGGTCACTCTTGGGTCTCAGGATTTAAAAAAAAAAGAATTACATGTTTCTGCTCCTTCTCTTCCAGGGTGGTCCAGTAGAAATCCTGCCTTTTCTCTACCTTGGTAGTGCCTATCATGCTTCCAAGTGCGAGTTTCTCGCCAACCTGCACATCACAGCCCTGCTAAATGTCTCCAGGAAAAGCTCAGAGTCCTTCAAAGACCAGTATTGCTACAAGTGGATCCCAGTGGAGGACAGTCACACAGCAGACATCAGCTCTCACTTCCAGGAAGCCATAGACTTCATTGGTAGGTACAAATGAACAAATTTTCAGATTTACATGTGTTTTTAAACTCATTTGAAACATCAAATCAATTAAAAACTAATTTAATTAATTTTAAAGTAAAATACACATTGAAATCTACTGAATTTTGTGAAGGAAAAAAAAAACTGGTTTCTTGGACTTGCATGTCAGAGTCAGTAACAACCAGGTGAGGCAGAGTCATCTTATTGCCTTACTGTGTTGAGATATTCCAAAGGTGGGGTCTTAGAAATCCATTGTTCCCCCTTATCACAGAGCTCTTTCCATTCCTCCTTTTGATCATATTGGTATCTCATCCTTTAATCAAATACACCAATGCAAACAAATCAGGAGGCCTCTAGAAAAGTTTGTGCTATTCAGTTTCACATCTTGCTGCATTGGCTGAGTGAACATGAGCTGTGCCAGGGACCACAGGGGAGAGGATTCTCCCTGAGAAGCACAAGATGGTTTGGTGGGCTGGAGAAGCCTGAGCCTGGATGGAGATCATGTTGAAATTGGTTCTGCTGCTCTCCAGGAATATTCAAGAGAGAAAGAGAATAAAACACCGTTACACTGGGCTCATTGCTCAGATGAGTTTGAGTCCTTCAAGAGTGCAGGCAGAGTTACAAAAACCTGACCTGAGCATGCTCTCTGAGTCCTTTCCCTTCCCAGGTGAAAGGGACATGTCGCACCTTTCAGGGAAATAATAATTTATGGACCTTTCTCTCCTATCCTCAACCCTTTCTGATAGATGTCGAGCCACTTGGAAATTTCCAAGATTTTGAGGATGACTTTAGTTTTCACTTTCTTTTAAAATTGGATGTGCGGTGTAGATGCTGGGGATGACTCAAATCCATGTCTTCCTTATTTTGTGCAGTAGCTAAATATAACTGGTCGTGGTGGCAGTCCCCTGGCAGACAATTGGAGGCAGGCAAATGATAACTTCCTCAGCTCTGTGTGCTTCCCTGAGCACTACACTCACAGTTAAAAAACTCCATAAATTGGAGCTTGAACATGTTGCTCAAGGCAATAGAACAGAGCAAAGTCTATTTTTGAACAGTTTTTTTTGTGTGGAAAGGGCTTATTTTAAGCACATTCTCTTTAATCTAATAACAATCATTGTGTTGTGTGAGTAACCACAGTGGCTCCTGTTGTGTAAAATGGGTGCTTTGCATAAGCCATTTATATCCTGACTTAAGTCCAAGCATCCTTTTACCAGGCTGTAATTAGAAATTGCCTGCCAGTGCTTGTGTGCTTTGTGGTGAGGCCCCAGGGACTGAGCTCAGCCTCTCCACCCAAGGGCACCTCCTGGTACTGCTGTTTGCTGCCAACTGGCCAAGCAGGGAGTCAGGTTTTGAAGAAAAATACTGTTTTTCTAGCAAAGATCAAGAGAGCCCCTGCAGTTTTTGAGTGACCAGATGGTGGGAGGGCTGGCCAGGCTGAGCTTTACATAACATTTTGAGCTGCAGGCAGAGAAATGCATGTACAGCATTGCCTGCATCACCATGTTCTTCAGTTGTTCCAAAAGAGGAGCAGGCACAAGGAGGGAAACAGGGATGGACTTTCCCACAATATGCCAAAAGAACCAAACCAAGATCCACAGATTCTGAAACCAAGCTCAGGTCCGTCACAAGTTGGGTTTTGTCCTGCTTGTCTTTTAATCTCCGTGTCACCCTTAGTGCCTCTCCTTGCTGGCAGACTGGCTGTGCCCCCCCAGCACTGGGCGTGTCACAGCATCCTCTCCATGCCCAACCCCAGCTGATGTCTGCCATGGCTTTTCCCCCAGACTACGTCAGGCGAGCGGGCGGCAAGATCCTGGTGCACTGCGAGGCGGGGATCTCGCGCTCGCCCACCATCTGCATGGCCTATCTCATGAAGACCAGGAAGCTGCGCCTGGACGAAGCCTTCGATTACATCAAGCAGCGCCGGAGCCTGATCTCACCAAACTTTGGTTTCATGGGCCAGTTGCTACAATACGAGTCAGAGATCTTGTCTTCCACCCCCAGCCCCCCCGTCGCCTCATGCAAGAGAGAAGCTGCGTCTTTCTTCGCAGAGGAGCTGACTCTAGGTAAAAACTTTGAGGGCTCATGCTTTGCCTTTCCTACCTCAGTGCTGAGTTCTGTGCCCATCCACTCTCCTGTCCACCAGCTGAAGCTCAGCCCAATGACGGCATCTTCGTCCTGCTGAACACCGTGGGGAGCCTGGAGCTGGAGTGGTCCTGACCCAAACTGTGATCCCCAACAGGAACATTTCATGAATGTGCAATAGAGAAACTTCATCCACTTACTTTGAGATGGAGTGGTTGTCATGGGTCATACTTCCCATATGCTGTGACTGTAAGATGCAAGTGGTCTAAGCATGGCAAGTTTTCTGAACTTTTATTGTCCTTTTTTAAAAGAAAATACAAAGTGCTTTTTTAGGGTTTTAACCACACAACGTGCACCCACTACTGTATTTCCAGATTCCTGGGGAAAAATGAGAAATCCATTTAGTATGTTCTCAGTTCCCATCTCCTTCCAATCTTATTTTTGAAAAGACCCTTATTTAAAGTTTCAAGCAATAAACAGCAGCAGCAGGGAAGCAAGCAAAACGAAAAGCACTACCTTTGCAACCAGAGGTGGTGGGAGTGAATATTTGTTCAAATCTTTCTCTGGCTTTCCTCCTCCCCTCTCCTGTGTTATGTTTCAGGTAGCAAAAGGCTGGAGTGGGGAGAGGGAGTGCCTTTCCCAGGACACTGTTGCACAGCCAGGTCAAAATCCCTTCTCTGCTCCAGCCTCTGAAGTGTCAGGTATTGTCCACAGTGTAACTAGATACCAACCCCGACCACTGGGTCCATTCAGGTGTGGCATTTCCTGTACTTCTGTATTTGCCTTTGTACTGGATGTGCTTTTAAGTAAAGCAGGGACTTAACGTCTATCAGCTACCCTGCTGAGCTATTATTCTCCCATCTGTTATTTAAGAACAGCCCTAGAATACTTGAATGTCTCCACAATCCTCATCACATCCACATCCCATCAGATAACACCGTAAAACACTGTAACTGCTGCACTTCACACCAAAAAAACCTGACAAGCTTTCAGCTCCAAGACAACTTTTTCTCCATCCTTTCCCAAGTGTTTCCATTCGTGTATCGTGTGTGGTCAAGTGGTCTTTTTCAGTGTTATGTGAATTGCTTAGTGTGTATGGTCACCTCTAGTCAGCCTTTGTCCAGAAAAAATGATTTCTGTCTTGCTCTCATCGGCTTTTGTGTCCACAGGAAGTTCAGAATGAGTGTCTCTGTCTGTTGACCTTTTTATTATTTTTTAATATGTAATATGTATGGGAAATGGCAATAATACCCAAGAGATCTCGTGAATGTGAAAGAAAACCTGCAATGGTTTTTATGTTGTGTAAAAAATAATAAAGGAAAAAAATGCCAGGAAAATAAAGCTGCTTGTTGTACTTGGAGTGATCCGTGAGAGTGCTATGGTGTAAAAGAGGTGTAAGAAGGTAGAAGAGATGGGAAATTATCACTGTGCTGTGTGCTGAAAAGCCACCAAGGTACATCACTATAGAGGGGAGAAGGTGAGGGGGAGGATTGTTTTAAACAGAATGACATGAGTCACGGTGGCGTCACTTCCCAGCAGCCAGGCAGGCACTTCTGTTTTGATTCATGCTTGTTTTATATAAGATTTACCATCTTGCTGAAGATGAAAATCTGAACTAGGCACGGCCCCCGCTTCCTTCCAACACATAACAAGGGATGCTACGTGCCCTGGTCCTTAGAGCAAAGCTTGCTGTGACACACAGCACCTATGGGTGCATGTGGGTAATACTTGTCTTTTCACTTCTTTAAATGAAAAAAAAGATTAAGTTAGAAGTACCAGCATGTCTGATGCGTTTCGTACCCCTTTTCATCATGAATTTTCTAGGCTTTTTCTGGCTCATCACTGCAGCACATTTATGATCTGCAATTCCAAATTATCAAGTTGAAAAATCTAAGGCAAATATCTGGGTTACACAGCATGTGTGCACATACGCATCCATTTGTAACTTCCTATCCCAAGGGAAGCGTATCTGACAGATGAGAAGGTTTTATTGGAGATGTGCCTTGGATTTCTTCCCCAGTGTCAGAGGGATGTATCAGCTGCCCTGCCTGAGCTCTGGGAAACCTGAACATGGGAACCAGCAGCCAGGGAGGTAAGGCAGATGATCTAGTAAGAGCAGATCAATTAATTTTCTGGAAGACCTGATTGGTCCCCTTGTGGAGCTCTGGAAAGGGCTTTCTGCCTCTCTGCCCACACAAGCACCCAAGCAGAAAGGCTGAGCTTAGTGAGAGTGGCCATGTCCACAGTGTACTGAGACCTACAACATGGGCAGAAACCAAGCAGCCAACAGTTCTCATTAAAACTGCACCAAACCCTTCCAGGTGGACAACCAGCTGTTTTTTAAGGACGAGAAAGCTGAAACCCTCTGCAGAGTCAGTGATGGAACATTTGCAGAGCACAAGGAGTGGGCTGAAGAGGTTAACAGAGGGATTGCTGACCTTGACAGGTTTGACCAAAGCAGGTGGAAAAGATCAAGACCAGGTGGAGGAGCCAGATAGAGAGGGAAGGGAGCTCTTATCCTGGGCTTTTAGCACAGTGTGTGGGTGGATAGTGTTAGCTGGGCTGGAATTTAGCAAGGATAGAAGGCCACAGCCCTGTGGGAGCCTGAAGAGGAGTTATTGTCATGCCTGGACACAGGAGACCAACATTTATGCTCCTGCTCAGGGAATGGGTCCCCACTTATTGGCTGGTCTTAATCCACCTCTCCTTCTGGTAGAAGGAAGTCTCAGCATCCAAGTCAGAGTGGGATGCAAATGCAAATGCTGCCTCCCAGAGGGTTGTGTTCCCATGCTCATGCTGGTGCCTGCTCTGCTACTGCAGTGCTGGTGTGAGACCTCTGCCCCAGCTCAGTCTCTTGGCCAATCTGGCAGACCCCACCTCTCTGAGGGACATCACAGCAATTTGACCACAGGGCTCTGGGCTGAGTATGTGCCCTCCTCCCTTCCTGGCCATGCTGCTCCCACGGGAAAGAAGGAGCTGAGGATCTGAGCACTGATATATGAAGGTGAATGTGTCAAATTGGGATAGCACCTACCTGGGAAAGATGATGTGTTTGAGCTCACATGTTCAGGGTAGAGCCCTGGTGCTCTGCTTCCAGACAGCAGCACCCAAAAATCCTTAGGGAAAGGAACAGTTCCACCTGTGCTTTGTGGTTTGTGCACTGAGGAAATTCACCAGATTTGGTAGGATGGAAGATTTAGGAGGCTTTTATAGCCCAAAGAGCTTGGGTTTGAGTGGTTCCTTGCCAAGGATGGAAGTTCAGTTCTGGCAGGTGTGTGGGGAATGTCAGAGCTGAGGGGTGGCAGCCTGGTTCATGTGCCTCCATCTGACAAGATGGCAGGACTGATATACTCTGAGACAAAGCTTTAATTGGAGCTTATCCATTATGATACTAGAACCCACAGAAGAACAAGAGGAAATGTCAGAGAGAAAGGGATTTTGCAAGTTCTGTTGCCTGTGGAAGTGCTAGTTCAGAGTGTGCTGAGATGTGACATGTCTCCATTCACACTCCTGATGGTGCACCCTCCTGTCCTGGACAGCTTGGAGCCTCTTGGGGTCTGTTTCAGATCCTGGGGGACTGAACAGGTCTTGTGCTATGTCACTTTTGGTCCCTTGTTTTTAGGCTTGCAAGGAGCAGTTATGTTGCAAGCATGAGAGCAGTTGCTCAGCCTCTGGCTCTGGTTTGCACATGTTGCCTTTCCTTTCTGTCTCCAAGAGAAAAAAGCATTCAAGAAACTGCCACAAAAAAAAATTATCTTTACATCATTGCAAATCAGATTGTGAAGAAATCTAGGGTGGAGTTGGATGAGTGGGTGGTGTCCTTGAGTGTCTCTAAGTGTCTTTTTAGTCCATACATTTGCTGGTGTGATTTGCAGTCTACTCTGGTTACAAAGCACAGGTTTTCTCCAGCTTCTTCTTTCTGCCTAAACAGCTTTCCAATAGGAAGAAATTGGAAATCCTTACCAATAAAACCCAAGTGAAACTGACCTGCTCCATGGTGAGCTGGTCTTGAGGTGCCCATCCCCAGTCCCTGAGCACCACAAGATAGGCAGCTCTTCTTAGCTTCTGCCTTCTGGGAGCTTCTTTGTTTAGGAGACAAAGCATGAATGAAGAAGGTATTCTGCAGGCGTTGTCATTTGTGTGCTAAAAATAACACTTGCCTTGCAGGGTAGTCAAAGTCCAAACGTGTCTGTAACATGGAAAAAAAATGTGTGAGGCCTCAGGTATGGTGAATTTGACCCTCCATCTCCACTTTTCACAGCTTCATGGTAATTGGAGAGTAGACACACTGCCAGCTCACTCTCTGGGGAGAGAAAGGCAGGAACCAATTTGCAGAGCCACATAAATATGGAAGTAGGATTTTTTTTTATGTGGGAGGTGTTACCAGTACCACACATTACGGTTTCTTGGCTTTATCACATCGTAGGCTTTTACTGAGACATGAGTAAGTTTGCTAAATAAGGAATATGAAAATAGCTTGTGAAATAGGTTGAGTCATCAGAGAAAATCAAATAGAGTTCTGACACCAGGGCCTCAGTTGTAAAGTCCTACTTTATTTTACCACTGCATTAAAAACTTTGGGGTCATTTCAATCTCTATATTTCAGCTTCAAAATTCAAGGTACTCTGACATCTAAGTAAAGCTTACCAAATCCATTCAAGTTTTCAATCAGCAGCAGTGATGCACCTCTATGTGTCCTGCCTGTGAACACTGGCAGGGAATGTAAAGGTTACCAAGACAAATGGCTTCTGCAGTAACAGCTGAAATGCTCAGCACTTCTTCCATCCTTGCCTAGCTGTTGAGGAGTAGGCCCCTAGATATCCCTTTCACATACTAGCCTGTCCCATCAAAGTCACTGGCTGTTATTTGTAGCTTCTGGGAATCCCAGCAGGACACCAAACAAATCCATAAAGGCAGTAACACAAGATCAGGAGTGACCATGGTAGAGAGAAAGGGGGAAAGAACTTTAAAGGGCCTCAGGGACAGCATTGCCTGAGGACTCCCACATTTCTGTCAGGGATTGCTCTCATATCCCAGAATAAGACCTGTGCTGGGGACATCATGGGTGGAAAGCATCTCTAGGACACAAGCTTGCATGAGATCCATGAGACCCATAAGACATGCTATTCATGAAGAGAAATGGAAAAGACCTTTAGTATAAATCCTGTCCCAGCCTTAGCCCATGCTTGCTGCAGTCATGACTAGGACTTCAGAACAGACACCATGTAAAGGTTTCTGCTCTGCTGGGACTGTTAGAGGCTCAGAAATGAAAGGCAAACTGATAAGGGCCTCAATTCAAACTTCAAGCCCCTTGGCATAACCATTTTTCCAAATTTGTTTTTCTGATCTCATCATGTTAGTAAAGTTAAACATTTGAGTAAGTGTTAATAGGACCAGGTTTATGTCTCCCAAGTGAAATGACAATGTAGTTTTTATGGGCTCTCTCTTTTTTTTTTTTTTTTTTTTTTTTTTTTTGGTGGGATGGGGAGAGGGTGAGAGGGTTGTCTGTGTATGAATGGTGGTTTATTCCTGTCACAGTGATACTCCATTTCTGAGATTCCTTTGTAAAGCAGATAGTGGGTGAGTCATCTCTCGTTATTAAATTGCCCATACATTGTGAGCTGCCTCCAGGCCCTGAACCAAAGCCTGTTGCCTGGGTGGGGAGAAGGGCCCCTGAAAACAATGGGATTCAGCCCAGGCCCTGGATTAATCTTTCCATTAAAACTTTATTTTAAGGAACTATTTGTTCTAATTGGAACTAAAACTCGCTTCTGCATTAAAATGACATTTGAGGGGTACAGGACTCAACTGGAACAACGAGTATATCCTCTCTGCTCTTATGCCTCCAATCATGTTAAGTCAAGTTAACTGGAAAATCGATTGACACGAATTCCAGCATGACCATTAACTTCCACCTGGCTGGGCCAGGGTGAAGCAGATTGCTAACAGGGATGGAGCAGAACTGTGCTCATCTCCTAGATATGCCTTCAGCCTGAGGTCTCCCCAGCAATGCCCACATTGCCCTGAGTAATTACTGTGGCTAACAGAGAGCCTGAGGGTCAGGCAGTCTGGGATCAATTGTGGGCTCTGCCTGTGGACTTCCAGGGCAAGTGATGCAGCTGCTCCTGCTGGCACAGCCACATTTGTCAAAAGCATAAAGGAAGTGAGTGAGACCTGGACTGACCAAGTTGACCAGATGGGTCGCTTGAGTATACAGAAAAGGACTATAGCAGTAAAACTGTTTTCCACAGGACAGCTCACTTCTGCAGAGGATATTTCTGCTCTGTGGGTAAAACAGAGCTTTTTTGATGTGGCTTTGCTCATGGGAGAAGCATTTTGGTACTAGAATGAACCTGAATTTCTTTCTGATTGTTTCTCACAGGCTTATCTGTATGTCTCTGCATGCTGTCTTGCATCAGGGATAATGATATCAATCTCATTCTGAGAAAGGCATAAAGCTTCTTTTATATGTTTGCAATGCATATTAGACCCATGACAAAGACTATCTGAAGCACAAAATCTTGTTACCATGATGAATTTATTGTACTGCGCTTGAGAGTCCATATGTTCCTTATTAGAAGAGAAAGATTGTTGTGGGGTTTTGATTTTTTTGTTTCGGTGTTTTTTGTTTGTTTGATTGGTTTTTTCCCTCAGGATATAATGTATTACTTAGTTAAAAACAAAACCAACTGTGGAGCACTTTCAGACAGCCACACAGCCACTCTGCCAGGCAATGGGAGCCCTGGGTGGGTGGCAAGAAAACTGTGTGCTACTGAGTGCTAAAGCATTGACATGGCTCAGTTTACCGAATCCAGCTGTGAAGAGCAGCTGGTTTTCTGGCAGTCAGCAGGACAGACGCAGGCAGATATGCTCGAGAGAATTGATCAGGGACCACCAGTGGAGAGAAGGGGAGGGTAAGTTGTTCCCTGAGCTACGAAGTGTTAAAGTGGCTCCTGGCAGTTCTGATTACTAAGCCCAGCTGTGAGTTTTTCTGGACTTGTCTGTGAGATCTGATGGGAATATGCTTCAGCCATGAAGAAGGGGGAAGCAGAAGATTTCTGCACAGCCATCTACTGCCATACTCAGTGCTGTGGCTTGTGGAATCCTGGGGAAAGGTTGTCAGGACACGTGGGAAATGTCTGCAGACAGCAGGGGAGGCTGACAAGAGGCTTCAGTGTTCCCATCTTGGTTTCTCATTTCCTTCTCCATGCTCCCTCTGTGAGGGAGCTGGGGGTGCAAGAAGAGGCAGCTGGCACAGCAGGCCAGGGCTAGGAGAGATGGTGTAGAATAAACAGCAAGACTTCCTCGGAGGGCTGGAAAAGATAATAAAGTTGCCTGTTATCCGAAGGGTGAAAATTGCACCGGGGCAGCCTGCCAGCTTGGGTGTGATAGGATGATGTCCTGCTGCCCTGGGCTCCGCCTGGGCAGAGCCTGAGAAATGCTGAGCACTAATGGGGAGTGAGGCCCAAGATAGTCCCTGGGGCAGTGGTTTTAGCTTCCATGACAAAACTGGAAGTTATCTTTGCTTTCCTTTGATCTTCAAAGCACAGAGGGAAATTTCACACTTAGGGGAGGCCACCCGGTGTCAGGTGAAGTTGCTGCAGCTTGTTAAAATGAGTCAGATGCCATAAAGCCAGCAACTCACCTGCCTTCATGTGAAAATGCCTTGTAGAAAGAAGGCTGCCTTTTCCTGGGGCTTGTTTTGGTACTCTGGTTAAAAAAATCACATTTGTTTGTGGATCCCGAGGCTGTAGACAGACAGCTTAAAGAGGGCTGTTCAAGCTGTGTGATTCTGATCTGTTTAGATATGTATTACTTTGTTGAATGGATGTGGTCAGCCTAAATAACTATTTTTCTTCTAATCTAATTAAAAATTTACTGCAGCCACCTCCTTCCAGGGTGATAATTAGGAGCAGAAGCAAGGGGAAAGGGTTTTGTTTCAGAATTTTAGGATGTTCTGTGGAAGTCAGATATCCAGTCTGGCATGCCTGTAAAATATAATTTTTTTTTGTACTGACCACAAAGACTGAAAAAGCTGCCCCAAAATGAGGCAGTCTGGGTCACAGACTTATATAGGCTCTTTCTGCCTCTATCCCACCGTCTGGCTTATCACATGTGCTGGGTGCAGACATTCAGAGATTTCTCTGCATCCGTCTGCCAGTTTCTCCAAGGAGTCTCCATGGCCCTCAGTCAGTCTGTGTCCTGCCGCTGCTGGCAACAGTTTGCAAAATATCCCTTCGGTCCATTATGTCATCAAACCAGCAACACCTCCGGGGCCAAGGCAGGCACCCGCTGCTTCCCCTTGGTTCCTCACCCCTCTTGTGTAAGAGCCAGAATCAGTTTTCCTGAAGACACACCTTCAGAGCAAGCAGTCCTGCAGATGGAGGACATGTATTTGTGTGGCTCTCCTACTGTTGGGATAGCATTCACCGCTCACTTTAACATTAGGAGATTTTTGGAATTGACTGCTTTTAATTCACCTCCCAATTTCCTAGTCCTGCACTGTTGTCTGATCTGGTGATCTTTCACCTGGATCTTGGGGATTGAACAGGTAGTCAGATTTATACCTTTGTTTATGATTTATTTTGATAGGAACCGGTTGTTCCTGTCCTCTGTGGGCTGTCCCTGAGCCCTACTGATGGATGGGCAGGTGCTGGCCTCTGGACTGTCATACAGCCCCCGAAAGAAGCCACCCCCTTGCCCTGATGCCTGTGAGCTGGTGCCGACCCAGGCTCCCTTCAGGGCAGCCCCTACTGAAGCCAAGGGGTGCTGCGGGCTGCCCCCTCACTGCTAGGGCAGCTACTGGGGCAGACATGTGCGATCCAGCGTCCCTGATTCACTTCTCCTTCATGCTTGATCCATCCAAAAACAGGTCTGGAGTTGCATCCAGCACATCTGACCCCATAACCAGCTCAGTGCATGTCCCTTCCCCTCTCTGGAGTTTAAAATAGAAAAAACAGAGACCAGTGCTTTCTTTCACAAAATCTTCCAAAAGCAACAAAGCTTTTCGTCGCATCGCAGCGAAGGAAAGGACGGCTGGTGTCCCCCTCGGGCAGGATGTGACCAGGTGGCCCCGGTTCCGGAGCCGGCCCGGCCCACGCCACCTGCCGGCACGGCTCCGGCACGGCTCCGGCACGGCTCCGGCACGGCCCCGGCACGGCTCCGGCACGGCCCCGGCACGGCCCGGGCACGGCTCCGGCACGGCCCCGGCACGGCTCCGGCACGGCCCCGGCACGGCCCCGGCACGGCCGGGGCAGGGCTCCGGCACGGCCCACGGCACGGCCCCGGCACGGCTCCGGCACGGCCCCGGCACGGCCCCGGCACGGCCCCGGGCACGGCTCCGGTACAGCCCCGGCACGGCTCCGGCACGGCCCGGCACGGCCCCGGCACGGCTCCGGCACGGCCCCGGCACGGCTCCGGCACGGCCCCGGCACGGCTCCGGCACGGCCCCGGCACGGCCCCGGCACGGCCCCGGCACGGCTCCGGCACGGCCCCGGCACGGCCCGGCACGGCTCCGGCACGGCTCCGGCACGGCCGGGCGCGCCGCTCGCCCGGGCCGCGCGATGCTGCATTTATCAAACCGGTGAACTGAGGGAAATTCATTCGGCCACAACCACGCTTTATTCACAGAAAGGCTCGTCTGAAAGATGATGAGCAAAACAACTGTTTTCCTTAGTAAACCTGTGGCAGATTAATTTGTACTAACCTACGCTCTTTTCAAAAAGGAGCCTTTCTCTGTTGCTCATTTTATGGCGATGTTTTACCCCTCCACTCTCTTCTTGACAAACATGTTAGCTTTCTTAAAATGTTGTTGGATTAAAGGGTTTATGGATGAATACTTAACAGTCAACAAAAATTATTTAACTTTACACATTCAAAGGATCATAGTGATCAAGAGAAACATTTTTTTCTTATTTTTGAAAAGAAGCTGTCTGACTGTTTTGAGTTGTTTAAAGTGACTAGAAACTGAGTCAGAAAAGGAGAAGCAAAAACAAAAAAACAAAAAACCAAAAACCCTCTGCTGCTTTTCATGCATATTTTTTATATAGATGCCTCCCAGCCAATTCCCCCGAACAGCGCACCACTCTGGCAGCCCTCGGGGCACGCTGTGGTAGGGGCAGGGAGCAGGAGACAAAAAAGAGCAAGAAAAGGGTTTGTAGGTGGTGGAAACAGGTACCCAGCATGGAACAGAGATGTCACTGGCTAATGCTGTGCAGCCTGCAACTGAACCTGTAATTACATCCACCCCTTATCAAAAATGACATTCTTTTAAGGCTCTTACAGGCTTAGGGCTCCCTCTTCTAAGTTTTGTAGCAAGGCAGTTGCTCACTGTGAAAATTACAGACATTTCTGCAGGTTCTGGTGAGGGGTCAGACTGTGCATTGCAAGGCATGGGTCACTACAGGGTTTGAGAGCAACAGAGTTCAGTAATTTGTTCAAGACAAAAATAAATTGTCGGAAAAGAAGCCCATGTGTGGTTTGCTTGCATTTTTTTCACCGTAAGTGCTCCTTGTCCCCCAAAAGCTTGGTGACTTGTCTGCATTGAGAAGGGTGCATGCACTAGGGTCTGTCAAGAAAGCACTAGTTTCTCTCACTTTGGCTGCTAGAGTCTCCAATGAGCTCAAAGGTTAGAGAAAGTTGTATTGTGACCCTGTGCCTTAGGATTCAGGCTTGGGTGGTCTAGGAGGAGAGATACTCTCGGCTCTCCCACTGTTACCCTGCTTGACCTTGGGCAAGATACTTTCTCACTGCCTTTGTTTCCCAGCCTGGAAGGAGAACTTTAGAATATCTGTTTGTGAGTTCAAAATGCCCTTGGACACTGGTTTCTGCAGCGTCTAATCTGCAGTGTCAACCAAAATCCAAGTTCCCTGGTTTGATCCTGAGGTTCTGTTGCAACACCAGCACTACGAATTGTCTCGAGAAGTTCTGCCTCCCCTAATGATTTCAAGCGATGGAGCATAGGGGATTGACGTTTCAGTGAACCTACTGATTTGTACAGGCATTTGAAAAAGGCAGTAAATACCTCAGTGATTGCAGCCATTCATGAATGAAAGTTGACTATACACATGTTGGTTCACAACTGAAAGTGGTAATAGAAGAGGTTAATAACACTTAAAAGTGCTTTGTTCCTCCCCACAAAAGGTTTAACTCTTTTTTTCTGAGAGAAATTCTACTATTTAGGAAGAGAGAAAAAAATTCTACAGAACTGAATTTCCATCTATATGTTCCCATTAAGTTTCGTGAAAGAAATGCTTGATGTATTTTTATGCTGATGAAGCCTAGATGAATTAAAGCAGTGTTCCCACTTCCTCATTTCTGATGCTAATGTCTAATTCTAGCATATTTACACAAAAACACTGCTTATAAAGCGGGGCAGTGGAAAAAATCTCTGCAGCACCTACTGAAGCAAGGTGAACTCCCGTAGCAAGCACTGATTATACGTTTGCAGGTTCTGAATATAGAGCACTGTTTTATGAGCTGCCAGCTTTCTGCACTCCTACAGCCACAGCAGCTTGGCAGAATAAAAATGACATGCATCACACTTGGGTTGGAAACATATTTTCAGCAAGTACTACAAAACTGAAAGAATAACAGAAAATATAATACCTACCCCACCACTCCACTCCCTCAAGTACAATCTCTAAATGCTATGTGGCAAAACCTGTGTGCAGGGCCCTTGTTTGAGTGCTTGAAACACTCTTTGAACCAGACAATAATTTGCCACTTAATCCTTAATGAATACAGTTGCTATTTTTGCAAGCACGTCACACTGGTGAGAGTGGTTGATGATGGAATATCAGTGGGATGTGATTTTATTCCTATGAATAAATATAATGTGGTGTCTGTGCACATTTGTATGCACATGAGCCCTCTCCAAACTGCTGGAGTGTGCTGTATATCCAAGGTCCTCGAGAGAGAATGAACACCTGGAGATAAAAGAGACCCCAATTCCTTGTTAGTGCTTGTTCATAATAGAGTGATGCACTTCTTGGTGCACCTCAACAACAGGAAACTGTCTGGAGCACCAGATGTGGGTTGTTTGGCTTGAGACAGGGTTTTCAAGAAGAGTTGGTGCATTCAGGCACAACAATGTCATCCCAGCAGTCAAGAGAAAAGGCAAATTTTCCTCAGCTGGTTTCTTTGAACCCCCTTCTTTAGGGCAGGAAGATTAATTCCTTGCTCTGGGAATCTATGATTAAGTGAAAATAAGCTACTGAACTACAAAGGAAATCTCTAAAACGTGACTCAAGGCATCCTGTACCTCTAAAAGTAGAAGACAAAGAGGAATGAACTTTAGAACCTGCCAATTTAAGAACATTTCTACGCCTATTACTGCCCTGAGAAACAGGGATGGTCTGTCCACATCCACCTGTGTCTTTAGCAGGAGATGATTGTTAGTGAGGAGATATCCTGGCTGTTTGTTGGGACAAAACCCTCACTGCTGTGTCTCAGCAGAGGTTGGACTGCACTGCTTGTTGTGGAGTCCCAACAAAGTCTCAAATGCATGTGCAAAACGTATTTCTGTTTTCTCCCACTGGGTGCTTTCAGGTAGTTTTGAAAATTCCAATTTTATTTAGAACGTGTAAATCTGTGAAATCTAGGTTGTGTAAATGAATATAATTAATTTACATGAAAATGTTAACACAAAAATGGAGGTAAATAACTATTTTAACCAGGTACAAAATTGTTCAGTTGTGTTGTCAGGAAAAGTGGCGAATCTGACTTTTGTTTCTTTTCTTAAACCCTCTTCTTCCCCCTGCCAGGAGTCTCCTTGGATGGGCCAGGCATCTGGGATCCAAACTGCTGGCATCTCTAACATCACTCCAGAAAAAGTGAAGAAAAGTAAATTTAGTATCACAAACTAATCCCAGAAATATGCTGTGAGACTTATTTGAGGATTTAAAATTCCCTGAAATTCTAAGATGAGAGGAATTTTGAAAATGCAAATAGAGAAAATATTTTTTCCCTTGGTCTCACTGAACTAAGCTATTTAAAAGCCAAATAAGGCAGGAAATTTTCATTTTGAATTTGTTTATGGAGCAACCATTAAACACTTTAGTTTTTTAAAATCCTATGTATTCTGAAGAAACAATGGACCATTTCTTTATAGGTGCTGGTAAAATCTGTTACAATAGCCTCTTGAAGGGTTGTTAGTAAAACCATTTAATTACATGGCACTTAAGAAATGTCTGGGTCTGGAGAGATTTTCCCATTAGGGAGGAGAAGTATTTAATCCATTTATTATTCTAGGAGAGGTAGAAACTAGACCTTTCTGTTTAAATCTAATTTTTATTAGTGTTAAGAGGCTCAGTGGAGGAATTCTTTTGCATGTCTAGAACTGCTGGCTACAGCTGCAGTTTTGAAGGAGCACTGTCAAATTAAAAATTGCATTTTCTCTGAGGTGTCGTACCCTGACTGTTGTCACAACACCTGAAATCACCGTAAGTGGAAGAGATTAGGTGAAAATTAATATTTCTCTCCCATCTTTTAGATTATTTTTTGTGTGTTTGACAGCTCCCCCGGGGAGCTGGATGGCAGCTTAGCGAGGTAAAGGAACGAGCACGGGCTCCAGCCGAGGTGTTCTCCTGAGAATGTTTCGCACATCGCTGTCCAGACCATCCTGGGCACATATTTGGCTTCACCCGGACGTTTTCCCTGTGGATGCGGCGCCCGGCTCCCAGCCCTACACAGCCAGCAGGAGGTGGCTGATGGAGCGGCTGCGCTAGGCAAGGGGCGCGTCAACGCAAGCCCTAAGGCTGCTGGTGCCCAAATTTTGTTATCCTTTTTACTTTAAAAAATTATTTTTAGATCCTCGAACGGAAGCCCGGACTTCAGACCGAGCCTTTTTCTGACCTCCCGCGCAAGCAGCCCCCAGCGCGGCCCCGAGAGCGCCCCCTAAAGGCCCGCCCCGCCGCTCGCTCCGTTCGCCTCAACTTGCCTTTGGCGCCCAATCCGCCCCTCGACGGGCGAAACCACTTTTCCCAACTCCCCGGGGGGACCCTGGCGCCCGGGAGGCAGAGCGGCCTGCCTTTCTCGTTAAGCAGCGCCATCCAAAAGACCACCGAGGTATCTTAGAAGATCGGAAAAAGGAAATTCCCGCATTTCCACGCGGTGTCATTTCTTCGGCGGATAGGAACGCGTTCTCTGCTCCGTAGTTCTCCCTCCAAATGGCGCTGAATGGTTCACGCCAGAACGGGACGGGGAGGGTCCGCCGCCATTTTGTTTGCGTGAGGGCTGAGCGGCCCCTGAGCGGGAAGCGGGGGGCGGCTGAGGGGGCGGGAAGCCGCGGCGGAGACCCGCGGTCAAGCCGAGCGCTCGGACCGGAAAGAGACGGCGAGGGCGGGCTCAACGACAGCGTGGCGGGCTTACCCCATCCTCAGCAAACATGTACATCAAGCAGGTGAGCCAGCGGGATTCGTGCCGCCCGCAGTGTGCGGTGCGGCCTGGGCCTGGCCGAGGGGGTTGGCCCAGCCCGCCCCGCCCTGGGGCTCGGGCTCGGGCTCGGGCTCGGGGCTCTGCACCTTCACATCTGCCTGGCCCGCAGCAGGGGGCCCGCGGACTTGCGGCGGGCTCGGAGGCCTCTGCTTCGATCTTTTCTGTCCCGGGGGGCGGATCGAGGTTCAGGATGAGGGAGGTGCCCCCTGCCCGGCCACGGGTCAGGTCCTACCCTCTGTTGGGCTGGCGGCTCTTTCCCTCCTTTTTTGCTCCCCTTTCATTCCTTGCGAGTGTGAAGGGGCGCTGAGGGCACTCTTTCACGCACCCGAGACTTGTTCGCGGGGCTCCTTTATGCGCCAGCCCCGGTGTCCCGGCCGGGGAAGGCTCGTACCCAAACAAAGCGCTCTGCTCAGCTGTCAGAGGCATCTTTCAGCTGTTCAACTTGTGGGGTTTCTTTGCTTTGGGGTGCTGTCTCACGCCCCCAGGCATGAACCATTTCACCGGTTATGCTTCACTCCTGCCAAATGATCTATGGCTAGTGCTCGGTTAATAGATCCTGGTATACACTTTAAACAGTTTTTGAGACCGTCATTATGTTACTTCTGCAGTTTCCCTGTGGCTGCTTTAGCAGCAGATTTTTATTATTGCTTTCGTGTTGCTGCTTATGTGTGTTCATACAAAGCCTATCAGGATTCTCATTTCCTGGTGGACTCGAAATTGACCTGTTTTTGACACCCTGCGGGTGTATTTCGTAAGAAGAATACTTATTGGCTTTGAAAGTGCATGTTCTACATAAATATCAGTTTTTCATCTACTGTTTGGCTGATTGGGCAGCGTTTCAAATGCCTTTTTATCGTGCTTTTGTAAATTGCTCTTAATCATCATAGGTGGGCCCATTGCTTTAAAGACTTTAAATGAGAGGTTTTGTTCTCCAGATTTTAAATGCTCGAAAGCAAACAGTAGTGGAGATCTGCAGAAGAAGTCCAAGTTAACTCAGAACAGGGGAGACATTTCATTTTGAGGAAAACGACAAGAAGGAAATTTGGGTGATCAGTAATCAATACTGTTATAGGAACTATAGAAGAAAGTGTAACAATGTGTGGCCGTGAGAATAAAATGAACGCGAATTAATTTGATTCCATCAGTATTCCCTATTTTGTTGCTTTCTAGAAGTTATTCCTGGAGTTTATTTAAGTCTTAATCTGAGTTGATACAAGGCAAAGAAGAAGTCATGAGGTTTCAGAATCTGTAGGTTGGATGAAGTGATAAATCATGTAGAGAAAAGATTTGGGGAGAAGATGATGGTGTTCAGAGTCTGCCTGTATCACACTCCTGTGGTGCCCAATTGTGTGGTATAAGTTTGCTTCTATAGCAATATTCAGGAAATAAGAATTGGTTAGTTTTATCATTTTGTAGAGCCTTTCAGGTTCCTATGAGTATGAAGTAAATGAATTATTCCAATTCAGATGTTCTTTATATATTGTGTGAAAAAAGGTAGTAGATACCAACTTTTTTGCCAATTTTTAAATTTTCCCCCTTCCCCTTGAAATCTAATGAGTTTAGAAGCAGCACTGTCTCAAAATTTTGGGGTTTTTAAAATTTTTTTAAATTAAATATATTAAATCAAATGAACATAGTTGCTGTGGCCTAGGGTAAGTGATTAAGATACTCTGTTCCCGCTTTTCCTTTGAAAACTGCTGGCACTGAGCTTGCTGCAAAAGTCTTCATCTGGCAGATGAGGCATACTGGTTTTCTAGGGGAGGTTGGGTATTTCTGTTCACAGTCACAGTGCCTGAGTCATCTTCAGTCCATACATTGTCTTAAACTTGCTTTCTGTAGTGTGGTCTGTTAAATTCCGACATCCCTGATTGCTTCCAGAGCAGTTGATCTGAATACAGTGTAGGTGGTTAAGGAAAACTGCATCTGTCCTAAAGAGAGGGAGCATAGACAACTGCAGTTCAGAAGAGGTTTAGGTAGGCAGAGTATTGAAGGAGGCTGATTTGGAATGCTGTTCCTTTTCCAAAATAGCTTCTGCTTTGGTCTGGTGTTTGATGGCCAAGGATTAGTAATTTGCTGCCTATTTGAATTCTTAGTTTCAGATTCCAGTAATGAAATAATTTTGCAAAGAGAATTTTACAAGAAAGCCTTAGTACCTGGGAAGAGAAGGAGTCTTTTGATTTCTGACTGAAAGTTAGTTAATGCCTTAAAGTTACATTTCATTCTGATTTTTATAAATTGCAGTGTTTGATTTGCTGTCTGATGTGGCATTTTCATTCAGTATTAATGAGATGCTTTTAATCCATTAGTACAAACAGGTGACGAGGAGTTTTCTACAGCAATACTTGGTAGTGGCCTGTCACATAATGGGAGAAAGACTGAAGATCAAACTTGACACGAATAAATATGGGCATTTTCTTCTCCCAGTCTTTGTCCAGTACTTTTCAGGGGCAGGATTTTTTTCCCCACTGTTTGTTTAACACTACCAGAATATGACAGAATATGAATACAGTTCTGAAGGTAGTTGTTTCTTGAGGTGCTGGGGTGTACTCTTGATAGAGGCTTTCATAGTAGTGAGGTAAGGCTTGCTTAAATGTGAAATACTACTTCTAGGCTTTTGCTGAAGCTTTGTATGTGCTTTTTGAATAAAAAGTATTATGCTCATTTTCTGGAATAGGAGCTACTTTAGTACTTGAAGGTGTGAGAGAAAAATGACATGTTCAGAGAAGTAGAAAATGATGATGGGACCATAGACCTTACAAACAAAAATCTAAGTAATTTGGTATTTTAAGCTTCAGCAGTAATAATATTGAGAAGTATCTTGCAACCTGGTTTTGTGTCTTAAGTAATTTTTAGTGTATTGTAGCTGTTGTAGTGAAACACTGCCTGTTTTAACTCTATTGTGTTCCTGTTGGGGAAGAGCTGGGCGAAGAACACAGCTATTAAATGGTCAGTGTAGTCCTGTTTCAAGTGTTCGTGCTGAAAGATCTGCTGATGTCCAACCTTCAGGTGGCTGCTGCCCTTGTGGTGCTACTGAGCAGAGCAGAGCTGCTGTGCTTTCAGCACAGCTTTGATGTATGGAACAGGTTGCTTGGTGCTGGAAGTTGGATCAGTTTTGTTGCTGTGCAGAGCTGAAGTTTTAGGATATTGTAACTGTACCTTGTGTATTGCTAGGCCTGGCAAACCTCAAAATGCTGCTGAAATTAAATAGTTGATGTGCTGCTTCCAGACGACTGTTTGCTGCATAACTCTTGAAGTTGTTTTGTACAATTTTGTCTTGTTAGGCTGTGAACTGGAGCCAAGACAAGCTTGCTTTTTTATGTTTCCCTTTAGGTTGCACAGTAAAATTTGACTATTGCATGTGAAATAGGCAGTCTAGTATAGTTTTTGCAGCCTACAGTTACACTGCTTGGAGAATTTGCTACTAAAATTCTCATGCTGTAAGTAGATTGCATTATAAAAATTAAATATAAATGCTTGTTATACTGAGTTTTCTTTCCTGTATATGATACTTTAGGCAGATACATGTTATTGTCTAGTTTGTTACAAAAAAACCTCTTGGAACTCTCTTGCTTGCCATGCTTTGGCCTGCACAAGCGCTAGCATCTCTTGATAGGGGAGACATCTGTCCCTAAGTTGATGCTTACTTAGGTGGGGGGCAGGTTTGGTGTAAGTTTCTAAACTTGAGCTGGAAAGTTGAGTGTGTGCAGGAAGGGCAGGTGAATTACATTGTAATTGATATAAATATTCTGCCAAACCTTATAGTAGAAAAACTGTTCAAAAACAGAGAGAACTTTGTCAAAATAACTCCCTCTTCTCACCAGGTAATCATTCAGGGCTTTCGAAGCTACAGGGACCAAACCATTGTGGACCCATTCAGCTCCAAACACAATGTCATTGGTAAGTTCTGATACTTGCTTTTTATCACTAGTTAAAATTGCACTTTTATTTCAGATGATACTCATGTTAGTCTCCTTTATAGTTTTTAATATTCTGGTTACATTGATGATTGTATTTTCTGTTTTGGAAACTTCTGTACAGCTGTCTGTAATGTACCACAGGGTGTGATCCACTTACAGCAAACAACTATTAATATTCAGTTTTGTTGGGACAAGAGCCGAGTCTTCAGAAGCTGAGTGAGGTTCATAAACTCCTTCCTAGGTGCACATCTCTGCATCAGCCAGACCTCCTTTAAAGGTTGTCCTTGCAGGAGCAGCAGCAGAGAATTTGTATGGGATTCTTATTTCTTTTTTCTGTGCAAGTGTCATCATTTTTATAAATAAGCACATAGAAATTATAAACTCCTGCAGAGAAAGATGATCATCTTTCTTCCAGTTTTAAAGGAATTTTTTTTGGACTGTAGACTGTCAAAAAATAAAAGTTTTTAAAGTGCAGTTGCATGAATAATACCTGTTTTAATAGTATGTTGTTGTTCACCATTCTCACATCTCTTCTGTTTCTGCCTGTGGCTGCCTGGCCCTGCCTTTTTGTTTTACATTGATTTTAGTGATTGTGCAGCAACTTTTGAGACTGCTGACTCAACAGTGAACAGTCAGTTGTGGACATAACATCTTAGTAGCCAGGATTTAACTCTGGCACTAGGAAAAATACCATGTGTATGACATGGATGGATGTTTTGCTTAGTAGTTATTTCTGCTGGAGCTAAAACTTTATCCAGGTATTAATGTTTTTAAAATGCACTAAGAAATCTCTTTTCACTGAGAGTTTTTTGCTTTTCTTTAAAGACTTCATAGTAATCCCAAGTAGTTTTTGGAACGAGGTGAATCTGGATGCTGTGTAGGCAGGCAGGGGTGAAAAGCCTGGGATGTTCATTGCTGCTGGAAGACAACTGAGTTTGAAACTGATACAGTAGGTATTGATCTTAAAGAGAAGACACTGGGCCTTGCTTAAACACTGCACTGTAAACATTGAGATTATATTGGTGTAGTGCTGTGTTCTTACACCTTTATTTTTCTGTGTAGAAGTAGTACTTATTCCAGTCTTTTATGATTAGCAATTGGAGTCTTAAGAAGTTAATGTACTACATGAAGTTCATACAGTCAGCCTGAATGTGTAGGCAAGTGGTTTCCTCTGGATAAATGTTCTGGGGCCAGGAAAATTTTACTTGGGTTTACTGTTCTTATCCATTAGAATAGCAGTATAAGAACAAAAAAGATGGCATTAAATAGGATTGTGTAACTATTTTTCTCATTGTGGAATAGTTTTGGAGTTTGTAAGTCAAGGTAATATGTTTGAGTGGGCAAAGGGCTACTGTCTTGTACTCAGTGATTAAGTGATCCCTCTACCAAGTTCACCTCATTTCCTTGAGATTTCATTTGGCTGTGTTATATTTGGGTTCTGCTCTTGAGTATTTTTGTGTAGTGTTTAAGGTATGTTGCACTGTTGACCTGTGTCAGCTGTAACTTATGTCATACTTTGTGTTTTCAGTGGGAAGAAATGGATCTGGAAAAAGCAACTTCTTTTATGGTAAGCATGGATTTCTTTTTAACCGAGGGATGCTGAAGATACCAGGTTTTCTTTCCTTGTTTTTGCTAGAACTTGATTTAACAAATGCTCCTCCTCAATAGGGAGTGGCAGATTGGAAATTACTTGGCAGTAATGAAAGGCAGATCTCAGTGCACTTGTTTAATTCTTAGTCCAGGTTTTTCCGTAGAATTCAGTTTCTCTTACTAAGGGCCTTCTAAGACTTTCAGCTGGGAAAAGTATTTACAGGAGGAAACTGATTCTAAAAGTTGCTTTCCATGAAAGATGATTATGATATTGTTGTTGTTTTAAACATCCCTAATGGTTAAATTCGACTAAATAACAGTTCGGCACAGCTTTAGACATTATTTTAAAATAAGGTAATGAGGGGGATTTTGTGGGGTGGGAGCATTAATGGAGGAGCAGAGATGCTAATTAAAAGTGTTAGTGGGCTTTGTGACAATTGTGTTAATGAGTGGTCTAATGCTAAGTATTTTAACAATATTTTTAGCCTAGCCTGTGTGCTGTGTATATGTAGAAGGAAGCTCATGAATCCCTAATTGTTCAGCATTGTTAATGATTATGCAGTGAACCAGTAATGTGGCAACAATGACTTCTTCAGATAAATGCTGCTGTACAACAGGTTGAGTGATAAAGATCCAGCAGATTAAAATTTTTAATGAAGAAATATTGTGAGATTTAGCAGCAGCATGATTGTATTATACAACAGTAAACCAGTGTATTTTGAGTTAATGAAACTGTTGCACAGCTCCCTGGAGGAAAGAATAAATTTTCTGTTTCTTTACTATTTCGTTACAGCAATTCAGTTTGTCCTCAGTGATGAGTTTAGTCATCTTCGCCCAGAGCAGAGACTGGCATTGTTGCATGTAAGTGAAGGTGTATAGCAACAAAACTAAAGAATAAGCTAATGCATTTGAATGGTACAACAAAAATGTTAAATTGCTGGGCTGTGGATATTTAAAGCCAATTCTTTTGAAAGTAACTTTCTTTGTTCCTATTGGCAAAAGGGAATTTATTGCACAGTAGTACATTATGCTAATAATGCACACCAGTGAACGAGCAGCCAGGATTATGAGAAACAAAAAAACGTGTACTGCATCTTATGTGGATGCTCTTGCATCTCAAGTCCTTGAAAGGAAATGGGAAGTGGGGTCGTCTGGGAAAAGAGGAGAAGAATGAGTTCAAAATGTTTTCTAAGATGGCAGCTGTCTAACCAAAGCATCTCCTTTTGTAGGAAGGTACCGGTCCTCGTGTTATTTCGGCGTTTGTGGAGATTATATTTGACAATTCTGACAACAGGTTACCGGTAAGTTTAGTGAACTGCTTTGGACATAGATTATCATTTCAGATTCAAGTGGTCTCAGTCTTATGGAAGGCTTCAGCATTGTACCTGCTTTTGAGTCGTTTCTGGTAAAAAATGCTGTAAACTTTCTGGGTTAGTTACAGCTGCTTGCTGTAGGTATGTGTATTTACTGAGTTTTGTCTTCTTAAGATTGATAAAGAGGAAGTCTCGCTTCGCAGAGTCATTGGAGCCAAGAAGGACCAATATTTCTTAGACAAGAAAATGGTGACGTAGGTACTTCTTTTCCTTATCTGAATGAGAACAGTAAAATTTCTGTAAAGTACTATAGGCATGCCCAAGACTTGCATCCCTAGCATGAAATAATTTATTTTAGTTGTGTAATACTGAGTGCCAGTAGTTCAACATCAGTCCTTATGCAATAGACAGACTTTGAATTTGCAGTTTAATCCATCCATTGATGCAGTGTTTTAACTGCTTGCATAGTATTTCTTTCAGGGTTTTTTTGAAATAGAGGAGTTACCACGCTCTTGAGTGGTTTTATATCTTCCTTGTGATACATTTACTTGTATTTTCCTCCTCTGTGCTTTGAGATGCTTATTTCTTAATCAGTTCCCACTTCTGTAGTATTTTAGATATTTTCCATTTTTTACTCTCTCATTTGATTTTAGAATTAGCCATTTTCAAATAAAGAAGCTTGTTCAAACAGACCATGGTGAACGTGCACACAGTGATTATAATATGTGATGTATAGTTGTGATACTTTTACTGCATTTTTTCAGCTGTCTCTTTTACTGTAAGTTTTTAATGGATTTGTAATGACATTTCAGGAAAAATGATGTCATGAATCTTCTTGAAAGTGCTGGATTTTCCCGCAGTAATCCCTACTATATTGTCAAACAAGGAAAGGTAAGATTCTTTTTCACAAAGTAGAAGGAATCGCTGTGAAGCGTATCGTGTTTCCTGGATGCCAAACTTAGTTCAGTTATTTCAGAAGTAAACCAAAACCTAAATCTACCTCAGTTTGAAAAAGTTCTTGTATGTAGATGCTGCTTTGGCAGATATTATTGTTTTAGTAGTTTATGTTGATTTTAAGAAAAAAAAAAATCATGTCTGTAAATGCTGATATTTAGCAGAGGTTTTTTATCATGGTGATCTTTACAATCACATTTTTTTTCCATATACTTAAATACAAAGCAAACTTGATTCCGGTGACTATTTCAGTGTAAATTCAAAGATTGCTGGACCTATAGGTGAAGCAGCAAAGTAATGGCAGAGAATTTTAAGAGTTTGAAAATACTGTCAATGGAGAATGAATGAAAACTGCAGAAGTACCAGAAGTGAACACAGTTCAGGAAAAGGGCTCATGGCCTGGACTGTCTTAATTTGTCTTCAAGACCCAAGCAGCTTTGTAGAGCTTTCAAAGGATACCCACATCTGCAGACAAAGCACAGACTACTCGTAATGGCTCACGGGGATGGATCATCAAGGAGGCTGGGAACTATCACCTCCAGAGGTTACTGGAAGGCATACTTGGAGAGGAATGCAGGAGAAGAGGGCTTGAGAAGCACTTGATGTTGGGAATGCTAACCCCTAGTACAGTCTGCCAGATGTTTATCAGAATAAATTTTCCTGTACAGCTGAACATGTCTACTTGAAAGAAGCAGCTTGAGCTGGAAAGTTACTCATAGTGGGGATTGATGCATGCTACTTAACAGCCAAAATACACATACTGGTTTTAATATAAAGCAAATTAGAAACAGTTACCTTCTTAGGAAAGCATGCAGCCACTGAAATTCTATTGAAAGGAAGTGAGTTTTATGTTGGGTGTAATTGTAGGACTGATTTGATCTCATATTAATGAGTGTTTCATGATGTGAATTACTCTAAGATTTATGACCTCTGCATTTTAGTGTGGTTTTATGGAGGCATTTAATCTATTTGATTTAGTACCAGGACTTAAAAGCCCAAGCCTGAGTTTCTCTGAACATAATTTGGAGTGGGTTATGATTTCTTCAGTGTACATAGTAGTTGTATCCTGAGTTTTAGTAACAAATGGTACCATTTGAAAAGCAACAAATTTCATTACAAGCAGAATACTTACTGTCCTGAAGTAATTGTCTCAAAAGGAAAGCAGTGTAGTGTATGCTATGTATCTGAATCT
The DNA here is from genome assembly GCA_030060385.1 of Muscicapa striata striata. Lineage (NCBI taxonomy): Eukaryota > Metazoa > Chordata > Aves > Passeriformes > Muscicapidae > Muscicapa > Muscicapa striata. Next base: position 3,334,234 of record JAREIS010000023.1, on the reverse strand, counting down.
TCCTGCCAAAACCTCAGGCAAGCAGGCAGAGCAAAAGAGTGCAATCTTTGCTCTGTTGTGGTTAGCCATACATCCAGAGCGGGTTATTGAAATCATAGATCTTGAATTTTCAGATCAACCAGATGGCCACAGCTCCAGACTCTCAAAGATTGAAGTTACTAAGAGAAGTAGCTGGTACCAGAGTGTATGATGAACGTAAAGAGGAGAGTATTTCACTAATGAAAGAAACAGGTAAAACTTTAAGAAATTATTACTTTATGCCACAGTAATTCAATTAGCTCTAAAACTTCAGGCCTTTTCAAAAAAAGCTAGATGTTAATTGTGGTATGTTAAACAATTCAGAGCTTGTCATATTTCTTCCTTGAATTTCCAGTATCTCAAAAGGTTTAATAAGTTACTTTCTGTGTGTTTTTAGTAATAAAAACTTTTAGCTAAGCTATTACAGATAAATTTACTGTTCAAAACACATGACTGATGTCAGCTGGCAGTGATCCAAAAATCAGGGTACTTACTGCTGTGCAAACACTAAAGTCCATGTACAATCTGTATTAAGTATGTGAGCCAAGAGTACATGCTTGTGTTGCCTTACATAACAAGTATCAACAGTTCTGCTGTTGGGATGTTTTTGGAGAACTTCTGGACGTGGTATGTTTTTACATTTCATGTATGTTGACAAATTGTGAATAACTGGAGTAGATTCAGTGGCTGTAGAGATGGGGAATTATATTACTGTGTTTAATTGAATCTCAATCTTGTCATGTTCTTTATAAAGAGGGGAAGCGAGAGAAGATCAACGAGTTGCTGAAATACATTGAAGAGCGACTGCATACTCTGGAAGAGGAGAAAGAAGAGCTGGCGCAGTACCAGAAATGGGATAAAATGAGGAGAGCATTAGAATACACCATTTATAATCAGGAACTTAATGAAACCCGAGCTAAGCTTGATGAGGTAAAATATCTTGACTAGTACAAAATGTAATGAGCTGTTGGTTTGTTTTTGCTACCATCTCCTTGTGATCCTTGATAGAATCCTGAGAGTGTTAAGGAACCTTTCCTGTCCAGCCATCCAGCAGCCACTCTGGCAGCCAGAACTGCACAGCCTGAGCTAGGACTGAAACACTTTCCCAGCACAGGTGCCTTGCCCCGCTCCCTGCACCACACTCACAGTCAGACCAGGTTTCCCATAGCAGAGTCTCAGATCCTTAAAACAGTTTAATCTTGGTGCAGTAACTGAACAAACAACAAAGGAACAGCTCAATATGGTGCCTCTGAGGAGGAATCCCCAGCAAAGGAAACTGGTTTTTTATCCATCACAATAGAAACATGGGGTTCCTGCTGTGTCTCTGAATGCCACAGGTTCCTGTGCCCTTTATTATGCAAAGCAACATTGATTCTCTTGCCTGTGGCTTCCACCATGCAGAGCTTAATCTGCACTTGCACACTGAACTACTGCACTGTATATATTCCTCAGTATCACTGTTCTTCACTAAATAAATTATTTTATTGCTGGACCCACTATTAAAGCAGCATCTGGCTACTTAAGCTATTTATGATATTTCCATACAGCTTTCTGCTAAACGAGAGACGAGTGGAGAAAAGTCGAGGCAGCTGAGAGATGCACAGCAAGATGCTAGAGATAAAATGGAGGTAAAAATACTTTTGAAAGGGCTCTCCAGAGGTGTGTTTTGCTTTGTAGTTTTGGGGATTTTTTTAGAGGAGGTAGGGAGATTAATATTTAATATATTAAATTCTGTTGCATGCTTTCATCCTGTTTGGAAACTTGGGGTTTTTCACACATCTAGTGTATTGTGATCTACAGAATAATGATCTTGTGAGTTTTGATAAATAGTGAAATGTTCATTCAGTCTTTAAGACACTGCATACTTATATTTGTTTAGGAAATAGAACGGCAAGTTCGAGAACTGAAGACAAAGATTTCTGCAATGAAAGAAGAGAAAGAGCAACTTAGTGCTGAAAGACAGGAGCAGATTAAACAGAGGACTAAATTGGAGCTGAAGGCTAAAGATCTACAGGATGAATTAGCTGGCAACAGTGAGCAAAGGGTACGTAACACCAGTGAAGTCTTAAAATGTCACTGGCAGAAGGAAATGTTCACGTACATTGAAGTTTTGGTTTTAGACTGGAGTCTGTCACTATTTTGTAAGGTTTGTTAGATTAGTTTGAATACTAACTTTAAATACTGCTTGCTTTGACTTTCAGAAAAGACTGCTTAAAGAGAGGCAAAAACTTCTTGAGAAAATCGAGGAGAAGCAGAAGGAATTGGCAGAAACAGAGCCGAAATTTAACAGCGTAAAAGAAAAAGAAGAGAGAGGAATTGCTAGGTCTGTGGTGTTCTATGCGAATTTTTTCAGTGCTATCCATCTGCAGTTAACAAAAACTTGCACTTGTTCCTTGACAGTGGGGTAACTATTTGCACTTGGAGATGGTCTGTAAAAAGCCTGCTTTATTGTTGGGGTGGGAACAGTACTTGGTAAACCGATTTTCTAAGCTTAACCACTTCGTGTGGATGATTTTATTTTTTATAATGTGATCCTTTTCTTTTTGTTACTGATTTGCTACTTGAATTTTAGAGCCTGGTTTGGCACTTCTTGAAAATTCTAATAGTAGTTCTTAGTGCTTGCTTTTAATAAATGCAAGATTTTTTTATAGTACATCATGTCTTTCTCTTTTCAAAACAGACTTGCACAGGCTACACAAGAAAGAACAGATCTTTATGCAAAGCAAGGTCGAGGGAGCCAGTTTACTTCCAAAGAGGAAAGAGATAAATGGATAAAGAAAGAACTGAAGTCTCTAGATCAAGCCATCAATGACAAGAAGCGGCAGATTGCAGCTATACACAAAGATTTAGAGGATACGGAGGCAAACAAGGAGAAAAACTTGGAACAGTACAGTGTAAGTTTTCATCTTATTCTCAGTCTTTTTGAGAAAAGGGTTAAATACTCAGCCTTGGACAGTCAGATTTCAATGCCTGTTGATAAGGAAGATGTGACTTTCTGACTGGATGTGGTCTCTGAAAAAATGCTTTTTGAAAGTGTCTGCAGATAAACTTCAAACTCCTTTAGCATTGCACTATATATGTTGGCTTTGCCTTCTGGTACTTTCCCCAATGTGTTTGGCCTGAGTTATCTGGAAGAGGCTTCTATCTGCCTTAACTCTTGTCTACCTTGAACATAACCATGTCATAGAAAACAATTTGTTACATTCTTATAGAAGTCTATATTGGTTGTTTTCACAGCTCTCATTTTTCCCAAGCAATGTTTTTTTTGACTACAAAGCAGGCACTGCACCCTAGTGCTATGGTTGCAGCTGGCTAGAAGTAAGATCCCTAGGCATATAGAAGATTAATCTGTTACCTGCATAACTTAAATTTTAATTAGCATTCAGAAACAGCTCATACAGTGCAAATACAGCAAAATAATCCAAAGATAGCGTTCCTGCTAGGAGCTCCAGCTGTGAAAACCCTTTTATATTGAGAGAGCATACAGTGCCAATGCTGATGGTCTTCTTGGTCTCAGTGTAATATACCTACTGAAAGTGAGGGTCAGTCTGACACTGTGCGGGAGTGTAGTTGTACAAAGATGATAGTGTTCTGCTAAAATACTGCTTGATTGGGACCCTTACTAGCAAAATTGTGATTCTCTGAGTTGGTGAATGAAGAAAATAGCATTTACACCTGGCTGACTGCAGTTGTATTGCATGTTGTTGTGTTCAATGGTAATTCTGTAGAATTGAAGGAGTTAAATTTGTTGTGGATTTTGATTCCTTTCTATAAATGTGTCTTGTTTTCTTTTCCTCCTCAAGGAAGGTTAATTTATGCTTAGATAAAGATTTATATATGAATGTGATTGAGAGCTTGCAGGGTTAGTTCAGGACCAGCTGGCTGTGTTTTTAGAACACAGTTACTTCTTGTACACATATAAATATGTAAACAGTACGGAGTGCTAGCCCTGAACTGCTTTGAAAATGGCAGGTGTTAAGTGAGCAAAGGGGGGATGTCTGTGCATTGGCTTAAACAGCACACTGTTGACAGCAGCTGTCTTGAAAGTCTGGTACTGCTGGAGAGCAGGCTGCGGTATTTGACTAATAGCAGGTTGACAAGGCACACAAGATTAGTTGTACTTATCACAAATGTCATTTCAGAGCATGATTGCACAGAAGTTATATGTATGTTAGTTACTGTTTTGATTCTAGTTCTTGCCGTGACTTACAGGGATCCATTTCACTTTAATGCCCAGAGGCACAGTTGAACTCAGTGTCTGCCCAGCTATCTGTGTGGCACCTACACCTTGTTACTGCTTCTTTACAAAGCTGTCTTTATTCTTAGTGCTTTTGCAGTTTGTTGTAAGCTGGTTAAAATGTAGGGATTTTCTGAATTTTTAGTATCTCAGTATTGAATAAAATAAAGATTTTTTTTTTTTTAAATACAGAGAGCTGTAGTTTCATACTGTTCTTTTCTTTGTGTTAGAAACTGGACCAGGATCTTAATGAAGTGAAGGCTCGTGTTGAAGAATTGGACAGAAAATACTATGAAGTGAAAAATAAAAAGGATGAGCTACAGAGTGAAAGAAAGTTAGTAATCAATTGAAATATGTCTCAATCTCACTTAATGTGAAGGACCCCAACTGTGTAGTTGTTAACATGGCATGTAGGTATGTTTTTTAAATATGGCCATGTATGAACTTCTGCACTTTGTCTTCCTATTAGATTAGCAGTCTTTAAGAAAATAATAATAAAACCTTCAGATTGCATTCACACTTAGAAAATTTTATTGGTTTTGCTCTGTAGTTATCTGTGGAGAGAAGAGAATGCAGAACAACAAGCTCTTGCCGCAAAGAGGGAGGATCTAGAAAAGAAACAGCAGCTTCTCAGAGCAGCTACAGGAAAGGTAAGATAACCACAGTCTTGATAATTCCTTATGGAATCTCATTCTTAAAGGACAAGTCAGTTTTATATGAAAGATATGATGGTTATTTTTTAAATTATGGTCTTTCTGTCATAATTAAGATGGACAAATTATATTCTGGGCTGAATTTTTCAAATGTTTATAGCTCTAGAACTACTTGAAAATGAGTTCTGTAAGCTCTAGGTAGTTGATGTGAGGAGACTAGGCAGAAATTGAATATTTTAAAAATTTCCTCTGATATCTTTTTGATTTAAAAAAACCCAAATAAAACTGAAGAGTGATGGACTCTTATTTAGGTATCTTCTGTTAGAGCTGTAGGTTAGTTAACAGGAATTTGGCAAAAAAGGAGGTTACACCTGTCACAAAGTTAAAGCTAGAATGAATTTTATCCCCAAACATTTTAACTGCAATGCAATAATTATCTGTATTTTAACAGGCCATTTTGAATGGTATAGACAGCATAAACAAAGTTTTGGAGCACTTCCGTCGAAAAGGCATAAACCAGCATGTTCTAAATGGCTATCATGGAATCGTGATGAATAACTTTGAATGTGAACCAGCATTCTACACCTGTGTTGAAGTCACTGCAGGGAACAGGTGATTAATTATGTGCTATTTTAGTGGAAGTGTCACAATTTAGTTTTTGTTGGAAGCTGCTACTGAAATTTTATTATTTTGAAGTCTTGCCTTTTTTTGTCAAAGTGCATTATATATAGCATGGTCAAACTGCTATTCCTTTGTGAGGGGACTGAGAAGATTTCTGCCTATTTAAAATTAATCCTGGCTGCTCCTGATTTTGTCTAAAAAAACCTAAAACAAAACCAAAGAGAAAAAAAAAGAAAAACCAACAAAATGGCCCCAGACCCACGCTCCTGACACTTGCCAGGGGGATTAGTGGTGAGACTGAGTTACTGAATATTGAATTGAATAAAATGGACAGCATCTTCCAGTGTGGAGAATTCTACAGTAAGAAAAGCTGATGCTTCAATAATAGTAAGAATTATTTCACTTGCACTAGAAAATCTCATGATTGAGAATGATCTCTAAACAGTCAAAAACAGCTGTTTAAAAGTTATCTGAAAAGATGTTGAGTGTTAATGAGTCTGTGTAAAAAGTTTTCTAGAAGAAGTAAATGCCTGTTGGGTGGTCCACCAGTTGCTGCAACATCTAACACTTCGAATTATTTAAAATTGTCTTTTTGTCTGATCAGTCCCTGTTCCAACTTATGAGTAGTCATAAAAGTTCTTGTTCTAATAAAGTGTAAATAGTGGCGTAAGAACGGGAAGCACGACAGAGGTGACATGATCTTGCAAAGTGTCACATACAAATGTTGATGCTACTACGATTACAAATGCAGTCTCTTCTGAAACTTCTGTCAGTGTGAGCAAGGCTGTCTCTTCCCAGCACTTCACAGTTCTCTCTGAATTCTTTTGTACCCTATAGTTTGGAAAAAGCTGTAACAAGCAAGCTGCAGTTCAACTTGCAAAGGAAAAATTGCTTATTTCAGTCCATCTGGTACCAGTCCTCATAGTGCACAGGGAGATGGGTGGATGTGGTCTTTGTCTCTGTGTGTGGTGTGTAGAGGCAGCAGAGACAAACCCTGGAGATGCATGCAGGGGGGAGGGCTGAATGTTGTGTAATGGAAATGCTGACAGGTGTGGACACAATGGCACTGTACATGTATTGAGCTGCTCCTGGCTGGACAGTGGAACATAAAGTTGGCTAATCCTATTTTAACCAAAGTGAAAAGAGTATCCCCTTGCTTTTTCTAAGGCATGGAATTGGAAATACAATGCAGCTTTATAGTGATGTGTTGTTTAATGGTATCTGCATGAATACTTTCTATATACAAATATGTTTGTCCTTTTAGCATAGTAAAATTTTGCCTACTTGTTTGGCTTGTTAAACAGGTTGTTTTATCACATTGTGGATTCTGATGAGGTCAGTACAAAGATCCTAATGGAATTTAACAAAATGAACCTTCCTGGAGAAGTTACTTTCCTCCCTCTGAACAAGCTGGATGTTAGAGACACTGCTTATCCTGAGACTAATGTGAGTTGGAATTACTTTTGAACTTACCTCTGCTTCATAACTACAAAGCCTGATGTTTCGAACTGTGTACATTGCTTATTGCCCACCAGTTGCTTTTCTGTTTGTCTGTGGATAAATACTGCTTCTGATATATACTTCTGAACATAAAAAAAAGTTCTAGGAAAACACTTTCCTACGAGGTACCTGCTCTTTATTAACTGTACTTTACAAGTGAAAAGACAATACTAATAAGTAGAGTTTTATTGTAACCTGATACTCAAGAATTACTTTAATTGCTGAATTGTAATTCTGTCACTTCAGGATGCTATTCCCATGATCAGTAAACTGAGGTACAATCCAAGATTTGATAAAGCTTTCAAACATGTTTTCGGGAAGACTTTAATTTGTCGTAGCATGGAAGTGTCTACCCAGCTGGCCAGAGCTTTCACAATGGATTGTATCACTCTGGAAGGTAAATACTGCAATTTTATAAGTTATTTATTGTAAAATAGGATTTCTGGGAACATGGGGCTCATAAACATGGTCTGTTTAGTGTTGTCAAAATAAGATTATTAAAAATAACAAGTCTGCTTGACTGAGATATATGTACAAGGTTGCACTTGGTTAAGTACAGTGCTTAAAAATACAGGATTTCTTGACAAGGTATGGGATTTTCCTATTATCTAAATGTTAGTGGCAATGTGTCTCCATCCTGAAAATTACAAAGCAGATTAGGTTTGCATTCATCCAGGATTTTTTTCCAATTTAACAGGCATTTGTTTTCCTAGGGTGTTTATAGTGTTTTCCCCAGGCTCAAACCAGTGTTTAGGGTGTGAATGAATGGCCTTAATTCCTTATAAAGGCAATGTAAATTCTTCTGTGCAACAGATATGTTTACATCTTATGTTCTCTGAAATAATCTATCTCTCTTGTTAATTGCCTGTTTTAAAGAGGGCAGATTCCCTGCAGGCTTATTGCTGTCTTTTTCTGTCTTAAAGTCAATCTTAAAAAATTCCTAAGGGTGTCTGAGAAGGAAATTATTAATCTTTCAGTATCAGCATACTCTACAAGCCACAGATGCTGCTAATTACTTCATCTCTTTATTTCCTCATAGAAGACTTGAGATTTTTTTTCCTAGCTGGTAGTGCTAGGCATTTGCATTTTCCCCTTAATATAAGTATTTTTATTCTTTCAAGCTGCATGGTTTTGGAAGTTCATTAAAAACAAACAAAAATAAGCCAATGCTTAAAGGAGATCCTAGCAGTCTGTGATGATCTTAAGAAAGGGAATAGCACTTAAATTGAATACAGAAATAAACATTCCCCTAATTATTGTAAACACATGATTGCTAATATAATCAGTGCTTTTGTAGCTTAGTTAAAATTTCTGGTTAACCTGCTAAGATGCACTGTAGAAACTTGCAGACTTTATGGCAAGTATGTAGTGTGCATTTATATCTCATTCTGTTCTGCTCTTAGGTGATCAAGTCAGCCATCGAGGTGCTTTGACTGGAGGTTATTATGACACCAGGAAGTCTCGGCTTGAATTGCAAAAAGATGTTAGAAAAGCAGAAGAAGAACTTGGTGAACTTGAAGCAAAACTCAATGAAAACTTACGTAGGAAACATTGAAAATATCCTTTTGTTGTTAATGGGGAAGGTTGTGTGATGACAAAGCTTTTGTTTTGTGGTTACATTAATAGATGGAAAGCAAGAGACTGACTTGTTACGTATTATCTGTGGCATTTGTTTTGACTGTTTTGTGTGCAGCCGTGCAGCCTGGTTCTCTGTGTTACTGTATTTGATATTGATCTTTAAAGCTTAGAGGTGAGGTTAAACTCTAGATTATGAGCCTTTCTATTCCTTTTAGTCTGTTGTAGTAACTGCCATAACCAGATATTTTTGTTATCTGTGTTAATATTCACTGCTTCTTCTGACTCAGGCTATATTTTTAGTACTTGTGTCCTGAATTGATGTGTTACATAGTCCACTTGTGCTGTGGAGGGGGGTTGTGAGAGTGTTGTGTTGCAATAAGCTCTGAGTTGCTTGACAGTTTAGTTTTTCCAGTCTCTTTGCACAGTGTCCTTTTGAGGTCCAGTATCTACAATTTAGGGCTAAGGGAGGTTTATATGTTTTTCTTACACATCAGCCAGGTCATTCTGTCCTTCAAACTGAATTCATCTGCTTTTGACTTGCATCAGTCCATTAGAGATACCTGCTCTGTATTTTGTAAGATCTGAGCTTTCCTTGCATGTTCAGATGTATCCCTGTGTTCTTCTGAATGTCATGTTGTAAAATAAGCAAGGAAAGCTTTATTTAGCTTAGTTCCTGGTACTCATAAATTACTTGATTAGTTGATAAGCTGCTCACGTTATTTTTGTTGATGATTCTTGATTTTTTCCTCTATAACTGGTTATTATGGTTTGGTGGAGTTTTGGTTTGTTTCCTATTTTGATGAAAGATGAATATAGCAAAGAGAAAAAATTGAAGGTACTAGTAGGAATAAAGTGGTTTTTAAAACAAGGACAGAATTTTCCTTAGCCCACAGTATGGATTAATAATGAGATTGACCAGCTAATGAACCAAATGCAGCAAATTGAAACACAGCAGAGAAAGTTCAAGGCCTCTCGAGACAGTATTTTGTCAGAGATGAAAATGCTGAAGGAGAAGAGACAGCAGTCTGAAAAGACATTTATGCCTAAGGTTGGTATGGGGATATTGAAAGCTGTTACTTGGCTTATTTTAATTTTTTTATTAATGTTACTGATAAACTTGCATTCCTTTCTAGTTAACATCATAATGTCAAATACAAGAGATAACTAGAGATATGTCACAAAATATTTTGATATGAACAGGTGAAATTAATATAAATCTTTGCTTTGAGGAGTAATTCTGTCTGATATCTGTCCCACAGCAACGTAGCTTGCAGAGCCTGGAGGCAAGTTTACATGCTATGGAGTCAACTAGGGAATCATTAAAAGCAGAATTGGGGACAGATTTGTTGTCTCAGCTCAGTCTTGAAGATCAGAAACGTGTGGATGCTCTTAATGATGAAATTCGACAACTACAGCAAGTAAGGAAATGAAAATATCTTGCCATTAAATACGGTACCTTTTTTAGCAATAAACTTTGATCCTTTTGTATGAAAAGTTGCAAGTTTCCCTCAAACACTGGGTGAATTTTGCCAGTTGATTGTGTGAGAATTAAGGCTATTTGTGTTTGAATCATCACAATTTTCTTACTCTTGCTATTGACATTTTAACAACAAATACAAATAGATATCGCCTGAAGGGAGGATGCACGGTATGAGAAAGGAAAAACAATTACTTTAAGCACGTGGTAGGTGAGGCAAAACTAAGATTTTGATTGACACACACATTGCTGGAAAAATACTACAATATATTCTCTAAAGCTTTTCTGGCTTTAAGAATTGGGTTCAGATACAAATAAAGATTAATAAACTCACTAATCTGTATGGTTGACTTTTACACTAGACACCTTTTAATTTTTGTTGTCAGTTAAAATTAGAGGAACAGTCCAGATAATACACAGAATTTTGTGAAGAAGATTTTTTTTGTTGTTGTTGTATTAATTTTGTTTTAATAACGAGGGAAAAATAGTCCTAGTGAGGTAAGGCAACTAACATACTTCTCTCCGTTTTTCAGGAAAACAGACAGCTTTTGAATGAGAGGATTAAATTGGAAGGCATTATCACGAGAGTTGAAACATATCTCAACGAGAATCTGAGAAAACGCTTAGACCAAGTGGAACAAGTATGGATTTCTTTTAAATGTACTTTTGCAGTCTGGGTTTGGTTTATTTCTAGGGCTAACATGCATTAAATCATAAATAACTCATTCGTTACACTGCATTGTCTGTGGTGGGGTTTGCTTCCCTATTTGTAAGTTGAGTTTAGTGTTCATTTGAATTTCAGCACAGCAAGTTTTTGACAAAAACTACTGTGAATACACAGCCTGTGTATCAGTAGGACTATCATAATGACAGATCTGTTTGAAAATCTAACTATTCTCTAGAACTTTACGAAAATATTTAATAGTATATGTAGAGTAGCAAAAAATAGCTTGTTTGTCTGGCTTATGTTCCCATTCATGCTGTAGCTTGGTGGCATTTATTTATCCCATAGGAACTGAACGAGCTTCGAGAAACAGAAGGTGGCACAGTTCTTACTGCCACAACATCAGAACTTGAGGCTATCAACAAACGAGTGAAGGATACACTGGCACGGTCAGATGGTTGGTAGCATCATGTTTTGGGAAGCATTTTGAAAGTTCACACATACCATGTTTGATTTAGAAAAAGACCATAATGTAATTAACTTGTGTTGGTGGTAATGAGCTTCTGGCTTGAGGGCATAGTACTTGTGAGGCAACTGTCCTACAAGCAAGATCTTGTATAATTGCTCCTGAATTTTGTCTGACCCATTTAAAACTCATCTACTCTTAAATAGGCTATCACATCTGTTTGGCTTGAAACTTCCTTTGCTTCTCTTTCTAGACTTGAACAATATGACTGTAGTATATTTGTTTTTCAAGCTGTATACTCATGGGGAAGAAAAGAGAGGGATTTTCAAACTTCTGCCTGAAATTTAACCTTTTGCTCCTTAATAGATCTTCTTTAGTCTTTTTGTTTCATAAATACTTTATTGGATGATTGCTGATCTTATGCAGGTGTGTAAAACTTACAGCTTTGAGTTTTGTTTTCTTGCTCAATATTGCAGATCTGGATAACTCTATTGACAAAACAGAAGCAGGAATTAAAGAACTTCAGAAAAGCATGGAACGCTGGAAGAACATGGAAAAGGAGCATATGGATGCCATTAACCATGATACAAAAGAACTTGAAAAAATGACAAACAGGCAAGGGATGCTCCTCAAGAAGAAAGAGGAGTGCATGAAGAAAATACGAGAGTTGGGTTCGCTTCCACAGGAGGCTTTTGAAAAGTATCAGACTTTAAGTTTAAAGCAGGTAAATAGTATGCTTGGTTTTCTGTTTTATGACCTAAAACATTAGTGTCACCTGCATCTTGAGTATCAAATGTGGCTAGAATTGCAAGTCACTTTGATGTGTTAATGTTTTCTGTTTACAGTTATTCCGCAAGCTGGAGCAATGCAATACTGAACTGAAGAAATACAGTCATGTTAATAAAAAAGCTTTAGATCAGTTTGTGAATTTCTCAGAGCAGAAGGAAAAATTAATAAAAAGACAAGAGGAACTGGACAGGGGCTACAAATCCATCATGGAGCTGATGAATGTCCTTGAGCTCAGGAAATACGAGGCTATTCAACTGACTTTCAAACAGGTAACAAAACAGGAACAATTGCAAAGACACTGGTACTGAAATCAATCAAATTGTCCCATGGTGTAGCAGCAATACGAGAAGAAGAGGATACTAACTAAATCTGTACCAATAGAAGGCAGCGTCATGTAACTTGAGGCTTGTGCGTTTTTTAAATACTGGAAAATAAATAAGGCTACAATTTTTAATATGTGCTCATCTCCAATACGATTCTAGCTTTGCTTTAAACTTCTTAAATAGTTCCTGTCAAGTGAGTTCCTCTGTACTATGTACAACCCTTTCTGGGAACTGTGGCAAAAAAATGCACCAAATCCATTCTCCAGATTTAGTGAAAGCAATTCCAATGTTAATGAGGAATCTTAACTGCAAAATGTGTGAATTGTTCTCTTTAAAGGGTTTTTGCTTAACTGAAGGTTACTAAATATTTTTTTCTTATTTGCTACAGTCTTATGTTTTAATTGTACCATTTTATTGAAAAACAAATTGAAAATTCTCATTCTACAAAAACAGTTGTTTTGGCTCTTGTTTTAAGCCAAGCTTTGTACAGCATATATTTCTCACTTCTGCTTAAGAATGAGGAGCTCTTCTTTGAAGCAGATAATTTTTGTCTTCATTAAAAACACTTGTCTGCATTTGATTTTTCTGTTTCCCTCTATAAAAATGAATAGGTTTATTGACTGTTTCTTTTTCAGGTGTCAAAAAATTTCAGTGAAGTATTTCAAAAGTTAGTACCCGGTGGCAAGGCCACATTAGTGATGAAGAAAGGAGACGTGGAGGGCAGTCAGTCCCAGGATGAAGGTGAAGGCAGCACCGAGAGCGAAAGGGGATCTGGATCTCAGAGCAGTGTTCCATCTGTGGATCAGTTCACTGGAGTTGGCATAAGGGTAAAGAAAAATATTTGTTCTTTAGTCCTGTGAATGTTTGTTTAGGTTGTCTTTTTAACTATATTTTTAAAAGGCAGCATTTAGTTGATCCTGTTTGTTTAATAACAAGTAATGCTGTGGTTTAATGTTTTGAAATCATCTTGCTGTTGCATTGTTTTCTTAGGTATCGTTCACAGGGAAGCAGGGTGAAATGAGAGAAATGCAGCAACTTTCAGGTGGACAGAAATCTTTAGTGGCCCTGGCCCTAATATTTGCCATCCAGAAATGTGATCCAGCTCCATTTTATTTGTTTGATGAAATCGACCAGGCCTTGGATGCCCAGCATAGAAAAGCTGTGTCAGGTGCTTGTCTTCCTTTTATAATCTTCATTGTGGTTGAAGTCAATAGTTTGTCTTCTCATCCCTGATGTTTAAGAGTAAAGCTTTTAATCATAAAAGCACATTTTTGAGAAACCCAGTGTGTGTCTGGGGAAGTTTTTATGAACTTGGTTTTACTTAGAAGCTCTGTTCTGTTACTATATCTAAAGGCTTTCCTTACTGCACTTCAGTGTGTTGAAAAACAGTCCTGTTTTGAAGTCTAGTTTGATTTTAAAAAATAATGGAAATGCTTGTGCTGTTTTTCATCACAGAAGTTTAATACCATACTAGGTTTGCTGGATGGCTGGACTTTGGCTGGGCTTGTCACAGTTCATACTGGAATTAATGAGAATATTTGTATGTATTATGTGGAAAATAAAACTGGTACAGATGCTTTCTTGATTTGTAGGGTTTTTACTTCATTAACCAAAACCTCATTTTGAATAAGGCAAAGAGTTGACTATTCTTGTCTGTCTCACTCTATTGAAAATACTACATTAATAAAGAATTTTTGTATTCTTTTATAGACATGATTATGGAACTAGCTGAACATGCTCAGTTTATTACAACAACTTTTAGGCCGGAACTGCTTGAGTCAGCTGACAAGTTCTATGGTGTAAAATTCAGAAACAAGGTAAGTGGTATGATAGGGTTCTTGGTAAACACTGTAATTAAGATAAGTTCTGCATTTGAGACTTAGCTAGAGTTCAGAGTGAATCAGACTCACTTCAGCTGATAAATTTTTAGTTATGTCACAGTCTTCTATAAAGAGTTCTCTCATTCTTGAAAGAGAATTTAAATACCTGCAGATATCCCATGTCACATTCTTTAAAGGGAATTATAAATTGATCATAGACTGTTGCTGAGTCCTGGAGCCTTCAGAAATGTCTGTCTTATTCTGCAGGAGGTACTGTAATAACTGAATGTTTCTTTGTTCCACCAGGTCAGTCATATTGATGTGATCACAGCAGAAATGGCCAAAGACTTTGTAGAAGATGACACCACGCATGGTTAAAGGAGCCTGTAATTACTGCTTTTTTGGAAGATGTGTATAGTGCTGTTTATGCCAGAGACCTGTACATTTAAAATATGAAGTATTTAGTCCTGTTTAAAATAGTTTTTGAACACACATTTTAACCAAGACCACAGAAGGCATAGTTTTAAATGAGCTTGAGTATCCATTTTGTCTCTGTTGCTGTATTTTATAAGATAATTGTTAATGTTACCTTTATACAATACCTGTAGTTTGGAAATTTTATTCTCTTCCTTCAAATCTTTTGTAAAGTGTTTGTTGCTGTTTTAAAGCTTTTCAGAAAGTGCTAGCTATTTCTTCTTAAGTATAGTTTTATCATTTATATTGCCTCACTTTTTTTTTTAATGGCTTCAATTAAAATGGTTGGTTTTATGGCTGTAACTTGTATATACTAAGTTTCTGGGTTATATTGTCTTTCTGAAGAGGAATCCACTGAGTAAACACTTTGGTCATATTGGAGTGGCATATTTCAGAATATGAGACAAATAAATTCTCCCAAACCCCTCTTCTTTTTTCCCTCTTCTGCGCATTGCCAGTGCCAGAAAAAAACTGTCCCAAATCTATACTTGTCCAAATCCATAGTGTTCTGGTTATTGAATTGAAAAAAGATAAGTACCAGAGAATCCTGAGAAGTCTGAGGAAGATCCTAAAACTGTGTCAAAACAAATCACAGCCCCTTCTTTTTCCTGCATTGTCCTGTGTAACAACTCCTCCATTACATTCCTTCAGCTTGAAAGACCAGCAAAACTGAGCCAAGTAACAGTCCCCAGTCAAAAAGTGAAATATTTTCTGCTGTCTAGGGTTTTGGCAAAGGGATATTGAATAGTTTGATGTGTTCTTCTGGAACACTTAAGGATTTACCACAAACCGTGAATTCCATAAGTAGCAAAGCTGTTGTAAAAAGAGAATCCACCGGTGTTAAAATGGTACATTTATAAAAAAGTAATAATCTTAAAGAATACCTGATGTGACTTTCATTAGTACAGTGAGAAACGGTGAATGTTGTATGTTGCATTTATTCTGTGTAGGGTACGTTCAGCAAAGCAGAAGAGAAAAGCTCTCTGATAGGTTTTGATCTGCACACACACTTCTTCCCCACTGAGAACTTCAGAAGTGCAGGAAAGGAGAGCATGAACTCATGTCTGGGCTCAGGAGTGCTTATCCTTGCATCACAAGGCGGGATGAGAGAAGAGTACTGAAGCTGATACGGAGCAGCTTCCCCAGGTAGTGATAGACATGTGGGAAATTACAACCTGCACTAAGTCTTAAGCCAGGAGGAGGAGGAAGATGTTGTGACATAAAGCTTTCTATAGTTCCAGGGACTCAACTAGCTGCAGAGAAGACTCCTCTCGGTGAAGAGAGAAGCACAAAATGTGAAACTGTCCCAAATGCCCCCCCCAATTTCTAGCATGGAAATATACTATATTTGTACCTGAAGAATTTGAAATGTGTCCTCTTCATACACAGCTCTGAATGTGCGCTTAGGGTGACTGCTACAGACCAGAGTGTTCTGAATTACTCGCAGTGAGTTCAGAGAACGACCCAAGAATGTGGCCACAGGTTGACACCTTAGGTTACTGATTTGGTGCCATTTGGTCCAGTGTGTGTAAGGACACACTTGAGGTGTCTGTAATCCATAACCACCAGATATATAACTTGCTGTGGTAGTAGCAGTCTCTGCTCTCAGCTTACTCATTTGGCTTCCTAGTACTAGGATCTCATTGTGATAGTTGTTAGTTTGAATTCTGGAAGAGAGCAGTAGTTCACAGGCCATGAAGCTAATTACTGTGCTTTTTAAGAAGTGTCATACTAAATCCATGTAACACTGATCATAGATTTTATCACATAATCTCATGAAAGTGGAAGTAGATTATAGCAAGGGGTTTTGTTTTGGTGACTTTTTTTTCTACAATGCTCAGTATAGGGAAGCCTAAATACAGCTGAATGACTTGAACAACTTCAGCTGTGTTAGGAAATCTCTGGGTTGAGTGTAGCATTAAGCTGGGTTAAGCGCAGTAGGAAAATGGGTAACCAGCAATTGGGTGGAAACAACTGACCACTATGTTGGTAACAGCGCAGAGGAAGAGTAGGCAGGCCTTTAGCTATCATTCAGTTTCTCATCTGCTAAAGAATAAGGTTTAGAACAACTTGCACAAAGTTTGGGAGATTTATCAAAACTTTCATAATCCCTCTTTAAGGTAAGTTTAGAGGGGGGTGGTGATTTTTTTTGTTTAATTGCTGCTAAACTTCATGCTGTCCTTGAAAAGGCATTTTTAGGCAGGCTACTTTCTAAGTTGATGCTTTGTTGCCCTGTGAACATACTCCTTCCCACATGCTCCTCCTTAATGCTGTGTTGTCTCTCTGTTGCATAGCCAGTGTTAAAAAGCATAATGGCACCAGTTATTTCATCTGGTGTACTGAGTGTAGTCAGTAGTAACTACTAACTGAGAGTTGTAGTAACGTTGGGGCTGGGGTGGGAAAGGCTGAAATAACAGCACCTCCTCGAGATGTCAAAGTACAGCCTCTAAAGTGCTGTGAATGCCCTGCAGTGAGCTTGGGTTGCTAAGTTAGAAGCTGTGATTAGAATTAAATAGGGCCTGAAACAGGGATGAAGTCAGGCAGATTGTGTAGCAAAATCTATACCAGTCCACTGTATTGAAAAATTATTTGCATGGGAGAGAACTGTATAAAAGCAGGAAATGTAGAACCTCATTTGTTGCTGAATTTTTTTAAGGAGAGTCCTTATACAGAATTGAAAATACTGTTGTGAAAAAAATACCAGTACTTATAACCTAAAGGTTTTTTCCCCTAGTCTGTTGTTGAGGTCATGAGCAGCAGAGAAGTTTTTCTTGCTGTTTGCTTCAGATTGCTACAGAATGCAGTAATTGGAGTAGTGTTTCTAAAGTGGATGGTCTTGTGTTCTCTTTGTGATGGTTCATATCTGCTCCATACAACATCAGAATTTACAAGTTGCCTTTTCAGTCCGTCTGTGCTTTAAATTCTTCCTAGAGTCTTAAAAATAAGCTTTGTTGAGAGTTACTGCATCCTTGAGTTTCTTCAGTGTAATGTTTTTTCTACCTGTAATTTTTAAGGCAAAATTCAGTGAAATTACACACTTGCTTTGAAATGTAGAACATCCCAGAAATTGTAGATATCCAGAGTGCTACTGCTTTCACTAATACAGGTGTTCAGTTGTTCTTTTTCTTAATTATCAATATGCAAAACTTAACACCTGAGTCACTGATCACTTCTAATATCTTAGGATAGCTTTCATCTCTAGCAAACATTCTTCAAGTACTTTGTAAGATTAACACCTTTGAGGTTCATATTTTTAAGCTTATCTAAATGCTACTATATGTAGTTTGTAACTTTGAGCAGGAGATGGAGCCAAACTGGACTAAATGCAAAATGGAAGTTTGCTTTATTGTTAAAATTGAGGATTAAATCAAAGCTTTTCTGTGAGGTATTTTGGAGTTCCAGAGACTCTTACATTTGTTGTGAGGATCCTGAACAAATAGAGAAATACTAGTTATAGATAGTTTGACATGGATGTGAATGTAAGTAAATGGAAATAATTTACAGTTTTTGCTTAAAAAATTTATAAAAGCCTTTAAGATTTTAATAATTTGCTAAAATGTTCCTATTGAATAGAACTTTGCCAATCTAGAAAAATGTATAAATTTGTGTAAAAATAAACATTGTTCAAATAAATTAAAAATTGTAAAAAAATATCACAAAGATACATTATTCTGGTTCCTCTATGAGAAATTACTAATAATTCTTTCTGATGAATTAGATCCTTGTTCTTTTTGTGCAGATGAGCTTGTGGATGTGGGAGGTGATGATTCTCAAGGCAGTGATAATCAGAGGGGATGGGCTGCTCCTGTTAAAGTTCTGTCAAATTGGAGGTACAAAGTGAGTTACCCTGATTGTTGAAGTCAGTAACTGCTGGGATCTTCTCAGCTGCTCCTATTTGAGTGTATTTTTCCATAGGCACACAAGAGCACTGCTAAAGAACAGCTGCTCTTTGCTTGGAGCACCAGGTTCTGATGGATCAACAGTTCTTCATCTGGAGGGAAATAGCTGCTGATTTTGCAAGCTGAGAGTCTTCAGACATTGATCCTTCTTTCCAGCATCTGCTTGCTTTCTTCCTTGGACACAATAGACACTTTTACAGTGTCCCTAATAGCCAATAAAAGCATTCCCAGTAACAAAATTAAAATCTTTTCATATGTGTGCTAAAGTTCACTTCACCAGTGATAGCATTTTAACTTCCAGGAGGGTTATGAAGGAGGGAGTTTGGTTTTACAGAAAAGCAAATATGTAGCCACTTCCTTCTCCTGCAATTATAAATGTATAAATGTATGTGGGGATTATTTTAGTTGGAAGTATTTCTCACCTCAGTCCTGACATTGCATCCCTCTTCTCCCTCTTACAGTCAGCTGAAGTGTAGAGGGAAGCCAGTTAGGCTGAGATCCTTATTTCTAGTTACTCTGTTTTTCTCCTCCTTTAGTGTCATTTTTACTCTTTCCTTCTTCATCTCTTAGTTCCCCATCTTTTGGCTGTGGCCACTTCTGAGGACACTTCTTCAGTTTGGTCACCTTGTTTGCCTTGAGTTCAGCTTTTTGATTTTAGTTTTCTATCTATATATTTTGTCTCAGGCAAATGTTTCTTATATAATGCAGCAATAGTGATGGACAAAAATCATTGTTCAGTCATTCCTGACATTATTTTTACGTATTTATTAAGTACCTCAAACTTCTGTTTGCTAATGCAGATAAGAGCTTTTAATTTCTTACTGTAGTCATGGCATGCATTTGGGATGGCTTAATTCCTCTGTGGGGAAATGTAATGATGAGAAATGACATGCAGGTTCTCAGGTTCTGATGCCTGACAGTTCCCACCATTCTAGAAATGAGATTTACATCGGGTGGGATGAGCATTTAGACCTCACTTCTGCAGCTATGCCTATTAGATGTTTGTTGGGTTACGGGATGTCAATGATATAGAATCTGCGTGTACTGGGCTTTAAATAGGAGGCATTCCAGACAGAGCATGTGTTCGAGTCAGAAGTACATCTAATTGCTGTTGATATCATTAAAGGTTGTAGGCATATGCTGCTGGAGCTTTGAGCACAATGAAAATCAGCCTCTATTCCTTCACAGGTTTTTCTGCTTACATTTTGAAGGATAAAAATGCATCCGTGACCTTCAGCGTTCAGATCACTCAAACAGCATCTGGCCAGCTGGATGCAGGCCCTCATAGTGCAGAGGAAAACACCCCCTTGCTTAAACTGGGGGAAGTCAGCTTGTGAATGAATTTCTTCTGGCCAGTTTTAGAATTCACACTTGTAAATACTGAGTAGCTGGGATCTCTCAAGTACAGCTGTAGTTTGCAGCACTGGTTACTTGGGAATAAATTGCATTCCCACTGCTTTGTAATTACATTCAGTCTGACAGTACAGATACCAAAAACTGTGCTGAGGTTACTGTATGTTGCTTCCAAGACAGACAAGAGGGATTTCTAAATTTTAGAATATATATATTATAAAAATGTAATATTAAATGGTATAAATACATAATATATATAAAAATATCTAGAATATATAAAGACATATTAAGGTAATAGCCATATTCAAATTTTTGTCTGAATTTGGGAAGCACTGTAATGCAGAGGAGGCATTCACACAGTTCTTGCAATGCACAATGGTGATATTTATGACCTACTTTAAAAAATACATTTTATTTAAGAAGGCTCAAAAAGACATGTGCCATATCAGTTCTGGGTTTGAACATTTCTTTCCCAGTTGTGCTTGTCTACAATACTATCATGTATATTTTGCCATAGATAACAACTTTGGGGATATTTGATGAGTTATAGTGTGGATTATTTATCTTGAAAGGATGCCAAGAAACTCATCATTGTTATGGCTACAGCCCCTTTCAAGCAGTCTTTTGTCAAGCCTCTTTCTTTTATGCATGATAATTCTTTAACCACCTTTCAGTCAGTGCTCCAGGATTTTTGGTCCCCAGTAATTTTGCATGAGCCATACCAAACACAGGCTGAGGATGAGGTTCAAGCTGATCTTCCTTGATTGGTGCTGGATTCTGGGCACTGTTGGGTTTGTTCTCTGGTTCATTCAGAGAACAAATTTCCAACAGAAAAATACTCTGGAGGATCAGGCAGTGTTTGTGAGGCCAACTTTTAAATTATTCAGTCTCGTTGCCTTCATGAATCCTGTCTTACCCCACAGATATTTATGCTGAAACTTGTAAGATGTCTCTGATGCTAAAGGATTCAGATGGGTACCTGGGTACATGCATGCACAACTTGGAAGTGTGGCAACATTTAAATCCTTTGTTTAATAAGGACACTCTAAAAGTTGTGTTCACATCTGTGCTTTCAGAATGTATCTCAAAGCTTTCAAGCACAATGGTTCATATATCTGGGTGAAAGATGTCTTGCAAATCCAGTAAAATGTCTTGTAAATTTGAGGGTGAAAAAGAGAAGGGAACCCCTGCAATTGTGCTCCTTCAAAAGAGGGAGGGGAAAAATAAAGCAACTGGAGTTGTATTAGTGTGAGGCACATTAATCCAAAATGCCCCTTTTGGTGTTGTTGCCTGTGAAGACATCTGCATCTGCTACATAAGACATCAAGGGTCCAAGCTATAAGAGAACCATTCCTAGATTAAATGTCAAGGTTGATCTGAAGGCTAAAGCAGAGACCACAAACTGGATGGAGGAGGAAGATTTGTTTTCATGAAGAAATAATCTGGTGGATAGTTACAGGGAGAACTGGAGAATATTTACCTGCTTTCTGTCTCGTAGTTTCTCCTCACTCTTCCTCAAGAGGCTGGGGTACTTTGTGGATGTAGAGCAGTTCTTCAGTGAATAAAATGTTCCTGTGTCAGAATGGGATCAGCTGGTGATATTCAGCACAGTACACTTGGGCTTCCTTGTCTAATTCCTCTGAGTTGCTGAGTGATGCAGCTTGGGGCTTGTTTCTGGAATGTGCAGTGAGAAAGGGAAAAGCATGGATGCATACAGCTGGTGTGATACAAGGAGCCAGCCAGGTTTTCAGGGTAGTTTTTATCTTGTGTCTGTGACAGTTCAGAAGAAGTGTGGTGGCTCTGAGGTAGCAAGGGGTATGTTGTGCTGGTTCTCTGACACAGCACCAGCTTCTAGGAGACCAACGCAGAACTACAAACTTGGAGACTGGCAAGGGATACTTGAATTGTCAAATGCATTTGCTTGTTGAACCTACTTGTACAGAAAGGAGTTCCTTCTCCTGTCTGATCCCTCCAGGGTGACCTGGCAGCAAAAGGAAAGGTTGCTCTGTGGGCTGCAGATTTCAAGAATTTGCAGAGTTATCCATACCATGTGCTCCTAAGGAACCCCTGAATGGACCCCTTATATGTACATGTGGGTTTTTTCACTGGCTGACTGTGGAGGTTGTATTAATAACTCTGTTGTGTAGAACATAGATGTTGGCCTGCGTAGAAAAAGAGCTGAAGGGTTGAATGCAGGCCATGGTCAAACTCTCTGACATTCAGTAACTCAATGGCTGCTGTTGTCCTTGTAGGGAAGCTGTGCTCACAAAACCACTTTGAGCACTCAGCCTATGCAACAAACACCATTACTGATGTCACTATATTTCCTTCTCTCTGTGGATTTCTAGATGCAAAAAACTGAAAGGCAGCTTCCAGGATGCTCTATTGCTCTTTCTGTAGAGAAACCAAAATACATGGTCTGGGGGAAGCTCTGTTTGGTTTGCATTTCACACTCCCAAAGTGGCATCACCAGCCTTGCCAGTTCCTTCTGAGGTACTCTGCTTAGTGACAAGAGAACTTTATTTAGCAGGACATGCCATCAAATAGCTCCAACTGGGAAACTATTAAGAGAAAAAAAAATATTATTGAAATAAGCTTATTAGGTATAAAATACCTAATATCACATCCACTGACAGCTTATTGTGTAGGTGCATTGTTTATAAATAACCTGTAATATCACATCAGTCCTTAACTTCTGCATGCTGTTTTTCCACTAGGGCTTGAATGATCGTTTTATGAACCAATTTCCTGAGGTCTCAGCATCCTTCATGCTTTGTAGTTTCTCCTGAGCTCACCTTTCAGGAGCTATACCCAGTGACTGCAGTATGGGTATGTGTATAATGGCTTGGCAGGTCTCCACAGTTGTGGAATTTACAACCATTGCTGTGCATGTAAAGCTTACAGCTTTTTTTTTATTTATTTATTTCTGGTGTATGATGAATTAGGCCATCTGTCTCCAATGTCTGCTGACCCTTCTCCCCCACTATCCTCTTGCCTGGTATGTTGGCAGTGTCACACAGTCAGCCAGGGTCAAGGTCTGGAGGCTGGGTCTGTGACCTTCTCTGCTGAGCCCTCGAGGGCTCAGTCCTCAGTTTCCCAGGGTAATTCTCCAGTATGTTATGCACCCACTAGCCTGAGATGCCATGCAAGGAGAAGGGATCTGTTTACAGTAACATTAAGAATGCGATAATAGGAACTTCCTTCATGCACAGAGCCAGTGCTTGCAGAGTCCTTTAAGCCCAAAGTTAACAAGAGGACTTGTTTTTCAAATCATAAATGAGACACTTCCTGGTTTGCACCTAAAACAGCAGAGGACATTTGACCAAATGAACTGAACATAGGTCTGAAAACGTTAAATGCAGATGCACTTAGACACTACTGAGACAGAGGCAAGCTTTGATGAAACAAAAATATAAAGCCAAGTAAAATTGTCTTTGCTTATTCCATTGTGCTCCATTTTATGAAATAAAAATATATGATAGTGACATAAGTATCGGTAGCCAAATAGGTACGAAGGTCAACCCTTATATAGTGGGCTAGCACTAGTAACTCTAGAACTTGATCCAAAGATTTCTGAGATTAATGGGAATTTTTCTATGGAGTTTAATTGTGCTTTAGATTAGGTGTGTAGATACAAAAGACTTTATGTAACAGTAAAATGTCTGCAAGCACTTGGGGAATCTTTTGGAAGCTTTCCTGTAAATAGCTAGATCTTTAGCATGAGTGTAAGACTGGAAAGTTTATTTACTGCTGTTGGCAGCCATCACTGGGATATACAAGTGCCTGGGCAGCTCCTCAGGGAAGTGACTTTTGTAGTATTGCCAGTGCTGTTACAAGATGATGAGTCAAGTATTTTAAAAAAAAAAGTGAGAGTGTATGGAAATGATGGAGCTTTGTTTTTAAATAGAAGGCTGTGAGTTCTTTTTGTTTGATGCTTCCCTTTTGACCTTTAAAGGTGCCTGCAAACCATATTTCAAAGCAGTTGTATGTACTCAAAAGGGCCAGGAACAATTTCCCAAACAAAATCAGAATCTGAAATTGCCATGCTGTAATATGACTAAAAGGTGGTACAGAGCATCATGGATTTACATTAACTCCTCTGGAAGAGGTGATACTGAGCTAGCAGAGGGATTGGTGGAATGAGATTTAATGAATTTGGCCAGCAATGAGGAAGAGGAGAAAATTCCTACATGTAGAAAGTAGATGATAGAACAGATATAGCATGCCTGGAAAATAAATAACTCTTGTGGTGTTCTAGATCAGGATTACCTCTGACAAGGAATAATTATGTGTAGTGCTATGCTAATTCTATGCACAATATAATTTAACTCAGCAACTCCAAAGGGTTGTTAATTTTCAGCTCTCTTTTTTTTTTTTTTTTTTTCCAACTTGACTACATATTTTTGCACCTGTTTTGGCTGCAGTGTTCCGAGATTTATCTTGTGGGTCCAAGCAGTCCTGTCTGGATGTGAGGCAGCTGAAGAGGTTGATGCTGAAGGCTGATAATTGCAAATACAAATAGGTGTTCTCACCCCTTGAGAAGAGTCCAGCCTCTTCTAAAGATCAGAGCCTGCCCAGACTCAACTGTGGTTGTCTATTAATAGATGAGATTGCTGCTCTGAGATGAGGTCCTGCTTATGCTGCACTAAAAGGTTGGTCTTAGAGCAGTCACAGGTATGTGAAGCCACATGACTGCCTGCCCTGGCACACAAAGCTGCATGCTGTGACACCCCCTCACACATGGCCCAGAGTGTACATTCACAGGCACTTGTTGGACCACACTATAGAGAATTAGTAGATCTGCCATGAGGGAGCCTTGGACCTTCTGTAACAGGCAGCATAGAAATAGCCTTGGTTTTTTCTGCTGGAATTTAGCTTTAAAAAACCGCTTAAGCCTCTCTCTGTGACTTTACTGGGAGTTACTATGGAGTGACCTAGAGGAAGAGAAAATTAATCCACTGCATGTGTGAGGAAATGGGGGTTTGATAGTGGAGTGACTAATAAGAAGTTTAATGTCTTTTTCTGGTGCTTTTTTAGTGTTTAAGTGTTAATGAGACAATTTTTGATCAGTTCTCAGTGTATATGCATAAGGGATCATAGTTTCAAGAACAGAGATGGACTTATGAGTTGAAATGAAAATTAAACATTCCCTTCATTGTTGTTATAATAGTTCCTCTGCACTAATAATCCCTCAAAGACCAAAGCAAAAAATGGTTTGCTCCTTGTAAGGGAAAAAGTTCAGAACCATAAAATTCAGATTACATTGGGACTTCTGTCTCTCTCTGACTTTACCAACTGGCAGAAAATTAGATGACATCAAAGAATTACTGGAAAAGAGGTTATTTAATTTCAAAATTAATTGGAAATTGTCATATGTGGTTGTAATGCTAACAGCTGTTTTTATGTCACTTTACTGCAAAAAGAGAGCAGCATTATGCCTGGATAAGGATACAGAAGATGAGGCTGTGAACTGTGATAGAGATATAAGTTGAACTTTCTGGGATGCACAATCAGGTGCAATCAGCATCAGACTCTGCTGTCTGTACTGCACCTGTTAAGTTTGTTAAGTTTTCTTTTGTTTGTTTGGGAGTTTTTTTAAGAGTTAAATGTTAAAATGAATTAAATTAATTCTTAAATTTAGAGAAATAATTTTATTTCAAAACCATTCAAATGGAATACAAATGGAATACAAATACAAAATGGAATACAAATAACAATCCTGCCCTAAAAAGGAGTCGGAAAAATACCTAGTTTTTCATGGTTGTTTTTATAAGATGATGAAAATACCTCTATGGGGAGCTCAACCCTTCTGTAATTTCTTACACATTAATCTAGGTCATACATTTTTAGGGAAGGAACCAAAGAGGCAAGGTAGTTGCAGTAAAAATCAGCAGGCAAACATGAATGAGTTTTACCAATGAAGTCTACTTCAGAGTGGCTTTTTGGTCCTCTGCCACCTCTGATTAGTGTGGCTTACCACACAGCTATTGGCTGCCTTGAAAGATTTTTGGTAGGCAGACTGAGAAAGTATGTTTCTAATGAAGCAACATTTGATGTACAGTGTACATCTGAAGGATTATCAGAGGCCTTGGGTGTACAGTGAGATACAAGCCTGTGGGCCAAGTGCTTTCAACCCCTATCAGTGTAATAATTCATACAAAATGTGACATTTCACCCATCTAACTGTAGAATTTGCAGGGAAATTAATAAAATGCAAAATAAAATTATGTAGAGTGTATTAATAGCAGGTGTGAAAAGCAAAATTGTTTCCAAATTTGAATATGTGCTCTGACCTAAAAACCCAATTCCTTAAAAAAATATTTAAAACCAAATAAAACTTAAGGGGGCCAACAGTTCCTGCAGCAAGACTTTAACAATACCCATGGTCTATTAATCATGTTCATTGATGGGATCCCAATTGCAGTTTCTAAGATGGCTTTCCTGGGTTTGGGACTTGCAGGTTCTGTTTGTTTTAACCTTCTTTCCACTAAAATTGACATCCTTATAACAGCACCACAAACTATATCCTTATGAAAAATCTTATCAGGACCATTCTAAAAAGTTTTAAGGCTAGTTATTTGTTGCTCATTTAAAGGAGTCCTATTTATAGCAGCAAAACTCCTGTCTTGTAGACCTTGAGCTGGACTGGTGAGAGGAAAAGATCACTCACCCACTGCTAAGGCTGTCAGGAAAATAGTCTGGGTTGTGAGAGGACAAATACAGATTGAGAGAAGCCTGGGGGAAGGCCTCCAGCCACACAATGTGTTTGTCATCAGTTCGCAGGTCTGCCCATCCCTTGCTGTCGAGCATAGGCTGTACTAGTACTACAGTTTCCACTGTAGTGGAATACTAGGTGAAAATGCTGAGGAAAACAGCTTCTCTGAGTGTATTATGCAATCTGTTATGCAGAATTAGAGCTGAAACAGCCCATTCAGTGGGAATGGGTTTGTTTTATGTCATTCTTCCAGCACAGGTTTATCTGTGTGGACTGGAAATTACAATATTAAATGCCCAGCACAGAAATTTTGTGTGATTATTATCTCACTTAAGTTTTCTCAGTGTACTGCAGTCTGAGTTTCCTGCTGCCACAGGAGCTTCCACTGCCAAGGTTTTCAAACACTAATGCCTGGAATTGCAAAAGGAGGAATAACAGAAGAGAATTTTTTCTCTGTCTCATTCCTTTGGCATGACAATGACTATTAAAAACTTTTGCTCTTCTCTCACTTCTCTCAAGCAATTTCTTTTAAGCTTCCTAGCTGAAACAAAGCCATGGCATTTCTCCACAGAGTAAAATTGCTCTGCTTTCTTAAATACAAAGACATAAGCCTCAGATACCAAACAGTTATATTTTTAATGCTGCTTTTATTTTCCTTTCTCCAGATTTACACATAAAATACATGTACACAGAAGACTTGAGATGTTTCAGGTAATGAGTGTATCAGCTTCCTCTCCTGAGCTGAGTCAAGGATGGTTATCTGCAAATGACACTGAGGCAGCTGCACAGCTGCTGCATCCTCAAAATGGATTGCTTGCTGTTGCCACTTCTCTTTTGCTGGGTACAGCTTTGCACATTCAAGGTCAGCCTTTCTCATTCTCATGGTGCTCATGTGTGCACTTGCATCTGATTCCTCTAGTGCTGAGACCTGTCCAGGGGTGTTACATCTCTAATCTTAAAATAGATCCACCAGATGTTTAGTACATACCAGTAGTGCAGTGTGATTATTTAGTGAGCACTGTATTCCTTTAAGTTTTAAACAGTAATGCAATTGTGCTGTATTTTTAATTATGTGCTCATTTCAGTGAGTGCAGCTGGTGCTGCAGTGGTGGAAGGCAGTGTTCTTGAATCCATGTGATGCATCACCACCATGTGCTTGCTGCCTTGCTACTGGCTTGGTCTTGTGAGGTGTTCATCACAGTCCAAAAATAAAACTTGCTCACAATGTGATGTATGGAATAGTCTTACAGGGGAAGGTAAGGGAGAGTTTTATTGCTTGTATCACTTGACACTGGGACTTAATGAAAACTGGAAAATATTATGCCACAGCCGTAGCCTTTCAAATTGCCTCTGGGTTTGCAAGAAGCAATTAACAAATCTTTATAATCTATTATATAGCTTTCTTTTCTTCATTCCATTAGCTTAGTTCCATAGAATTTCTTTCTTTTGGTGAATGTCAAGTAATCTCAAAGAGTAAAGGATTTTGTTGGAAAAACTGTTGTTCACATTTCTATCTAATTCTGATGTTCTGTAAAAGGATTATATTAATAAACAAATGATTGTTATAAACAAATTAAATTCCAGCACCTAAGTACACAGACATTTCACTGCAATTTCACTGCAATCAGTTGGAGCTACAGCTAGGACTCTTCAGTCTCCCTTGCCTGAGGCTGCAATGCTCCCACTATAAAGCAATTGGTCACACCTCATTATTGAGGTTATTTGCAATAGTGTGCAAAGGACCAAGTAACAGATGTTTTGAAATGGCTAATCAATTTTTATAGATTTAATTATGTTGATGCCTGCACATATTTCCAATGTGCTTTTTCACCAAAGCTAGGGAAAGGATCTTAGTTACAAATTCAGTCAAGCCTCTGTGAGGCTCAAGCTTCAATGTTAGAGCATAAGTATTAGTTGCATGCTATTGCAATATTCTATTCTGGCCACTTACACTGGAGATTCTTGTCTCTGAACTTCACTCTTAGAAAGTTACATTTGGACTTAGATGTATGACACTTGTTGTTTGGAGTGACACACACAAATCCCCATATACCAGAATGAAAATTCAGCCCTAATCATCAAAGGGAAGTGAGGACTAAATGAATGTGTCATGCATATCCAATTTCTCCACTGATCATCCAGAGAAAATAAATCACAGTGGATGTCCTTCCATTTCTTCTTTGTTTCAAGAGCTGGAAGGAGTCCTCTCTTAAAATCACCCTGGGTTTCCCCAGGGAATACTAAAATAAATTAATGTTGTCTGATTAAATGTTTTGACCCATATTTAAACCACTGGAAAATGATAGGCCTCTTTTATCATGGCAGCAGGCCAGCCTTTTTTTTTTTTTGGTGTGCTACTGGAATCAGAGGATAAAACTGGAGGATCACATCTTAACTGAACTAATAATCAATTTCATTAATTTTTTTTTTTTTTTTTGTTACTGTACTTTTTCAGATAGATTTCTCATGTATCAATCTTTCAGGGATGTCTAATGTCCATCTGTGCTAAGATCTCCTGTCATCTTCCCATTATACATCAGGAAAGACTGCAAAATGATCCACAGAAAAGAAAAGAGATAAAAATGGGGAAAGGCATTGCAGGAAGGTTTGGCTTGAATAAGTGGAAAATCTTAAATGGCACACATTGTAGATAGGTATCCAAGTCACATTGATTTCAATGGGAATAAGATAGCTTACAGTTCCTCATCTCTCTGAAATGTTCCCTTGCACCCTAAGGCAATTTAATTTGGAAAGAATTGTTTGAAGAAATATGATAGGTGTATAAAATGAGCAGTATAAAAAGCATGCTGCCACAGCAAGGGCAGTGCCCTGAGACACAGAACTGCTCAGAAGTTAATTGAAATCAATTGGAAAGACTTCTGTTGACTTAAATAAGCTCTGGTTCAGCCCTTGTGAGAGCTACTTTCAACACCCAGGTCTTCCACAAAATTTTTGAATGGCTCAAGGCAAGTCATTCAGAGCCATATCCAGAAAGGGGGCCAGATACTGTAATGGGGTTGCTCCAAGTGAAGAGAGTGTGAAAGGTTCTCTGTGCAGCCTCACACTAGCCTGACACTCTTTTCAGAAATGTGATATGAGCTGCTAATGTAAAACAAATAATGATTTGTATTTAACCTGTGGTGCTTACAGTTGTAGGATGCTGTCAAGACAATTTTAAAACATTTAAAATATTAGGATTAGGCATTTAGCATTTAAAAACCAGCATCTGTAGTCATATTAGTTTTGATAAAATGTGGCAGGCCACCAATCCTCATGTTTCCCAGCATAAATTCACCACCAGCTGGAATAATGAAGGCAGATACCTCAAAAGAAGAATATGTTACTGTTAAGCAATTTATTATATCATTTACATATTTTGTTATCCAGCCTTTATATGGATGGAAAGGGGGTCTGTTCTCACTGTCTGGGGAATGGCAGAGCTGTTTGTAACTTGTGTAACTGGGGCCATTCCCTTGAGGTGATGGAGGGTCCTAGTGAGTGCTTCACCCTTCAGACCCAATGGGCTGGGTCTTCCTGGCTGCTCTAACCCCTCACAAGATCTAGCAGTGTTTTTGGTGCAGTCAAGAAGGCTCTGCAAGAGAGGCTGGGCAGTACTTTGTGGGATGGAGCCTTAGCCATCTGAAATGAGATCAGCTCAGATGGTCAGAGCATGTTGTTAATAACACCAAGGTTGTGGATTCAATCCCTGTATGGGCCATTCACTTAAGAGTTGGACATTTAATACTTTGCCCTCTAATCATGTCCTAGGAAAGGACAGACAATTTAGCTGGAGATGCTGAAAAAGCTATCTGAAACAAATAGTTCAGCCAAATAACTGCTTCTGATCATTGTTCCAAAATTCCATTTTGTTTGAGCTTAACCCAAACCAACTTTTATGTGACTCTTTTGAGAATTGAAGGAATTTGTTTGATGTTTACATGTTCACTCCAAAAAAAAAAGAGAAAGAAAAATAGTCACTGATCTTGTGAAAGCTTCACCATAGTCAGACTTAGGGAGAGATAACTTGCATTTGAACTGAATTCCTGCTGCTTTGCTGCTTATATATTTATATTAGCTAAAGTAGCTTCAATACAGAAGGAAGAGACCAGTCCCAGAAACTCAGAAGACTGGAAATTAAGGTAACTTTGGAGAGATGGAAACATGCAGTTCAACCTCATCCTCTGAAAAGTCAGAGGAATTTGAACTTTCCTGACATTTCTCTTTGCTAAAAAATTATTTTTAATTACTTAGAATTTTATAGAATTAGAACTATTTAGGTTTAATTTCTCCCTTTGAATTCTGTCTTAACCTTTCTGCTGCCTGTCCTTATGAATGGGCTAGTTTTGTTTTGTTTTGTTTTTTTGGTTTTGTGGTTTTTTTGGTTTGGTTTGGTTTTTGGGGCTTTTTTTGTTTTGTTTTGTTTTGTTTTGTTTTGTTTTGTTTTGTTTTGTTTTGTTTTGTTTTGTTTTGTGTTTTGTTTTGTTTTGTTTAGTTTTTATTTTTGTTTTTTAATCATGGGTGTCCTGAGAAGTTTTCTTGCTTCTTTCAAGCATGTGACCTCACTTGTAATGTCTGTGACTCTGCTTACAATTTTAGTGTCTCTTGGAACTGAGAGGGTGAGGATACAACTGTGCTTGTGGGAAAAATCAAGACAAATTATACAATTCTTTCAGGAGTATTACCTTTCTCCTGGGCTGAGTTCAGCATGAGCTGATGGACAAAATTTTCCTGAGGCTACATATTTTTTGGCAATTGATCAGCTTACTGGAAAAAATGATGATGTGTCAAGTTCTCTATGAAAAAAGCAAGTGGAAAGGGGGAAAAAAGGAAGAAGAAAAGTATGATTTTAAAAGCTTCTTTTTCTTTTTTATAGTTTTTTGTCTTGAAAGTGCCCTGTTAAAGAAAAATATGAATTGAATAGTCCATAAATTGTAACTACAACCTAATTGATTTCTCTGTGAACTATGAAAGGTAAGGGAGCTTTCAGTGCCTAAGGTGGATTATATATTCTTTGGTTCAAGGACACCACGGTGAGGTTTCCAGAAAGAAGCATTTCCAGGAATCAGAATTCATTTCATTTGTGATTTTAGGCAGATTTCAGGCTTTAGCCTTTTCCTGGCTGAAGGCTGTTTTTGTTTTTCCTTGTATCCCAAGCATGAAGTAAGCAAATGGTTTTGCTTTGGTCTGTTTGCAGACTGCATGGTAGTCCTTGCATTCCAGACTGTATGTGTGTAATGTTGGGAAGATTAGTAATGATGTGTTATCACAGCCAAGGGCAGTCCAAGTAAGAGCTTTGTGGACTGTGACTGATGGGTAGGGTTTATGCCACTTCTTTCACCCTGGGATTGCTAGCCACAGACTCATCACACAGCTTTTTTTAACAGCGGAGGGAAAAACACATAAATACTGTGTTTATGCATGGATTAAAGCATCTGACTTTTCAGACAGGATTTTTTAAGTGCAAAGTATCCTGATATGATCATATTTATTTTATATTTTGTATGTAGAGACATGTCTTCTTCAAGACTCTTACTTGAACTGCCTATTAGCCAGCCAAAATATTTAATAACTTGGATTTAAACAAGCATCAGTTAAACTAAGATTTCCTTAGGCTCCGGTTCCAAGTTTCCTGGATGGGGCTGAATTTAAGGCACACTTTGTGTGTGAAACCTTATTGTCTGTTCAGGGCCTGTGTTTGCATTGGCTTCTGTGCCTGGGAGAGTGATGCATTCCTTGGAGACACTGTATGACTTCCCTTCTCACTAGGTACAAATACAAACATTCAAAATGTTTGTGTGATCTCTGCTTCTGTCTCTCTCCCAAAGAAAGCAGCCTTTTCTTCTTCCCTACTTTGACTGTATCACTTTCAAGATCCTCCTTAGATACATGGTCGTGCCTTTTATTAATATAAATTGTTGGCCATCTTCAAGCCATCTGAAACATGGAGCTGTAAGGACTGTGAGGACTTACTGGATCTGCAAACTACTTAAGTTATATGAACTTTCGTGCTTCTTGCTTTCCAATGGATTTTTCATTTTTCATTGCCATTCCAGAGTTTGCTTGCTGCAATAATCATGGATAATGGGACATCTAATCCTTCCTCTTGCCCCAAAGTTGGATCATGTTTAACTCATTCCTGTCAGATGTTTTGTGCCACCTATTTTTAAAACTGCTGTGACAGGTGGTTCAAAATTTGACATATTCTCTCATTTGTGATTAGCAGGCTTAATCTGAACTTCTCTTGCTGTGATTGAAGTCCACTTTCCTCTATCTTCTTCACCCTGGAGATGAAAAATAATTTATTCTATTCTCTTTAAAGGTTATTTTCTGCTTTCAGTCTTTTAATTTCTAGACTGGACAATGCTTTTTCCATCATCCTTTTTTTGGCGGCTTTTCTTTTGTAGGCTTTTGCTTAGTCTTATCCTTTCTTCTGAATTTTTCAATCTATTTCCTAGTGAAAGTACCACTGCCAGAGTGGATGTAGTGTTCTTACTGAGGCCTTATCACCACCAAGAAAAATAAGGGAATTACGTCAGACAAAACTCCTATTTATATAGCTTAGGTGGATGGATGCCTTTCTTGCATGATATTGTTGACTCATGTTCAGCTGTGATCCTCTGTAATACTCCCCAAGTTCTATTCAGAACAACTGTTTTCTGTCTAGTCATTCCCCATCCTGTACTTTCCCAGGCAATATTTTCCCTTCCTAAATACAAGACTTAACACCTGTCCTTCCTCAGCTGAATCCTGAGAGAATCAGTTTCTCTGATCTCTCCAAATTGTTCTGAAAACTCTTTCTCCGCTCCAATTTGCCTATAGCACTTTACCCCACATGCACATTTCAGATGTGTGATCTGTTCTGTTACCCAGACCACTGAATAACATTATAGGAAAAGGAATTAACCCTTCCAGATTTCCAAATTATACGCCTTTCTAGTTTGACAGCAGACTACTCATACCAGCTGTGAGTGAAGGTTTCCAAGAAGCTATGAATTCATCTTCTTGTAGCCTCATCTACGGTATTCTACTGGTTCTCTTTTAAGATTATTTTCTGTGATGGCGGAGCTTTTGCTGTGTTACCTGTGACCATGAATTATTGCTTGTTAATTCATCTTTCTTTTTACACCAATATTTATCTTTGCTGTTTATTTTCTATGCCCTTCCTCACAAGATGCCGATAAAGAGGTAAACTCCTTAAGTAGGAAGTAACAAAGGAGAAGCCCTCCAGAGCTTAAGTCAAAATGTTTTTTATTCTTATTATTTTCCTATCCTAGGTGGCACATTTTAATGGACTAATTTGACATCGCAGTAATAACATACATTTTTTCCTCCATGGTTACAATAACATTTTGGGGTTTTTTTCCCTCCATAATTGTCTTTCAATACTGCTCTTTCATTTTTCAGTCCCTAGAATAATTATTTACAAAATTTATTTTGCAATCCTATATATATATAATCCTATAATCTTATATATCTTCAGCTTCCCAATAGGGAAATTACTTTAAAAGTCCTTGTAGATTTTCTAAGGGGAAGGAGCAGGTGAAAGGTTAGCAGCTGTGGTAGTTCAGTGAAACAAGCAAGAACTGTAGGTTCTAAACTGAAAGGCTAATTTTAGAAGATGACCTCAACAGGTGAGCAGATCATTTCAGGTAACTTCAGAGTCCTTTGCTTCTCTTCATTAAGTGTCAGTGTGCATTTCTCTGTTGACTGTTACCCTGAATATATAGATTGCAGGAGCTGAGTTAGATTCCAGATCAGCAAGATCATGTTTTCCACTGGAAGTATTCCAGATGATGATAAACATCATCAAATAACTTTGGGCTCACCATGAAGGTTGATGAAAGCATATCTCGGACTTCAGGGACACATAGTCTCACCTACCTTATCTAAATGCCATGAGAGTTGTTTGAAATCACTGTAGCAACTATGCAGCAAATGCTACATGGATTTGGCACACTTTTGCAAGACTTCTTTTCTTTCAACTGTAGAGCTGATCTCGCTGCACTAGACTGCCTATGCTTACATGGCTGCAGGTCAGAATGTCAGTGGATTCCCCACTCTTGTTCACTCAGGGCCCACGGTTCCCTCAAGAAGGTTGTCTCAATGTAATGGCTCAGTGCCACTGTCTGGCATGCAGAACATTCCTGGTTTGTCTCCGGAGATCCGCACTGCAAGTGCTGACATGTAACACCACAGCTGTGCAATTTGTCAGCGGCCAAGGGGGAAGGAGCCCTGCCTGGCTCCGTCAGGAGGCACTGCAGCTCTGGCCTGGGCTCTGCGCGAGCTCCGCAGCCTCCCAGAGCCAGGGCGCCTCGGCACCTCACGCCAGCAGACGGGGCTCGCACAAGTGGCCTGTCAAAAACTCAGTCCTGCAGAACATCTTTCACAAGTGAGAGGAATGGATCTGGGGATGGATCTGTTTGCTGTAGACCAGATCACTGTGTCCTCAATATTACCAAACATCATTTATGGGGGCATAAATTGTGCAGTCTTTGGTGCTATTCTGCTTAGACAGACTTCCAGAAATTGCTTGTCTTGTATAAAATATTAAAAGATCCTACTTTGTAATCTAATTTATGCCCAGTTTGTCCCTTGTGTGTCTGCAGTATTTATCACTATCAAATGGTACTCAGCATTTATGCAAAAATCAGTGTTTTACCATGGGTGAAGAAACCATTAAGTTTAGACTTTGCCTGCAGCTATGCATATATCCTTAGAGCTTGCATGCACATAAAGAAGAATTAGTATTTAAAGGCTTGACAAATTAAGCTTTTTGAAGGCTGGATATTACTTCTAATATAGTATCTCTAAAATTAAAGATTACTGAAGTAAAATCAGTACTAAATATATTAATTGTGGGTATCTTTATTAATAGTGAAGATGCAGTAGTTGTTTCCTACCATTTTGGTGATGAGGAAAACCTCCCCACTCATATATTAGAAAGGAGTGGGGTAAACAAATAAATAAGCAATTATTGTTAATTCTCTTGTGCTTATGGGGCCATGAAGGATGAGAAACAGAAGTGAGGATGACTGGAAGCAGACCAGTTACACCATGATATGAATGGAAGTATGTAATAGTGAAGGCATGGAAAGATAATTCAGGTTATTAACATGCATATTTCAGTTATCTAAAGAGCTGAGAGTAACATCAAGGATTTTTTTTAAGCCTGTTTTTTCCTCAGAGTAGTTTAACATTCATTTTTTACTGTTGCCATAATGTTTTCTTTAATTATAGTCTGCTGCTCTTTAAGAAGTGGGGTAATATAGTTAAAATGGTAAACATTTGCCATTTCTGCAGCTAGAAAAGAGCATGATACAAACCATTGATGACATAAGCCAGTATTCTGGGATCAAAGAGTGTGTATACCTCCTAGGCAGGATCAGTTGCACATTCCAATATTTTCTAAATTTATAATATGTGAATTGAGGATTATATTGTCATTGGCTCAAGGTGTTGAGGGAGTACACAGCTTCCCACAGTACCTGCAAAAAGACATCATTCATTTGTTCCACACTGTTCTGCATTAGGCTTAAAATTCTGCAGTGTTTGTCTCTCATTAGCTGGCTGTCCCAGCATGTTTGTCTCAACTATCCATGGTTGAGTGTCTGATAGCTTATCACCAAAAGTTATCCTTTTGCATCTTGATCTCCTTGACTTTTGAAAGCACATGATCTGCACACTGAAGCAGTCAGTCCAGCTCCTGAGTTTTGTTTTTCACCTTTCTGAGGTCTGGAACTAGACTGTATCTCTTGTTGAATCATTCATAAGCTTCATTTTCTGGTTATTCATGGGGTGATTATTTTGCTCCTAACCTAATGTGTTTAGTTAAATTCTTCAGGTGATTCTCTTCTCCTATAAAAACATCTGCTCTATAATCAACTAATTCTAAAGGACTAGATCTCCCCTGTATTTTCCTTTCAAACTATTGGGAAACTTTCTGCTTTCAAATGTCAGAAAATTTTATTAATTATAAAGCAACTTGCAGGCTTGAACTAAATTTTACCTGGTGCTTTGTAAATGTACCCTGTATTTCTGAACACCACCATTTCAATGGCATGCAGTCATGAGCAGCAGAACCCACACAGGTGCAGGAAAATGCAAAGCCAGAGTAACTGCAAAAGAACCTACCAGTTGTGGCCACCTGTTGCCATTCACA
Organism: Muscicapa striata striata; assembly: GCA_030060385.1. Classification (NCBI taxonomy): domain Eukaryota; kingdom Metazoa; phylum Chordata; class Aves; order Passeriformes; family Muscicapidae; genus Muscicapa; species Muscicapa striata. Next base: position 3,297,488 of record JAREIS010000023.1, on the reverse strand, counting down.
TCCAGTGAAAAGAAAACCACTGAAAAGGAAAAAGTCAAAAGTGGTGCTGATTAAATATTTTTATAAGAGAAGCTGATAGAAGTAAATAGAGACCTTACCCAGAAGGCAGATTTCACATACCCAGGCACTGGAAGTTTCAGCTTCAGTCTTCAGCTTCTCTATCCAAACAATGATCAGAGAGAAGAAAACATGTACAGCAAGCTCCAGAAACAGGGTTCAGTGCAACCTGGGAAAACCTAATACATTGATAACAATAAACTGACTGGATTAAAGAATTTTGCATTTTTTCCCCTGAATTTTCCTTCATTAGTTTTGGAAGTTGAGTAAGAGAGTCCTTTCCTGCCTCTCTCCGCAGTCTGTTAAGGAGTACGATGTTGCCATTCTTCCTAGATGAAGTCTTTTATTCCTGCAACTGGATACTTATGTTACTTCAGTCCTATTTCAGAGATGACATCTCATTCTACATGAAATCATGTTTGTATTTTAATGACTATTGCTGCTGCAGAACCATCACAACGCTATCTAGATCACATTATATAAATATGAATTAAAGTACCTGTGCACAGTGGTAACAGTAAAAACAGAGTTTATTCTCAATTGTGTCTGGGTGCCTTACCCACGTCAGGACACGCAGTGGTACCTAAACTGGTGCTGCTCATTGCAGCTTAAGTGAGCAGGACATTTGTACCTGGACACAACATGTAGGGCTGGGCCAGCCCTGGCCCTGAGGTACTCATGTTATCTAGGTTTTCCATCTTTCATTTTTTTCCAACTGCTTCTTTTCCCTGATAATGAAGAGTTGATTGTATATTAATTTTCAGAAGATTGCAATTAAGGCAATTAATTCTCCAAGGTTTAAATTTCAGGTCACAGAATAACAGGTTCAGGCACAAACCAATGAAAGGCCTTAGACTAGAAGGCAGATTGACATCTTTTATTCTTTGGATGTGTTTCCTTGCTACTGTGAAACTCTATGGCTAAATAAGCTCTTAAAGCAATGAAATTATTGTTGTTTTTGTTATTTGATGTTGAACTATTTGGGAACACAGTATCCTGTGTGTGCCTTGCTCCATCACTTTCCTACTTTATGATCCCTTTCTTTTTTTCCAGGTTCTGCCTGTGCCTTTCTTGATCTGCTCCTAGAAATGGAATATTCTGGGTGTGAGTTCATTTACACCAGAAAACTGCTTCTGATTTATCCTCATGCAAGTTGTAACAGCAGTTAGATCAGGGTTTCAGTTTTAGCATGCAGACTGCTACAACTGGAAATTCCATAAAGGCATTTTAAGAGGTGAGGATCGTTTAATTGTATGGGGAGATACAGTTAGCATATTAATCTCAGCTGAAATTACCAGCCAAAAGTGCTTTATGCATGAGCTCTCATTAATATCCATGGCATAGATACTTTAAAAAAAATCAACATTTTAAATCTAAAATCATAGATATTTAATACATATGAAGTCAGCAAGAGGAAAGTCAATGTTTTATTAATATTTTTAACAAAATCTCTATTAGCTGACAGTTACACAAATACAGAATATGTCTCTAGCCAAGAGGAAAAAACCTCCAGCTCTGATTTCTCCATGTGCATAACTATGTTCCATATTAGGAGAATAGGAACTTGTATAACTTACTGTTAGCACTTGTTCAGTTCTACTGCCAAACTCAGACCCTAAAACTGTGGTTTTTGGACCAGCCATTGTTGTTTCTCTCTTATGGCAGTGCTCCAGAAATACTGTGACGGCTGGCCAGAAAAGTGGTTATATTAAGTTATTGAATAAGAGAGTCCATGAACATTGGTTAGTCTGTGCTTGCTCACACCCACCCACTAGTTTCTCTGTAGGACAACCTCTGAGTGAACCTTTGCTAGTGCCTTCTGGTAAGGCAAGGACCAGCTGGTGGTGAGGGGTCAGTGCTTTTGCCACATCACATCATGCCAAGCCAAACACTGGGATATGACAGGGGAAAAAAAAAAAAAAATCCTTGACAAGAAGCAGACAGGGGGATGAGACCTGTTAAAATGAATGGAGAAAATCTTTGCAGAGTTTTAGGACCCCATGCTGAGACTGAATGCCAAGTTGTACAGTGGATATATTAAGTGCAGAAATAGTAGTGCCTAGTAAAATACACTTGATCCATTATTACAAGTGATGTAATATGTCTGTGTGAAGTAACACATTCTTGTGACTATCCACCTCCTAATCCAGGGCCATGCATTAGTGTCATAGCTGTGCTCCTGCTGCCCTCTGAGCCATGAGTCACCATCTTTCACTTCCTCAAATAATTACAGGCAGCAGTGGCTGTTGCTTGGTCTCACGGGCTTTCACTGCTACTCAGATAATTCACACAAAGCCACTTTTCTGTGGATGATCAGTGGACACCTGGGATTTGCATTAAACTTTGGGCAGAGATGGTCCTACATATTAGACTTTTTTTTTCCCATGAGTTGCCTCACCTGTCTGCCAGACCTTACCTTTCTTTGCTGGAAGATCAGGCATCTTGTAGCTACACAGTGCTGACCACCCCTTGGCCCTCGCTGAACCAGAAAACACATAATTTGCAATATTGTTTTCATTGTGGAAAAGGATGTGAAGCTCCATTTTTTTGTATTTCTCAGAATATAGTGTAAGTCAATGTGTCTAAACAAGTATTGATGGCTACTTGTTTTCAGAAGGTGCATTTGGTGTTACATTACCATTAAGTAACTGTGCAACTGAAATCCTGCCCAATTCTCCACTGCCCTGCACCTGGTTGGTGCTCTCCATCTGCAAAGTGTAAAGTACGTGATTAATGCAACTAACTTAAAATTTTCCAGTCACCGGAGGTGGCATATTTTGTTCCCATTTAGAAGGCAACATACTTGTAAATGACTGTGCCAGGTGCAGGGGAGGAGAACCTGACCCCTTCAAAATTCGTCTTTCCCCTGAATTAGGATTAATTTTTCAAAGGAACCAGGATGTTTCTGCTTTCCTCGGGCTGTTTGTGTGTGTGTGCTGGGGGGAGGGTGTGTGCAAGCAGAGGTAGTGCAGGAGCAAGTATTGAAATAGTTTTTGATCTCTCTCTAATAAAAACAGTGCATTGCAAAGGGAGCAAGAGCTAGAAGAAACATTTTCTGTGTTACTTGTATAATGCAAAAGTGCAACTTCTGATCCATCGGTCATCTGAATTTTTCTCCAAAAACGTGTGCAGGTAAAACTTTTTTTGTCACATTGTATAATCAGGCAGCAATTCCACTCCTTAGTCCTGTGCTATAACAGCTGCAGGTAAAGCCTTCCTGAGTAGGTCTTGATCACGCTAACGTACGTGTTTGGAAGCGGGGAGCCCAGGATCGGCATCCTTCACTAAAAGCCCATCGTGGTTGGGCCCAGACGGGGGGCTTGCTATAGGGATGACTTGTTACCCGAGAAGGTTCATTAATTGGCTGGGATACATCTCCTCTCCCGTTTTAAATTAGCCGACAGAGCCTATGTCTGATAAATGACTGATAACATTTTTTCAGAGGTGCTACCAGCGACGGATTAGAACAGTACACACGCTATTCCTCTTGCCCTCGGCGTTTGATTATTGTAAACTATTGCCCGAGTGTGAAGGGGCCGGCACTGCTCATTCTTTGCTCTGCAGCCCGTCCTTTGCCACGCGCGGCCCCCGGAACCATCCCGGGCTGGGCCAGGTGCGCCCCAGCCACCCTGCCCGAACAGGTGCGCCCGAGCCACCCTGCTCCGGCCGGGACACGGGGCAGAGCCGCCTGGCTGCCGCGGGGCGTGGGTCCCTCCCCGTCGGGCAGGTGCGGGCGGAGGAAGGGGGGAACAGGCCCGGCGCCCAGGTGGGGCCGGCCCGGGGCTCCGCCCGCCCCTCCTCCGGCCCCGCCAGCGCCTCTGGGGCTCCGCGCAGCGCCGGCCGCCCCCGTTGGTGGCCGCAGCCCTCCGGCAGGGCGGGCTCCAGTCGCAGGGGGTTGCCTGTCCCGCCGTCGCCAGCCCGGCGGGGGCGGCGGGGGAGCGCGGTTGTCTCCAGGGCCGGTCCGCTGCCCCCTCCTCCCTTCTCTCTGCCACCCTCCCTCCTGCCGCCGCGGCCGAGGGCTGCGCGGCCACCCGCGCCTCCCGCCGCAGGGGCCGCCCCCGTATGGTCCCCGCCGCTGCCATGAGCCAGGCCCCGGCTCCCCGCGGCGCTGACCCGCCGGAGAGCGATGCCCGCAGCGGGGCCCCCAGCCGAGGGATGCCGCCGCCGCCGCCCAGCCTGCCCCAGCTCCTTCACAAGTAAGAGCCGCCCCGCGTTCCGCCGCGCCGGGAGGGCGGGCGGGCAGGCGCGGGTCGTTCTCCCTCCCCGGTGGCGGTGCCCCTCTTCCCTCCCCCCGCACCCAGACTGACAGCCGGGCGGGCGGAGGGTCGGCCCGGCACCGGCCCTGGCCCTGGCCGTGCCCAAGCGGTGCCCCGCGGGGCTGAGCCTCGCTTCGCCCTGCGGGTGGCGGCGGGCCCGTCCTCGCTGTTAGGGGCACAGACTCCCCTAAAGACCGGCAGTGGCCTCGCTGCCCTCAGAAGTTTTCTGCCCGAAAAGCCGCTCCTGTCAGTTTCCCGAGGATTCGCTCCGGCACCGCGTCTTCCGCGCCCAGGAGCTGGGCCGGGAAGTTTCCGTCGCTTGCCCCGCGGCGGTGTGTGCCGCCTGCCCGGCCGCCGTTCCGCTGCTGCGGTCCCCCCGGGCAGGCCTGGAGCAAGGGGCTCGTGGGGTGCCAGAAGCGATCGCATCTCTGCAAAATTGCGGGGAAAGTAACCTGTGCGGGCCTGAAACTTCTTGTTAATGAATGCAGTGATGCGAATGGCATTTTGCTGTTTCGTTTTCCACCCAGAAAGAGGGGAAAAAGCACTTCTGCTACATAGATGCAGTGGTGCCATTGATACTTACCAGGCTAAATAAGAAGCTTGAAGACAAGCCGAATGCTCTGTGGTTAATAGGTGAAGCATGAGTAAGGCCTAAGCTAATGATCTGTGCTGATTCAAGGTGGTTGCATGCACGGTATCTGATTTTTCCCCAAGTCATAATGTATTAAAAGAGGTAAGGGCTTTTAATCTGCTAACAAATACCCGGCTATGGAGCTATTGGAATTGCCTTCTATTACTTTAAGATTTGCTGCTCGAGTTGACGAGCAGGACACTGGGTGCTGCGCAGTGGTGAAGGCTGAGAACCGCTTTCGATATCATGTCCCAGACTGCCAAGGGGACTGAGCCCGTGTGCGGCCCTCAAGCAAAGCGCGAGTGTGACAAAGCACTGAGGAGCTGCCACGGCCTTGCCGCTGGGCTTGAGCTGCGTTCCTGCAACAACCCCTTCAGCGAAGGCGCTGGCTTAGGCATCTCCATTGTCACTTTCTTAACTAAACGCAACCATGTAACTAATGGAGGAAATGCTTTCAATTTTCTCACATTTGCAAAATACACACATGCATAGAAATGCTTATGTGAGATATATGCTTTGACGTTACCGCAAATTTAAAGTATGAAGGTTATTTGAAGCTGGGAATCACATCAGCTTTTATAAATATGTAAATAACTGGACTTCCAAACTTCCTGCAGAGTGTGGTCCGTAAATTCGATGCTTGATTTTCTTTTAATCTGATTGCTTTTAAGTCATGTTTTGTAACTTAATAGTGAAAATGTTCAAGGTTCTTGTTACCTACATTTTTTTTTCTCATTGGAATTACAGACTTGGAGATTTGCACTGAAATGAAAACACTAATGGTCTCTTCCTAAGTCCACTGGGCTGTTGCTGTGGTACATGTGAATTATTGTGCAATCACAGAGTAATTTGCATTTAGTGAAAATCAGTCTTAAGTTTTAAACTACAGTCTCTAAAGATGACCGTTATTTTCTCACCATCACCAAGACTTTATGTGGCTGTGTATTGCAAGTCATATAGGTAGAGAATACTTCACGATCGTATTTCTGATGTGGTGTGTGTTACATATGAGGGCATCACATTCTTGCTAGTCATGCTTCCTAGCAAATTATTGGTTAGGAAACTTGAAATGGTTTCCTTTTGACCCTACCTTTAATGGAAAGATTTGAGAGAGGTGCCATGTTCTGAGTGTTCTTTGCCATGTTAAAGTGACGCAGGGTGGCAAACATTGAACATCTCCATCTAAGGTCCTGCAACTTGATCATACAGTTTTGTAACTGTGTGGTGTAATTTGGTGTGTGCCTGTTTACCTGACAATTAAAAATGCACTGAATTGGAAATGCAGGCAAACTGTACTTTGTTTTGATGATAATAACTTGATATTTTATAATCTAAGCTAAATATTTAGTGAATGATTAGAAGAGAGATGTAACGGAATATTCAAAATTGCTCTTCCAAATTTATTTCTAACACGCTAGAACAGGTATTATGACTGGTAAAATACAATGGAAAGGGCTTTATTTATTTCTAGAAAATAAAGTCATGGTTTCATTATAGGAAAGAAACATTGGTCTTGTTTTTGGAATGTTTTGGTTTTTTTGACTTTTTTTCAACAACTGCCATCTCTTTGCTTTGTAAGCTGCAGTAAACAAATGTGCAGTTGCAGAATGCTAATTCAGAGTCAATATTCTGTGGTGTTTAACAAAACACCTCCCTGTTTCAAGTCTTTCATTATAGTATAGTATAAAATATACATTATCATTATACCATTTAAACTTTGAATGCTCTCTGGATTCCTTCTTTCTCCTCCCTCAACAGTTTTGTTGGGAGGGTTTACAGATGTTCGGTGAAGAGCAACATGATTTTAAAAAATGGCTTCCTACATGGGCAGCTGATAAAGCTTCGAGTGCCAAGCTTTGAACAAGGATTAAAATTTAGTGAAATGAGATCTGAAATGTCTTAGCTTCATTGGCTGAACTCATGCAACACAGGTAGCATGTGCTATATTCTTTGAATGCCCTTCTGCTTTAACATTTATAATGTTATTTTAAAATGAAAGTATTACTAAACCTCTAGTTTGAAATTCCCTGCTGATAGTATCCAATTGCAATAAGATATAAATTGAAATATGCTCTCTACATGTTGTACTTTTTCCCCCTGAGTGACAACGTCAATTGCGTTGATAGTAAAGGTCCAATGATAAGATTTACAGAGTTAAAGCATTCTATCTATGCAGGTTGTTGTGATGTTTGGTGGGAAAATATTTCTTATTTTCCAAAGCTGAAAACCTTATTGCAGTCAAAGCCCTCATGCTGTAGAGTTGAGAATGAGAAATTGCTGGGAAAGGGAAACCTGAATTTACGTGCTTCAGAGGATGGCTTACACAAACATACGTTTCTGTATGAAATAAAGCAGAAGACTGAGAAGAACAGTTGTAATGGTGTTGGCCAGTGTTCATAACTGGTTTCTGCTGCAGTTGTGTGGAAGGAGTGGAAATGCACTGTAGTGTCAGCAAGTGAAACACGTATTGAATATTTCTGAAAAGACCAATGTGTGTTTGGAACTGTTGGCTTGGGGTTTTTTCCCCCTCTCTTGGTAAGTCTGCTCTTACAGAAAATTTATATGGTTTGAAATTTTTGTTTATAATTTGCAGTTGCATTGCAAAATGTAATTTTTAGATGACAGGTCTGTGTGTGACAGATTTTAGTACCTGCTGTTTAGTATGAGCTGGAGGGACTAAGCAGCACAAGAGAGTGAAGACTCATATTAATAATTCCAGGTGTGTGATTCATTGCAGTCTGACAGAACAACTAGCTGGGAATAACTGAGAGAAAGGACTGAGTGGTGGCTGTGGGCTAACTATAGAGATGTTACATGAAGAGTGCTTTCTGTGAGAGTTCTTGCTGTAAACATTTGCCACAAGTAAACTCTGTGATTATAGGAGACCTCATTGTATTGAAATCCAACTCTTTGTATGCTTTTGGTTCTAATGATTTGTCATGGGTCATATCTGTCCAGTGAAAATGGAGCAGTTTTTAACTCTGTGTGTTGATATAGGAATATATGTTTGGTTTTGAGTTTGGTTTTTGGTTTTTTGAAATTGACTGAGAGGCACATTAAAACAAGGGGGGGAAAGCCAAAGTTAGTATTTTTTTTCCTAAGGGATTGTGCCCTGGAGGTTTTGAGCTCCTCTGGAAGGAAGATGGAATTTCCAACATCTGCGCCCAAGTTGTCATCAGTTTGTGCCAGTGCTGGGGGCAGAGGAGGAAGAGGACTGGTGCTGAGTGCTTTGAGTCCTCTGTTTCCTATAGCAGCAAGGACAAAACTTGTTGGGAAAAATTACCTCCAGTTTATATATTTTTTTAAAAACTATAACCTATTATGTTAAACATGTGGGTTTTATATTTGCTTTATTATCTGTTTATTTTGTGTAGTGTGGTATTTTCTTTTTCCTTTTCCTTTCTTTTTTTTTCCCGCTTCCCAACTCAAAATCTCTCAGGAGAGATAAAATATGAAATGTGCTCCCATTATATACATTAGTCATGGCAAATAGTTTGGCATATATGGCAAAGGCTAAGCTGATACTTAACAAGGAGAAACACTGGTTTTACTGTTTCTCTCCTTACTGTTACTGATGCAGGCTTTCCATACTTATTTGCTTTTTAAAGTACATCTCCAAAATCTGAGTTTCTTTCTCTACCTGATAGGGCTCTGAAAACTCATGGAGTTTGTGTTGAAACAAATCAAACAGTCCTGACTGGAGATGAAAACAAAACAGAGGGGGCTGTAGTTGTCTTAGCTGAGCAGCTTTACCAAAACAAGGGACAGGAGCTGCAAAAGCACCATGGTGTGGGACATGCCAGGGAATGTGGGAAGTAAACCCACATTGTTAAGCTCCTCCTTGTGTTTCCCATTTACTGTCTCTGTATATTATGAAACATACAGTGGGGGAAAATTCAGTTCTTCTGGAATCATCTGTCTGCTTGCTGTGTAATTATTGAGATTCTTTTTACACCTCACCTGAGATTAGAATCAGGACTTAAAATGCCAAATGTGTGTGTGCATGGAGGGGTCAGGGACAAATGGTTTGTATTCACTTTTAAGTTTAGTTGGTTTCCAAAAGTAGCATCAGTGATTATAATTATCTTCAAGTCACATGATTCAAATTTTTTTATTTAAAATTTTTTTTTTTTTTTTTGATAGAAAGCAATGATCTCTTCTTTATATCAACTGTGACCCAAAGGTTAAAGATGACTTAATCATAGGGATGTTCTCTGTTTTAAAAATGACTGAAAGTGTGGAGTTTGGGACTTGGGTTTCTTATGTTTGGTTGATTTTTTTTCTTTAATCTCTGATTTAAAACCCAACAACTTACTGGCAGAAAGGCAAAATAAAACCATTGAAGAGAAAGTGCAGAGGTACAAAAGCAGAAAGGGGTCAGAACAAAAGAATTTAGAAGGAATGTGTTGCATGCAAATATTTCCAAGTAACCTAATTTTTATTATCAGTTATCAATCAATTCTTAGTTGCCTAGAAGTGTCAAATTTTAGTGAAGAAAAACATAACAGCTGTGATGGCAACTTTAGTGAAAACTTAAATAATGTGCAATTTAGACGAAGTAATATATGAAGTGACTTCTGGGGTACAACACATGGCAATGAGTTCTCTTTAGTAAAACTCAGTTGCCTGGATGTTGCTTTTTATTGGAAATTTAATATTCTGTTCCCATCAATAGGAAGACTGGAAAATATGTTCCTCTAGTTTTCCTCTTGATTCACCACTTGTCCTTTCAGAGCTGTGTGGACCTAGCAGTAAGAGTTGTGTGTGACCTGCTGAGATACTGCTGTGTTGTGGTGCTAAAATCTTTCTGATCTCATTTGGAGGAAAAGAAAATGGAGATGGGAAAAACCCCACTAACCAGTTCTAATCCTTTCTGGTGGCTATCAAAATGGGAGGAGCTAGATCTTCAAAGATATATTTTTACTTCGTAGAGGCTGTAGAAATTTATTTAGGAGGGGAAAATGGGTTACTTGCCTGAAATAATAATTTCAATCACTTTAAAATACATCAAATAGAATCTGCTTTCACAGAAGAATAAGTTGTCTTGATTTTTCTTTTATTTAAATGAATTAATTTCACATGATTTTCAGCTGGACACTTTATCAAACTGACTTTATTCCCCTGAATATAGTCCTCCCTTTTTTCATCCTCTTCATCCTTTGTAACATTTTATAGTTGATTTAAGGATGTAATCGCTCTGTTAGCCTCTGCCCCTCTCTATGTCCAGCTGCTTTCCCTTTGTCACGCTAATGACCCATCACAGTGGAGCTGTCACTTGACACAGAGAGGGAAGCCAGAAAACATCTCCCTTTGGGCTTTAGAAACATTTAATATCTGTGCTGTTGTGACAGCTCAAGCCTAGCCCGTTTTACAAATGCCTCTTGCCTATTTAGGAGAAATGTTGAATAAAAGCATTTGGTATTCTGTTGCAGGAGGGAGGCAAGGGCTTGTTTTCTTAAAGGATCAGTAGGTATGAGTGCACAAGCAGTTTGTATCAGGCTAACTGCATTTCTGGGTTGCGGACTTGTAAAATGGGAGTTTTACTGATATGGAATATGCAGCTTGTGGTACAATTATCTTGTGAACCTAAGTACTACAAGGAGGATGTATTTGTTGGTTTTCTCCATGTCTGTGTTGGGAGATGAGCTGAACAGGCAATGAGCAGGACCAGGTTGTTGTTCTTTGTGGCTGTTGCATGAATGACTCAGTTCAGATTGGTTCTTCGTCATCTCTGTTGTTTAAACATGTGCAGCTGTGCCTCCAACCTTTGCAGAGTGCTCCAAAGATGCCATGAGCACTGCCTGATTTTGGGGGTGACAGGAATCTGTAGCTATGCTGGTTGTGAGGAGTAGTCTAACTCCTCCGTGGTTTTAGCTCTGAAGCTTGTGTTAGGTGAAATCTTAATGACGATCACTCCTTGGAGAGAGATTCCACTTCTGGATTATTTCTTCCAAAGAAAAGACAGAGATGGGATAAGGGACTCACATTCCCTTGGGTAATGTCTTCTGCTGGCAAGGATGAACAGAGAAAATGTTGGGCAGGTTATGAGCCAAGCTCCCTGATCACCTGGTCTCTTCTCTGACTTACCAGCTTTTGAGACTACAAAAGCATCTGGTGTTATTTAGTTTTAACCTTCTTCAAGTTGCCATAAAACTTGTGATTTTCTGTAGATTAAGATGCAGAATTTTAGAATTCAAGAAATGTAAATGTCTTGAATTTGGTAGTGTCAAAATCTGCAGTTTTATGTGTCATGGCTTTTTTTTTTTCCTGGACGTGCAGAGATGTGTGAGTTGATGGTGTCTGTGAGTTAGGGCCATTTCTTTGGAAATGTGCAGGAGTTGCAGTGCATTTTTACTAATATTTTAATATTTGTCTTAGGAAACAGACTTTAAGTACCTTTCAACAAGTGGCTTGATGGCTGGTGTTGGCCTTTAATGAGATAGCAAATACAGTCTGTTTCTGCAGGAAGAAATCTTATTTCTGTGTCTGCTGATTAACATGTTTTCCCCCTAAGGGAAGGTGTGTTAAGTAGTTTTGTTAAGTTAATGACACATACATTTCCTTACACTGACCAACTTTTACTGTTCTATTTTTTACCTTAGTTTAAAAAAATATTTTAATAATGTCTTTCTCACCCTTCTTTCTGTTCTTCTTGGAAATAGAATGAGAGCAGAATAACATCTGGTACAGAGAAGGATGCTCCAGTCCCTGCAGAGCTGGGCACAGCTATGGCTATTTGCGTGGTTTGCAGTTTGGATTCTATTCCAGTGATTGTCAGAGGTTTCCTCTCCTCCTCCACATAAAATTCTGTTAGAGATTATGCACAATTCAGACTAAGAATGGCATTTGGAGAAAAGACGACTGTCATCTCCTGAAACCATAGAGAGAAATATTAGCGAACTAGGATGAGATTTTTTTTTTTCAGCCCTAGGCTCCTCTTATCTTCCAAAGTCTTCCATTAACACGTCTTAACGTTCACACCCTTGCTATCCATGTACTCTGCACCATCCATTTGTGTTCCTCTCATGGCACATTCTTTTAAGGTCATCTACAATTTTCCACTGTCCTGCCAACTCACAACCAAACATTGGCTTGTTCTCTTTATTTACTGCTTCATTCAAGGTCACTGTTGTGTTGTGTAGCAATACCTTCTCCTGGTGCAGACAGGGCTGACCCTTTTGTTGGCATCTTCTGTTGACTCTGAGATGAACCAAGAGGTCTGCCTCAGGGAACCCTGCCGTGCATTACACTTAGCAAAGTGTCATTCCTACATCTAGAGGGGTACATGTTTGTAAGAACTACAGAAGAATAGTGACTGTAATGGTGATATAGGTACCTCTGTGGGTGGCATGGGCAAACAGGTTCATGAGTAAAGTGTTGTAATAAAATAATCAATGTTCTGTGGTACCTGAATCCAAGCCAGCTCATTTTCTGCATTTGAACATACCTTCTCTTTCCCAGCTTCCGGCGAATAAAAAAGTGCTAATTAAACACTCCAAATTTGACAATGAAATTTAAATTAATCACATTGTCTTTGGTGGATCAGACTTCTGAAAGACATGGCATCATTATTATTCAACCTGGGTTTTGTGCATTGCAAAGCACTAAAAGATTGAATTTCTTTCCAAATAAAAAAAAGGACTTAAATCAAAATTTGCAAGGGCTAGAAGTGGCTTTGTGCAGATTAAAAGTATATCTGTGCCAAGTAAAGCAATATGTCTTTATTTTATAAATATATAACAATTTAGAGCATAACATGAATAGTGTTATGAGAGTTTGCTTGTCAGTGGTAAATAAGACTTGAATTCCTTTATGGATATAGTGTATATGCTATGATCTTGTAACGCCTTATTCATATATATGAGGATTATTAATTTGTATAAGGCTTTAAAGGATCAGATCCTATCATTAAGTTTGCAAGGCTTCATGACTTTTTACTGTTTGTTTTTTGGGGTAATTGCTGATGGAAGAGAGCTAATGTAGTAGAAGCCAAAGAAAATAAGAGAAAGTTACCTTATGTTGCAGCATTAAAACTTCCCTTTTAAAAAAGAGTATGGATCTGTGCAGGGAGGACTACAGATCCATGCCCCTTTGTGGTGCTTAGTAGCATATTAGAGGTCTGACATGTTTTCAAACCAGTACTCTGGAGTGTTGAAGCCTCACCAGCTGCAGGGATTTGTAGAGTTGGAGGTGGAGTGGGGTGTGCAAAGAGCCCATCAGCTCCTCTGCACAGCCCTGCCCTTACAGGGGGCCATCACTGCTATCTTCCCATATGTGCTGATGGTTTGGGGGAAATAAAGCATGGTCTTATGTCTCTCATCTAAGCTGTTTACGTCCTTTGTTTTTGTGTAAGTTCTCAGGATTTTTTTGTTTGTTATTTTTGCTGCCTGCCCTTTTAAAATGGAAATAACAGATAGAATTTCAGAGAAGCTTTTATAAATTTTATATCCCCATCTGTGTGGAAAGACCATAAAATATCAGCAAATAATATTATTTTCTGGATCACTGGCAAAATTTATGGAGGGAATCTGCTCTTAAACTGCAAGACAGCAGTTTGTAGTGTTTTCTGTACAAAATACTGTCTCTTACTGTGTATTTTGGCAGCACTTGTAATCTCCCCTGCTCTGTAAAAATGTAAGACCCTTTTATACAAAGATACAAACACTCAGAAGGGAGCTTCAGCATGTTTGTCTCATTGGTCTGTTTAGTATGATGGATTTTTCTCATATCCTTCTCTGAAGCATTAAAACCTACTGTTTTGCTTTGACATTTCTGTAATTTCAAACTGTATTATGTAGAAGTTGGTAGCAGTGTTCAAAGCCAAGGACTTGATTGGCAAGTTTTAGCTGTGAGTAAATTTTCACAGCTGATCCATAAATCCCCAACAGACCATTAGGAGCTTCAGAGCGGCTCTGGCAAACTCCCCTACAATAATTGTAGTTTTAAGTTTGTTATATTTAGTTTTCTCGCCTCTTAGCTGGATGGCAGGGGGACCTCACTAGAAGTAAACCAGCTCTGTATCTACTTTTTTTCTCTAAGCTAGCAGTTTGCACAAATAGCACAGCGTGGGAGGAGGGCTTGCTGGTTGGTTCCTGGTGGACAAAGCAGAGACTGACCAAGAGTGTGACTCGTGACAAATGGACCCCAGATCTGGGGTTAGACATTTCAGTAATTCAAGGAGACTTGGAGTACATAATTTTTAGCCCTCCACTTCCAGCTCCTGTTCTTAAGAAATAATGAAGTCATCAAGGGAGGAGGAAAAAATGCGTCTTCAAGCTTGAGCACGACAGAGTTGTATCTAACTGTGTGAGACAGAGAGGCAGCTCTTAATTTAAGTTCCCTGAGGTAATTGTACTTATTTATCTGTAGTGAAGCTGGCAGAGTGACCAGCTTTTAGGAGTTAGCACTACTCTAAGAACAGAACCATGTGCATGGCAGCGGTGGGGGCAGCAGGCGTTGATGGTGAGAGTATTGCTGAATCACCTGGAAGCCTGGCTTGGATCCCCACATCCCTCTCACATGCAGGAAAGCCAGTGCTATAGGAACTACATTGCATCTTCAGTAAATACTGGAGAATGCTTCTTATATACTACTGCCAGACAGCCTAATAAAGCCAGAGAGGTTCCATCATTCCCCTGCATTCAGATCCTACTGCGTGGGCTCTGAGACAAACTCAGACTTGACAGCTTGTTTGAACAAGCAATGATTATTTTGTATGTTTCCTTCTGAAATTGGAACTGCTTTGCCAGAGATGTACTTGCCCCTTGTTGGAGTCTGGTGTATCATCTTGCTGAAGGGGCAAGAGGACTAGAGAAGGAAGGTGTGTCTGTATGGTAAACTTTTTCAAGGGGTATTTTTCCTTTTTCAGAAGATAGAAAAATAAATAGAATGTCTCTGTCTTCTGCCACAGAAAACCAACCTCTCATACCTAGAACCCATGAACAATTTGTTTACAGAGGAGGGTGAAAGAGAAGCATTGTCTGAATGACTTAGGAATGGGAATGAAGAAGAATTGGTCCTTGAATTTTCAATTTTTTTTTTTTAAATTTAGAGCAAGAAAAGCTGAAATTTTGTTTATATTAAAAGCTCTTTCAAACAAAAATGCCTTCATTTTACAATTTTAATTTGGGAGGATCAGAAGCTTTGTTGATTAGGGTCTTGTTAGGATAGTGATAGAGTAAGTCACTATAAATAGTGATGCGGTGAGTGATGATCTCTTCCTATAAACTTTGTGTTGAACTTAAGCAGGAGAAAGTAAAAATATCAGCCAGCAACCTTCTTGCAAGGGAGCATCTCTAAAATAGAGGGGTCTCCAGTAAAACAGAAGGACTTGGTGATCTCTCCAGTCTTTAGTTTCAAGTGCTTTAACTTCATTTGATGCAAAAAGTCAAGTGGAAGTTGTCATTCCAATGGTGGGGATAGAGTGCTCTTGATGCCTGGGCCTGTTTTGATATCTGACACTTAAAACTAGAAATGCCAGGAGTGATAAGAGTAAATGGGTTCATTTCATGTGTACAAATGAAACACAGAGCATGCTTTTGCTGGGAGAAAGGACAGTGACCTTCTTCTGAACAACATAATGGAAAACGTTTTCAGAACTGGATGGAACTTCTAACATATATTGAGATTGGGTTAGGTAGGATTGTGGGAAAAAACATATTGTGGTAATTAAAAATGCAGAACTGTGTTAAGATTAAAACCAAAATGTATCAGTTATATGGGTATAAACAAACTACATGCATCTTCCTAGGCTGACCTGCCTAAGTGTTGTACTCTGCTTTATTTCCTCAAGAGCTGAATGGATGGGAAGTAGGTCCCTGAAAGGGATGGCATGGTCCTTCTGTGCTTTTGGACACACAGTTCACTAAGTGCACTAAAGATCATGATGGCAGGGCATCCTCACCTAGGAAGTGCTGACCAGCAGGGTGTTAAAGCAAACTTCGACTGACTTGCATTTCACTTCCCTGGCAAATAAAGTTTGCAAATGCTTATTCACAGAAGGAGGTGGAGTGAGTCAATGACCAGTATTAATGCATGTGGAATTTTACAGGTGAAGCTTCAGATGAATCTATAAATAAATGCCAAATGTAAGAGGGGGGATGTTTCTGAGGTCTTACTACTGATTGTTGCTGTAGAATACAAGAAAGGGAATGTAGCTGTGGAAGAGGATGGGAGACTGTAGCAGGCTTGTTTTCATTGCAGGATTAACTCGGATTCCTGCCTAGGTTTAAACTGTTGTCATCTATCAAGAAAATTAGTCTTAGTTAAAAATGTGCTTTTGTGATACCTGAGGATTTTGGGAAGAATCAGACCTTCACTTGCATAGCTAACACTGTGGGAAGAGAATGACTGAAAAATAATCTACAAGCTGGTTAGCCTTTATTTCCACTATTCCCTGAAGGACAGAAAAGTTTTCAGTGTGGCACTCTTGAATAAGAAGAATTTCAGTCCTGCCCCGCTGTCAAAATTTGCCAGTCTGAAACAGTGTTGAATAGGCAGGGACCTGCTGTGGGGGAATTTTGCTTGGATTAGGTTAATCAGAAAGATGTCAGAAAGGTGAAGTGTATGAGGGAGCCATACCCAGAGGAAGACTCCTTTCTTTATGTGGGAAAAGTCTGTGTATTTCTCCCAGCTTCTTTGGGAGAGCCTAGGCATTATGCCAGCATCAAGACAAACAACATTTCTTTGCTCCTGCACCCAGCCACCTTTCTGGTTGGTGCTGACATTTTTTTCCCAACTCTTAATTAAAATGAGCATGAAGTTAAGGTGCAGACTGTCATTTGCTTTTCCCACCTCATGGTAGAAAACTACATCTTCAGTAGTTGCAGTAGGTGACTAATGGGAAAACAAATTGGCTATTCCAGTGTGGATGTTATTTACCTGTGAAGTGGTCAGAGCAGTCAGGACATTCTCTAACTTCTGTGTATGTCTTTGAAAGTGATGTGATTTGAAGAAGCAAACCAGACCTTTTTCTCATTGAAAGGGTGCCTAGGCTTATGTAGGGCCACAACAGGATATTAATAGAACATGCTGCATTTCCTTCACATAAAAATACGAAGGGCACTTTGCTGAGAAAAAATCCTGCTGTCCCTTTCTGTCTTTGAGACTAGCTCATCACCCAGCTAAAATTAAAACATGAAGTCAGGCAGTTCTTGCTCTCTATTTTTAAACTGCTTCAGCATATGAATGTGAGTGTGAAATCTTTCTTTAGGCCTCTCTTAACTTAATTACCTACTTATTCAAAATATTCTCTTCTCAAATTGCTGAGCTATAATTATATTAATCTTTTCTGTAGACACACTTTAGCTACTTGATGTTTGTTTAATTAGTTTTATGCTTAATCTGTAGTTCTGTTATTATTTGCAGTATGGAAACCTCATGGTGAATGTTTGAAATCTGTTTTGATGTGTTAAAAAATTAGCAAGTAGATAAGGTTTTTGTATATCTGTTTCATGTGTTCTTCTGGAAAATAAATGAGAAAATGCACTTTAAAAATAGGTATTCAAATTAAATTTAAGTAAATGTCTTTTTATTCCTTAATTTCTTCACATCTTTCGTTTTGTGCAGGGTTATTCCTATTTTATTTTGGTTTTATGTCTTTTCTTTTGTGTGTGAAAGGGGTCATGTGATCCCAGAACAGGAGATGCAGTGGAATTGCTCATATACCATAGCTTTGTACCGTTTTGCTGCTGATTTAGTTGTATTGAATTATTCATCCCGCATTTCAGTGAGTTTGAAAAAAATTAATGCAACTTCCTTTCAAACTGAGCTGCCTTTGCTTGCCTGGAGCACTGCTGTTTTCCAGAGGCACAGTCTCAGCCTGCAGAGGGTGTGCTTCCTCCTGCTAAGCCTCCTCTCCCAGCTCAGCGCCCTTAACACCCCGTTCATGAACACGGTGTTCGGCACCCAGCGCTGCACTCAGAGGTACCAAGGGAAAAGGGTGTCTCTGTTCCCTGTGGCATTTGTCCCTTGACTTCTTTGACTTTCAGCTGTTTGGAGCACAGGCTGTGTGACTTATTCCCAACTGACCCCTGTCACTGGAAAGGACACTCCTCAGAGAGCACAGCACTTCTCTGCATATTCGTGTGACTGGCTCTTGACCCTAACCATAGTGCAAAATGGGAAAAACCTCCTCAGGTTTTCCTGGTTCCTTTGCTTTTGTCGATGGGGAGTAGCTGTGATGACGGAGATTTTGGGAAGAGTTTTCTCTCCAGTTTCTCATGTCTGGCTAAGCAGTAATCAGGCTCCACTGCAGGGTCCTTTGTGAGCTGTCAGGTAGATGAAGCTGGGTGAGGTGATCAGTTTTGAAAGGCACATCCTCATACTCCTTCCTGCAGTGTGCCTATAGGAGTCTGTTTGCACTCCTATCCTTGACAGCTAAATGCATAAGTGGCCTGCTACAAGCTGTCTTTAGGGTGGCTGGTACCTGGGCATGGCAGCATGTGTGATTACATCTGCCCAGGCAAATCCCACTTGCTGTTCTGACTGCTGGACTTTCACACATCTTCTGCTTACCAGAAATACCAGAGATTTCATAGATTTGGGTATTGGATGACAGTGCATTTGTATCACTGGTGAGAAACATGTTGCTATTCACAGTGGTTAGTGTCAGTATCGTTAGATAGCCAGACAGTGATGTTAAGTAACACAAACCTGGAGTCACAGTCTTTTGGACATGTCTTCCCATGCCAATCTTGGTGCTTGGAACAGTTTGCCCATTAATTTGTTCCAAGCTTCCACCCCCTCCCTGCCCTCTCCAGAAAACCCTTGGCAAACCATCTCTTCTGCAAATCCTCCTGCCTTGGCTGGCTGCTGTCTCTCTGTCCATGCTCTCCTGTACTGCTGCCCATTTTTTTACTTCAGATTGAAAATTTGTCAGCACGAAGATTTTTGTGAGCATATTACATCCTGTAAAGAAATACACAGGCTGCTTATTCTTTGGGAAATGTAAAATTTCATTTTCAGACTTAAATACAGATACAATGTTCACCTAGACAAATTTTTTTAAAATAATGCTAATTACATTAGTTGTCTTTCCTTCAACTGAGACTGTAGTCCAATGTTAAAAATGCCAAACTGATAGTATCTGAAGAATTTCTGCTTCTGTCTTCTTTGTCTGCATCTTCTGCTGCTGTTTAGCTTTCTAAACTGATTAGTTTTGTATGTTTATTTTAGTAAATGAATTAGTGAAACACATGCTTAACAAAAGCATCTTGGCAAAATCAGTGGGTTTTAATGGTGTTCACATACTTCTGTGCTTGAAATGAAGCCTGAAAAAATTTGTCCTCTGGAATGTTACATTATGTTTTGGCCACTGGAAATGAAGCACCTGACAGCATTAAGCTATCAGAAGGATTTCCAGTCATGGGCAAGCAGCCATTATGTATATGTTGATCCACAGTAGGAGATCTGGACAGCTTTTGATTTACTAGTGCTCATCTGTTCAATATGAGCCAGCAATCAGGACAGCAGTTACCTTCAACACTGGCTGAAGAGTACTGAAAGGGAAAGAAAAATATTGTGCATGCAAGTCTAGAAAAATTGCTGGTTGTCCTTCTAGATAATCTTAAAAGTGTACTTCTCAAGATGGCAAAAAGAACTATTTTTGTAATGTCTATGCCTGTTTAAAAATATCTTACCAGCTTTATCTTATTTTAAAGCGGACAGTGAATTCTCTAATGTCCTTCTATAGATGGGGTTAAATAACTGGAGAATTAGAAACTGTATCTGTTTTTTAGCAGCTAGAGCATTTATCCATTTTTTTGAATGCTGCAGAGTTCACATGAATGGATTTATTAGCTGGGCTAAACATATGGTTTTAAAAAGACTATGAAAATTATTTTCTTCATATTTTGGCTTTAAATAGTTGCAATAGTTGACTTTATTTGAAGAATCTGAAGCATCCTCCTTTTTATTACAAAAATGATACATGAAATGTATTTGTTTAAGTGGGTAGTAAAACTAAAGAGCCAGGTCATAAAGTGCTTTTCGCTGAAATGAATAAAAATAATGACAAAATTCGTGTCATGTGATCTGATGATGAAAGCAGACAAAATAACTTTCTTGTGTAGCATATTGTGCAGGTGGAATAGAAAACATCTATCTCAGTGTTAGTAGTAGAGATGTGTATAATACATCTGTATTTTTATGTGTGCATGTGTTTTTTGGGGTGTGTGTGTTTGTGTACTTATATACAGCTTTATTTATGCAGGGAGCTGTTTTAGATACTATGCACAATTTTAGCTATTAATATCAGTAACCTTTCCCAATGTATAAATACTCCATTCTGTTCTCCCACACAGCTGCTATGTCATCCAAAAAGGCCTGTGCTCCTTCCACCAGGAAATTGTGTAAAATCAGTGTTGGAACAATGATGTATATGATAAGCTGTATTGTCCAAAATATCTCTTGGTTTCTTACCACATTTCTGGGACTGCCTGGGTCAAAACATTGATATGGTGGAAACTGACTTTATATTTTCAGGGTGCAATTTTAGAAACAAATGGTTTGCATTTTTATCCAGTAGAGATTTCAGATTATTGCATGTCCTGTGGCATGACCTAACTTTTACAGGAATTTCTAGAAAGTACTCCTTTTATAGGTTTTACCATATTTGTAATAAATTTGTGACAAGGTTAGCCTGACCTGATTGTTTGGAGAGCTGGAGATTGTGGAAGAGTTGAGATTATTGTATCAATGTGGCTTTGTATGGAGAGTGTGTGTGTTTATATATATACACACACAGATGTAGATATATTTTCTTTAACTGTGGATAATCACACTGTTGCATATCTCCTTAGGGGATACTGAAGTCTTGGAAGTAAAATGGGAATGGCTGCCTGGGAAAGCCAATCCAGAGGTTTCATTTACTGAGCTCTCTGCAGGTTGCCCTATTAAGGGCTTGGCTTTGTCTTACTGGAAAAAATATCTTAAGGAGCATAGTGGCATTTGTCAGCCCAGGGCTATTTGTAAAGGGGAGTCACTGTGAAACTAAACTGCTGTGTGTTGTTGACCCTTGTTGGCTTTCAGCTGTGGAACAAGTTTCACAGAAATGGATCTAAGGGCTGTTGTGCAGACTTTGCTTTGCATGTCAGAAGTGGTGCTAGTCCCTTGCTGGCAAGGAACAAGGCTGGCTTCTCTAGTAGTGAGAGCAAGCCCTGCAGCACATGCGTCCTGGGCCAGAAATAAGCTAGGATGCTGGACATTCGTTGTGGGGAAAGAGGTGACACTAAAGACAACTGTGACTATATGAAACAAAATGTTTGTCTGCCGAGTTGCTCTGTGGTGCATTCTTAGGGCAGCATTTCTTCTCAGCAGCTGACCATGAACAGTTTTTTCTACCCATCAGCACAGGAGTAGTGGATAGACCAGGAATAAGCTATAGCCCCTGTGCCTGCAGTGGCTCTGCCCACTGCAAGCCTGTCCCACCCACTCCCTGACCTGTGACACAGCTTTGTGTTATTGTTTAATGCCATCACTCTTTTGGGTCTGTCTGTACACCTATTAGAGGGTGCTAACCAGGCACTGGGGAATGTTCAAATCACCTTGCTAGTCCTGGAAAGCTCTATCACAGTATGGTTTCTCTGAGCTAACTAACCCACTGCAAGGATGGATTTAGCAAGAAAACTTACCAGTGGAGATTTGCATTGGTACCTAATTGGTTAAGGATATAAGCTGAAAATCGAGTTTGTACTTAGGTATGGTTTCTATTAAGAACAATATCCTACTTAGGATTTCGGTAACATATTTTACAAATCACTCTTCAGATTCTCTTTCTGGAGCTCAAACTGTCGCATTATAAATGAAGAACGGATTCAGGAGGCTTCACAGTATTAGTGATTATATTGTAATGCTTTCCAGATGGTAGAACATGATGTAATCCATACTGCCCAGTTTGTTTCACTGCACTGGATACTGTTATACTCAGTAAGTAACCAAGAGACTCCAAGAAGCTCATCAGGCTGTTATGAACAATAGCTGGTTAATCCATATGTTCTTTATTACGTTATGAAAACTGCAGCTTAACAAATCACTTGGTGAATGCAGGAAGATTGATTGCTACTCAAAGCTCTTCGAGAACTGGATATGCAACTCGGATTAGCTTAGCTCAAGCTACACATTGGTGAATGAATTCCATTTTCCTCAGGGCTATGAAGTAGTTTACATCTGTTCAATTGCAAATTCCCCTAGCTGCACTGGGTAGTTTTGATTCCTCTTTGGAGAAATGGCAGGAATGTTGATTTGTTGCTGTTTACATTGATCTGAAACAAAATCACAGCATTAGCATCACTGGTTGTGTGGGCATGGTGGCTAAGGTCAAATTAATTGCAGTTTGCAGTTGCTCATAATTCTGCCCATGTTCGTGCAGTAATGTTGTTTACTAACTGGTGCTTTTATTAGGCTGACAGAGCATCATTTGAATGGCAAACCCATCAAATTTAAGTAGGCACTTAACTCAGGATTTTCTCAGCATTAATTGAAGGCGCCAGGGGTACTGTGTTGGGACAGGTGCAGTACTGCTGTGAAGAGGGAGGATTTGAGGAGTACATGGGGAGGAAAAACTCCCTATGCATCCTGACATTCATCTGTGTAGGGTTTCTCACTTGAACCTACATACAAGATGTGTTCAAGGGAGATTAGAGCTGGGGTAGAAGGTTTCAGCCTGCTGGCAGTTATCCTTTAGAGTGGGTTTTGTAGGCACTTCTTTAGGCTATCCTAGCCTTTGGTTAAATCAAAAAAATGTGATGAAGAGAAGAATACCAAAAGAGACATAAATACATGGTTTTTACTAGCTTCTGGAAATGAGAAAATTCCCTGAGATTAATTTAGTATCTTGTGGTTGTCTAATTATCCATGGACCATCTGCCATAGGTTGCCATTGTCAGGTCCATATCACCGGGTTGTTTGATCTGATCTGGCATAGTGCTTTCTACCCTGTCTGTAGGCTTTCAGGCAAGGATGGTTGGAACAGGAGCTGAGAAACACTGGAAAGAAGAATGGTTTTCAACACAGTTTTATTTAATGGTTGCGTGATTGTTTTATCCAGCGACTCCCTCCTCTGTTTTTTATCATGCATGGCATTGATTAACTGGTAGCTGTTTTCATTTTTCCTTTATCATGTCCCTGGGGAATTCCAGTTCAGTGTCAGATCAACCCCTTGTAGGGAAGGATGGAAAGAGGAGATGTTTGCATGATGCACATGTCTCATTTTACAGTTTCCTGATGATCTTCAGTTTGGCTGCTTGTAAGAAGCATTTGTTGTTCGTAGTCACTCAGCCAGGCTTGTTTATTGACTTAGGCTGTCTTTGCTCACTGCAGTGTTGCTGGTGATTGAAGTGCTTTGCCATTCTGATTGCTACGGCTTGTCATCTGAAACAAAGTTAATGACAGTGGCTTTTGGAAATTGAAGAGTAGCAGTGACCTAATTACATTTTTCATTAAATATTCCTTTGAGTCCAGGGGAAGAGCTGTGATGCTCAGTTTCGTGTAACCTCTTTGCTTCTTTTTGCAAAAAGTTTGTGGAAAATGGGCTCACCAGTGATTTGAGGGCTGAGAAAGGGGACAGAGGTGGAGAAAAGGTCCTGAAAGGGTGCTGTTTTCATGCTCTTTTCCTACATATCTTCTCCCTTTCCTCATCTGCCCCTCAGCAACTTTTTAATCAGGTTTTCTCCCACATGAAATCTTTTTAGTCTTCCTGATGTCCTTTCATGTTCGGGTCTTCAATATTCCTAGTTTCTTCTCCTTTACCAAGCCTTTTTTAATTTTAGATTTTTTTTTTTTTTTTTTTGTGTGTGTGTGTGTGTGTAATAATTGGCTGCTGCTTTCTCAACAGCTGAAACTTGTGTATAAAGCACAAAGTAGAAATATCCATTACTTCTTCCTGTTTGTAAGAAATGATGTAAAGAATCACACCAGATTGGACACCTGGAAGGGTTTTTGCTCAGAAATCCAGCCCACTGACTTGGTTTAAGATGGTAGGAATAGAAATTCAACATTTGTTTGAATGAGAGACACCAGAGATTTTCAGCCTTAGATAGAAAGAGAAAACTTTAAGTTCTGAAAATGTAACATTTATCTAAAGCCTGAAGATTCTCTATTAAGAGTTGCTTTCTCTCCTCAAAAAAAATCTGCTTTCTTGATCAAGGAGGGAGCAACTGTAAACAACATTACCTTCCTGAGGAGGAATAGGGAACCTTCTGCTATTCTAGGAACCCTTTCCTGTATTTTAAAGAGGCTATAAACTGAGTGGGGATCCTGCCTGGAAGGATTGCTGGTGTGCAGAGTGCTGCTGTAAGCATAGATTTTGTGTTGGCTCAGCGCACAGACTGCAGGGCTCACAGCCGTTAGCGCAAAAGGTCAGGATCGCATTTAGCCCATAACTACCAACTCTGTGATACACTATTAGTCATAGAAACTTGAGAAATTTGTTAGATACCCTGAGTTTGATTTAGATATCTCAGGACAGTTTTTAAAATTCCATTGCAGTTTAAAGTGGTACTGCCAGTAGGAAAATCACTTGATCAAAAGACAATGTTTATAAAATATTTTACTTCTCTTCTGCCTTTTGGGAATTTACCATCATCTTCTAATTTTAAAAGAAAAAAGTGTAAAAGCTGTTTTTCTAGAAGTAAATTCTTTAGGCATAATATGGTTAAAATACTTTCATACATCTATTCAGTTGCAGCAGTAATACAGGATCATTTTAGTACAAATAGGTTAAAAATTTATTCAGATACCAGTGAGGATTTTTTTTTTACTGATGCAAATGTTCCTTTAACATTCTTAACTACATTTTTCTTCCCACCTCAGCTCTCAATTTCTAATTAATCTCAATTAGGCAATTTTTGTTAATCAGTAGTGCAGTACCATATTTTGTTGTTGTTTATTAGGAGATATGTTTATCTAAGTCCGCCGTGTCAAATTTGTAACTTTTATAGGAAAGCTACAAAGCAAACCATAAATCATTTCTCCTGCATAAGCCACTTTAGTCATAAAACATCAGGTTGTGCATGTTAACTGTGCCCTTTTTCTGTTTAAAGGGGGAGGCTTTTATGAAGCAGTCACAGGACATGATCTTTTGTTCTGCTTACAGAATTTTTTTTTATTTGCAGAAATAGAACAGGATATCAAACATTATTGTTTATTTATTTCCCATTGATAATAGATGAGAGCAAACCAATAACCATCCAGAAGTCTTGTCCTGTAAAGGGCCTCTTTTGAGTAGGTTAGTGGGAAATGATGTGGAACTGCCGTGTGAATGGGACAAGCAAAATGGAAAATCACTTAAGTTTATCCATCCGTCAACAGTACCATACTGTGGCACATCAGACAATTTGACTGTAATTTAATATTTTCTGTTTAGACAGATTTAACAAAATAATGTCTTACATTTGTTCATATTGTAGTTAATTCTTGCTTACTCTATCAGTGTATTTCTTCCCTCCAAGACAACTGCAGAAATGTCCCATTTTTATGCTTGTTCTCTAGATATATTGAGCACAGAAGGTGAAATCATTACCTCAAGAAGGTGATACTTTATGAGTAAATTTTAAATTGTTTCCCATTCTTGGATATATATGTAGTGCAGAAGGAGAACACATTTTATTTATTTGTCTCCCATCAAGAAGATTGCATGTCACTGAAAAAACCCTCTTCCAAAAGCAGGAGTTAATTTTTCTGGCCAAAGAAATTCCTGTCATCTTAGAATCTCAGATTGGAGACAGGCAGGTCAAATTCTTTATCACTTCTAAACTAAACATATATAATATTTAGGTTAGAATTTAGTTTAATTTATATAATGAAAGCTATTTAGGCATGTCTGAATCTCTTCAGTGGTATTTTGAATTATTTTTCAGAGCACATAGAGGAAAAACCTTGAAATTTCTTTTTACATTAAACAACTATTTTTTTAGCTTAGGCTTGAATATAACTCATTAATTTAATTTAGTTCAAATTTGTGTGTACAAATCTTTTAAATAAGAGGAAGTCACATTCAAGAACAAATGTTATTGAATAATGTTAATTTCATTGGTTTAGTAGGTGTTTTTGTTCTGTTCTCTATGCTGATACTTTGTCAAATGTGATTAGGAAAATACTACTTAATAATAACTGTGCTTTCAGTTACTACTTGCACATGATTTCCCCCCTTGATGAAATTTTCGTTTTCTCTGCAACTATTCAATGCCTTAAAATTCCATTATACCTGAAGATTTTGAAAGGCAAAAAGTAATTATTTTCTAAAGCTTTCTGATCTTGAATTTAAAACACATTATGAAATTTATGTTTGTGTATAGTCTTGGAAAACATCCTGCCAGTACTCAGTTCATAGAACAGATGATTTTAGAATATATGATTTTAAAATAAGAGCAATGATTTTCCTTTAAAAAGAAGAAAATATTCTAACGCAAGAGAGCTTTCCACTGGAAAATGTTTTTGTTTCTGTTGGTTTGCAAGAAATCTGCATGTCTCAGCTAAAAAGCATTCCACCACATTTTTATTAATCAAACTGTGTGTCTCAGAATCTGGTTTATTTTATTATTAAATTATGAAATTCTGTAATGGAGAAAGTGTGGATCCAAAACTGCCTATTCAAATTAGATAAAATGAGTGGATTTGTAATTGGGAACACCTAGTGGAACGTGGCAGATAATCTTGTTCAATGCATTTACTAGGTCCTTTACAAACACTCATTTACATTAACTTACAGATTGTCCTGACCTTAAATTCTGTTTCAAGCACCCTGTTCCCTTTCAAAAGATAAATTTTCCATAGGCCAGTGCTTATCTGCCTGGCTTCCTGGCTGACTGGGATTTAAGCTATACTGGCTTGGACAACACAAGCAGTTGAACCATTTGAACTCACATGAGTGCCCAGCAAGAGCATGGGGAATTACTGAGTTTTATCAGAGGAAAGCAGACAAAATTTTATAAGAGGAGAAACACAAAACCAAACATAATGAATCAGAAAAGGTAGTGTATTCATTTGACTTGATGATATTGGTTTGTTAAAATTGCTTAGAATAACATTTGGTAGTTAAAGCTATTTTTTCCTTGATAGATAATTAGAAGGAGAACACAGTGTATCTCACTGCTGTGTGTGGCTATCCGATCTTTTGTTAAGTATTTGCGCCTTCAATGTGGGATGTGTTGAGTGAAAAAGACAGAGGGAGATCTATGTGTTTTGGTTTAAATTTTCAATGGAACATGTTATTGGTGGTTTTGTGAAGACATTTCTTGAAAGCATAATGTACAAGAGCAGGGACTTCAGGGTAGGATTTCTTTTTCTTTATTGCTTCTATTGCTCTTATAAAATACACTTTTTCTCAAATATCATTCAGAGTTGTTGTTCCCAAATTATTCCAAAGCAGATATGGGTGCTGTTTTTCTGAAATGCTTAATGTGGTTTGCAAACGACTGAGAATGAGATAACTCTGGAAATGTTCTCTGCTGCTTTCAGATGCAGACAGTCTATTTTTGACCTGGAGACCAATATCAAACCCTGGGTTTTTGTTAGGTCAGGGGGGTGGGCACTGAAGGCCTTATCTCTTTTTCCCTTTGTTGACAACATACTCTTAGCCTTCCTGGGTCCTGGGGTGACTACTTGATAGTGCTGGCATTTGAAAGACCTAGATAGGAGAAGTCACAAACTTTTTTCTATTTTTAAGGATTCTCATTAAAGTCTCTAGCAAGGCTCAGTGAGCTATGGGGCTGTGGGAGACCACTGCTAGTGAGACCAGGAAGCAATAGGAAATCATGCTTCCTTAAACAGACATCTGCTAAAAGCATGAATTAGTGTAAACAATTTGGAAGTATAAAAATCTTTATTTGTATTTGGGATTTTTTTAAAATTAAGCAGTTAATGCATCTTAATTCCTTTTTAAGAAGAGCCACTGCAATTACTTAATGTTTTGTTTCAGGAGAAGTTATTTATGTGCATTATTTAAAAGATTCTTCGTTAGATAAGTGTTAGAATCAATATAGGCCCTCATAAAGGTAAGGCATTGAAAGAAGCTTTAGAAGGAACACATCAAGTTCTGTGCAAACTGTTAGAATGCATAAAAAAGTGCTTTTTCTATGCTGTAGTATGGTAGTGGGGTGATTCACTCACATTGCTAAATGATGGGTTTTGTTTAACCATTAAGTGTTTTGGCTTGACACTGCCCCCTGCCCCAAATTCTTTGACCCTGCAGTGTTGAAAGAGCAAAGCAGTGTAACTGCAGAGTTGCTACTCTGTTTCTGTTTGTGGGTTAATAATAAAGAACTATATAATTGAGAAACTGTATGTTTTTATTTGCTTTATTTATGTTGGTATTTTAAAAATAGAATAAAATAATGTAAATAAACTGTAACTGTGAATTTATTTTTTTTTTAGTTATAAATAATGCACAAGAAGAAAATCCTATGAGACTATGCATTTTTAGCACTATGGATAAATAATAGGTCGTTTTGGCAAAGTGATAGTTTTTCCTCTGTTTTCAGTCTCTTACATATTATACCAACTTCCTTTACTGGAAGAGAAGAGGCAAAGAGAAGAAACAATTTTTTTTTAATATAGGCATTGAACTGGCAAATGGTTCCCTATCTGAAGGCATACTTGCAAAATTTTAGCAGAACTTTACAGGCAGAAGTGAAAATTCATGAACTTCTGTGTTAATAGAAAAAATTAAATATTCTTTGTGTGTGTTCAGACTGTATAGAAAATAATTATTAGTAATCACTAAGTTGCCTCTGTCTCTTCAACTTAATCATGCCATGGAAAATACATTACAGGAATATTTTCTTCATGGTAAATACAGAATACTCTTTTCAGAGGTTATGGAGGTTATTTTATGCCAATTGTTGACATGCCTACCAATATGAGCAATTATGTGATTGGCAGTAGTGGTAAATTATACCTGAAAAAGAAAATTAATGTGATAAATAATATATATTTGACTTTGTGTTAGTGAATTCATGCAGAAACTACTACTTAGCATCTGCACCTATGAAATTTTATTAGGCAATGGGTGAAAATCGCTGTATGAGGGGAAAATTCTACTGTGAAAGGAAAGCTGAAATTCTTTCAGAACGAGTTTGTAATCGGAGAAAATATAGTTATCATAGAGGCAGGTTACACAGTCCAATAGTGCATGTGTAAGGTCTTCTCTGAATATTTTCAATGTATTAACTGCTTTATGTCTGAATGTTATTTATCTGCAATATTAATGTCATGGACCTGGGTGAACTGTTTTAAAATGGTTAGAATGAGTTTTACGAAGTCTGACTCAGAGTATTTTTGTACAGAATGGAAACAAAAGTGCTACAAGTTGGTATTAAGTTTAAAAAGTAATTAGAAGAGCTGAACAGATATTTCCTTGGTATCATACTTCTTACTTATATCACTGTAGATAATTTCTCAATGTCAGGTGAAAAGCAAGATAAGTTGAAACCACAGAATAAATTGTAGTCTAATTATGCCCTGTTTTTCCTGAAGCAACGAAGATGTTCATATCCTTCAGGAGAAATTTTGTTGGTGTTTCTTATTAATTACGATTAAAACAAAAGGTTTCTGTTGCAGTCATCCCCTTAAGTGATATTTGTATATTAACTACTAACAGTCCTAGTTATTAACTAAAAAATCCAAATTAGATGATGTGGTCATTCCTTGTCCTGGAGGTTGATAATTCTGACTACACAGATTTGTGAAATGCTCTTATAAAAATTACAAATTTAGCAGCATAGGCTGCTCTGAAGCACTCCCTAATCCTATGGGTTGTAAATGTGGATTAATCCCCAGTGACTCCTAGGACTAGATGAGTAGATAAAAAAATATTTAGCTGTTAGAAAGTGTACCGTAGGTTTTTTCAGTGGATTGTACATGGTTCCTGGTTAGAGCCGAATGGAAGTGTCAATAATCTTTAGTGTCATGCATCTGTTTTGCAACTGTCGAAAAAGGAAAATTAAAAAAAGCTTAAAAGGAAAAAAAAAAAAAAAAAAAAAAACAGAAAAAATGAACTGTGGTAAAGAATAAGCTATTCTGGTCCCAGCCCAGTCTTCTCCACCTCTGCAGCTGGAGAATTGGGATTATTTAAGCCACCTATCTTGAAGGATTTAAACAGCTAAAATATTCTGCTTGAGCAGTAGAAATGGCTTAACATCTGCAACACATTGATGTTTTTTGTGTTAAAATTTGTCATGGAGACTTTTTAAATTTTCTAAACCCCAGCTTTCAGGCTCTTCATGTATCAAACAGGTAATACAAGTCAGTGGAGTATAAGAACCATGCTGAATGTAGCAGATTCCTTCAGTGGTATTTTGCAGTCCTTCACTTAGAGTTTGCTTTCTAAAGCAATGACCCGTGTGTTTTTATTTTAGCTGGAGTGAAAGCTAGAGAGGTTACTTTTTTATCAGATTTTACTGCTGCTCTTCAATAGGGTTTGACTAAAATGTTTCCCAGTAAATGGAGTGGTAAAGAAAACTCATAATCTTGTTGCTATTGCAGCGATGTGTGACTGAAAACTGGAGTTGCTAAACTGCAGCAAAACTGTTCAGTACTGGCAGTGACCTGCTGTGTACAGCACTGGGAGCAAACCTGTGAAGGAGTTCTCATTTGCACAATATATCAAATTATATTGTATATATAATATATCTCAAATTACTCATTTGCACAATATATCAAATACCACATTGATGGGACATGAGATTTGTTTATCTTTTAAAAATACTCCAAAGCCATTGTTAAAATACATTTAATAAAATCAGAATGGAATTGCATTCCATAGGAATAATTATTTCTGTAACAGTTCTTTACATATGCTTTTTTACTCAGTGCATAAATATTATAGGCATATAACTAATAAAATCATGCTGGTTTAGAACTCAAATAAATTACCAAATTATTTAATAAGTCATACCAATAGTTATATCCTGTCTTATTACCCTCAAAGAGCAGGAAATAGAATGAACCTTTCCATTTCAGGAACATAAAAATACATTTTTTATTCCTTGTAGTATCTTCATCATATCTCTCAGTAGGATTGTAGAAAAATTTAATATTTTGGAGACTCCTGTTCAACTCTCTCAGAACTTTAATTTTATGTGAAGTTTCCAAAATCAGTTGACTTGAGGTTTTCTGTTCATTAGTCCACCTGGAACTTAAAAATTTTTATTTTAGAAATAGCAATTCTTTTTCTGAATCTTTGCTTCAGGAAACCTCCCAGGGAATCCTCTGCATGCTCTCTGGTATCTAAGCAAAATAGTTGTTATTATTCAATATTAAGATTTGTTAAAGAACCAGCAGAAGGAATAGGTGCTGTATTTCTCAATAAAATGGCTAAAGAAAAAATGGGGAAAGTTTGCTTTGTTGCACAGGAAAATTATCTTATTGCGTTCAGTTAGGGATTTCAAATACTCCTTCATGAGGAGAGGGCATGAGACAATTTAAAGCCCAAGCCCAATTAATTTTCATCAACAGATTTTCAATCCTAGAAATGTTATTCATGAAAATTTGTTCACTTTAATTTTCGGACTTGAGAGAAAAACAAAACAAAAAGCACCTTAAATAAGCCAACTGTCAAACTTGTGGAGGTGTTGGTAACCTTGATCACTCTAGGCGACAGTTCTCAATCAAAGAGCCAATGGAATTAACAATTTTGTTTCCTTTATAAACAACTGGGACAGAGAAACCCCATTTTCTTTAGCGGGAATACTTGGATGCCCTCCAGTCAACTGGGAACAAAGAGTTTTCTGTCAGGGTCCAGGGAGCCCCCACATCTGCTTTTTAAACAGGATGGGGGGAAGGGTAAAATCCTCTCCATTTGTGACGCTAACATGGCTTTGAGAACACCTGGAATTACTGGACCCAGCATTTGAATTTTTATCTCTGGAGCTGGTTTCTAATAGATTAAATCCCTTTAGAAGCCAAGTTTCTGTGTTATGTGGGAGATTGGAGTTTGGGCAGATTTTCCACTGAAGCTCCTGAACCCTAAAGTCTGAACTCAGCCCTCTCTTGGAAAACTGTAAAATAATTTCAACAAATAACTTCTAAGGGACTGTTTAGCCTGGTTCTAGCTTTTATTAAAAAAACAAAACAACAACAACCAAACCCCAAAACAAGCGATAAAATAATAAACAAGCAAAATTTTTGAGTAGTTTTTACTGCATTTCATTGTCCACTTTATAATTTTGTAAGCAAACACATCAAATTTATGCCTTTATTTTTGTTGATTGTTTTAGTTTAGTTGATTTAATCTGTGTGAATGTTTGATGAAGCAGAGAACGTTAAACATATCACAAACACATAACACAACAAATCAGGTTGTTTAAGGAAATACTTTCTATGCTTGAAAGAGTGCTAAAAAATACCTGTGCATTTTCAGTAGAGCATGAAAGTGTTTCCTTTGATCAATGTGCAGTGAAAATGGCCCAAGAATGTCTTATTAGCAGACATCTTTTAGCGGAATGTATTTTAACAGTTTTTAAGATGAACGAAGAAATATTTTTGTAGACAATGTGTTTCTATACTTCTTCATATTAATTCATCTGTCTCTGTTTCCAACTAAATATGCTGTCAGAGAATTCTGTCAACATTTTACGTAAGTAGTGCTGTTTACTTTTATTAAATTTGGATTTGGTTCTTGTGTATCATGTCAAAAAGATTTGTTTGGTTTGGATTATTTTGTTTGTTTCACTGGCAGTGGGGAAACCATAAATGGGCTACTATGACCTGACTCTTAACACCTCTGGATTTAAGGAATAGAGCTTACAAAACTTGTCTGGAAACTTATAAAAGCTCTACTTTTATTTCAAGGATTTTTTTTTTTTTTTATCAGTGGCCTGATTGCCTGCATATGAAGTAGTGTAGAATTACTTAATATAAAAATAAAGAATCTGTTTCAGAATATATGTTGCAGTAATTTTTACAAAACGCTTGTAATAAATAAATGTGGTTATAGTCATCTTTATTTCTGGAGTTGTAAAGTTTGTAGGAAAGCTCTGAAAGGAAAGGGTCAGCAACCATAATTGAAATTAGGTGTTATTGAAACTAGTAGACATATTAATTACTACTTTTCGTGTTCATTCCTCATCATTTATGGTAACGTATAATTTTAAAAGTATATAAACTTGGTTTTGATGGTTTTAATGTTGGAAAAACCCCGCAGTTAAGGGGGTGATACAATACTTGTTGAGGGGCAATTGAGCGTGTTTATTCTTGCTGTTTCATTTTTACAGTAAATCCCAAAAATTAAGAATACTCATGGGTATTTCAGTCATCTGAGTTTCTGCAGGTTTTCTTGAGTACAAGTCTCAGTGATGTGCTCAGAGTATTAAAATTTGTTTGTATTCAGCTTTGGTTACAAAGAATGAATGTTCAGTTTCATCTGCTGTATGATTGTCATCTTAAAAAAATCTTTAAGAAGCCGCAAATTACAAAAGAGTTAATGTCTCAGGTTTTTACATCCTTCTCAGCAGAGAAGTCTGCAAAATACTGCAACTATAGCACTGAACGTATCATAAATTCAAATAAAGATAATGATAAGATTGTTTGAAGGATTAGTTTTAAATCTAAAAAAACAGAGAATACGTTAAATGTAAAAAGTTAGATGCTGGAAGGAAAATCCTGGTGACAGCATTGGTGTTAATCTGGCTGGTTCACAGTTTGCCTTTACTCCTTCTTCTGACAATCTTAATGCTGTGTAATCCTTCAGAATCTAAAACTGGCTATGTACTTCCTTTTACTGTGAAATAAAATATCACCTAGAGGTAAAAAGAAAAGAAAGAGTAACAGTTATAAACAAAACCCCCAATGTAAATAACAGATGTTTTTATAATTACTTGGGAGAAAGTATTACAATTGCTATAACTTTTTGAATAATTTGCCATTACTATGCTGTTGGCAATCTATTCAGCACTTAGAAAATTTGTTTTTCTGTTGCTGTTCTGAGAGGATTGAGTTGCACATGCAGCTAGAGGCTGCTATGCTGTTGGCTTGTTGAAATAAAGCGCATTGAAAATAATTCTAGGTGTTGGCTGTCTTAGTAGGAAAATCTCATTTTAAACATATCAATCTTTGCGAATGCTCCAGAAATAATTTTCTTATGATAGAAACTTGTTTTTAAAAAACAGTAATACCTGGCTTGAATTGATGTTTGCTATCTTTTTCAGTTAAGTATTTACAAATGGGTTTTTAAAGTAAATTTTAAGTATATTTCTGTATAGTTCTAAGAAACAGTATAAGGAAAGTATAGCAAATATGAAGCATGATTGATTGGCAGTAAGGGAAAAATAATCCTTTGAACTAGGCATTTCGTCAATATATGAGAGTAGTAAAAATGTTACATAACGTCTGTTTCTCAGATGTTAACATATGCATTGTTAATAATGGCAATGAAAAAATTTTCTTGAAGTCCTCACTGAGCTGAGAAAGTTCTGTGCTGTCCAGAGTGTACAGGGAACAAATGCAAAAATGTTTTAATCTTGTAGTTAAATGTCAGTGTACTACAAAGATTCAATAATATAAGCTTTTTGTCTCAGAAAATTATTTGTCATGTTTGGCATAAGATTTTTGTGGGGGATATATAAAAATAGATCATTACACAAATATTTTTAATTACCAGTAGTCCACATTATAATACAGAAGTCAACTAATGGTTATGCTTAACTATTACAGTGGGTTTAAGCTTGCATTTCAAGATTTTAGAGGATATAAATTTGTTTTCCTTTGCATGTGTCTAAATATCTTGGAAGCTGAAAGTAGCTTAGTTTTCTTTCAGTTGTATAATTGAACTTTTCCTTTATTGAGCCATTTTGATTCTTCTACCCTAGGGGAAAGTGTCCACCAAACAAAAAATATAATGTGTTACCTGCACACTTGAAAACGACCTGGAAATAAAGAACAGTCACGTATATTATGAATTCCCTATGTTTCTAGACAAAGAATTCATATTGTACAGTCTCTTCTTTCTTTTTCTTTGAGTTTAGGAGGCTTGCTTTTTAAAAAAATAAAGTTTCTATTAGATTTCTTTCAATTTTTATATAAAACTAATTATCAGTGCTTTTTTTCAAGCACTTTTAAGGAACATGCAAGATAAAAATACCTGCAAATTATTTTGTAACTCCTGTAACATCTGTAAAAAGTAATGACTGGAATATAGGGCGGATGAAATTACAGACATTGCAGTAATCTACCATGATACTGCAAAACTTAATTAAAAATGTAATAACTAAGCAAAAGCATGAGGATGCTTTCCCACGGTATTTAGTGCAGGAGCAGTCTGTCAGTGCCAGGATAAGAGCGGGCAGTTGCAGTAAACCTGCTGAATTACGCACCTGGCCTTAGGTGGGGGACTGCTGTCCCCTCTCCCTGCAGTGGCTCTGCTCTCCGCGCGCGTCCCGCGGCCGCCAAGGAGCCGGAGCTGTTACCCTCGGTGCCACCACGGCACCGAGAGCTGCCTGTGCCGGCCCGCTGCGCGCTCCTGACAGCAGTGGGTGCCTCCACCTCAAAGACTTTGTTGAGGATTAGAGGGCTTTAGCAAGGGTTCTGTGGTTTCATTGCTGCGAGCGTTGGAAAATGCAGTTGCAGCTTACGTGGGTAGAGGTTACAACCCGTTTTGAAAAATGAGCTACAGGAGGTCTCCATTATGCTCTGGATTAAATAATGTGAGTTCAAGCACCAAAAAGAATAAAATAAAGGTGGTGAGAACAAAGGAGAAGAATAACACTGACAAACTGGGCGCACAAACTACTGGAAGTACTTGGATTGCCTTGACACAAGAGTAAATATCTTAATAGTTATTTGCTGGTATATATTTGGCTAGTGACAAGGCTCTGCAATATCCTGCATCCTTTTAAATTTACATATTAATTAAAAATAGAACATATCATTCCCATGTGAATGAACTGGGATATTCTCTGAGTGCAGTTTAAAAGATCAGTATTAGAATTTAAGCCACAGAAAACACAGGTGCAGAGAACATAAATAAGATTGCACATGTTTTAGCCATTCCATATCATGAACTGTTTAATTATTCTTCTTTGCTTGTAATTGAATATAGCCAAACCAGGCTTGTGTTTATGACCAGCAATGGGTGGTATTTCTTACAAGGTTCCTTTATGAGATTGCTGTCTTAACTGACACTCTTGACCAAAAGTCATTTTATTACCTTTAAGCCTGTCAAGATCAGTAGGTGATTCTTTTTTCACAGCTTGATATCAGATGAGACTAGGCACATGGAAATATTATTTGTGCTAAGATGTAAATGGTTGAGTTTTATAGCAGAGAGTTAAGAAAGCTCGCAGCTTTTTCTTTTTAAATGGGCATGAAAAGCATTGATGTGCGTCATCAGTAGTAATAGTCGTCTCTAAGGAAAAAGCACCTGCCAGGAAACTTCATGGGGCAGGGAAAGACTGTCTGTGTTCACATCATGGTTTTTAGTGTAAAGCCCAGTTGGAAATATCTGAGGTTGGATGTTTTTGTTGACTTCTGCATGGCAAACTGATATGTCTGATTTGTATTCCCAGCGAATACACATCTATATCACCAAGCCTGCTTATTGTTCTCAGCAAAGGGAGACTGCATTACTTTTACATCTGGAAGAAGTAAATGTTACCATGATGGGGGCTACATGGGTTTCCTTTAGGGGTTCTGGCTCTGTTGAAGTTGCTTGGTGCATCAGTAGGATGCTGGTGGTTAGGATGACTGTATTTTCCAGTAGTCTGAAGACCTCTGGATTTCAGCTTTCTTGACAACTGGGATTATATATGGCTTTTGGTGGCCTTCTCAGGCTGCTAAAATGGCTACATATTGCTGTGAGTTTGCCCATCTTGGTCATGTAGAAACTGTTGGACGGAAAGAAAATATGAAAGAGGGGCAAAACGCCACTGACCTCTGAAGTCAGTGTCAGAATTGCAATCAACGTGTTTATTAGTAATTAAGAATTAAGACACTTCAGAAATGACCATCCCCCAAAACAGACTTGCCATCACAAAAAAGAAAAGAAAATAATTTTTCTTGAAGTTCATTACATGGAAACAACATATAGGCTTTTATACACGCTTTTTGTTTGGGGAGGAGCTAGGTTTTTTCAGGCCAGTGTTAGGCTGGAGAGAGGTTTGCAAAGAGGTCACCAAGCTGTTGGAAGAATTACTGTGACATTGCTGCAGTTAGTGGGTTTGTCATGTTGGAGCACTGGAGTGGCATTGAGGCTGGTTGATCTCTTCCAGAAACCTCTGAACTCCGGGAATAAGTTTAGAGGTGATTATAGTACGCTGTATCATTTACATAACTTATCTATCAGTAACACTTCCCATATTGTCAAGTGTGTGTATTTATATATATGCCTGCTGAAAGGATTGGGTTCAAAGGATAAACACTGACAGTGATGTGGACTCTATTTGACCTTGTCAAAAGGTAAGTACCTCCTCTTTGGTTGTACTGCTTTTCATAAAAGAAAAACCAAATGTCTGCATGAGCCATTTCTTCTTCCCCTACACAAGCTATGCAGGACTTGTAAGAAAAAGGAGCAAGTCTGATTATAACCTTAAGCTTTTGATGGCAATCTATTTTAGTTTTTGTTTATAAGCATTTTATGTCGTTAAAGACTTGACTCACATTTAGGATAAAGAGCTGAAATAACTAGGATTTGGGTCACTGTTGATAGTCAGCAATGTCTGTAAGTGTGGTTTTTCACCAGTTTTCATGCTATATTAATCACAAAGTTTGAGAGCAGTGGTGGGACCTGTCTCCTTGCCATCAGTCCTCAGCCTGTGTGCCGGATGTGTCAGCACAATGCCACTGGCAGATGGAAGAGTTGCAGTAAATACGCACAGTTATGGTTTAAGTGAAAAAGCTGTGGGAAAGGAAATACATTAATCCGCTGCGGCTGTTTTTGCTTTTATGTAAGCCTCTGTAATAAATTGTGAGACTTACCCTTTAAATTTCTAGATTCCTTTCTTGATTGGAGGAGGGAGTAGAACAAAAATTGAACTGAAGCATTAAAAACCTCCCAAAATCCAGAAACAACTGAAAATTAATTAGGTTGTGCAGGTGGAAAGAATTCCTCTTCCATGTGGCCTTTTTCTTGAACACACTTCAGGAAATCTTGGAGTAGCAGATCATAAAACACGCACTCTGGATACAAGTGCATTGTTTGTTTAGGTAGTGTTGTGGAAATGATGTTTAGGAAGTGCTTTAAAGCCAGAAAAGATCACATCCCTGAATCTGGGAAGAGATCAACTTGATGAATGATCAAGTACAAACTTGGTATTTGAAAGCATACTAAATGTTTCATCTTTTAACTCTGGGTTTTTGATACTTCCTTCCTACATAATCAGGAATTTCACTGAAAAAGTGAATCTGATCCTCTTTCTTTAGTATTTGCAGTTTTAAGAACATTTGGCATATAATTGCTCAGGCCAAAAAGGAGAAGATACTGAAAATTTTACAGAACTTTTTTTTTTTTTTAATTCAAAGGTATTAATATAGTTTTGTGTCTCAGACACCTAATTTTTGTTTTCATTCTTATGTCATTATCCTGTTACTTTTTAACTCACAACAATTTCTATATCCTGAAAGGGCCTGGTATCCTAAGAAGGAAATTTCATCTTCCATACAAGTTTGGAGGGAAATATATTTTTCTGTCCAATTTCCCCTTCTCCACTCGTTGTAAATCACCTTTGAGGTATATGAAATCTTTATTCCTTACTTTTACATTGACTCCTGCCCAGTGTGGCAGCAGTGCAGGATACCATGGTGGTTGTTCCAGTGCAGGGTCTCCAGTGTCTCCATGGGGTTCTGAGGGAGGGGTTTAGGCTCCTGCTCTCTGCAGATGCCACAGCTGCTGTTGTGGCATGTGGCACAGCTAGTTTGACTGTTTGATGTTGATGTGGGTGTTCCTGCAAAGGCTGGTGACAAGTGGCTGTGCACTGAGGACATGGGTAGCAGGAGCCTAAGCTTTCTCTGTGGAAATGCTGTTAAAATGGAATAAAATGCATGCTCAAAATGGGATAGGAGCAGCAGAGATAGACACTGATCCAAGCCTAATGTATCTGCAAGCTGTGCCGGTTGCTTTTGGTCCTTGTTGGGATGGATGAAGCTGTGGGCAGAGCTCTGTGTTGTTACATCTCAACCCATTTCTTGTGCTCAAGCCAGTTTATTTTAAGCTATCTGGAAATATCTCTATGCTGCACCATAGTGGGTAATGTATGCAAAGTCATGCATTTCAGTGCTATCAGTTGCAAATTACTCTTCTGTCACATGGAAACCTTACAAGGAAAAAAAGATAAATAGATGTAAATAGTGTAAGACTCTAAGTTAAACTGTTGCTGACTTTTAAATATTGCTCTCTTGCTTTCCAGAAACTTTTGTGGAAGCTGGAAATACTCTAGGAAAAGGTGGCCACCTAAGGACACTGCTGCATTAAGCCATGGCTTATGTATGTTCTGTTGTGTCAGTAATTTCATACCCTCCTAAGAGCTTGTCGATCTTCTTACAAGGGTTTGATGTGAACAACGTCAGGGCAGAAGCTGATGTAAAATATGTATTACACAGCCAAGTCATGCACAGTGAAATGGGTAAACCCACATGCATATGGCCTGTGGGCGCCTCCTCACTGGTTAAATGTTATTTTTGTCAGTCTCTGGTACTCTCTCATCGTACTTGTATTATCAGTTTTGTTCACCTACTTGGGACTTTTCAACACTGAAAGCGCATTGAAAAAATACAATTATTACCATAATAAGCTAAAAATCAGAAAAGCTGCATCAGAGATGATTTTTAAAAAAGTGTTAATGCAGTACATTGTGAGCAGAATAGCTTCAAGTTCAACTCTTCAAGCAGATTTTGCCCTTAGAAAAATATCCTTTCCAGAGGAAAATTTTGTATTGACAGCACTAGCTCTGATGCAGATGGGGCACCTAATTCTCTTGTGAAGGAGACATTGTAGCCATGTAAAAAGGAGAAGATGCAGATGTTTTCCTTGTTCAGATCCTCTCCTCAGTTAATGCCATACTATGCACCATGTGTGCACTGTGTCATGTGGATCCTGCAGTTCTCAGCAAGTCTTTCTTTAAACATACGCTGCAGCATTCCAGAGCTCTGGTAACATGGATCCCCATCACAACCTTTCTCCTTCATGCGTCTTTTCTAGTGCTTGACCCGTGCCAGATACAGAAGTATCTTAGGAATTAAGTTTTACAGACTAATTTCCCTTGCTGCTTGTTTTCTCATGTAAGACATTTTTCCTTTCTTGCACGAGTTGCATTTATTTGTTGTTAGATAAAGGGTACAATATTTTGTTCACAACCACAGAATTGCAATCTGAAATTTCATTAATGTTTGCACAACTTTCTGCCACCTTTGCATTTTAAGAAACAAAATGTGAATCTCTTTTACCCCACAATTGGACAGACTCCTTTTCTTCTTAAGTGTTTAATTGTTCTGTGACTTGTCAAAGTGAATTATCCCAGATGTTTCCATCCTACTAGAGTAGGGAAGAAGTTTTCTCGATCTCAGGAAAACAGACTGAAGAGCAGCCTAATGTTTTGTTCAGCAGTAAACCACGGCTTCCAGCCTCTTGTCTGAGTGCCTTGTCATCCGTGTCCCTAATGGAAATATCCACTGGATATGTGGAGACTGAAAGGAAGGATTATACCGTGTTACTGAGTCTATTTCAGCATAAAGGAAACAAACTTCTCAGCTGGGGGAATGAATTCCTCAGTCAGTTGTATTTTAGAAATAACATTCTATTTAATTACTTTAAAACATTTTTAAAGTACCTTTTGTTGCATCAGAGGATGATCCTCTCTTTCTGATAAATGTCCCTACACAGACTATCAAAGGCTGTGACATTCCTCTTACCCCATCCTGATAATCCGAAAATCTTCTATGCTGGAGCATCTGTTCCAGGGCAGTAACATAGGAGCATCAGATAAATTCTGTGGTTTGTTCCCTGGTGGATACATTTGCCAACAAGTTATAAAATAAGATTGTGTGAGAAAAAGGCATTACACCTAATCCTAATGGGATCTCTTCCCTAGGAATAAGAAAATTAGAAATATGTTAATGACAGTGCATAAAGGTATTGATGACTAGAAGAATGGGACTGACTCTTGATGTAATTATGTTACCTAAAAAAAAATCTTACACTAATCTTCAGAAAGTATTGTAAGGCCACTGCTTAATCCCTGTATATTATATCAGAATCCTAGGTCTGCTGCACTTGAGCTGGAGAGCTCCATTCTCCTGGGCTTGTAGCAGCTTTTCTGCTTCTCTTGGGCTGTCCTGAAATTTGCGGCCTCCTTGCATGATGGAATAAACCTTCTAAATTTGGGAGTCATCTGTTGTTTTGTTTTCCAAAATACCTCATTCCTCTACCATAGTTTTAATTCTAGTTTTAGTTTTTTTTTTTTTTTTATATGAACATGTGGGAGTAGCACTCTTTTTCTGATCCTACCCCAAAAGCTGCAGGAGCTGTGCATGTTCACCTGCATAGCACTGAATCCCCTTTATCTTTAGCCGAGCAAAAAGCTTGAAAATGAGCTTGAGGGGACAAAAGAGACAGGGGTCTGATGTTCAGGACATACAGATTACCCTACACATGCAAGGGTCACATTGCCAAGAGAGCTTTTAATCTCTCAGATATCATGAGAGTCTGAGATGTACATCAGCCAGTTGAACATAATCTTTAAACAGCCAATTTCAGCTTCTTACTGTTGGTTATCTTGGTGTATTTTAGCATGTTCATCAGAGGGCTGTGAGGCTTTCAGCCTTCCTCTGAAGAACTGACAAATTATTGCTGACAAATGCGACAGAAGGTTTGTTCATCAGTAAGTGAATATTCATGGTAATGAATGACATTAAGTATGCTGATTAAATAGTAGTGGCAATCAGCAAGTTCTAACAAAATTAGCACAAAGTGCCCTGTTTTTTCTCTTGATGAATCAGATCTCTGAAAACTCAATCAGTTAGAATTCAGTCTCTTTCTAAAGAGTTTCCCTGATTGTTTATGGAGGCGTACTCAAGGCATCAGTGACATCTTGTCCTTGTTCACCTCCGCTCCTCTCTATTAGTCTTTAGAAGCTCTCCAGAGCCCCAGACATTGCACTTCAGGGGATTATTCGAGCGTGCTGGAATGCAAAGTGACCTTTGCTATTAACCAATGCTATGGAGATCAGTGGAAATGCAGCAGAATATCCCAGTGGTAAATCTGGCATCCTTAATTTCAGTTGCGTGTTGTTTTTCTAAATCACTTGTGCAACCAGGCTGAAGTTTGGGCTCCATGTGGCTCAGCAGTGTAAACTAATTCATTAACTATTGAACAAGTGTTACTTTTCAAAGTCATCTGCAGTTCAAGCTGCATTGTCAGGAATATGGATTTTGAACATGCTTAATGGCATCAACAGGCAATTGAATGAAATGGCTTAAAATTTAATTCACTTTAAAGATTTTTGTAACAAATTTGACACCCCACACAAAAGCTTCATAGCACCAAAGTATGTGGCAGTGATGCAGAATGAAATGTAATGTTGTTGCAAAAATCCAAAGTGTTTGCCAGGGAGCAGAGAGCTATAATCTTCACAGAAGAGAGATGATAAATTGTTAATTTATTTATTGTTCCAGCTGCTACTACGAGCAAACATCAGATTATTTTGAGAAGTACATATGTATGTGAATATTTGTAATAAATAATTTCTCCCACATTCCATTCCAGGGCAAGATTATTATAATAATCTTGGCACAGAATGTGAAATCATTTAGAAGATAAAGCCAGTGCAAAATGTGTCAGCTTGCTTGTTAAATCAGTGTTCCTCTATTAAAAAACACAGCAAGTATTGTGTGATCTTAACTAATGGGCTGCTTCTTGTAAGCATTTAAGATACAAAATTTCTGACTAAAAATTATTTTTTAATTATCAAATGAACCAAGTAGGAGCTTCCTGTTTTAGAGAGACACTGGCTCTGAATCTGTTGCTGCATTTCAACTGAGGTCTTTGAGTTGCTTTGGCCTTTTGCTCAGGAGGCTGAGCTGGAGAAGTTCTTTACAAAGAATCAGGAGTTCCTGACAGTTTCAGCAGCTTGTGCCTGAGTTCCATCCTGCATCCAGCCTGGGATGGAGCCAGGAGTGGAGCCAGTGCTTCAAGTTCCTGCTTCCACAAATGCAAAACACAGTCATGCACTGCCCAGCACCTTACCAAGATCCAGGAGACTGGCCCCAAAAGCCCTGTCCACAGCCACCTCTCCTAGGGCGTGCCAGGTTGGTGGTTGATGGTGGAGAAGCAGAAGCCCAACCTCGCAGACCGTACTGGTATGGCAGGAAACCCCAGGAGACCTGCCAGGGTTGTCTTGCCCAGTACTTTTGCAAAGAATATTTTGATTGTAAATGAATTAAGGACTTAGAGGTAACATTTTTAAAGTCATGAGTATATAGTTAAAAGAGTTTCTTATTTTTGGAAATAAACAGAAATCTTTCTCTTGACTTCATCGATGTTTGGAATAACATCAGGATAGTTGTTTTTAATTGCTCTGAGTATACTAAGGACTGACGTTGAGGAGGTCATGGTAGTTATTTACATGATAGATAATAATTCACTGTGTAAAATTATTAGTGTTAGTATTCATCTAGGCATGACAAGTGACACAGACTAAGCTTGGGTTCTCATGGACATTAATTGCAAGAAGACTTGTGTTCACTCAAATAACAGAGGAGAATTCATCCAGAATAACTTGTATGGTGAAGTGGAGTTGGTGAGGAATGGAGTGATCGTTCTGTTTTGAAAGTCAGATTTTGGATTTGTTTTCTGTGCTTAGAGAGTAGATTCCAGGTGATGCTGTGCACCTGGTTTAGACACAAGATGATCTATGTATTATTTTTCATTAATTGATTATAAAGAGGAGAAAAAATGGGAATCTGTTTTGACTTAAAAAGCTCTATTCTGTTCATTAGGCTTACAAAAAAAAGTACTAAACTTGTTTTTGCTTCTTGTGGTAAGAAGTCATAGAGAAATGTTACACTATTCCCCATCTAGGCAATCCAAAATCCAAATTATAAGCATCATGTGACTTTATTTGTTGACCACCAGTTTTATCTGTTGACTGTAGAGGAAACCAGGGCTGATTACAAATCTAAGCTTATCATATTTGCATTGCAGTAGGCAAATATAATAATGCAGTATTCCCAGGGAGAACTTCCTTGATTTGAAAAAACATTAATTCATTTTTCCATCCTTTGCATTGTTACAGAGCTGAACTGTAGAGCAGCTTTTCTGCAGTCACTGTTTAATGGAGCAGAAAAGAGCCACCATAGAGCAACTGAGTCCTGATCCTGTAAATCACTACCTCTGATCAAATTCTTGTATTTGCCCAAACCTGATCAATTAAGATCTTGTTGCTCTTTGCAACTTCCTTCAGCCTCCTACCCTGAGCAGTCAGCAAGAGAGAGGTGGGCCAGGAGACTCTTTTACAAACATCTTCATAAGTTTTCCATAGGGACATGGAGTGACAATGGCAGACAACAGGAAACTAATACAAACATAATAGGTAATGAGGCAGTAGAGGAGATAATTGACAATATTGTGCAAAGTAAGTGGCTTTGCATTTCATATCTGAATATTTCACATGGACTTATAATTACCTGCAAGATTAATCTGAGATTAAATAATACTGAAATTAATGAAATGTGAAGTAGCATATGCAGTTCTCAGGTCCGAGTTCTCAAGTTCTTTCCACTATCTTCTGTAGATGGGCTTGTTTTGCTTGCCAGATAATTTGCCTGATATTTCTGGGAGGTTTTCTGAGGATTTTGGCCCTGCATTTCCACCTCGTGCTCCCCATTTGATGATTTGAGCAGCATGAAAAGCCTGTAAGTCTGAGGGCAGCAAGTGCCCTGTATGTTTCCAGAGGATGGAAAGACACACTTGCGAGACACCACAAAGGTCACTGCTGCAGTGTGCA
The DNA here is from genome assembly GCA_030060385.1 of Muscicapa striata striata. Lineage (NCBI taxonomy): Eukaryota > Metazoa > Chordata > Aves > Passeriformes > Muscicapidae > Muscicapa > Muscicapa striata. The sequence continues at coordinate 3,252,621 of JAREIS010000023.1, read as the reverse complement.
TTCAGGAGCTTTATGACTGATAGAGAAGGGTTAAATATATTTGCCTGTTGGAGAGTAATACACAGTTGTCACTGATCATAAATAACCTAAACTGCAAGTGGTCTTTGGTAACGACAAATGCAGACTTTATGACCTATGTTCAAGCTAGTAAACACTTCGGTGCATCTCTGTCCTAGTTGGGCTAAAAATAGCCCCTAACCCCAGTGAAATCTACTTTAAGGATTTCTGTGTTTAAATAACATTTGTGTTTTACTATCTGCACTGCAAGAGAGAATGAGTAAGAGGCCATGAACAAAATAAGAAAAATCCTTACGGAAAATAAGAAAAATTTAGGAGAGGAGTGGTTACAACAGCCCTGTGTGAAGGCTGAAGGCCAACATTATAAAGATGTGTTTAGATTTGTGTTTCAAAATTATGGCAGTGCTGGAAGCAAGGAAGCAATATCCTTGCAACATCTGTAAAATCTCAATCAGCGAGACTGCCATTTGTTTGAAATTGTTTCTCTGTGTTTATATTAATTTTATGCTGCAGGATAGTTATTTTTATATTATCATTATTCCAATTTAATGATTAGAAATCAGGACTTCTGCATATAGTTATGAATTGTAGCTGCAAGACAAAGAAATGCGACAAATCTTAGAATAGATAGGCTGTCCACCTTTCCTGGCACATTTCTGGAATTTGCAGTTATTTAACCTGTGCATTGTTTCAAACAGTAGCTACCTAAGCTTCAGTGAGCAATAAACCTCTCTACAGCAGAGCAGTATTGATTTAATTTGTAGAGGGCTTACTGAAGTCATGTGTGTACACCTCCTGCTAGTTAAGCATGCATGCTAATCTGATTTATTTAAGAAAATTATGGAGAGGCAAGACCAGCAATAGAAATCTTCAATGTGGTAAATTCAGATTGAAGTGATTTCTCAAGCTCTTACAGTGTTGCAAGATTGGAGGGAGCTGAAGAGCAAGAATTGATTCTGTATACTTTTGCATAGTACATACCAAAACCTCTGCATTTTGCTGTTGCCGGGCAGTGAGATATGATTAAATATTTTGCCTGGAATCTGTTTTATAATGTCACTGGAAAGTGCTGTCCCCGTGCAAGCAGGGTGTTAGTGGAAAGGGTGGGATTCACTTGCATCATTCTTCAGCAACATCTTGAGGCTGCTGCTTATCCCCTGGTGGGAGTGGGAATGAAGAAGGAAAGTTACTAAAGATCAGCATGAAAAAGTGCTAAGAGTATTTTCAAAGAGTTTTTTTGTTTTGGTTTGTTGTTGTTTTGGGCTTATTATTATTATTATTATTATTATTATTATTATTATTATTATTACTATTACTATTATTATTAATTAATATTTATCAAATTGTTTGTCCTGACAGGCAGGTTTGTCTACACACAATGCCTTATTCTGAAAACTGTGTAGCTGCTAAACTGACATTTTATTCATTCCAGTGCCCAGCAGAAGTGAATCCATGCTGTCCCTTTTAATTAATGGCATAGGATGCCAGTAGTTTTGGACAAATGTGGTCCACTGTCCTGTGGATCTCAGTAATCTATGCCTACCTTCATCCAGGAAGCTAAGTCATTATTTTAGAAAAGCAGAAGAATAATAAAAGTTTGTATAGAGTTAATTTATGTCAGATATGATTCACAGTGCCTTTTTCTGAAAGCATGTGTGCACGTCTGCTCCAAGAAGGACCTGTAAGACAGGTTGTGGTAATAAAATTATTCCTGTCTTTTTATCTTTGCAGGGTCTGGCTCTAGGTATTGAACTACTAACAAATGTGTTTAAAATAACCCAAAGAAAGAAGGAAGAAGGGAAGCAGAGCATTTCTATTGTAAGGTTGGCTACAGAGAATTTTTTTTAAGGGTTACTCATAAAATTGTGGCACACAGAGTATTTTCTCTTTCTATAACCAGTCGGAATGGGAAAATGGAAAGAGAGAAAAAGGTTACTTGCATACATTCTTGGATTTATGTTTTTCTGATGTACTGAGTTAGGTTCTGTGCTCTGCATCTTGTAACAATCACCCACTGCCCTTCATGTAGGAATGTGCAGCCCAGTTCTGCCAGATCTGTCTTGACTCCTGGGAAGTAATAAACAATTTGCACATCCACACGTAAATGTCACAAACTGCAAATTGCACAGGGCAAATGAATCCCTTATTGCGTCTGTTTCTGTGAAAGGTTTGATATTCGTGTTTATTTATATCCTGCAGTCCTTGCCAAATATATGATGTAATTTCCTAACTTGTGGCCTCATGACTTACTGATGTTATTCCATTTCAGAAATAGCATGAATGAAATACAAACTTTGTACACCCAAAAGAAATCTTGTCTCGTCTGCTTCTCCCACCTGTCATTTCTCTGTATCTATAGAAGATGCTGCTGCCATTGCTGGCTTCAGAGATCATGTGGTGAGCTGCTGCTCCAAGGACAGTTCCTGTATAAATCATTCTGTGAGGAATACAGAATCCCTTTTCCCTTTTGTGCATAAATATATTTATTGTAGCTTCAAGGTTCAAATACATCCCAAGACACTGGTGCATATGGTTTCATCCATTTACATGTGTATTTAAATCGGTGCAATAGCCTCCCATTTCTTCAGTTGAAGGGCTTACGCAATTTTAAATCCACTGCCCTTGTAAAAACAATAATTTTATGGTTTATAGCTGTGTGGCGTGTGTACAGTAGGCTAAGCTGATTGGTAACACCAAGGTTTCCCGTGAAGCTGGTGGGATTGACAGCCACAGCTTGAAGATGAAGACAGATGGAAATCTGCTGTGTCTGCAGGCCGTCATGCCCAGCAAGTCTTAAGGCTGCAGCTATGTGAGCACCAGTCACATAGCAAAGCCAAGGCCCCAAACCCCTGGTCCCTGCAACTGGTGTGATATGGAGGAATGAAAACAGCTTTCCCTAAACGCATTTTGTTGTTAAGCTTCTTGGCTTGCTGCTTTTGGAGAGCTAATGTTGATTCTAAGACAAGCCACGATTAGTGCAGCAATCCCATGGAGGTGAGGAGTTAATCTGGGTGTATTTCTCATGCTTTCCCCAGTGAAGTTCTAAACAGCATCTACTTCACTTGTTTTGTTGATGCATTTGCTGAGTATATGTCAGGTAAAACTGCTGTCACTTGACATTGCTTGTGTGGAATAACTGTTCCCTCCATCTGTGAGCTGGGCCAGGGCAGGCAAAAGGGTTAGTCAATAGTTGGATTTGGTCTTGTATTGTGCTTGTCTCTTCTGGGGTGCTGGGATCTAAATGCCAGTTTTAATCCCTATGAAGAAATTTTTCTTTACTTCTGTGTATCTTTTATTACAGATAACTAGAAGTAACGCGTTTTTTTAACCAAATATAGAAAAAAATTTGTTTTGTGCCCATGTTCTGCAAGAACATTTAGAAAAATACGTTGTTCTCATTTTCCTTTACATTTCATGTATTTTTGTTTTTATTGTTTCCTTTTCACCAGTTTTAAATCCAAGTATGTCAATAGGAAGTATGCATTGAATTTCTTTATGTTGCATCTTTTTTTATTTTATCATGCAGATGTAGTTACAGTAAGTATGAAAGAGTGTGATACAATTATTACCTTCACACAATAATATCCATGTTTTGGTAGCTAGCTTTAGTCTCTCCATCATCATTTAATTTTAGGTTTGCAGTTTGGACTTTCTTGGTTTTTACTCTTACCTGTACAAAATGTCTTTAGATGTAGTTAAGAAAAACAGTCCTGGTTTTCGTTTTAGTTCAGAGCTATAACCAGAAGATAATTGTCAGGAGAAAGAAAGAAAAACATGCAGCACCTTAAGAGGTGTTTCCTTATAAACCAGTAGAACTTATCCTAATAGTAGAGCCCAAGCACAAGTCTGGGCTGTGCTCCAGGGAGCTGCAGAACTTTCTGCATGCAGCAGCCTGTACCTCACAAACTGGAAGGCAAAGCATGTCTGACATTCAAGAAGCACATATAAAGGCATTGAATTAACATTTAATTTACTGCATTGGGTGTTATTGCTAAGTCAAATGTACAAACCGAGCTCAGCTTGCAGTGAACAGATTGATACAAAATATGTGAGAGAGAAATTGCTCACATAGCTCTGATGGGCTGTGGGAGACCAGCAGGAGGGAACTGATATTCTTAGTGATTTTAAGAAATGTGTATTGCTAGACCCTCAGGGAACTCCTTGTGTGATGAGGTTCATAAAACTCATGGGATACTTCAGTGGCTGAACCAGTGCCAGGCCAGGCTACTGTGACTGAACAGCAGCTTTGAGCACTCAATGCAACTTTTGCAAGAGATCTCACCGGCCCCAGTAGAAGCAGGTTTACAGAGCTCTGTCACTGTGCTTTCTGGTCCCTGCCTTGCTACATGGTGCCTGTTCACTTACCATATTTTCAAATGCCCTGGTAGTGCATGTGTGCAGTTGTAGTGCAATGGAAAACTGGTAGTGCAATGCAGTTTGCAGGGGGTGTGCTCTGTGACTTCCCTCTCTGCTCATGTGCTCATTCAGACTCTTAGAAAGGATGAACACAGAAAAAAGAAATGAAGCTGGATGTTATAGTATTAAAGAATTGATGAGTAACTCATATGCACTGAGTTTTGACTACATAAGGATGAATTTGATAAGCAAGGTCTGGAAAAGAATCCATTAAATAAAGCCAGAGACCAATAGGAGCTAGTCATAGCTCCTTGGTACTCATTGGTAGTGTGAAGCTCCACGGGCAGTATGTAGGAGGAGAAGGAAAGCAGATATGGAATATTTAAAAATGGGCCATTCAATGTGCCAGAGATGTGATGCAGCCAATAATAACTCATTTAGCATTGCTAAAAACAGATAATAATCTTTTAATGCAAAAACCACAGCACGCAATACCAGCTGAACCCATTTCAGACGTCATGAACAGGGATGCAGATGAATTGATCAAGGGACTGAGATTTGGTGGTTGCCTAGGGACCAGTGAGCCTGACCTACTTCCCAGAGAAGAGGTATATGCTTGTTTGGAGGGCTAACATGCTGATGTGGCATTTCAGAAATGCTGAATTTCATCACTCTGGGGAAAAATCTTCCGAGCAAACTTGATTGAGAAGAAAAAATTAGAAGTGACTAAATTAAATTGGGGTTTTGTAAAAAAACCTTGCAGAATATTTACTGTACTCTTCATACTCAATCACAGAAAAATCAACAGGGATATTCTCTCTGGGAAGTTTGAAATAAAATCTATGGCTGATGGAAGAATTTAGTTGTTTCAGGAGAATGACACTAGAAAGGACTAAGACCAAGTTCCGAGATAAAGACTATAAAGGAGTTAGAATTGATGCAAAAAAAAAGCAGAACTGTTCAAGAAATATCTTGCTTTCCAATAAATACTTCATTTCTCTTTGGAAAAGAGCAGGATAACCTTGTTGTATCAAATCAGAAGGATACAGTACACTGAAGTCAATATTTAGTGAGAATATGGTAATGTTTTTCCTAGTAGAACTGCACTAAAAATCAACCCATCTGGTTACTGGCACCAATCAATCTGAAGAGTTGGATCCAGAAGTTCCCAGACATTTTTGCCCTGGGAATTTAATTTAAAAATCATGGAATGTGGAAATAATTTCAAACTGAGGAAGAAGGGATAAGCACTGGAAAATGATGATTGGAATGATTTGTGTAGCTCTAGTGGGTTAGTCTGGTACAAGCAAGGAACAATATTACAGGAATTTTTGAGGTGAATACAATTGATGAAGACTGAGGAGGTTAGAAGTATAGTTGCTTCAGTCAGTGTCATCTTCTGTTAAAAGGAGTTAGCTGACTTCTTTTCTCCCCACCATTTTTAGTTTTGTTTGATAAAGGTTTGTATATATAGTGAGATTTCATGTTTGCCGTGTGTTTTGCTTCATATCTCCCAGGCCTTTTATTTTTAGGGAAGAACCACATTATCTGTACAGCAACATCTTACTGTATTAAAAGCCCCAAACTTTGAAATGTCTGAGAACCATTTGCAGTAGTGAATTTCCTTCAAATAGGGATCTTTGCATAGACACTTGGAAACAATCTTATTCAGCAATTCCACCAACAGTGTGGAGGAAACCTAGATGCTGTTCACTAGAAGCATAAAAATTCCTGCAGTTTTGAATAACAGTAAGACTGTAACCTCAGTTTGTGCAGCAAGCTGGGCCCTTGTTAACACAGTATGTTCTAAAGCCAAATCCAAAGTAGTAAGTTCAGAAAATGATATTTGAGATAAAATTCCATTGCAACAATAAGGGAAAATGGATCAGAGTGGTGTTTTGAAGAAAGTCTTGTTTCCATGCAAATACATGTTACTGGGTTAACAAGGTGAAGCCTCCCAGGCTGTGGCATAGAGGGTAATGTGAGGTGAGCCAGTAGCATGTCCAGACTTGAACTTTGCAAACCTGTGATTTTATGCAGCAAAAAAGAGGAGGAGTGGAAAAGGCAGTATCAGTATTGAACCAAAATTTGCAAAAGAGGAAGATTGAAGAAGCAGTTTTCAGGTAAAGACAGGAACTCAAGTTGCATTTATTCAGTAGGGAGGCAATGAAAGGATTAAAAAGCATTTGCCCCCGCCTCCACTTTGATTTCTGGATCATGAGCAAACATTTTTGCTAAAATAGTTTTTCTGTTCCTATTTGTGTCATGTAAATAATCTGATCACCAGGAATCAGCTGTGAGTACTGGCTCCTCATACCACAGCCTCATTTCCTTTTGTGTTGCCCATACCTGTGCCAGAACTAAAACCAAGACAGGGTTGAGATAAACCTGATTTGTCTGTCTTGCTACAGCAGACTGAGCACCATGTGAGGAATGCTGAGATCTTTCATGGTTCAGGTATGCTGGTCTCCAAGCTCTCAGACAGGGGATAACTAGCAGTGTTTTGATGATGCCATAAATAGGGTTGTCCACATGCTAGTGAGCAGCCTGTGATGGGCTGTGATAAAGGTCACAAGTGTGTGAGCGTCTGCTTCTTGTGTCTTCACTGTGGCAGTATCAAAGTATTGTCTAAAATTCTCTCTCAGGCTGAAGATATTTTGGCTCTGTAGGGGCATTGTCCACTGGACAAGTGGACATCCTGTAAATACTGCATATGACTGAACTGTTGGGTGTTTTCTTTGATGTGGAGGAGGCTCATGACTTACTAGAGTGTGATGAGATGTTTATCCAGCTCATTTTGTCCATACTGAAAGATTATCTTCTCCAAAGTGAGTGTGTACATGTCACCACAAGGATTTTTGTTTTCTTTTCCTGGATACTTTATCCTATGGTGAGGGTAAAGCAAGTGCTTCTTTGCAATGAATGTGTAAATATAATTTCATACTACAGAACTTCACTGATGTGTAGTATCTGGGGCCTAAACTAACTGAAGAATTCTGGTACTGCTTATAATGGAAGCAGCAGAAATGGTTGATTGATTTATTCCACTGCCTTAAATCCCTTAATAACCCACTGAAAGTTAGTCATATCCTTCAGTGGCCTGGAAGAATTAGTGGGTAAGAAAAGAGTGACATTATTGGGTTTTTTAAATTATAGTATATTACAGCCTTTTCTTCAGCAAGCTTTTAGCTCTAATCATGGGTGATAATACCATTTTGACGATACTAGATTGTCTTATGAGGGGACTTTATAAAAATTTGACAAGGAAATCTTAAGTTTGTGGCCCTATTAGGTGTCCAGTTCAGCATTTGAGAAGGGAGATGTTTGTAAGCTGTGAAACATAAGATTACAGTTGATAAGGTTCCTCTGTCCTTCACCTAAATCAAGTTACATTGGGCTGAATTAGTCTTGGGCTGAAATTGCTCTGGTATTGTAGAGGATCCTGTGCTTTTGCTGAGGATGTAGATGTTGTGAAATAGTGTGAAGCCAGTAGGCTTTGCCCTGGGGCTGGGAGGTGAAGCATTTGCTGTTGATCGACCAAAGAGGTAAATTTTAATTCAGAGCATTGGGACCTTTCACAGGTACAACCTCCATGTTCTTGTAAGGCTTCTTGAAAACACTAAGATTTTTTTGCATACCCCAGTAGATTGGTAGATTTAAAGCAGATTCTTCCTCTTTCTTCTTCTAACAATGCTGTGAATATCTAACGGAAAATTTCCTCTTAACTTTTTTTCCTGGGTTCAAGCAGTTTCAGGCTGAGCAGATACTGCATTTCATCCAGCTCATCTGTGTGGTGACTGGTGTTCATAGGCAGCTTTCTCTTTGCCTTATGTTTCTGCAGCAAATGGCTGCTAGGCCTCCCTGATGGGGTCTTTTAAAAAGTAGAAAAGATCAAATATGTGTACAGAATACTTCAAAATTACAAGAGAAATGAATCTATAACATTATTCTGTTGAAGAAAAGTTGTATTGTTGGTAAGCACTCCCCACTCCCTGCAAGGAAGTCCCACGCTGGAACAGAAGGGTACAAGGGCAGTATTGTTTGTGAGTCCTGGCATACATCTCTGTCCTTGCTGCCCCAGCACACTGGAGCAATGCAGAGGCAATTGCTTTAGTGCAGCAGGCAAATTGCTTTGTGCAAGCAATTCAGCTGCTGCTCATGAGAAACAGAGCTGCAGGAGCTGTTTGACTGACTTTCATATAAATGAAGCGTGATCAGAAGACATTTCTGGTGGAGTTTTGAGTCCCAAAGATTTCACACTTCTGCACTGCCCTGTGCAGATGCCAGGGTACTGATCTTGAATACTATCCCAGAATTCCAGAGAGTCAGTGTTCAAGTGCTGGATGCAAGCTAAGAGACCTCTACAGATGGTTGCAAGGTGTTTTTTTAAAACACTTTTGGGAATGTGAGAGCTGGCACCAAAATTATTTTGGAATGCAGTCCGTCAGAAAGATGTGATATAAACCAGATTTCTGTGCACTGTTACAAGTTAGTACAATATCAATCTGGTTGAATTAGTATTACCATTAATTTGTAAAGAGAAATTGCTTTATGGCTTCTCATTGATTTTTATGGAAGTCTCTGAAACACAGCAAGGCATAAAAATATTTTTGGAGATGAGCTGAATTTACACTGGAAGAGAGGGCACTTACAGGGCTGCCTTCCTCACTAGTGGGAATTTTACAATTTCACTGGAAAAATGGCCACTTAACTGACTGTGTACCTGATCAAAATGCTTGTCTAGCAAATCTTCATTCATTTTGATGGTGATCCAAGAGCCAAGGCAGGGAACTGAGAATACCTCTACCAATTCATGTTCTGGGTAAAACCCTCTATGAAAACCATTTCTTGGCTCAATTTTTATAGCTTCATATGTCCATAAATTACTAGACATATCCGAGTAGCTGTAAAATTATTTAGCAAATGTGCCTTTTGTGAACTGGGACATAAAGTGTTTTAAAACTTGGAACGCCATCATTGGTAGAAGAGGTTAGATTATGAACATTAGAGAACTTAAGGTAGATTCAGAGTTTTGCAGGAAGAGGATGCTCTTCTATGGCAGAAAATCCAAATCGAGATGTATTTCTGTGCCCCAAAGTGTCATCCAAATCACATGCTGCAGCTTGTCTCTTTCCGGTAATGATGTTTGACATATTGTCAGCAACACCGAGTATGTTTTTCCCTTCCTCACTCTGTGTGTGTCAACACATTTACAGCTGTGATTAAGAATCCTCTGTTTAATGTTTCATAAATTTTTGGATTACCTTACACTGAAATAAGCCAGTCTTCATCTGAGAGCACTAAACTGCATGTACATCCCATTGCTTTTCCAAAATAACTCTTGAGAATGAACCATGTGTGAAATAATAGAATCATGTGTGTACACGTAGGGAAGAGGTTGGTGAGAAAGCTGAAGTCGTGCAGCTGAATGGGAGTTCATTTCTACAGTATCTTGAAAAATGTCATAAATGTATTCACAAATTGTTTAAATTCTTAGGGGAGGCCAGAGGGTTTCTAACATGGCATGTGAAGATTTACTGCCATCTACTGTGCAGTTGAACAACGTTTATGTGTTACAGATAAAACAAAAGGAATGAATTGGGCTAGTGTGCATTTTTGGAAGGAGGACGCGGGTTAGGATTTAAGCTATTATCCCAAACAGATTGTGGGGTTTGAAGTTCTGCCTGAGCAAGCGCAGGGCAGTGGTGCAGAGCAGAATCCAGTGCATCAACTTTCAGACTCCGTGTGTGACCAAGTGGCCAGGCAGAACCCTGGGCTCTCCCACCAGGCATTGAAGCTATAGATCCCAGGAATTTCTTTAAAGATGCCCTTCAAGTGTTAGAAGAACCTACAGCTGTTTCCAATGGATCTGACTTTTACTATCTTCGTAAGGTAGGTACTTATTCCTAAAAACCCTACTGAAGGTGATGCCTCTTAGCATATCTGTACCAAATAGACTCTGAACCAGAGATAGGGATTTTTTAAACCACAGGTGGGGTGGTTAAATTCCTTAAAATTTCTTCATGTTTTGTTAAGGTAAAAGGCAAAATGCTGAATGAGAAATAGCTGAAGTGTCTCAATGCTCTGGCAGGGAGGGAAACCTAGTAAGTAGATTTTTGTTAGTTACTGCCCTCCCACCTGTAATAAGGAGATTTTGAGCTTCTCTCACGAATGTTTTGGCATGATATGTGTCTTTTTACTCCAATATAAATATCTAAACTGAACAGACTTCTGAGCACTTGCATTCTGCATCTGGAGCTGTAGGTCCCTTCATGTGGGCCAGGGTTGCAGCCCTTCAGATTACTGAATTCCTGTGCCACTCTCAGGCCAGGTGTCTGCCTCCTTAAAACTGGTTCTGGTTCTGCCCTTCCTTCTGTTCATGCAGGCTTGTTCCAAAATTTGGAAGATGCTGGTTAGGTGTCTATGCCAGCTGCTGAATCCATACCAACTTGGCAGTGGAGGGAAGCCAGTGGGTGTTTAGATGTGGATGCTGCCATTCAGATTTTCCAGGATCATTATTGTGCTTCAAGCTTTTGGTAAGAGAGACATTAAATGATCCTCCAGCAACTGTCCATCTTTTCCTTACATCAAAAACATGCATTTCTTTTAAAAATTAATTAAGCCTACAATTAGAATTGCAATTTAATGCAGTTCTAGACAATGAGGAATCTGTAGTGAACTGATCAAGAAACTCAGGCTGTTGTTAAATCCTTTAATGTCTCAAGCAGAAAAGTCCCAGGCCTTCTTTACATGTCTTCACCTATTTAGATTCAATGTTATTTGGGATGAAAACTTAACACTGAGTTTAATATATAGAAAAAAAACCCATGTAGGTTTATATTCCTGTAGTGGAAGGAATCATTTAAGGAAATATTCAGAAGGCTTCTTCTACCTTTTGCTTCTTGCAAGATTGTATTTTTTTCTGAAAAATTCTTACATTTGAGCTTGCAAATGAGCTGTACCTCAGTGCTGTACCTTGTAGTGTTTTGGCAGTGTGAGGAGTTTTAATTTTCTGCTGTATCATTTTATTCTACTATAGGATCAGTGGTGCTGGTCTTATTACAGCTGTGTACAACCACAACACTATTGCATCTAGTTTTATGTCCTTCACTGTAACAGTGAGTAAATTCTGATATTAATAATGCTAATTGTATCAGGAAGGAAAACAAACAGGGATGGCACTAGGGAGGAATCCTTTTTCACATTTTCAAGGCATCATTACAATCATCTGAAATTTCTTATTAAAACATCTGAAAAAAATTGCATCTCTCTCCTCTCACCCTTTCTACCATGTTGTGTTATTTATTTGTCATAAGTTTTCTAGAAGTTTGCTACAATTAGGGAAGATTTCCAGAAGGATAAAATTATTTGATCTAACTGAGGCTGTTCCCATCTTCCTATAGAGAGCTGAATGATGTGGATGTGATATTTGTAGTCCTGTTGCTGAATCTCTGACAGATACTTATGGCTGTCAGTTGTTGGTTTAATTTCTCTGAACTCACTATTAAACTTCTTTATAGATGACCCCTGAGGCCTGTATGTAAAGTATGTTAAAGCATCCCACTGCTTATAGAAAACAGATCCTGGGAGACTGATGACACATTCAGATCGTTGTGAATCGTGATGTAGAAAAGTAGATTTTTCTGGATTGCTTTTGAGAATTCTGCTCAGCTTTATCATAATTAAGGCTTTTCACTGTCCTGTTGAAGTTCAGTGTGAAACTACACAATAGCTAGTATATTATTAATACTGTTTGCTCTTGCTCCATCAAAAGAACACCTCAGGGTGCCTACTATGAATGAGATCTTAAGATCATGGTAGGGCTTGTGCATTTTCATTTATAACTAGAAATTAACCAGGTGTACTAGAAGTGCACCTAGAATGTATATTTTTTGCTAGATGACTTAATATTGTGCTACTCAAAACTGATGGGCATTTTGGATTTTTACACTTAAAACACAGGAGTGTGGAATTTGGTAATTTGTGGGGAGGGATCTACAGCATCTGCATATCTTTTCACCCTTGCTGTGCACCCTGCTGCTCTAAAACCTGTGGTTCCCTGGAGCAAATTGAGGTAGTAAGATCCAGATGTAGAAAAGGGGCAAGGATTCTAATCCTGAAGGAATTTGGCTTTTTGGCAGACACTATAGGCAGACAGGTGTGGATGACTTTGGAGCTGGCTTTAGGTCTGTCACTTGATAGGGTTGCTAATGAGCTGTTTTATGCTTCCTTGCTGTAGTGGATGATGTTGTAATTCCGAGGATAGAATCAGGTTTCCTTTTGGGAGTATTGTCTGCAGCTCCTCAAGAGATCTTTGCACAGGATCTTTCATGGAGCTGTAGTTAAAGGCTTTTCTGATGCACACATATAGTTATTCTTTTAGTAAATAGGAGTGCCCACCCAGATACTGGTATGCTGAAGCATAATGCAAAGAATTACTTCCTTCATGCCTGAGGGGAAGGAATTCCACAGCCTAATTTGCTGCACAGAGCACTGAGCAGGACCAGAGCATGGGGAATACTGTCTTGCAAATGGCAAAATGCTCCTTTACAGTCAGATGCAGAGCATGTTAAAGTCTGTAATGAGCCTGATTGAATGTTTATCAGTACAAAGGTATGGAAGTTGTAGAATTACACTGAAAAAACCAATTCTGTCACTAATTCTGTCACTGTGGTGTGACAGAGAATTGCATTGTAAATGCACTGAGGCTCCCATGTGACCATAAAAAGCATCTTCTCAGATCTCAAATATGTTACAGCAAATGCCCAGAGGAGGCTGAGTCTGTACTGCTGAGATCAATAAATATTTTATCTTTGGGTGAAAAGAATGGTAGTCAGGAATATAGCCTGCAGTGCTTTTTGTATTTACCTTTACTTTCCAGTAGTTGAAAGCTATGGCAAAGCACACTGGACATTGACTATTTCTTTTGTTTGTTTACTCAAGAATTTGGAAGCCTGACTAAATATGTGTCATCTCTGAAACACAGCTTTAGAAATAAATCCAAGATTTTATACCTTAAGTTAAAGGAAACTTTTTTAATGACTTTTTTTGTTGTTGTTGTTGTTGTGTGCCATTTTTCACTATTATACAACAGTGTTTTAAAAGGAGATGGCTGGCTACTTTTAAAGCACTAAACAGTGATGTTTTGTTCGCAATCTTTTACCTTGGGACAAGAAAAAGCAATCAATGAAAAGATTGGATTTTAGTGCAGAAGGCATTGCACTCACAGAGAGAAAGGGGGACAAATGAGCATGTGGGGCCCAAAGCTGATAAAGTGGTAAAGAAAAAGCATTGGCGGTGAAGAAAGGCTTCAAGCCTTGGGACATACAGAACCACTTGAAGCGCTTTGTCATGGTGGAAGGGGTGAAGGCCATGCACATCTTATGAAGGTATGAGTCCCATTAATTTAGACAGGAGATGCAGGTTGAAGTTCTAGCTGTTACCTGATGAAAAGACATGGATAGAGGAGCGGCAGGATTTCGCCACCAGATGCTGGAGGGAAGAGGAGAGGATCCATGTGGATAGCAGGGTGGGAAAAAGGACAAGCAGGTGGAACTGCAAAAGATCCCTTGCCAGAGAAGAGAGATGATCAGAAGTGGGAGATCCTGCTAGAAGATCAGGTAGATACGCCAGCAGTTTGCTCTTGTCTGGACATTTGTTGGAACTATTTTCAGGTCAGTTTGAAAATATGCACATTGCTCTGATACTGTTTTCTACCTGTTTTCTCTTGTCCTGTTTATCCCTTGCATAATATGAATCAATTAATGGTCTTCACTCAGTAGAGCAAAAGACATGGAGAAGGCAAGTGCATGTGTTCTCTGTTCCTCTTTTTCCTTTTTTTCCCTTTCCACTTAATACTCTGAAAAGCTTTATCGCAGAATTTGTTACACTGTTTTTAACTCTTGAGTCTTTAACATTCTGAAGCCAGACATCCCCATCTAGTGGTTATTCCACCTTCATGCACCAAGTACCACTTTGGGAAGAAGGATGCCCTGCACACATACACAAAGCAGGAAGACTGGCTGTAGCCCCTCTGTTACTTCAGTGCATTCTTCGCGGGTGTCTTAAATTGCTGTGAGTCCAGAACAAAGTACTATTTTTTTTTTTTTCCAAAGGAAATGATTTTTAGTATTTATAATTTGCATGTGGGGAAAAATTTGCTGATATATCAAAGGGAATTATTTTACTACTGCTTATGACACAGCAAATACACATGAAGATGTTTGTTATCATAACTATATGAAGAAAGTAAAGCAGGATCAGTCTTGTTTGTTAACAAGAAGATGAAAAAAAGAACTAATTACTAGACGTTGCCTTTGTGAATCAAATTATTGCATTTAAGTAAAATTGTTGGGACCCTGTAGCATGTATAATATTGCAAAATAATATTTCTCTGCATGTGACCCTTTGTAGCCTTTCAGAGAAAAACACAATCATTTGTTTTTTAGTTGGAGTCCTGCTTCCTGAAGGCTTCACCATAACTCCCTCTTGTGTGGATGATGGGTGTTGGTGGTGGCTGTGAGTCAGGAGTGGTCCAAGGCTGCTCTTTGTCTGAGAGTTGCCCAGGCTGGGGCTGCAGTGGAGCTGCCTGACTCTCCTTGGCTGTGAGGGAAATGGTGCCCACAGTCAGGCACTAAATGCAGTTGGGCTCTCACAACCTGGGAAGGGGGATGCTTTCAGGACCACTTGTGATAGGAGAAAGAAGGGAACCCCATGTTATTCACAGGTAAAGTCAAGGTGTGCACCAGGTGTAAACCCCCGTCTTCTTCCTCACAGGAAGCTTCATATTGCTTTCTCCACCATGGGGTCTCCTCCACCTGTGGGCAAAGAAATCTTTCATGGACTTGACTGCAGGAATGGAAACAGAGTTCTCTATTTCTCCTCAGTCTTTAATTAATTTTGCTTCTCTTCTTGAAGCCCTTTTACTTTTTATACATACATACATATATCTTCAGAGATCACAAGATATTTGTTGGATCCCTCTCCATGCCCTGAATTAAAAAGTCTTGAGCCAGATTTGCTTTATGTCAGGAAGGGCTGAAGTGTAGCCAGAGCTAGAAAGCCAGAAAGGAGAAGGAGAAAGAGGCTGTTCATCTCTTCTCCTGCAGTGGGGGAGCATCCTCAGAAGTGCCTGGCTGAGGACTGGGTGCAGAAGCTGGTGTCTGTGTCAGCTGAATAACTTACCCATGTTTATTGCTGGAGATGGTAGTGAGAATATTCAGCTGAAATTCTGAGAATTAGTTCCATTCCCACCATCCTCAAATGAGCATTTTTAACATGTATTTTATATGTTCATTTTTCAGAAAAACTCTTTAGTGGAAATGTCCTACTATTGAAGGTACTTTCTGTTCCCATAGCAGAAGCAGGACTGGTTCTGCATTACATCTGCTTTAATTTTATTTTTTGTAATCTCTTTATGACTAAGGAACCATTAGGTGGCAGTATCAGCCAGTGAGCACTTCCAATAGCTGCTGAGCTGAATGCAAAAGTCTAGGTAGGAAAGATGAGAAATGACAACTTTAAGAGGGAAAACATACATTGATTTGTATTTGAAGAGGCTGTGTTGAACTCCACACCATATATGTTTTGAAAATCTTTTAAAATGAAGTATAATCTCTTTGCTCTGCTTTCTTCAAAAGCAGAAGTCTATTTCTAATAGCAATATTATTTTTTTAGAAGCACCTCTGAATGTAGAATAAAATTAATCCCATGTTAAGAGTAAGGGGAACTGCTGTGCAGCTGTTCTGGTTAGTGTGTGCCTTTAGGATTAAGGTGTGTGCCTGCACATGGGCTTAGGTGCTGTTTGAGCTTGGTGTTCCTGAGCTGAGCACACACACCAGGGTAATAGCATCTGGCATTCACATCATACATTTATTTTCATTTTATTCAATTTTTTGGTTAATACAAAGCTCACTTGTGTGTTCAGCTTCATGACTGGAAAATAGCATTTGTGGTGACCTACTATTTAATTCTTCATTTGGAGACAGCAGACTTAAAATACCAATGTATTTGTGATGATGTAAAACTTGCAAAACTGACTAAGAGTTCCTGCTTTTAGGCTCTATTTCTGGCTAAGCCTGTGTTTTCTGTGATAATAATTGTAGTTATTTTTGTCATGGGGTATGATAAGCATTTTCATAGAATTACTATTTCATACATTCATGCTCTTAGCTCTCAGCACTCTCTCCTAAGTTCAAGGCTGGGAAGACTATGAAAGCTGCAAGCAAATTGTAACTTGTTTGTAATATCCTTCACTTCACAAATCCCATCCTGATCCTAAACAGGAACATTTTGAGAGGAACCAAAAAAAGCCCCCATGATCATGTTGTTCACATCTTGCTTTCAAATGCACCAGATAATGCCACTTGTTTAAGCTTAGTCATGTCTCGGGGAATGTCAGGAGTCTGCATCACATGAGCTGCTCCTCAGATTTCCCAGCCTGGATCAGCATGTTTTCCTGGGTAGAAGCAGAGTGGAGATGTTATTAAAATGGCTCATCGTAGATGTTAGTATTGATATTAAATCTGTGATTTGTCATGCAATATTTCACATTTATATTCAGCTTATTTATGTGAAAATACTTTTTTTCCGTAAGGTGTATGCCTCAAATGGAAGAACATACATTCTAACTAACCACCCTCTGTGTGTTCTTGCTGACAATTCTGTTTTCTGTTCAACCCCCAGATTTACCACCTTAGGGCGGCTTTGAGCTAACCTTTAGCTTAGTTTTAAACATGTGTATCCTTTCCATGATCTGTTTATAGACCTAGTGTTGCTTGTCCTCTTTCCCTCCTTGGAGACCAGGAGGTCAAAAGGACCATTGGCATGTCCTTGCTCATGCTTCTGGTCAGCAGCCTTCTCCTGAGCAAACACAGCATGTGACAGACAGGGAAAACACCCAGTAAAACCTGGTTTTGTTCCCTCCTGCCTTTGCAGCCCTGGTGATAAATGCACCCTGCCTGGAGATACTCCAGACTGGTGAGATCTTTGAGCCTTTCCCCCTGAGCATCACTTCCAAATGCTCAAGGGCCACAATACTCACCACACCAGCTGTGCAAAACCTGGAGAGGGTGAAAGATGAGGTACCAAAAAGGCTGGCAGCACCGAAATGCTGGGCTGTCTTATGCCTTGCCATCAGGTGACTTGTATCCAGGACAAAATCTGCTCAGCATGTTCGACTCTGCTCCAGGGCTCTGTTCCCAGGGTCTCTGATCCTGTTTCAAGAGTCAGGAGTAGATTGGCATTGCTTCCTAAGGCTTCAAGCCTGTGTTTTGTCTGTCCTCTCCCTGCAGTCCCTCTCCCGTGGTGCACATGGAATTGGATGCCCCACATGTGCCCATATAGGGAAGGGTGTAACTATCTTGTTGACACTGGCTAATCCAGGCAGGCATGTGAAGGGGCAGCAGAGTGTGATGCTCACATGTAGCGTGGCAGATGGCACTTGGGACTGGCTGTCTCCATCACACCCCTCAGGACCAACATATAAGACAGGGAAAGCTTTTTCACATACCTCTGCCTGCTCCTGACAGAGCTGCTGAAGGACTGGGATGTCTAGCTCCATGAACTGAGCCACACTCGTTCCTAGAGGAGAAAATAAATTAATCTTTCCTGTGCTGCAAATGAATGACAGTTCTGCAATAGTTTCAATTTTTTCAACATCAGTGCATTGTATTAGGTGAAAATAACGGAGCAGTACCAGATGTCTTGCAGGAAACACCATCCTGTCTTGGTGAAAGCCTACCCGACCATGTCCTTTTCCAAATGTATGGCCAAATGGGACAAAACTCACCTAAATGATTTGTTACTGAGTTTTCATCAATGACATCTAGGTAGCCCTCTAAGTTATCTGCATGATAATGCTGGAGTGGGCAGCTGAGCTTATGGTATGTATTATTCTCTTTGAAGCTCCAGTGATGAACAAAGCCTTTGCTTTCTGTAGACGAGTCAGAGGGTGAAAGTTTCTGAAAGTATCACCAATACAGAGACCACAGGCTGGATCATAGCTATAAGACCTGACTGAAGGCTTACTAAATCTGACAAGAGACTTTGAGACTGATCTGTTGTGCAGTAATTTTAGGTAATCCAATTAAGTAACTGAAAACCAATGCACCTATGGAAGCTGCTCAGGATCTCTTTATAACAGTGCTGAGCACTGAACACTATCTTCAGCTGCTGTCCCATCTGCCAGATTTTTTCTCTGTGTGATAATGAACCACTGCATTCACTGTGGAGTACAATACAAAACCTAGTAGGAATAACAGAAAAGTGGGAAAAAACATCATTAAAGCAGGTAATTGTGCTTCACCCTTAGGTGGAAGCAGCCAGCAGGAGGCCAGCATTTCCCTGCAGTGAGAAGGCTTCAGCCTACGTTACACATATGAGTGACTGGGGGTTTATTGGTCCTGCTTAAATATAACTATTTCCTCTGCTAAATTGTGTTTTATGTGCAGCAAAAATACTTGTGTTAGAGTATTTGGTTAGCACAGTCCTTGAACCAGGTGCAGAAGAAGTATGAATGCTGGACACATGATCAAATCTCAGCTTGGTAGAGGTTTTCTTAGCTAGAAAGAGCCGCTTAATGGTTGAGTCTGACCTCAGGTGTAACACAGATATTTCATGCTGTGTGACCCAGAGGGTCCTTTATCATCCCAAACCCAGGTTTTACAACTCATCCCCATTAAACTGAGGACCAGAATTGACCTGGACCCTGGCAGCAGCACTACACTGTGATTTCATTAGTATATATTAGCAGTTAGATTTGATGCTGCCAATCTTTGAAGCCTCAATCTCTACAGACACTTGAGCATCTAAAACAAAAATAAATTGGAAATATTGATGTGGGTCTGTTTTAGTATCTAACAGTAGTTGCACTTATAATCCCAGAAGACTATGTTAGGGTCTGTCGTTGTTTCTTGATATCATGTTAAAAAGTATTTATGAAGTTTGAATGGTCTTACTAGTGGTTGTTCAAAAATGTCAATGTCCAGATACTCAAACATTTTGGAATCACAGTTGTGTGGAATATTTCTGGTCTTCAATTTATTCATTTAGATATAGGCATTCAAAACATATGTTCAGTTTTCCTGTCTATCATAAAGAAGTTGTAAATGAAGTTGTCTGATTCCAGTCCCAGTAAGGAAGGTGGTTTCCTGTCCTGGTCAAGTCAGGCTGTAATGCTGTAATGGCTGCTACAAGAACTGTAGCTTCCCTTTTTAAAATAATTTGTTTGAATATTGCTGTATGGAGCAGGATGGGAGTTCAGGAGGAGTGACTGGCTGTGAGTAAAAGCAGAAAAAAATATATGTGAAATTTCTGCATGCACTGTGAAGACAGCTTTTAAAGTTTTTTCTTGGGTGAAGAAGATGATCTCTGTTTTACTGCACATTACATTGTAGAGGTTGAGATGGATGAAACACACTCCACTTAAAAAGCTTATTTGATTGTTACAGAAGTATGGGAATTCTTACAGAAGATCTAACCGCAATTCTGTCTGCCAGCATATCATTTCTTGGGCATTATAGAAGCATGACTCTAAAGCTCAGTT
Organism: Muscicapa striata striata; assembly: GCA_030060385.1. Lineage (NCBI taxonomy): Eukaryota > Metazoa > Chordata > Aves > Passeriformes > Muscicapidae > Muscicapa > Muscicapa striata. The sequence goes on along the minus strand of JAREIS010000023.1, from coordinate 3,232,703 downwards.
TTGTGGAATATGGAGATAAGCTTCCTCCAAACCCCACTCTGTAGAAGCTGATTTATGCCAAGAGACTTTTAGGCTCATGTTCCATCCAAATATCAGGATGTGCTCTTTATTCAGTAATCTTCTGTGAGTGGGGATGCTCCCACATCTGGAGATTCTGGTCCAATTCTTTTTCTAAATTCTGCTGTTTAAATATTCAAATCGATCTGTCACATTCCTGCTTGGCTTGCATTGGTGCATCTGACTTCTCAGGATGTTTTCCAAATGATGTACTGATGTTTTTTGTAGCAGTAATACTATGATCCAGAAATTCTGGAGATAGAGGCAGAATCTAATTTTTTTTTTTTTTTTTTTTTTTTTTTTTGTGATTGCTGCAATAAAAAGAGATTTTTAAGCATGTGAAGAGACATCAGAGCCCAGAAATTATGCTTAGGTCATTTATATAAAAAGATTGACCACTAAATTACAAAGTCAAACCTAAACAATCCCAAATTAGATGTTAGAGAACAAAATTTCCTGAAAAGCCGCATCATCATCAAATATATTCTTGCATTTGACTTGGTATCCCTCCTTGTGTGCCAGCTGCTCAGCTAAAATCTGTTCTCAGCTGCATTTCTTCATCTATGCTTTTTCATTTTTTGGTCCAAGTGGTCTGAATGGTTTTTTTTCCCTTACTCCCACTAATATTTAAAGACTGCCAGTGAGCCTTTCTTATCTCACCAGCCCTTGAGAGCATCATATTACCTTACCAGCGGGCATCAGGCAGTCAGGAGACCTTGCATGGGCCAAAAAGTTGGATATTGAGACTACCTGAAAACAATGAAGATGCACCCAGCTGAAGCTGAACCAGCTGAGAGACTTCACAGTCTCTGTCTGAAGTGCATCCACTTTCAAAATTAATATTTATTTTTGATCCCTTTTGATCACTTGTAAAGTTGCAAGAAAAGCTAAAAAGGCACATAATAGTGACTGCTAACTAATTTACTCTGAATGGCAGAGCTTTCCTTGTGGGCAAGTAAGGAAAGGACTCTTTCTTCTTTCCTTCTAGCATAGCAGATAGATGAGGTGAGGACATGCCACAGGGATGAGACTTGCCAGACTGCCTGGAACACCGTGGTTTTGGGGCACGTTCTTTCCCTGGCTGTGAAGGGAAACTCAAGCATCTGATGACAGACAAAAATGAAGGTTGGGGAAAACTATATAACTGAGAGAGTGAATTTTTTCCGTCCTCGGAGCAATCAGCAGCTATGCAGCCTGTGTGTTAGGCAGTGTTTTCTGAAATCAAACTGCCCGTGTTACTCTCCTTGCTTTCCTTCACTGTTGGCCTGCTCTGACTCGGTGGAAAAAATGCCAGTGTGCCTGCTGACAGGGTGCAGTTGGCCAGCGCAGGCAGGGCCGGCAGCTGCGGGCAGGGAGAACCTGCAGCGCTCAGTCACATGAGCCGCGAGCGGGCAGCGCTGGGGATTAGCGCTGCTCCTGGCCGGAAAGGTCCCCATGCGGTTCCCAGGCTGAGCTTGCCATATGTGCTTCACATGATTGTCCTGAGGCTGACATGAAGTGGAGAGTTCAGATTCTAGTGAAAGTTGGTTTGTGTTTCTTCACCCTGTTTAATGTAATGCAGATGCAGAGCAGAGCATGAGGGCGCCTGTGCCGGGGGTAGATGTGACAGGCTGTAGAAAAGCCCTGTAGCTTTTACTAATTCCTTCTCCTTCCCCTGAATTTTACGCTGTTTCCTGATGGGAGTTGTATGTGTGAAGGAACCCCCTTGGACCACCTGTTAGGTGCCTTTCCCCTTTCAGTCATGGTCTTTGCCATCTCTTAAACATGAGGGGTTTTGTAATTTGGAGAAAAGCCAGAAACTTGAACAATAGTTTTCTCCTTTTGAGGGGTGGGGAGAGCTTTCTGACACAGTGCTGGAAGGAAGAAATAAGGCAAGAAAAAATTAGAAAATATGGATGGAGAGCCCTCCAGTCTCTATTTGAGCAAGTGTGAAGTATGGCAGGATTAAATTTTTTTTTTAAAGGTAAGAGGTGTGTACTTGCAGGCTGATTTAATTTGTGGTTTGCCTTACTACATGGTAATTTTGGAAATGGCATCTTCCATAGAAGGATCATGTCGCATACAGGGTGCCAGTGCTATTGCGAAAGGTTTCCAGACTAATGCTGGAAAAAGGAAGTTTAACAAGCTCTTGCTGTAAGGAACATTGTCTGATGGGCTGAAGAGACTCACGTCCCTGTGGCAAAATAGGAATATTTGCCTTATTTTGATCCTTGGATATGAGAGAAGAGCTCATTTATTTCTTAACAATAGATTTTATTTCTTGACATATATACTATATCATGTTAGTAGCAGAGGCAGCAAAATAGAAAGTTTTCTATCTATGTTAATTTTTTAATAATGTGAAATATGGGAAAGATCCTTGATTTTGCCACCCAGATGTAAGACTTAATATATACGGGTTTATGAAAGTGCAAAATTTGTTCTTCGAAAGCTTTGGTTTTCAAGGAAAAGGTGGATCAGCAATAAGAAGAAGCCTGCTGAGATAACTTACCGAAGGCTACGTGCAGGTGTGCCGGCTCCGCGTTACCTCTTGCTCTTGGGTCCCAGCAGAAGCTGTGACTCAGGCCAGCGCTTTTGTATGCTTTTGGGGCAGTGGATTAGCGCTGGATGACAACTTTGTCTTTCACTGAATATTTCTGAGCAGGCAGAGAGCTGATTTGAGCAATAATACTGAGCTAGCAAATATCAGCAGTGTCTTTCCTCAACAGTCCTTAGGAAGCAGCCAGCCCAAACATGGACAAATTGCTTAGGGGACAAAATGTGATGTATTTGAGTGTCTTAAGAAACTGTTAAAACTTCAGCTGGGTAATACTTGTTGTCTTCCAGAGCAAGGGCTTGCTTTGTGAAATTCAGTCTCTCTCAGTCTTCATTAGTGAACCGTGTTTTTTCCAGAGTTTGCCTAATTAGACTGTGACCCTCTTCCCAGTAGGATCCCGTGGTATTACACTGTACAGAAACAGGATTTTGGTGCTGATACGTGAAGAGATCGAGAACATATGGCATAAACATCAACCGATATTGTTTGCCATCCACACTTGCTGCGTGTAATGCAACAGGACCGGCTCCTGGTGGCCACGTGATCCGCCTTCCAGTCCTCCATTTGGGGTGGGTTTTTTCGTTCCTAAAGTTGTGACTTTCTGGAAGGAAGCTTGTAAATAATAGGGGTGCAGAGAGCAGGTAGAATGTCAGTGGGATGTTACCAGGAGGCATGTGCGCAACGCTGACATCGGCTCCTGGCCGCGCTCCCTCCGCACCAGCTCGCTGCTCCCGGCAGCCCTTCATGTTGCAAGAAGGTAAGATCATGTCGTGTCACCCGTGTCCACCCACCGCCGTGCTGAAATGCCTGTGTCCCCGTCCCCTCAGTGAGCAGGGACACTAATAGGCCAAGTGGAGTATCTTAGCGATCTTTAAAATTTAATTTTGAAGTACAGCTCTTTCCGTAACGAAGGGAAAAGACAGGGAAGTGCAGCTCTGGCGGCAACAGCTAACTGGGATTTCAGATTAAAGATACAATCTGCTTTGGGCAGTAGCTTCTTATCGTGCTTAGCTTTTTGTAATAAAGGGCTTTTAGACTTTAAAAGACATTCCACACCCAATTGTATCCTATTGATTTGCCATGGTTAACCACCCGGTAATAAGTCTCATAGTCTGTGTTAGTAGGCACAAAGCAGAATTATATGAGTGCTGCTTACAACCAGTGGGCAAAGAATTTTTTGCAAAACGTGAAAGAACTCAGAGTACCAAAATATTTCAAAGACATTTGGAAATGCCTTCATTAGGCTATGAATAGAGTTCTTTGGAACAGAAAAAAGAAATAAGAAGAATCAAAGCATTATTATTTTTTGTTTGTTTTGTCATTTTATTGTTTGGGATTTTTCTAATAACTGATACTTTATACTTCAAGAGCCTTTTTTCTTTTTTCAGAAGTAAAACCTGGTAAATAAATACAATAATATTAAATAATTTTTTAAAAAAGCAATAGCAGAAATTAGACATCTTTTCACACAAAAAATGAATCTGAGTCCTAGGGTGTTTTGCATTTAAAAGATAGATCAGTAACACAAGGTGTAACATCCACTGTGCAGGCCAATGGGATAAGTATAAACTTATTTTTCTTCAGTCATGTAAGCTTCTTAAACATTTAGACGGTAGCTACTGAGCAGAGCATGGGCATTCTAGTAAAAATGGATAAACTATCAAGCAAAAATTAGGAAGAAATAAGGCAGTGCTTAACCAAAAAGTAGTGGCCCGCCATCTCCACTGACAGTTCTGTGAGCAGACTGGGCAAATGCCCAGCTCAGTGTTGGGGATAGGTTAATATCTTCACACTTTTTCCTTCCTTGCAGCTGCCACATGCAGTGCTCTGAAACCTGATATTTTTCATCAAAAACTGATTCTTATTTTCTGTCTTAGTATACTAATCAATTTTACCATGCAGAGCTTGGAGCGTATTAACTGTCAGTTCCTCCTAATTAATACTGAAGGCAGACAGAAAGACAGAACAAAATAATTGATGTTATTTAATACAAAGTGCCTCTTCCAATTTTGTTTCCTTTGTGGAAAACTCTTTTGGTTCCTGTTCAAGATTTAAACACAGTCCTGTTTTATATTTTGTTTCACAAGTTTGAATGGCAGTTTATTATTCAAGGCAATAAATTAAACTTCTCTAAGCCAAAGAGTTGCAACAGCTCTTTGTACAGGCTGTTTTCTGCCAGAAGAAACATGCTCAGGTCTGATTCATACAACTGTTGCCCTCTAACATAAGAAAATTAAAGAAAACCTCCTATATATCTTTTAAGATTCACATTAAATTTCTTTAGCATAGAAATTATAATGCATTAAAGAAAACGGTGAGCAACATTCATTGCACAACAGATAATGAAAGCTTCTTGGCTAAAATACACTGCCTATTACCTCTGTGTAACAGTATGAATATTTTGGCCTAGTATTAAAGGCTGATTTCAAAGAGATCATGGAAAGAGAGTAAAATTTGATGTTTTATGCTTAAATTAAATATAACCAAAAGGGGATACAGGAGCATTGCTCTTGCTACAGTGAAATCAGGAAAGGCTTTGCAGCCTGATTCAGTAACAGCTGAATTAGGCTGGGGCTTCATTTATAATTTATGTACACCAGTGGTGTGCGTGAGTACCTAAACAATAGGAATTTATAACATTTATGTTGTTCAAAATACGCATAAAAGGAAAACTGACAAATAGGCCAAAGTATATACTTGTGTAATATATTTCTCTTAGGAAATCCAGAGGGCTTCTAGTTTTCTAATCATAAATCTGATTGAAAAATAACTGAAGCTTCGAGGGCTTTGCTTGGGTTTTAAAAAAATGTATTACTTTAAACTGTGAATATTTTGACATTAGCAGTAAAGAGAAAGTAAATAATCTCGGCCACTTCAGATAGGAGCTATTCCAGCATTTCTGCTCATGCACTTATGTGCTATGTTGGTTAGTAGCACACAGCATGTAAACAACTTTTAGGGGAGATGGTGATACTAGATTAATTCTGAAATGATTGTGATATTCCTGGGTGACTTGTAGTCACAAGCTGTTACTTTTCGGCTGACCTAGGGTACAAACAGAAGAGCTAGAGTTTGCGTGTGGTTTCTGCAGCCTGTGTCAGTAGTGTTCTGCCAGAGACTTAGTTAACTAATATGCTTTTCCATTAAACTTTTCAAATGTATCATTGACACAAATATTTAAAATTAAAGGAGAGTTTAAATTTTTTTTCTCCACAAGTGGCAATAGTTTCTTTGAACACAAATGAAGTTACTTTAGAAACAAACATCCTTCTTTGTACTCTACCCTTTCCACAGCTATATGTCATTTTCTTGTCTACAAACTGAAATATTACCTTGGTAAAAGGGCTTTTATATTATCTTACGTTACTGTGAAATAGAAATTGCTTATTCAAATGAGGAATTATCCACCTAACACATTATGGTTCCTACTTCCAACATACAAATGAAAACAGATGTGCCTCCAGGTACTGCAAGATATTGATACATTCAAACTTATTATTATTGTAGTGGTTAACAATGCCATGCAGAGAACACATTAGCATGAGATGTGGTGAGATATTACTGTAATATCTCTTGTAGTAAATACTATATGAAGGGTATTTTTTTTCATTGGGCATTTGTCTGTGTGCTCATGTAAAAACCTTTAAAAGGTTTCTGACTTGTTTTTTTGGTTTTTTTTTTTTCTTTCTTAAGGCCTGCATTTTCTTTTCTTCATTACATTACAATAAGCTTTCCAGATCCTATATCCCCCAGAGTTTTGTTCCTTCCGAGGGGAGACCAGGAGCACGGAGCCGTGCGGCGGAGCAGCAGCACCCCGGAGGAGGGGTGCATCTGCTGGAGCTGCTTCCCCGAATCCCAGCAGAGTTACCTGGCTCCACCAATGCTAACCCTTGTCCCTGCCTTTTTGCTCACCCTGTGCATTTGCACTATGGTCCATACCACCTTTTCTCCTGCTTTTCCCAAAAGACCTTCTGTGCTCCTTGGCCCCAGGCAATTCCCCAAGGCTGTTCTGTTGGCCGCTTCGGGCAGAAGCAGGAGGGCTTTGGGACATGTGCACTTAGCACCCCAACACCACCATCTGCTCAGGGCCCATGGCTGTTGAGGTCCCCCAACACCCCTCCTTACAGGGCCCCTGCTGGGGTGCCGTTTTGCAGGGATCATCCAACCAACCAAGGTATTTGAAGCCTAGGTGATAAGAGCTGTTGCATGAAGGGTGCTAGGGAGGCAGGCACAGGCAGCATGGCACTGCCAGACTGTCACAGCAAGCCCTGAAAGCTTTACAAAATTGTTACACGATTTCTCTGCTAATTTAGAACGTTGCAACATGTTACTGAGGGCACTGATCTGGTGCTAAAGCTATTTCTGACAGGTTTAAGTGTACATTTAAAATACTCTTTAAAAAATATAGTTCTTTAATTTCAGTAAAGAAAGGATTACATTTCCTTGGGAAGCAGTTGCAGCTAGATGCTTGCAGTATAGCTAGAGGAATTAGTATGGCTGCCTACTGAAATTTAAAATATAGGCCAATGTTCCTATGTGCACACTAATACTCAGAGACATATTTGACATACTGTGGCACATCATCAAAACTGACCAACAGTTAAATATCATTAAACAATATGATAACTTTCCCAACTTTTGGAAATAATGACTTAGAGCCTTGGGTTTAGGTAGTACATTTGCTGGACTATGTGCCTTACTTGAAAAGAGCTGAACTGTACCTAACTAAATATTTATAGAGAGATCCATTGCATGGGGGAGAGCAGAAAAAAACCCACTATGCAGTCTGGATTTCCACAGAATACAAGAAGCATATTTTCAGGATAGAACATGTACTGAGTAACATATACAGGAAATGTGATGGCCAGTGCAGGCCTCAGTGGTACTTGGTATTATTCTTGTGTTGTAAGTCCAACTTTTTTCTATGGCACTGGATTCAGCAACTGAAAGCAGCTAGAATGAAATGGAAGCAAATGTTGCAAAGAAGGCAGAACATGTAGTAGTTGATGTTAAACAACAATCTGAGACAACTTCCCCAGAAATGTAAAGCAAGAGTTGTTAATAAGAAATCAGTCTCACCAGAGGTGATCTACCCTTTTATTCTTGAAAATGCGAATATGAATTGTTTGGGGTTTTTTTAGCAGATGTGACTATCAAGGAGTTAAAAACATGGTCTCCTAAGCATTGAAAGCAGAGCTTCAAGGTGGATAACATGTCCTTGAATTAGTTATGTTTGGAGAGCAAATGGAAACCGCACCACAGTTCCCTTATTTGGAACAGTCCTTAGTTTATTTGACATCTTCATTGATAACTTGGGTGAGCAAAGTATCCATTAAATCTGCAATTGGTGCCAAGAGGGAGAGGGTTTACAAGCGCTCTGGAGGCACCATGGGAATTCAGAATAATCCTGACAATCAAGGTCTGATGTAATGTGGATGCAATATTGATGAGGATAAAATGAAATGGTAATGCCATTAATCCATTGGACAGTCCAAAAGAAGCAAGGACTGAGCTAGTCCTTATTGTGTGGGAAGTCAGTCCAGCTGAGCTCCTGAGACAAAGCTACTGTGTTTTGCCCCTTTATCTTGTTCCTTTCTCAGTGAAAATTGCCTGGCAGGACAACCTTTTGGCTTGAAAGTTTCACACAAACAGAAGGACTCTTGGTAGGAGGCAAGCACTTAACTCCCATTGGCTTTGTAAACATCAGAGTTAGCACCTCTGTGATAACATTTTACATTTCATCTTCCAGAAAACTGTTAGGTTGGATAATTGTCCAGATAGTAAAGTTTAGCATTGCCAAACTCACTTGGCAAAGCACATGTATACATTGGCTGATGTTTTATTTTCCTCTCGCAGTAGTGTAATGGAAGGCTTTAGAAATCATTATTTGGGATAAGAAGGGTTTTACTTGCAGCTTATACATGCATTAAAGTAGCTTAAGGTTTTTAGTGCTCCCCATCATTAGCTAAATTTACTGGGAAACATGATCTCTTTTTTTATCATTTCTAACCAGAACTCAGGAAAAAAGTTTGATGATAGATGATTTCAGAGCTGAAATTATAAAGGTGAAGGGTTTTCTCCTTTCAGCTGTCTTCCCAGGCTTTTCTGACCAAGAAACTCATTTTACTTAAACAAAACAAAACCAGAAACAAAACAAAACAAAAACCTTCTAGTGGAGTTGAAGGGAAAGTGAACAGTTATTTAGTATCAGCCAGAAACAAACTAAAAGTTCCAGAGTTCATTTTTCAACCAACGATCCAGTCTTTGTTGGTATGTGTGCTGGATTTATTCAACAAGCAAAAGTGAATATAGACCTTATATTATTAATAGGAACAGCAAAACAGCATTATATTAAATACAATTATAATAATTATTTTTAATTATAATTAATATAAGTTGCAGAGTGCGCTGACCTTTGTCTTTACTTCTACCAGTGTTTGAAATATGTCATTGTAGTTCCCTTGTGTTCAAGATGCTGGATTCTGTCCTTACATACAAATATGTAACTTTAATGCAGTACTGCCAAATGATGTGTTTTAATTTCAAAATTGTATCTAACCCTAATATCTTGCCAACTTCATCATTGAACAGTTAATTTGTATATTTTTAAGGCATTTTATTTGATTTTTTAGCACAGTGGCAATTGTTTTGGATGAGTTTAGAGAAGGCAGCCCAATATGTTTTGCATAAATGATACATTACAGGAAGGGATGTTCACAATTCTGCATAACAGAATGATTTTGTGCTTGCATAATTAGGAAATGATTCTGTGTGATGTATTCAAGAGTCCTGAATCATAAATTTAAAGTTTGCTGTTAGAAAAATTGATGCAGAAGCAGCTTTAGAAAAACCAGCATGCTACTGCACACATTCAAATCTATTCAAATACTGTACTAGTGCAGAGTGATGATACATTTAGGATATTTGGGTATGTTAATGTGCTTATCTTTTTAATTCTGAAATTTCAACATAGTAATACAGACTGCTTGGGGGGAAAAAAGGCACATTTTGGAACAAAATTATTAGAAATTTCTCATGCAAATATTTTGACAGGTAGGTATAATTATATCAAAAGACTTGTCTCAGGGGAAGGAATGCAAAAATCTTAGAAGATATGCAAGATTCATTGAAGGTGCAAGAAAAAATCTGCACTGCTATGAATTAGTCCTTTTTTTTGTTAAAGTATTCAAATTCACACCTTATGCAGCACTGCAGATACTTGTGAGTATATAAATAGTTGATAGTCAGATCATCAATTTATTAGTCCAGATTTTTTTATTTCTTTCCTAATTTTGAAAAGTGCTCAGCAGCATTTTGAAACCCTTAGTTTTGTGAGTTGAGAATCAAGCTCCATGTTGTTGGTCTGTTCTAATAGACATGTTTTGTGGTCAACCTTTTCATCACTCTTGTAGACAGGATTGCTCAAATAATCCAGCCATCTAGATACCTTACCTCTGACACTGATCCTGGATGCTAAAAGCATAATAAAGATTACAGGGATAGCAGGTGGGCTGAATTGATTTATGATGATATGACCTTGCCAGTGCTTGCAATCCTATTGTGAGTGCTGCAATATCAATGTACAATTTCAACTCCTATCTCTCAGCTGTGTGAAAACTTGTCTGGACTATGGATTTCTTTGCTGTGCTGCAGCACTCTTGCCTGGCATTATTTCAGCAAAGAACGACCATTTCTGGTGTTCCTAATGGTGCTGGTGTAGGCCAGCTGTACAGCGGGTGTTAAATAAATAATTGCACAGGACAACTTCTGTTTACTTTTTACATTGCTGACCTTATAATCGGGAATGTTTTGCACGGGATAGAGCTAACTCTGTCTGACGTAGGCCAATTCCCTGAGTGCTTGATGGAGAATGAGAGCTTCATTCAGCTGCTTTCAATCATCTTGTGGCAGAGACCCCCCACGAGCAGGTGGGGGCTGCCTTTTGGTAATGTGAGGATGAGATGGAGGTGGGAGGTTTGTGTGTCCAAATGGGGAATGGCACCCACAAAATACCGTAGCTGAGTGCAATCCCTACCTTGTGCTTGCATTTTCCAGTAGGTTAGTGAGTCTGTAACAAGATTATTTACACAATTATGTTGTTAAATACATAAGCATTGTGGTAGTAGAATAGAAAGAAATAAACTTTCAAAACTGTGCACGCTGGCCTGGTGTATCTCTTGTGCTGTGTATTTCACAGCAGAACAGAAATCCTCAAATCTTTATGTCTCTCTAAAAGATGCTTTATGTACAGCTCTTCTCCAACTTTCTATCTGGATATCTGCATATCTGCTTTCCCACTGACCCAAGAACAAGCATTTCCTTCTTTGCCTTGGTTAGATGATAAAATATTCTGTTTCTGCTGTGGGAGGATAGACTTTGCAACCCGAAACGCCCTGAAATCTGGAAATTCATAACAGGCATGGATTTTGAAGGTTTGGCCATTCCCAAACCTATTGGTGCATGGCAACAACTGTTCTCTTTTATTCTGTCCTTCTCTAAGTGGATTGGAGGCTGTGGCTTCTTCATACAGCATTCATTTTTGGTAAGGTTTCCCGCAGCCTCAGTCTTTCCCTGGTTTGGACTGCTGTCTTGCAATCCAGGGATGAAGTGGGCAGACACAAGGAGCTGGTGGTGCCCTGCTCTACAGCAGGGTCCAAAGGCTGTTGGTCTGAAGTGGCCAGAGCATTTCCAGTGCAGCTGTGCAGGGCACTCCTGGCCTCGCCTTCCCCATACCCTGCAGCAGATCCCAGGAGCGAGCACAGAGAGCCAGCACCCAGGGCATGCCCAGCTGGGGGTGCAGGTTCTTGGAAATAGTGCTCCAAACTTGGTCAAAACATGAGGAGGCTGAGACAGCTTCAGGGCTTGTGGCAGTGTCAAGTTGGATGGTTTCTCTAGAGAGGGAGCCTGTGCCTATGTGCAGCAGGTAGCCACCAGAGCTGGGAAGTGGCTGCAGCTGTTGGGATAAGCATGCTGCTGCGTAGGCTTGCAGCACAGGGGAATTAGATTGCTGGGAACAGGAGTCATCAGTGGCTCCTGGGCTGAAAATATTACATGCTGCTGTCTTTTCCATTTGAGACCATTGGGCAGATCTTATTTGCATGCTTTGCAAAAGTTTTTAAAAGAGTTTTGCAGCTACTTAAAGAACAAAGGGTGTAACTAGCTATAAAATGAAACAGTTGTCAGGACTGTGGTAAATTGCAGAAAAGACTCGTGAGTCAGGACACTCCAGATGCTGGTGGCACAATACAGCCTAGGCACAAGGCCATGCCATATTCCCCAGTGACAATGACATTGCTTGTGCCATTGTGGCATCCCCTGCTCATTGAGCCCCTCTCACCTCATGCACTCCTCAGCAGCTTTTGAGAGTCCTCAGGGTCTCCTGGGCTGGGGTTTGTGAGGCCCTCCATGTTGTTTTGACTGTACTTGTGCCCTGATTCTCACCCATAACCAAATTAACAGCAAACTGGGTTGTAAGTGCAAGTCAGAGAATAAGTGATAAAAACCACATGGGCAAACAAAAGGCACCTCAGCTCTGAAGCTGAGCACTGGTGTCAGCCTGTGCTGGAGGGGAGTCGTGTCATTACATAATGATGCATTTATCCAAACGGTGTTTTGTGTTTTGGGAGACAGATGTGCCTTGCAGTTGCTAGTGGAAGTTAAATGTTAAATATGAAACCCATTCATTTTCTCTTAGTCATACTTTGGATTTTAGCAGATGTTTTCCTAATTTGTGGTTTTCAAACGTAGCATGCTGACAAGACATTTATCATTAGCTACAGCTTCATCCATGCAGTTCAGCAAATTGGCCAATTATTAACAGTGAGGGTTGCGTGGTGGTTGATGCATAGTTCCTGCTACTTTGAAAGGCCTCAATTGAAACTCAATACATTTTTACAATATAAATTAATTGAGCTTTGGACCACATCCCTGTTGTGTGAGTGCTCTCTGCTCTCACTGTCAGAATGAACAGTCATTTGTAATGCACTGAGTAGCTGTGCCGTCTGTGAGCAGAGGTGGTGGAAAGTGAAGGATAACATTTTTCCAGTAGGAGCATGAAAATTATGATTTGGTGGTGGTGCTGTGAGCTGGTGAGATGTCTCAAAGGTGTTTCCCAAAGCAGGGAACCACCATATGCCTGAAAAATTTATCTCTTGTTTTCCCAGCTCTGGAATTCAAGCAGGCAATTCAGTCATTTATTCATCCCATTATGCGACTTGAAGGACAACACTCAGTGTATGTTTCTAGAAGTATAAAGACATTGATTTTCACCAGCTGGCACTGCAGGAATTTTGTCTTACATTCCAGCTGAATATGGAAAACTCTTCAGGACAGCCTGTTTGTAGTTGCTTCTCATTCAGTTTTTTTTCCTCCTCTATATTTGCATTTGCTCAACAGGGAACTGCAGGCTTTGTTACAGAACAGGCTGCTGTTCGGATTAATAACACAAGAACAATTAAATATTGTGGAATATTTCATGTTGCTTTGTGCAGCTAGATATGCTAGGTGGGAAATACATGTGGGGCTGGCTTTAAAATCCCGTTTAATGTCCTTTTCTTCACATTCCCCTTTGTGGGAAAAGGGAATGATGGTGATATCACAAAATCAGTCAGGACCAGTGATGTTTCAGCAGGGAGGCTGAAGGTTGCATGAAGTGCAGAAAAGGGGAAAAATTGCTGATTTGGGGATGGTGTGGGAGGGCCTGTATGGCCTCCATTCCTGGTCTTCATTAGAAGCATAAATCCTATGGGTGCTTAAAATGAGTATTGAAGCTCTGATCCAGAGGCTGATGAGGGATGAAATTAGGGTTTTAAAGCAAGATCTTTGGCATAGTTGCCTACCAATTAACTTTTTGATTGAAAGAGATGTGGCAGCAGATGAGGAAGGGAAGATGGCCTGCTATGGATACATTCTGAATTACCCCTTTGCTTTCCCTGACCTGGATACACCAAATCTCTGGAAGCGGCTGTGTATCCCATGCTGGGCTTTAACAGGAGGTGAGCATAGGTAGGGGTGGGGTGAATTTGGCTAACTCAGATGCTGATCCTTTACAGTGCTGCCAAGCTCCTGGAGAAGAGTCCTTTCTCTGTCGGCGCCCCAAGCCCCCTGCTCCCCTCGCCGGCAAGCCTGCAGCTGGCGCAGCTCCAGGCACAGCTCACGCTCCACAGGCTGAAGTTGGCTCAGACTGCTGTCACCAACAACCCGGCCGCTGCCACTGTCCTCAACCAGGTGCTCTCTAAAGTGGCCATGTCCCAGCCACTCTTCAACCAGCTGAGGCACCCCACGGTGATGAACGCCCCGCAGGGCCACGCCGCAGGCCCGCCCCAGGGGCCCGGCATCGCTGGCACGAGGTTCCCCTCTGGCAGCATTGCCTTTCCTGCCCAGAGCCCCACCTTAGCCGCCCCAGGGGGAGGGCTGGGCACCGTGCAGGCCCAGGCCCCCAACGCAATCGTCATGAATCCTTTTGGAAGTGTCATGGCTCCGACCTCCGGCCAGCAACCCGTGGTAGTGGGTCTCAACAAGGCAGGTGCTTCCACATCTACTGCTGCAGGGGGCTTTTATGAGTACAGCAAGCAAAACATCACTGCTGCCTCTCAGGCATTCTCCTCGGAGGGGGCGCAGTCCAGCCAGCACGGCTTCCTTGCTGGTGGCACCCACACTGCCGCCTCAGCAGCAGGGCCGCGCTATGAGAGTCACTTTGGGGCTCCCAGCCAGCTGCAGCACGAGGTGGCAGCGACATTTCCCAAGGAGTCCTACGGGGCAGCAGCACAGCATGGGGCAGCACGGGCCTTCCCCAGCGACCCACACACAGGCTCCCATCCGAAAGGAGATCCCGGCCCTGTCTTGCATGGCAGCAGTACAAGCAACCAGTGGGAAAATATCCCTAATTTCCCCAGCCAAAACAAGCCTGACCTCATGCCCGGCGACAGCCTGTGGCCGTCAGCGAGTCAGCAGCAGTATGAAATAAGAAACGAGCTGTACAACCCCGAAGAGCCGACACCTGACACAAAGTTCAGCACGGCCGCCCCCCCTGCCTTCGGCCGCCTCAACCACAGCACGCAGAGCTTCGGCAGCCCTCGCATGAGGCAGAAGGAGGAGCGCAGTGGCGGCACGCCCGACCTGCCCACCCGCTCCTTGCCACCACACCAGCTTGGCGACCTCCGCGGCGTGGCCCCCCTCCACTTCCCCCACATCTGCGCCCTGTGTGACAAGAAGATCTTCGATCTGAAGGTGAGTAGTTTGAGGGTGTCCCTGGGCACAGTTCAGACCCTTGAACGGGCTTCCAGGTGACTGATCTGGCCACCAGCCCCTGCCACCCCTCACTGTCAGTGTCCATCACCACCTGAGAGACGCAGAAACAAAGGGCCATAGTGTTGCTGAGGGTATGGTACATCTGTTTCATGGCAGTTACCAGGGCTTTGAGATCCGATTTTGTTCCACATCCTGCCCTGAAAGATGGTGAGATTGCAGCACTGATGTGAGAAATGTGAGGTCTGAGCCGAGGTCGTAGCTCCCTTCAAGGGCTGGGAGTGAAGCGGGGAGGAGCTTGAAGCTGATCCCCCAATACTCAAGCCAATGTTGCAACCCCACATCTGTAGTTTCATCTGCTTCTCCTTTTCTGATCCCAAAGGCCTCCACCTAACAGCCTCATGGAAGCAGCTTGCTTAAAAACCAGCACATTTTTTTAAAAAAATTATTTTAACTATTCCTCTGTAGGAATTTTTTCTTTCTTGTGTCTAACAGGAAAATTTAGGACTCAAGGTCCCCAGGGGACTTTGACCTGAAAGCAAGAAGCTGCTCAGACATGTAGTACAGACTGTGCTCTGTCTCACTTCTCCGTTCATACTGCCAAGGGAGCTCCATATTCAACCTCAGTCTTAAGAAACAGCTTCCCGGTTTCCCAGGCAGCATGTTATAAGTCACGTTATATAGGTCAGGTCTGGAGAAGGCCGCTTAAATGGCCATCTGAGACCCACAGCAATCCATGGTTGTTCTGGCCTCCTGGTGAGCCCTGGCCAGCAAGTCCTCATGACCTTTTCTGTCACATCACAGGACCAGCACCTAGCCACAAAGTCATGTATGTATTCTCATGCTGATGGTGGCCTGACAATAAAATTATAACAACATGTATGCAGGAAGGAGAATGGCCAGCAAATTAAATAGTACCTGATCCCTACACACCCTGGGGATTTGGGGTATTTGTATATATTTGCTTTCATGTTTACCTTTTATACTTCTAGCAACTGCTTGCAAAAAGTTTTGCTTTGGTTACTGCAGCTTGTGGGGCTGGGCTGAACTAGCCCCTGTCTAGGGCATGCTGGGCATTTCTTTTTTTCATTAAGCACTTAAAGAGGGCAGGGGGAATGCCATTGAAGTGAATTTCAGGGGATCTATTATTTAGTATTTAATGTACTGTCTCAATTGGATCATAGAAATGTAAATGTAAACGTACTTGATAAATGTTGCTGATCTAGTGAAATAATAAACATTGTCCTGGCTGCGCTGAATACTGGACACCTTTATGGATACTGCAGGAGTTGAGGGTGCTTAGCACCTTGCAGGATGAGGTCTTCAGCAAGAGTGACATAACTTTATTACTAGAAACATGCTGAATTTAAAAGCTAATATAGAGAAGGTTTCCTTTTGTAAAGTAACTGATAATTTAACATTCAAATAACAAATCAGTGAATGCATTGGTCAAAGGTGTGCTTGGCTATGACATCACACAGTTTGATCTTCAGCATCTCAGTAGCGATTTTAGAATAAGGTAAACTGAATGGAGTAATAATCTTTTGTAAATTTGTCTCAGGATTTTTCCTGTGTTCATCATCTCTTTGTTTCAACATAGGACTGGGATCAGCACATTAAGGGAAGTCTTCACATCCAAAAATGTATGGCTTTTTCAGATAAGTAAGTATTATTCTAAAGTGAATTATTCAAACTGAATTGCTAACAGAGTATCCATTACTTCAGTGGTTTTCCACTGGGAATTTACTGCCTAACAATTAAGCTTTAATATTTTTGGCACATCATGAATGTTCCTAAAGTTCTTTTCTTTGTTTTCCAGCACTGGTATCCGGTGTGTGTTAAGCTCAGCAGATGGAACATTGCATTTATCACCAAATAATGCAGCAGTTTTCAATCCATCTAGTATTGAAGGTGAATAGTTGTATGTGTAATAGTTAAAAACACTTTTTTTAATTGAAAGGGAAATCAGTCTCTGAGGAGAACTGCATTTTTAAAATGAAATGTGATAAAAGTTTCCAAGGAAAAATTTTGAAAAGTTGTGCACAAAAAAGAATGAAAGCTAATATTGTGCCCTTTGAAATAGGAATTTATTTTTCTTTCAAACAATAACTTGTTTTCACAGTACAACAAAACAGTATATAATTTGGTGTAGAGACTATGAAATTATTTACTATGTAAATGGGGCATTGCTTACTGAGCACATTAATGCAATTAATATGAGCCAAGATTTTAATGAAATGTGTGTAATCCATTGTTCAGATTATCCACCAAATGTTGGCGCATCTTTTATCGCTACACCAGCAAGACCCTTTGGCCAGCCAGGTCCTACATTTTCTTCTCCTCCATCCGGGGTAAGAGTGAGTACCTAAACAAATTTATGTCTGTGTTGAGATTCTTGTAGAAGCCACTTCTACTTATTGGAATTAAAACCCTGAAGGCTTTCTTTTAGACAGTAATCTGAATATTCAATCTGTTATTTCAGCTTCCCTGCAGTTCTTCCACGCTTTTGAGCTAATATGAACTTGATTGTAGTTTTTGTTTCGCTTTGTTGTTTTCCAGTGCTAACAGTTGATTGCTTGTTAGAGTTATTTGGGGAGGTAGGTAAATAGGTTTGTGTGTGTTTCCCATTGACTTTTCTTCCCCCATTGTCTGAGTCTTTTTGACCCAGGAAGGTCAACTTCAGCTTGGAATGAAGATTTGGATTAGCTTTTAGTTACCTTCAATATTGACCCCATCAAGCAACCTTCTATTTCTCTGGTTATTTATTTGCAGCAGTTGCTCTCTGCCTCTCTCACTCTGAGATCCTTCTCTCAGGCAAAGACAGTGGCTGCAGCTTCACTGTTATTCACCTGGAGGTCCCAGACCATTCATTATACTGGACTAACTTTTCCTTAGTTTATTTTAGTGTAGTATTTACATCCTCTGTTGTCACTGGTAGCCTTTCAGCAAGTTTGCTTTGGTGTGGAGCCTTCCATGGTTTAGGTTTATTAGTCCCTGCCCTGCATTCAGCACAAGTCCCCAGTTATATAATGCACACTTGAATTCTTAGCTTTATAATCAAAGAATACCAGAAAAAACCCAACATTAATAGGAGTTCTTACAATGACAAAGCAGAAACATTTTAAAAGGGAAAAAAGACAAATAAAAGCAAACCATATTAATAATGAAAATACAAATTAGATGGGGTTAAAATGAAACTCATCACGTATCAGAAAGCTACAACTAGAGCTGGACACACCAAAGACTTATGTTAGGGCGTTCATGGAATAGCAGCAGTAATCCAGGGGTTCAAGTTTTCACCTTGTTAACTTTTATGTATATATCTCTCCTGATATAGTCTCAGGCACTCTGGAAAGCCAGGCTGAATTGTGTCCCTGTGACACTCCAGTTCACATCAGGCACTGCTTGCAGAAAGTTCACCCAGATTTCCTTAATCCAACCAATTTTCTACCATGCAGTTTTACTGTGCAAGAGGTTATTTGAAGGGGTTTCAGCTTCTGCCTGTCACAGACACTGTGAGTGCAGGCCAGCAAAGAGCAGAGCTGCTCATGACAGCTGCCTCCAAGGTCAGAGGTGGACTAGTAGTGGGTGCAGAGGAATGTTCCTTTTCATCATGTCTGTCAACTTCGCAACAAATGAAATTACTGCTAATACCAGTATCATTTCTCTTTAGAATCTGTCACTATTTATCATTTAAGCTGCCTGAAGAAGTCCTCCTTCTGAATGATCTGCAGTATTTTGACACATAAAAGAAACAATAACTTTGATTTTTCCTGGACGCTGTAAATCCCTTTTCTCTTCAGAAGCTCATTGGATGAACAGGGAGCTATATTAGAGGTGTTAAGACTGAGTTTGCCAGCTGTCATTCACTCGGCAACCCAGGTGGCTTATAATTTATTACACCTTTGCATGGTAGTATTCACTTTCAGCTAAGCTGCTGCCATTTAACTGAGCAGTAGGAGATTACACTTGACCCTGCGTGTAATCATAAACAAAGTGTTCAGATTTCTGGAAGAGCTTGCTCTGTGCTGTCCATCTGCAAATAACTCTATCCCTCTGTAAAAGGCAAGTGCTACCAGTCTTCACTTGGGCATGGAGAGCATTAGCACTGGAAGGATGAGACTGGCTGTTTCTTACTATCTTTAGAAAAAATTTCATGTGAAGCTCAAGAAAGGGATAAAGAATTTGAAAAGCAAGAAACAATAACAATGACAAAAAATGTAAGAAAACAGCTGTAATAAAAAAATCACCAAATTGGGTGGGTGAAATAGTATTGTAAATAATATGAAGTGCATTTTGCTGCTGTGCATAATTTTTTTGGTTTTTTTTTTTTAATTGCCACGTAGCTGCATTGGTAACCCCTGGTAGACATTGATTGCCAAGAAAGTTAACTTTGAGTCTTACTGAAAATTACATTCAACACCTGGCATGCAACAGCTCCTCTAACTTCCTGATTGTAGATATGGAAGGTGTATATTCCTTTTCTGGCCATGATTTACAGCTCTGTTTAATGAATGGATCCAGTTTAACTGCAATCAGCTGACAAGATTATTGCTTGGTACAGCCTGTTGACTTCTGGCATGAGTATGTGACCACTTCTTAATCAAGAACTACAGCAGGTTTATGGCATAGCATTTTAATTTAAGCCATTGGCTATTGTGGGGAAGTGGCAACATCCTAGAGTTGTTTGATTTAAAGCACTGAGGGCTGTGTGTGGGAACGTGGGCTCTGGTGCCAAGGCAGAGAAGAGCTGAGCCCTTCTAGTCCAATAGACTCTTACATGCCATCTTTTAACAGATCTAACAAAACAAACAGAAGGTGACTGGTGGCCTGGGGTATTCTTACGCTGAGACTGCATTTGATTTTTCCTTTTCCTCTAGCTGTAGTAGTGTTCTTCTGTTCTGTGCTACATGCTGCCTTGCCAGATGCATGCAGACATCACTACATTTTCCGTTCAATTGGAGTTGAGTGCTTCATCTTTTTTTGCAGGATCTGTTCTTTGTTATTTTTCTGCCAGTAAAATGCCTTACTTCTGGACTTTTGCACTTCTTTTACTTACCTTATGCACCTGGGTAGGCTCTGTGAGATGCAAGCTAAATAGCAGATCAGTATATAATGCAGAGTCCTAATGCAGCAAAATACACAAATGGTTAAGTAGTGAAGTCTGGAGGGAAGGCAGCAGGATGGAGGTGCAAATAAGAGAACATTAGCTCTGTAACTTGTGAACTTGCTGACAAGCCAAACATTTGTGATAGCTCTGGTGAACTTGATCCCACAAGATTACATGATTTGCATCTTTCCTTGAATGGCACAATTTTAACTGAAGGTAGAGTTACTTCTTCAGTAAAATCGTAATGCAGAGGTCATAAACATAGAGGTAGTCTGGAAAGATTTAATCCCTGTGAGTAATGTTTTGCTTGTCATTTGCTATGGTAAATTAACCTTCTCTCTGGCTGTACCCTAATGCCTTTTGCACAGGGAGTGTAGAGCCTGCTTTCCATGCCAGGGAGATGGGCAGCTCTTTCAGAACTGCCCCAGCACTCCAAAATAGACTTCCATCCTTGGGAAGCAATCACCACTCCAGTGCTCTGTGCCTATGCCAGCCCAGTTCAGGAGCTCTGCCTCTCTGCATGTCCAGTGCTCACTGTCCTCCCAGGGGGAAGTCCCTCCTCCTGGGTGTTGTTGCAGTGACAGAGGAAAGTAGCAGGTTTTCTAACCCCAGGTACAGCTGTGTGTCCTCTCACAAGTTAAGTGGGATCGCTTTTACCCCTGGCCCAGTCTATTCCACAAAGGATTTAAATTTAGTCCCTGCTATCCTGAACACCAATGTAGTCACCTAAACTGATTTCCAATATCCATAAATTCAGCAAAGATTGCAGTGAGCAGTTAGTTTTTTCAGGAATATCCTTCATCCTGCTTGAAGGACAGTCTCCCTTCTAGAAATCCTCTCTGGACTTTGAGGGTAGAGATTCCATTGCAGCCTGCACTGCAGTTAAATATTTCCCTTTCCATTTGTACTTCTAAACCAGGATGTTAAAATACAAGTTTTTAAAGGATATTTTTTTCTTAATAGAAGGTGAGCAGAGCATTTCATTTTTTGCAGAAATGTAAAATTTTATCTAGTGGAGAAAATGTCTCACATAAAACATTGGTTTGAGTTGGGTTTTTTTCCCCCAGTTTCCCCAGAGGAAATCTACACTGGGTCGAGTTGTTCACATTTGCAACCTCCCCGAGGGAAGCTGCACAGAGAATGATGTCATTAACCTGGGCCTCCCGTTTGGAAAGGTCACCAACTATATCCTCATGAAATCTACTAATCAGGTACTGTGCATTTGGGGTTACCAGTGTTACCATCTATTGGCATAAAGACATAAAAATGTGAAGATATAAACATGAAGAGAGAGTCTTTGGGGGAAAACTCTTATTTAGTAATAGAAACTTAACTATATGAAGCCTGCTCTCAAAGTGAAAAAGAAAGTTGGTGGTCACTGAATTAGATGAGGATATAAACATGACCACATCTAAACAAGTTCTTGTTTAAAAATCCTGGCAATCTCTATGAAAAAGACTGTACTTTTACTATTTTTTGAGAGCTAATTACTTCCTGCCTTCTCTCAGCCACTTGTTAGGGTTACTTTCAGACTTCTCTTTTTCTTTATAGTAGCTTAAGTCTACCCTAAGTTGCTTAAGTGTATTAGGTGTAATAATAGAATATCTTCTTTCACATTCCTGCAGCAGACAAAATGTAGAATGTAGAATCCATGCCAGTGGAAAATGTTTGAGATTGTAATGTTTAAAAATCACAGAATCTTGGAATGATTTGGGTTGGAAGGACCTTAAACACCATCTAGCTCTAACTCCTTGTCATGTTCAGGGACACCTTCCACTAGAGCAAGTTACTCAGAGCCCCATCCAGCCTGGCCTTGAACACTGCCAGTCAGGAAAGTTTAGTTTTTAATCATTTAGTTTTTAACTGAACCAGCCTGTAAGGTCACATATTGGCTTTTATAGCTGGTTTGAAACCATTATTAGCAGTTAAAGAATGACTGAGAAATAGACTGAGTGTTATTATTTCAGCTTCAGGCCTGGAAAGGTACCCAATTTTGTACTATCAAGACATTTTGCATGAGAAGAATCTAGAGAAAATTTATTGTGCTACCTTTTCTCTCTTATACTTTGTATTTTTAATTATGTAATGGATTGTAAAGTTCTCTCCATTTGTGCTAGGCCTTTCTGGAAATGGCTTACAGTGAAGCAGCCCAAGCCATGGTACAGTACTACAAAGAAAAACCTGCTATGATAAATGATGACAAGTTACTTATTAGGATGTCTAAACGATACAAGGAGTTGCAGCTGAAGGTAAGATGATCATTGCTGATCAAATTATGTGAGCTTCCATGGCACATCTGGAGAATACATTTTAAAAGATTCTTGCTAGTTATTGATTTCTAATTAATGCTTTAATATTATGGAAAAAGAAATAAAGATAAATTAATGAATGTATATTGTTGATCTTTTGCACTTAGCTGCTTGCTCTTATTCTAAATTGCAGCTCTTGGAAGAGACCTCATTTTCTCTGATCTTTTCATACCGTTATTTCAAAAATCCCTTCTGAGCTTCCTTGTGAGCAGGCTCCCTATATTGCTTGGTCTAACAAAGGTCTAACACACAGCCATGTGTAAGATACAAGATGTCAGCAAAAATAAGATGGTTCTATCCTTTTAGTCAGTTATTTAGCTAGAACAATGCTCTTTTCACTGTTTCCATGCTTGAGCCATAGCACATTCTTGACACCAAACAGTGGTAACAGGACTAAACAGCATGCTGATTTCTTTTTATTTCTTATGAATTACCTTAGTTGTAAAGCTGATTTTTTTTTCTTTTAACATAGAGTCAAACCAGAGCAATATTCTTTAGACTTTCTGTAAAGTGTATGACACTTCTGTTGCAGACACTTGTGTGATGTCCAAAGATCACTGCTCTTGTGAAAGTATTTATAGAGACTTATATACTGCAATGTAATGCTAAGAGAGTAATTTTATTTCATGGTGGCTTGGACCAGAACTGGCAATGCAGAGCTTAAAAGCTCCATATTGTATTACCCAACACAGCACAAAGTTATTTTATAGAACAGCTCTGTAATGTTCCAATTTAATGTTAAAGGTCCTTTTATGAGCCTTGGGGAAAAAAATAAAGGAACTCGGGTGGTTTGGCTTGCCCTTTGGAAAAGCCTCCTTCTCTCCTGTATGCACCTACTAGTTTAAGGAGACTTTAAAAGAATTGCCAAAAGTTCATAAATCAGGGAAGACTTTTCTAATGTGGTACAGGGAGAGGTTCAGATGTTAGGTAATGAAGATTGTGCATCTTGACAGAGGGGCAGGAGTCACCCAGGAGAATGTGATACTTTGCCTAGATTCCAGGAATATTTTTCAGCTTTTCCAATGACAGTTTTTCAGGTCATGGAATTATTTTCTTTGCACAAGAAAGAAAGCAAATAAAAAATACAAAGTGGAAAATATGCATGAGCTGTATACTGCTGCAAACTTCTGAGTTCCTGCATAATTATGTTGCCTATCTGTGTGTGCTCCAAGGGTTTGTGCACATGCCTGTGTAGTGCATCCTACCTAGGAGTAATCAACACCCCAGTATATGTCTTGCTCTTAGCTTTTATGAAGCTCTCCTTGTCTAAACATAGTCCTTTAGAGCTACTGCAGAAAAAGTAACTCTGAGATCAAGAGAAGGCAGTTCATACCTAGAGGATCAGAGATAGGCTGCTAATACATATTTGGTGCTGTATCAGAAAAATGGTCTGTTTTGTTTCCTCCTAGATCCAGTTCCTAGGAAATGCTCTGTAGTGATTGTGTAACAGAGTTTGAGAACAAGCCGGTTTTCAAAGCCTGTTAGAGCAGCCAAGCATGAGGATAGAGTGCTACAACGTAATGGAGCAAATTTTCCATTTGTATCATTTTACTGCTTTGATCGTGCTGTTGAGAAGCCAACTGCAAAAGACAGTGTAACCACAACACTGAAACTAAATATTTCTAGTTATAGTGTAATTGAATGAAGCATGGGATAGTGTATCAGTTTGGAGAGTAGCGCAGCTTGCTAAACAGTGTCTTTGTTTTTATTAGAAACCAGGTAAGAATGTGGCTGCTATAATCCAGGACATCCACTCGCAGAGGGAGAGGGACCTGCTGCGTGAAGTGGACAGGTAAAGTTTCTCCCAGTTTGGAGTTGGAAGTCTGTAAGCCCACAGGTAGAAGAAGCATTATCTGTGTGCTTCCTTCTCTTATTTCACTGGCTTTCCTAATTTGGATTTCACTTATAAAATTGTATATATTTTTATACAGTTCAATAGTTGGTACAGGGCCTGTATAATGAGATCCAATTAAAACTGTGCATGTTATGAAAATAACTCTTTCCTACTGATTATGTCTCAGAAAATATGTCTGGCATGTGAAGGGCAGAAAAATGAAGCTGTTCCATTCTCCTCCCTGTTGAGTGAAAAGCATAAAGGCTGGGAGTGCTTTGAGACCAAGTGGGAAGGAGGCAGTTCAGATTAAAATGTATTTGGGTACATTTCTGGTCTCTCTGACTTCTGGAACTGTCAGCAAAATTAGAGAGGAATCACAGTCCTAAAACTTCTCTTTTGAGCAGGTGGCCTTTGTCACTTTTGTGTCAAGAGATGCCCTAGCTGAGTGAGTATTAAGGGTGCACACATTAGGGTCATTGTAAAGGTATTAACATATTATAAGCTTTTAATGCTAAACCCCTATGAGATGCTTTTAAGAATGAATGAATATATTCTTAACAGTTCTGTGGGGATTTAGTTAAGCCCTGTGGCTATGACACTGCCTTTTCTCCTGTTCACTGTTTGCAGCTGTGCAGTGCATGTCTGTGAAAGGCCTGGGGTCTCAGGTTCGCAGTCCCCAGGGCAGTCCCCATGAGCTTCCAGTGTACAAGAGTTGGTAGACAGCAGTGGGTCAGCCCCTTACAGCTGCCTTTTCCCCCTGCAGCAGGTATGGCCCTGAGAGGCCCCGCTCCCGCAGCCCCATAAGCCGCTCACTGTCACCTCGATCCCACACGCCCAGCTTCACTTCCTGTAGCTCACCACACAGCCCGCTGGGGACCAGCAGGACCGACTGGGGAAATGGGAGAGAGGCATGGGATCAGTCCCCCTATTCTCGACGGGATGAGGAAAGAGAGAGCAGAGAATGGCGAGAGAATGGGGAGGAGAAGAGGGACAGGACTGACCCATGGGTACATGAGAGGAAACATTATTCCCGACAACTGGACAAGTTTGATTTGGATGAACGGCTTGAAGGAGGCAGAGGACACCGAGAAAAATACTTAAGGACTGGCTCCCCTGGGTCCCTTCACCCTTTATCTGGCTACAAGAACAGGGAAGATGACTATTACCGAAAATCTTCTAAGTCAAAATCTGACAAGTTTCAGAGGCAACTGCAGGATCTGGGAACTGGGAGATCTAAGAGAAAGGAAGAGGCAAAGTTAAGGGAACACAGGCATTCTTACAGCGAGGACACTGCCAAGGAGGAGGCAGCTGAACAGAAGCACAGCAAAGCATCTGAGGGCTCCAGGCAAAAACAAAGTGAAAAAAATAAGGTGAAGAAAGCTGAGAAAGACCAAGAAGATGCTACTGCTGAAGACAGTGATGTGAAGGAAACCAAAGCTCCTGAGAACGAGGTAAATAGAGATCTAAAAGTATATGTAAGAAGAAGTGTGAATGCTGAAGTAATATATTTTCTGAAATATCTTAGAGCATTTGTTGTGGGTGTGATGCCAGCAATAGGAAATGTTTTTCCATTATAAAATCAAGGAATGTAGTCATAGAGAAGTCTTGGGAGGTCGTCTTGTCCATGTTTTTGCCCAGACCATGCAGATCTGTTGCACTGTTGTGGTGTTGGATATATGGATGTTATCATCCTGTGTCTAGCACAGAACCTTTGGGTAACAGCTATGGGACTGGGGACAGACAGCTGAAAACAAAACAAAGTGGCAGTCTGCTATACAATTTGCATGCAGATTGTGTGTGAAGAGGCAATAGTCCTGCTAGTTCTGTGCAGAATGCCCCATAGCTGCTCTTTCTGCATCCATCACCTGCTTCCACTGCCAGTGAGGAGGATTGACTTATCTGGAAATTAAGTGATATTTTACAGAGATACACAGTATTTATACAGGGAAGTAGTTGCTATAAAAATGGGGAATGAACTTTTAATGAGAAACATTTCTTTCTGGATAACCCAACAGAGCAATTGTTTCTATTAAACATATGTCCCTACCCTCAGCTGTGGCAGGGATAATTCACACCCCTCCCTTCAATGTTCTGGCAGAAATCTTTCCCATGACAGAAGCCACTGAATCAGCTCACCTATAAAATTAAGCAATCTCTTGAGAAGTACTTCCTGTGGTAAAGTGGCAATGTTTGTGGGTTTGATTTTCCACTGGGAAAAAGTACGAGGGGGAACACATCCAGTTGCCTCATTTGCTCAGTCTCAGCACAGCCCATACTCACATCCCCACCCTTGGGGATCTGGTTACTGGCTCTTGGCCACTTTGCTGCCCCTGGAGTTCCCCAGTGATGGCTGCTGCCATCCACCCCCGGGGCTGTTGGCACGGGAGGCTGCAGAGCTGCTTGGCTGACCAGGGCTCCATCTCTTGCTTCTGCCTTTGTGCTGCTGGGGCCCTTGTTGGTTGTTTCCAGTTGATCTTCTTCTCATTTGGGGCTAATTTGGTGGAATTTCCTAGATTTGTAACTCACTAGTATGTAACCACCAGCAGCACTGCCTCATGCCATAGATAAGCATGTTTGTACCACCTTTTATCATTTTCCTCCTTTGGCTGGTATTTTACTATGATGTATGGTTCCTTGGGAGGACATGTCAGAGAGAAATGTCAGACAGCATCCTAAATCACACTCCTCTGCATGTTTTCCAAGTTATTTTACAGTGGCTTTGCTAAAGACATACCTCTCTGGGGACTATTGCTAGTAATTTATTTTAAAAGGAAGAAAAGTTTTGTATGTCTTGAACTCACTTTTGCTTTGTTCCTCTTTTACTAAATACCAGGTAGAACTGTGATTTTGTTCTTCCAAAGTATGAACTGTACAACCAATTCCATTTTCAACTAATCCTATGTCAATAAACAAAACAGTCAAGGTCTTTGTGTGCAGAGTTTTAACACTGCTGCTCTCCTTACCACAGCTGAGCCAATGTAACAAATGTGGTAGAGAGCAGAGGAGTGGAGGCTGGAAATTTTAATGAATTGACATTCTCCCCCACCTGTCTTTTAGCCAATTCTATTATATAAATTACATCTCTAATTTTGTCTAAAATTCTTTTTCTTAATTCTTATTTGTGCAGCTCTGCTAATGGAATTTAATTTTGGGTCTTTTCCCACAGCCTAGTTGACTTGCATAAACTTTAGTAATAAAGAATGTGACCTTGTGAGTGACTTTGGTTCTCTAAACCCAGAATAGAAACATACTAGAGCACCACTGTGTGTTGCTATACGTGTATATGTATTTATTTTAGCTTGAAAAAGAGGAACAAGTTCCAGTGAAGAGCTCACCTTCAGATAATAAACAAGGAAAAGAATCTGGAGAGATTCTGGAAAACACAAGGAAAGAGAAGGTTGGTGACACATTGTTGTTGTAGCTTCTTTGAGAAAACGATTGAACCTCAGGTTTGGTAGCATGTTCTACCAAATTAAATATTAACCCCCTCATGAAAAAACACATAAAGGGGTTGGAGGAGGAGGTTGTCTAAATTAACTTGCCTTATCTTGACCTCTGCTTTAAGGGACAGCTTTTCCTGAAGTCTCCAGAACTCTTTTTTTAGTTACTCTTTGCTCATGTACATTGCTTCACATACATAGTGCTTGGCAGTGGCAGCTGTAAGGAATGTATGCCCAAGTGAGCTGGGTAACTTTGCAAACCATGCCCAAAAATAGGAGATGGGGTCAGTTTGTGGGGAAAGTGGGGACTATGATGAATACTTTTTATTATGGACTATAGCTAGCAGTTTCCTGATTGTTTCTGATTTTAATTAAATAATGCCTTTACAGCACCCCTACTGCTGCATTGCAATCGGGGAGAGCAATGTCCCTGGAATTCCTCCAGCTTCATATCTGTAGGGTCATGGGTGGATCGTCAAATATGGAAGATATTGATATCTGTTGCTGCAGAAAACTGATCTCCTGGCAAGAGCAGTGCCAACTCACAGAGTTTTCATGCTGTTTTAGGATTCCAGGAGGGGAAGTGTGGGAATGGCCAAACAGGAGGAGAATACAGATTATTAATAGATTATGTGTACACAAGGAGTCTGGGAGTTGAAATCTAAGATGCAAATGTCTTAAAAGTAAGATGTGCCTTTTAATTTTATGACTTCTCAAGTCCAGTATTAGTGCCTGAGTCCTGTAAGTCTGTAGCTGCACGTATGAGGTATTTCAGAATATGTACCTTGGAGTATAACTGTAAACCTGCTTTTGCCTAAGGTTTAGGGCAGTGACTCCCAGCACAGTCCCTGGCGGAGGGATCTTGCTGGTGGAAGGAAATGATTGCAGAAGGAAGCCATGAATTTCAGTCACCATGAATTTAAAGGACCTGGTCCAGCAAAGTGAAAGCCATAATGGCTCAAATGGGGTTCAGTATATTTTCATTGCACTGAGATGAAGGTAGAGGAAAGGGATCACATAGTAGCATCAATTGCATAACAAAGTGTAACACATGTGCCTTGCTCTACTGCTTAAAAAGCAAGAAGCAGAGGACTGGAGAGGCTGCAATCCCCAAGGTAGTTACAGAATCTTCACAAAGGGAAGTTAATGTGATAATTCAATAGATATTTTTTGTCCTTGTGCATAAGGTTTAAAATTACAACACCAAGGCATATCGCTCTTTGAAACTAAAACAAAAGAAGAGTTAGGCACGGCCATACCAAAGTTCTTTCCAGTTTTAAGGCCTACCTTCTAACAGTGATGATCTATAATCACCAATCTCTCAAATGTTTCATATCTTTGTGACAGGACCGAGATTGGGAGAGTGGAAGTGAAATTGAAGGTGAGACCTGGTATCCTGCTAACATGGAGGAATTAGTGACAGTAGATGAAGTGGGAGAAGATGATTTAATTATGGAGCCTGATATAACTGAGCTTGAAGAAATAGTCCCAGTTGATCAAAAAAATAAAGCTGCTTCAGAAATGTGTCACTGTATATCAACTGTGTTAGAACTGAAAAACAATCACAGCCACTTAACCAGTAGTGAAGACAAATTTGCCCATAAAGCTTTAGAAACAAACTTCAGAACAGCAAAAGGCAGTGCAGCTTCTAGTGGCTGTCAGGAAGATGATGAGGATGATGATAATGATGATGCTGTAACTGAAGCATCAAGCCTAAATCTGGACCCTGAACAGAAGCCAGAGGAATTGAAAGAAGACCAATCTGCTAAGGATTCTGATTGCCAGCAGAAGGAAGGAAAAATTGATAAGAGCTCTAACACTCGTTCAGAGCCTGAAGATCACAATATACCTTCTGTTCATCTGAAAGAAGAGACTCTCCAGCTCCCTGATACATTTATAGATGATTACAAACAGATGGGATCACAAGGAGCTGAGAGCAGAGAAGTTACAGAAACGCTCATTAAAAACGCTAGTGAAGAAACAAGACATGGAAGCCAGGAGTGTCCAGAGGCCAAGGGTAACTACTGCTTTTTTTCCCTTCAGACTGCAGAGAGCCTTGCATGTTTTCTCTGAGGATAGACTGAAATTTATTGCTAACGAGAATAAGTGTTGTTAATAGTATCAAGGCTTGTCCTTGGAGCAGCTTAGTAAAAGAACCCCACTGCCTTTGGCCAAGCTAAACCATTAGAGGCTCTTAGATGAATAGTGTAAAGGAAATATGATAAGCAGCTTGCAAGCTTTCTGAAAGGCATAAGCTGCTATAATTGTCATGTCAAGGTTCACATGAGTTTAGCTGAAGTCTTTCAGTGCCTTGCTAAATTTATTTTGAATTGTCAATGAAATGAGTGACAGTCTCTGAAGGTCAACAGAAAAGTATCTGTCATGTCTGGCTGGCTCCTGGACAAGGTGGGTATTCTTACACACTGTACTGAAGCATTATTAACGTGGATATCACACATAAGATTGTTACTTCTCAGTCCCTGTTCATGTGCATACATGCCTTTTACCAGGACTTGCCTTATCATGTCCTGTTATCTACTACATGCTGCCTTTAATATAACTGATAGGATGTGCTGTGAGATAAAGTCAATAAGTGTAACCATAGCTACCTATTTATATTTTAGCTGTCAGGAAAAGAAGAATCTTGGGGGTCTGAAAGTCAGTTCAGTTCCTTGTCAAATGATACTTGAGCAAATGGGCTGTGCATAGTGAGATGAAGTGAAAAACAACATTGAGTATGTTGGTCAGAAATGCACTTTTTTAATTGCTGCCAGAGCCTATGGCAAGGGCTTGCAGAAAGAAGCTGATGGAAGATTTTTGAGGAAACATTTCATGTGAACAACTGATTTTGAGCTAACTTCTTCCAGGACAGATTGGAAACTCATTGTTTTTTAATACTTAGCTGATTGGCCTGAAGACACCTTGTCAGACTTGCATATTTGGAGATAACATTGTCATGGGACTGGACATGGCAAAGTTCACTCTCCTGGGCTTCCTGGGCAGCCAGCTGATGAAAGAGTTGGGTGTCTCAAGAGCATATTTACTAGTGTTTCCAGCATCTCAGCTTCCAGCTTGTCAGCAGGGAGCCTGGAAGCTCCAGGGCCTCACATGCTTCCCAGGTTTCTGACATGGACTTGTTATCTGGGATCTGCAGACCAAGGCTCTAGACCTCTACTAATGCAGCTGCCAGCTCAGAAGTGCAGAAATCGACTTAAGTGGGACTTAAGTTGCTGCAAAGGCCCTGGGTGTCTTAAGAAAAGCTTACCAGCTTACTGGGGGTTTTCCAGGTTCTCTGCTGGAGTATTGGAATGCTGGGGTAGGTTTAAAGTTAATTTGAAAGCCAAAAGTTAGGTTTTTATATTATTTTAAATAATGAAGTAGACATATTTAAAAGTAAAGAAAAATTCATTCTCATAGCCAGAAACTGCAGATCTTTGAACTACAGACTTGAAAGACAGGAAGAGTGGTTTGGGCAAAATATGTTTATTTTATAAAAAATATATCCCTTATCTAGGCAATATCTAGGCTGAAGAAGAGGAATCAAACCAGTTTATCTGTAACTCTGTAGCTCTGTGATAGCAAATTTCTCTATTTTTAAATAAAAATAATTCATATTATAGAAGTCATGAGAAGGGACAGCATCTGTTCTTTTGACTGGCTATATCTGCCTCAGCACATCAATCCAGTGTTTCCACATCTTGACACCCCTGCTGTGTACATTAGTGTCAGGCAGCAGGGACCAACCATCCCATCCCTACTATTCAGAAACCAAAACCTTTTAGTGGCTGGGAGCCATGAAGCAGAAACTATCCTTTGGATAGGTAAGGATGGGAGAAGAGTGGCACCAGGGAGAAGATGCCAATGATGCTGCAGGGATCCTACAAAAGGCAGATTTGGGAAGTTGTATTCATCAGGTCCTGCTGCTCCCACCATCTCAGCAATCCCTGTGTCAGTCCAGCTGCACCATTGGTCATATAGTAATTAATATATGTGGTTACCAAGCTGCAGTCAGAGTTTGCTTCTGCCAGATGTGTAATGTTATAGCTCTATTTAGAGACAAAAATACAAAAACCCCTCCAAACATAACGCTAAATTAGAAATAGAAAAATGGTCTACTGGGAGAAATAGAAATGACTGCACCATAGTAAAGCTGTAGTAATCAGGCCTCTGATTTGAATGGAAAAGCATTTTTTTACTGATTTTACTTCATTTATAGATCCACCCAGAAAGTGTTCCCAAGAAGTTTTAAACGTCTCCTTATTAAACTGTTTTCATTCAATGCATTTATTCATTTGTTAAGCAAATTCTAGGTACTTGGAAATGAGATCTCTGGAATACCCGGAGGTAGAGTCTAAACAAAGGCCCTCTGCACCAGGCTGGGAACAAGAGGACGTCTTCACCGAGCTCAGCATTCCCCTGGGTACGTTGGGCCGCCCACTGCAGTACCAGGACTTACAGCAAGATGTCACTTTAAGGCTATTTGCTATGTTTATTTTTCAGAACAGATGTGTGGAGAGAAGGAACAGGGTATGTGACAGACGGGTAGCTGTTGAAACAAGCAGCTTTTTGATTCTAGATCATTGGTAATTCATTCTTAATTAATGGCAAAAGGCAGCTGATAAGTTCCCTTGGACTATATATGAAATAAATATGAAAAAGTACTTGATAATTTAAAAGTCTTTGACATAAAAGTATAAGCAAAAGTATTGGCTTTACTGTGTAAATACTGATTATGAGCAAAATGCTTGGAAGAAGAACATCCTCAAAAGCAATCTGTGTAAATTAAACATGAATTTACTGCTAAAAAGTATTTTTGCTTTTCTAGCGCTTGAGGTTACAGAGTGAAGTTTCCAGTCAATATTATGAGAAGATAGATTTTAAAGCATGTACATCTAAGAGAGAAGAGAAAAGGTGTGTTTTCAATGCACAAGGATTTTAAAGTGCAGCTCAATATTGCAAAATTAAGGAAATCAGAAGTGAATCAGGCATTCAGTCTTCCTATTCCTAATATTTAACTAAATAGCACATTTTTTTCTTTGAGAACAAGTTTATTATGGGAGGGGTAGGATTTCAACTGACATTTTAATGTGATTCAGAATTTCTCAACAGGCGTGGAATTTGTGGTGCCTAGAACTGGGTTTTACTGCAAGCTCTGTGGACTCTTCTATACAAATGAAGAAACAGCAAAGACAAGTCACTGCAGGAGTACTGTTCACTACAAAAATCTCCAGGTAAAAACACACCTGAAGCTACCTAACAAGAAGCTCATGGGGTGATTTGTGTGTAAGGTAAATGATGCAATAAAAATTAGTTTTTATTGTGTGGACAGAATTCAGATGAAGTGAAATTCAGGTAAACAAACTTTTCAGTAGTTCCAATCATTAACATGCTAATTTTTCACTCTCAGATCCTTGAAATCAACTTTTGGATCATAGGTAAAATGAGGCCAGGTGATAATTTGATTTTCTCATCTACATGTGGTCCTTGTCACTAGTACAGTATTCAACTCAGATCTCTAATGCCCTGTTTCAGAGGGTCCCAGATGTTTCTGTCACTGGGAGTGGCCCCAGCAGCAGCCTTTTGTACATCTTAATGTCAGGAGCATTAAACATGGCATTTGTCTGATAATGTAGCCAGCCCCATTCCTGTGTTTGGGTTTCTCAGCGTGTTTCAGCTCGCAGCTCTCTGTGCCAGGCAGGCTCTGCGAGGCATTTCCTGTGACCCGCTGAAATCCCCTCCCTGTGTGCAGAGCACCACTGCTGAGTAATTGCCATCAGGATATGCAGGAGCATGTCAGTGCTTGTTGCTCCATAAGAACGTAACAAAAACATGTC
This sequence comes from Muscicapa striata striata, assembly GCA_030060385.1. Taxonomy (NCBI): domain Eukaryota; kingdom Metazoa; phylum Chordata; class Aves; order Passeriformes; family Muscicapidae; genus Muscicapa; species Muscicapa striata. The sequence continues at coordinate 3,199,337 of JAREIS010000023.1, read as the reverse complement.
AGCAGCTGATAACAGCACACTGAGACCACATGTGCCTGCAGTTCAAAGACCTGCCTTTGTCACTTTTGAGACGCACCACTGATAGAATCAGTCACAACAGCCTGAGCATTACCTGTCCAATGCTCAGAGCTCCTCAGAGGAGATGGCCTTGGCTCCCACCCCCAGTCCCTGCCCATGAGCAGGGTGTGTACACTACACACACACTTGTGCTGGTATTCTCCTACTCTTTGCAAAAGTCATGGCAGAACAAAGCAGAGCTGCTCCTTCTTTTTTTGTTCTTTCCCTCTGCCCACAGTAAATGCTGTAACTCTGCTTCTGTTCAAGTAGTAGCTATCTTTCCTTAGCTGCCAAGCAGGTATTGATTTTTCTAGTGACACTCACAGTCAAGTAATTTCTCTGGGAGAATTTTCTTCTTGGCTTTCCTGAAGTTCCATAGCTGTAATCATACAAAGGCCTCTGGCTTCCAAAAGCTTCCTACAGAACTCTGATGCTTGCTCATAATGGACCCTCCAAGTGCAAGCTTGAAAAACAGGTGCCTAGTTTGCCTTCCTTTTATTGCTTCATACAAAAAAATCCAGAGGGATTCACCAGAGGTAACACCGCTCAGTGAAGGCTGTGTATCTCGTGCAAGTCTGTCCCTAAGAAACTCATACTAAAGAAAGATTTCAGCTCCTGCCCCTCACCCTGGAAACAGGTTCCATGGGAAGAAGAGGGATATATTTTTTTAAATTTTCTAACTTATTTTGTTAAAGTCATAAGAAACAGGCCCAACTAAAACTGACTTAGTGTGAAAATAAAGTAATTTTCTCCCTATTAAGACATTTCCCATGAGTACTGTGGTGGATATCTAACTCTGACTTGAGATAAAAGAACAAAGGCTATAAAAGCTGTTAAAATTAAATCTGCGAAAACAGGCTGTTCTGCCGAGCTATACCTCTTATCTTACTAAATACAGGAAGTAAATGTCTCATCCAACTTCTGCCTGTTCAAGTGGATACTTAGCAAATTTCAAATCACTGTTCTGTGTTGCTAGAATTCTTTTAGTTGCCATAATGCTCATTTATGCATTGTGCAAGGAATACGAGTCTTCTCCTCTAATGATGCAAGTTAACAAGTGTATCCACCAATACAGGAGCCAGGGACTCTGACTGTAGTGGAGCTATGGGAGTGCTGCTGCAGTGTTCCTGTTCTCCTTCCTGAATGCCAAGTGCCACCACCCAGTGACAACAACAGTGCCCCAGATTGTGTCACGGCTTTGAGTCTTTTATAGCTGATTTGCTGCTTGTTGTCTCTCATGTGATCTCCTTGAGCCACATCCAAAATATATGCTCAGTGTTTGGATTTGAATGCAAAACTAAACAGCTTGTTTGCCAATTTTCTCCCAAAAGCCTTGTTTAGATAATGACAGTTTTGAAGTAAAATAGTTAACTTCATCTAATTATGATGCCCCTTGAATAACATCAATGACTGATTTTTAAAAATCAGCTGTTTTTGTCAGCCTTGCAGACTTTTTGTAATTTTTAATTCTCCTCATCATAATAAATTATTTTCCCAGGTGATATTTGTATTTACAGATACACTGCAATTCACACGTCCAAAAAAATCTATATTTTTGCCATGCCTTCCTCCACTTCCTCCAGCTACAGAAAGCTGTCACCATCCATCTGGTGGAAGCTACCTTGGCAACACAGTGCAGTATTTCATCCTGTTTTCCACTGGCTTTATTTGTCAAAACTTGTATTTAAATGAAAAAACACACATTTTTTTGCTTGACTGCCATTTTGCTATATATTAATCTGAATATGCAAACTTCAAATATGATGTTTTTGGTGCTCATGATAACTGGCAACATCATCTAAAGGTAATGTGTAAAACTCAGTCTTATTTTGGTCGGTGCTCATTAAAAGCCCCAAGAGCTTGGGTTATCTGGTCCAGGGACAACTGTTAGTGATTTATTACAGTTCATGATGTACAGAACACGTCTCCCAGCCTTTATGGTCCCTATATCTCTGTATACTACTGTAACATTTACTCTGGCTTTTTGCCACATGGAATTTTGCACCCAGAGATCTAGACTGAGAGTTGTGTAATTTCTACAGGCCAGTCTCTCTATTCAGAATAACAAGTGTGCAGTTGTCACTTTGTCACAGGTATGTCCATTCATTACCACTGCTGAGTCCCATTCAGATTAACTTCTTATGTTGAAAACTTGTATTTACCTGAGAGAATGTGGCAGTTCTAACACAGACCTTAGTATTTTTATATCCATGTCTCATTTAATTTCTTCCCCATGGATGCCAAAGAGTAAACTGTACTCTGGGGAAATCCTGCAAGTAGAGAAAATTTTGCAGTGATGTGAAAGGGTGTTTTCAAAATATATCAGAATGAGTAAATAGCTAGAAAGGGAGTTTTATGATCATAATGATTATAATGTGTCAGTTATTCTTGTGTGTGATGTATATGATGTGTGTAAGTCATTAATAAGAATACCTCTACATTATTACGTTGGAATTTCTCAGGTGTCTCTGCACTTGCTGCTGCTGAAAAAGCTTCTTTCCATCCATTTCTATTTCTGCTGACCTTGAATAAATAGTTTGAGCACTATTTTGAGATCCATACCCATTCATCATCCATTTTGTGTGCAGCACTGCCAACTAAGAGCACTGCCAAAAGGCTGAAAGCCTCACTGGCCATGTATGTTCTTTTAAATCTCACTGAGTACCCAAAGCAGTGAAAGGCTTTATCTTAGAGAAACACAATAAAGGTAAATAGTCTAGCCAAACTGCTAAATTGTGTTAATTATTACTGAGTGTGATTATTCCCTTTAAACAAAATGTTCTTGTGCAAAATAACTATCTCTGAACTGGACATGCTGAAAATATAATATATAAATTTTAAATTGAGACTCTGAAATCACATTTATGTTCTGACACACCAGTACTTTCCTAGAAGAATTCAGTTGACTCAGTGGAGTTAGTTCCTGCCCTGTAGCACAGGGGAGCAGAGAAAAGGTGAGGTCTGGTTACACAGAATGATGGAGAGTAGAGTCCTGGTTCTGTCACCAGTTCCCCTCATGGCACACAGTAAACCTCTGAACTTCTGAGGCTCTGCATGCATTTAGATAGTTTGCCTGACACAGCCACAGCCGTGTTTTCTGGCTTGAGTCTTCACCAAAATGGCACTTCTTGTGTGCTTTCTTTCCTTTTGAGATGTTGGAAGAGTTAGAGCTATGAAGAGGCATAAAGAATTCCGTGTTGTATATTTCCAGTTTTGGTAACAATGCTTTGTTTTTTTTGTGTGATTGCAGAAGTACCTATCCCAGCTTGCAGAAGAGAGCCTGAAAATGAAGGAAGAAGGCAGCCCTCTGCCTCAGGATGACACTGGCATTGTTCCTCACTTTGCAAAGAAAAAACTATGATGCAGATGAACTGAAAGAGCTGTAATGAGTGAATTCTGATACTTTTTTAATTTTTAACTTCTATGATATAAATGTCAATTTGCACTGTACAGAGGAGGGGAAATAAAGAGCATGTTCCATGCATCTATGCCCAGAGTGCCATTAAAAACCAAAATGCCTGAAACTGTTTCCCACGGTGAAGCAATGCTGGCATATCTGTTAGAAGTGGAGCAATTCTTTCTCACACTCTGCGTGCTGGGAGTGGTTTCCTAGATTAAATCAGAATTCTCAGGGATTCTTAAAGTTTTAGTTCTGATGTAACACGTCAGGTCAGGTGGAGTACTTAGAAGCACTCAGCATCCTCCAGTGGACACTGGAAGGAAAGGAGATGTGACTATTTATAGGCTTTAACGTTGCTTAAAATATCTTCAGCCCTTTCACTCATTGCTGCAGTGAGAAGTAGGATTTGCATAGGATATCTAAAGCCATTTTGCTAAAACTAGTGACTAGATGGCATAATGTAAACCCCATCAGCACCCACCTCCATGTCTTGGAGCTTGGTGAGATGACAAAATGTTTGTGTTGTCAAGCAGTGACTGTACACTGCCGATGTTGTGTGAATTCCGGGGGAGCCACAGTCTGTCCCAGGGACCTCAGAGCCTGAACCCAGCACAGCAAGAGCAGCTCAAATGCACGTGCTGACAGCCAGCCTGCTCTGGTTTCAGCATTTTCCATGGTGTGATCAGGGTGTTCTCCAGGGACCGTTGTGTTTGAAACTCTTCTTTTTGATAAATCTAAAGGATGCCAACTTTGAGTCTTACAGACTTGAAACTCTCATGAGAGGCTTTTTAAAGTGCCACATGTTTGGACCATGTCTCTTTTAGACATTTTATTCAAGATCCTTGCTTTTGGGGTCTTTTTGTTTTCTTTAAAGCTTGCTTTTCCTCAGCTTGGCAACATTGAATTTTCCTGGTTTTTATGGAAAGATGCCAGATTTCTAATATTGTTTTTGTATTTTATTTCCCTGAATTTTTTAAGGTGAATACAACAACTGATGGCTCATGGAGTGCTGCACTGAGAACACAGGATGCACCAGCAGCTCTGGCATTATTATGACCTATTGTTTCTGCACAGTTGTTGCTTAGTATTTTGCAAAGTCCCTTTGAAATGCACTGTACAAGTTTCTGGTTCATTTCAATGGGGCTTTGTGTACTAAAGTGAATACACATGCAAACCATTGCCAGGATTGATCCCAGAGTTTGTAAAATGCCCTGTGCAATCTGGGCAGATGGGGATTTGCAGGCATTTCCATTCTTTGCCTAACTCTAATATTCATCACAGTATGTTCTGTAAAAATTGCTGGTACTGGAAGTCCTGTTTAGATGTTGTGCAGAGGAAACAGTTTCCCAGAAGGTTCTAGCTATCCCTAAGAATGACAGGGATGTTGCACAATATTGCAAAGTGGCTAAATTGCCAAAACTGCTTCCACCAAAGTATTTGTTCCATTATTCTTGTGCCAGCAGCTGTGCTCGTTCTCTGAAGTACCCTGTAGCCAGGCAGTGTCTCTCAGAGGTGCCTGGTGTTGTTGCCTGAAGCCCTGTTCCATTCCATGGCCTGTGCTTTCCACTCATTTTTACCAGAGGTAGTTTCAGATTTCATAGTTGGAATTCCTGCTTCTTGCAAACCAAGAGAGTCTTTGCATCCCAGATTCAGACAGAGCCTACCAAACAACAGGGGGAAATGAAAACATTACTGCCTAAATCCTTCTTTGTCCAGGCTTGAAGTATGTTAAGACTTGTGTCCATCTGTCATTTAAAACAGCTAGTTTTGGGGTTTTTTGTTTGAGTGGGGTTTTTTTGTTGTTGATTTTTTTGTTGTTTTGGGTTTTTTGTTGTTTGGTTTTTGTTTGTTTTGGTTTTTTGGGTTTTTTTTGTAGTTTTTGGTTTTGTTTTGTTTGTGTTTGTGGGGTTTTTTTTGTTTGTTTAGGTTTTTTTTTGTTGTTGTTGTGTTTTTTGGGTTTTTGGTTTTGTTTTGTTTTGTTTTGTTTTTGTGGGGCTTTTTTCCCCTATGGAGAAGAAACAAAAGCCACCAATATTGCAAATCAGGTATTTTTCCTTCAAGGGTTGGGTTTTCCTTGGACTGTTTGTTTTTCACATTGCAGTGAAACTTGAGCATGGGGCTATTAGGACAAGAGCTTGTATTGCAGGCTGTAAGATGATGAAAATGGCAGTAAAGATTGTGCAATTGTCTTCTAAAGTGCAGCTCTCTAGCTGGTCATATATCATCTGAATATGAAGTTCCCTTCATGCCCTTCAGCACAAACTGAGCACAAGGGAAGGAAATCACTACAAATGCAAGCATCAAATCTTTGAAGCTAACCCTGCTATCAAACTGGGGCTCTCACCAGCCTAATGGGAGCTTGTTAGACCATGTGGTTAAGCTTAATTGGATGTGAGACATAGCTGACTGTATATCAAAGTCATATGCCTCCAGCAACTTTATCCCCAGGTAACCTCAAATGAGAAAAGTATCACTGTTATTATTCTTTATTTGTAGTGCAGCAGAAGCTACAGGTCCACTGCCTTTAATATAGGCAAGGCACAAATCCACAACAAAGACTTTCCCAGGCCAAAGAGCTTTAAATCACACTTTCTGAAAACAGACAACAGGTGGATACAGGCAGGCAGGGAAAGCAGCAGGTAACCATGAGATTTTGACTGGCAGCAGAAGAATAATTAAAATGAGTATTTACCCAGGGGCTTATTTTTGGATTTATGTGAGATGATTCAAACTACTTTCCCCCTCCTCTGGTTCTGAACCAGGTTAACTCCCTTTATTCACAGCTTGCATTTAACCTCCTTTTTTTTTTTCTAGACAGTTGCCTTAGGAATGCAAAATCCCTTCTTGAGACAGTGGGTCTTGGCATCCTTTGGTCCCCAGCCATTTAAGTTTCAGTCTCCAGAGATGGAGTCTTGACTGAGGCTCAGTAGGAAGTGTCCTGACTTCAGATACCTTATTTGGGTCACAGCTACAGGGCCTTGCTTGCCAGCAAGGCAGGAGATGGCTCTAGATGGCATCTCTGCCCTGTGCAGTTTCCTCTTCTGGAGGGAGATGACTCAGGTGAGCAATGCAGGTGCAGAGCCCAGCCCCACAGACATGATCAGAGCCAGACATTTATAGAAGTGGTTTGGACCCCATCCCTTTGGGCTCTGTCCTGACAAAACAGCAATCTGCAAAATCCTGTAACAGCCAAATGGGCACTTCCCCTTCTGAGAAGGTCCTTTTCCCCTAAACCTCAACAGTTGAAAGCAATCCCAAGTCTCAATAAGCTCCTAATGATGCCCATGATCAGTTTTCAGCCTGATGCACTTTGAGAACTCAGAGAGAATCTCCTTCCCTTTCCAACAGCCCATCATGCAATGCTGACAGGCACTCCTCAACTTCTCTCTACTACCTATTCTGCTGAGGAAGAATTCTGCTGTAGGCAGCCTCTTACCTTCCTCAGCTTGTGTAAAAATATGTTGTTTCTTTTGGTTTATTTTATTTAAAATCTTGACTTTTTTTAGTTGGCAAAATTCGTCATCGCTATAATACACACTGTTTATTTATATGTATATATATGTATAGCACAAAGCAGGCTCAGGTCTAGCCAAACAAATATTGATATTTAAAAGAGAGCTTCCTTAATATATCAAAACAATTTCAACACATTTCAACCAAAGATTGCACTTTTATAATAGGGACTATGTTCTTCATCTCTGTGAAATCTATATTGATCTCAAATAGTCTTTAATGTCAATCTGCAACCTACTTTCTTTGAAGAAAAAAAATGAAATAATTAGACATTTTCCCCATTATATCAGACAAAGTTTCACATTGGCTTTAACACTAAATTAGTGTTAGGCTGGTTGTATTCAGGGGTTTTTTTTTTTTTTTTCTATTCTCTAAGGATTAAGGCTGTGATTTGTTGAATTATACTTGAACTGGACCAGATGTACTATTTATTGAGCTTATATAATCTTGTTAATTTAAGTTTTGGTTTGTAAACAGTTGAAATTTGTTAGTACTTGTTTAATTATGTAGGAACTGTCACCAATAATATTAACTGATCTGTGTATCTGATTGCAAAGTGTTTTAATTTGTGTTTCTTAAGAAAGAAAGATTTTAATAAAGAGAATTATAAAGCATATACATTGGTGGGCAATTGTCCCAGAAGCGACATGCTTCTAGCTTCCCAGGGGATCTATTAAAAATCAAAATGAATGAAAGATAGTTTAAGGAGTAAGAATGAAGCAGAGGCAGGCACAAAAGGTTTGATTTTGAATATAATTTTTACAAGCTGTGGTTCGTGGTTCTTGCCAGGGAGCTCCCGCTGTACAGATTGTGAGTGATTGCCATCAGCTGGTGCTGAAGTTGAAGTAAGCACATCTCAGCCTTCACTCTGTAATTATTATTAATTGTTATTACCCACTCTTGGGCAATAACCCAAGTGTCCCTCTAGATATTGTCCCTCTAGATATGTCCTTACTTCCCTTTTTATTTCCAAATGAACTGGGCAGCCTTTCTGTTCCCACTGCCTTTTTGCTGTCTCCATCCAGGTTGTCTTCTCAGCCTTCTGAAAGCATCACATAAAATCTTCCCCAGCCAGGAACTTTCTCCATGTCATCTCAACCCAAGTCCCTTAAGTTTGCCCAGTTACTGTGTTTCCCTTGTGCTCTGCCTCTGCCTTTCCTGTTTTTTCTTCTTTCCAGCAGTGTCCTCCCCAGTGCCACCTCAGCTATACAAGGACCTTTCCCACTCTGGCCTTCTCCCTGGCTCACCACCACTGGCACCAACTGGAGTTCCTGGGAGGAAACACTCAGCCTCAGCCAGGGTGACGTACAGACATTCTTGTACTAAATATTTAAAGAATGCAATGAAGACAAAAACTGAGGGGAGACTTTACCACCAGAGTTGATGAATTCATTCAGTGGAAAACACTGGGAGGAAAACTGACATAAGGCAATGTCTGGTCCATGCGCAAGGCAGGGCATTGGGCACTATCAAAATATGAGCTACACCTCCCACCCCCCTCTCTGGGAGGGAAATGTCTGCCCCACTGAATGGCTGGGGAAATGGGCAGAAAGGCTGGCAGCCAGTTTTCTGACTCTGCAGCTTGTTAAATAATGTCTTTAGGTAACTGTTTCGCAGGTGAGGCACACATCATGTATTTAAGCACAAATGGTTTCAGTTCTTCTGTCTTAGATATATTGAAACCTTTGTTCATGTGATACCTTCTCATTGGAGCTCTGAATCTCTTAGTCTAGAAATCAGGCAAATGAAATCATATATCCATAACCAAAGAAAAAAAATCCAAACTGTGGTGTTCAAACACAATGTTTCAAGGCCAGGTTTAGTCATGGTTAATGTTTTTGGTGGAAAAGGGAATTCAGGTCTGGAAAACTTCACAGGTGAACAAAACATCAGTTTGGCCTTTTGACACAAGGCTGTGTCTGACCTCACTTGGATAGCCAGGCTGTAAAACAGCAGGGCTGTCCCACCTGCCCCACAGAGCAGGTCAAGGCTGTCCCTAAACAGGAGCCATCTCTGGGAAGGTGGCCAGGAGGGAGGACAGGGACATGCAGGGAGCTGGGGATGGTGCTGCCTGCTTTGGGCCAGGCTGATGAGGGGCTTGACTGGGGGACCCTGCCCTGGCCCATCAGCTGGGATGGCAGGCACTGTGAGGAGCAGCCTCACCCCTCCTGCTTTTTCAATGCCCTGGGACTCTGCTGTGTTTGTGCAGGTGGCAGCCAGGGCAGTCCCAGAAAACAGGTTTGCCTTGGCTTACTTTCCTACATCTGACTCCACCAGTCTCTACTGATCTGTGTCAATAGGTCGAGCTCTCCTCACGTGCTTCGCTCACTGATGCAATGCTGCAACACGAGGCCATGGGAGCATGTGGTATGTATTTGTGGAGGAAAAGTTCCCCTGGTGAGGGACAAGAGACAGGGATTCTCCCTAAAACATCTTAGTGGAACTGGATAATGCAGCAGTGAAACATGAAAGAAATACCCACAAAGATCAGCATTCAATGCCCTGAAGTTGTCTCAGGGGAAGTTGAGGCTGGATATGAGGAGAAGGTTCTTCACCCAGAGGGTGGCTGGGCTCTGGAACAGGCTGCCCAGGGAATTAGTAACAGCACCAAGCCTGAAAAAGTTCAAGCAGCATTTAGGCAAATGGCACATGGTGTGAATTTTGGGGCTGTCCAGGAGTTGGACTTGATGATCCTTGTGGATCCCTTTCAGCTCAGAATACTCTGTAATTCTGTGATTGTCATTGCAGGGCCTGAGCTGGTCTTACTGACCTGGTGGTCAGCAATCCTTCCCAGCTCTCCTTATATACCCCACCTCCCCTTTCCTTGCCTTCAGTGGTGTTATGGTGAATTACAGCACTGTAATGTAAAGATAAATATAGGGGCAATCTGGTCCCTATCTTTATGGAACAGTCTTGTACTAACCTGACATACTCATGGCACCATGGGAACCTCACTCTGCAGATGCAGAAGTAGTTTCCATTTATTCTTTCCTACCTGTCCCCTTTTACTGCCAACGTGAGGGTCAGTCGGGCCCTGGTGTCATGGGGGTGTGGGAGCAGGCAGAGGAGCAGTAGGGCCACCAGGATCCATCTTACACACTTTGAAGATGGTTTTCTCCATCTTAGGGCTGATCTGCACACAATTGCATCAGCCTTCTGTGGGGTGAAATTTCTCATCAGATACCCAAAGCCAGCAGTTCTCTCAGTTCATATCAGGCCTGTTCTGGCTAAAGGGCTGTCTGTCAGGAGCAGCACTCAGCTACCTGAACTAGCTCTCTTTAAACTGAAATAGGAGCATACATCAATTTTTAATTATCTGGATCATCTGAATGAGTGGGCACATCCAAAAGCTTTTTGTGAACTATAAAGCTGCATAGGGCATGCTGAATTCAGCCTATTAAATGTTTAAATAATTGCCAGGCAGAGCCTTGGACACTATTCCTCAAGGTAACACAGTAAGTATCAGCAGCACAGCCTTGGGTCAGGAGGCAGCTTTCTCAGCCTAACTTCTTCCCTGTGCCTTAGAAACAAAGGCTCTTGTTTAAAAGCTGTCCTCCCCTTGTTCCTGAGCCTTGTTTGAGGACATGCATATTAGTTCCACCTTCCTTAAACACTGCCTTGGTGTCTTTAGAGAACACAGGAAGCCTATTTTGTTTGTGGGTTTCTTCTCTGCCTGGGCTGCTTTTGCATTGCAGCTGTTTATCTTTGGCAGATAACAATGTGTTCTTGGCAGTACATTTTCACCTTGAGCTCACAGGGTGTAGCCATACTGTGTTTTGCACACCTGTGATGGAGAACTAGGAAAACTTTGCCTGTTTGTGTCACTGCTGATATGTAAAAAGCACTTTCACAGGTGTACTATTAGTGCATTGTAGAGGTTCTGGCTCCCAAGGCATGGGCACGTTGGAGGGTGAGTTTGCATGTGTGTGCATGAGCAAGGCTTGTACTGCCTTGCATGGACTTTAGCACTGAGCAGCTGGCAATGGGACATGCTTCACCATCACAATCACAAGTAAAGTTGTTAAAGTTGTTTTGGTGTGCCCAAGTTGAGTTTCTAACCTGCTTATCTACCCTGTTCACTGTCACCTCCCACAACACTGTCTGTAGGTGGAATCTGTGGTGACAAGTTTGCCAAGACATGGCTGCACCGAGACATTCACAGGGATTGGTGTCAGTGTTCCCCACAGTGCCCTTGCCACAATCTGTAGGGTCTCTGGAAAGAAGGGAGACCTCAAACAGGTGTGCTCAATAGCAGAGTGAGAAGAAGGAACACTGAGACCAACAGCAAGAGCAGCCCAGGTCTGTCTTGATGCTAATGGGGATCAGCACCACTCCAGCTGAGCTATTCCAGTGCCTGATTCTGACTGGGAAAAATTAACTCACAGGCAGGCAGGATGGATATGTTAGATATCAGTCTTCCAAAATATCAGCAGGTTGATGTCCCTGTGACTGCATGTTCACAGGCTGTGAGTTACATGCTCCTCTGCTTTTATTTTCCTGCAGAGGCAGGTGCTGATTCACAAGCTGCTGCTGCAGTTCAGCCATCAGCATATCTCTTCCCAAAACCCTTCTGTGGGGTTTTAAATCTGATATTAAAACCAGTAGTGAGAGTCTGGTTGAATTGAAAACTACTTGAGCACTAAGGTAAGTTAAATGCCTGTTTTAAACAGCAGCAGATGTAAGAAGCGTGAGGGAGCACTGAGCTCTGCCAGCCTGGTCAAAGGAGGAAAAAACCAGAAGAAACCCTTCAGAAATATTGTTTGGGTATGCTCCTTCCAGGAGCTGCTCCTCCTCTCTGCACTTGGGGCATGTTCACACCACAGAGAGCAATGGCATGGGCTCACTTTCATTAATCACTTCTTGTCAGCCAGGCAAAGTGGGAAGTAAATTCTGTTTGCTGAAAGCACCAAGCAGGTGGTCTAAGAGAGTGGATGTTGGCTCAGCAGGAGCAGGGAGTTGGGGTGGGTCAGCTGGTACCTGAACTAGAGCCACTGTGGTGTCTTGATTGCTTGTGATTGTGTGAACAGCCTGAAGATGCAGACAGGATAAAGCAGAGTGATGCTCACGTTTGCTCTCGTTTAGTCCTGGAGGCTTTCAGCAAAGACCACCCACTGAAACAAAGAATCACTTTCCTGAAATGGAAGGGACTGAGTCATGAATTCAACCTCTTTCAATGCCCTTCTGTGATCTTTTGGAGCCTTTGAATTCTTCTTTACCTACAAAAGGTTCACTACAGTGCAAAATGAGTTCCCAGAGCAGAAAGATGCTCCTTTTCCAAGGGGATATAGGTTGTTGAGGCTTCAGGTAATGCTTCAAGGTGAGTTGTCATACGTTGCTAAAATAATCTTTTCCCACCACTTTCCTCATGTCAGCATTTCTAGACCTCCAGTGCGTTGTGGCTGCTGTTGTTATGTAAGGATTTATGAATGGCTGCAAAGTTCAAAGGCATATTGGCAACCCCAAGTCCCAAAAAGCCAGGAGTCAGCCCAAGCCCTGCCCCGTTTCCCAAGACAAAATTGTTTGCTGACTATTTCTTTTCTTAACTTTCTTTTTTTTTTTTTTTTATTAGCCCACAAACTTTAGGATCTCTTAATTCACCTCCCAGGGTTTTTTTTGCTTTTGGGTTGCACTAGTTTCATGGTTTCAGATCTTTCATCCACGAAACCTTGAGGGCTAGGGACATACTTTGTTTATAAATGAAAGCTAAAACTCCCTTGTTTCAAGAAGCTGGGATTTTAGGATATAATCCCCAAAGCACATAAACTATGATAAAATCACAGGAGTTTCCAGCAGTGCAGTCTCCTGTTTGGAAGAGGAGATATTGGACTGCCGTGAGCTGCAGGCATCACTAGCTACTGTCATTTTAGTGAGTCAAATAATAATATTGTGGTTAGACATGAGCTCTGCAGGCCTAACTAAAGAAGATAACCCCATCTTTTTCTATCTGCTGTGCTTCACAAAAGCTCTGCCTTTGTAATCCTCTGGATTAATGTTCACACTCAAGCATTCTGCCCCAAAAGCCTCTACATCCCTGGCAGAGTGCATTTAAAAGGATAAAGGCTCTCTGGGATGCAGAGTAGGCTGGTGCCAGCCAGGCATCTCCTGGGACACGGGGCTGTGGCTGATTCCAAACCAAGAGATTTCAACCCAAGTAATCCTCCTTTCTTCCCTCTCACTGCTCTTGACTGTTGCTCTAATTTCAGCGTCGTGCCGCCTTTCACGTAGCCCCCCTCAGTCTGAGTCAGATCCCTATTGTCTGTGTTGTCAACACAGCTGTTTAAATCCCTTCCCCCAAATACCCCTGCTTTCCAGAAAGCTCCTGCCTGCAAGGCCCAGGCGCTGTTCTGAGCTTGCAGCTTTCTGTCAGGTCCTGGGCTGAGCTCAGATTCCTGTTTGGACCAGCATTGAGGTAAAAACGGAAACAAACTCAGGAAAACGCTGCACTTGAGCAAAGCCTGATGCTCCCTGGCTGCCTGCTGGAGGCTGCTGCAGCCTGAGACTGCCAATGCAGAACGAAGCGAATGATTAGCATTATTAAAAATGCTTTGCAATTATGCAGCACCTTTTCATCTAAAGATTTCAAAGCTTCGTAGCACTCACACAAAGTTACTTATTATCCCTGGCTTTTAGCAGAGTCAGGAAACGCAGGAAAGCAGCTAAGTGACTTGCCTTAGGTCATGCAGTAAGTCGGCGTCAGAGGTGGGAACCCAGCCCCGAAGTGCTGACTCTGTGGCTCATGCCCCAGCGAGAAGACACACCCCACCTTCTGCAGAGAGAGCGCCAGGCCAGCTCCTTGGGGTGAGCAGAGATGGGGAAACACTCAGCCCACCTGGAACATCAGCACAGCCTGGGCAGTGCCCTGGAGACACCTGGCTGGGAGCAGCACCCACCTCTCCCAAGCTCTGCGCCATTCCCCAGGAGCCCCGTGCACACGGCTGGGGGGCTCTCACCGATCTCTTGTGCCTGAGGCTGCAGACCAGCTTGCCTTGGCATAGTGTGGGCTGGGTGAGTGCCTGGAGGGCAAGGTGTGATGGCCCTGGGCTGAGCACAGCCACTGCAGCCCGTCACCAGCAGGATCCCTCCAGCCCACTGGCTGTACGCACATGGGAAGACCACAAGGACCTTCCTCAACAGGGGACAATTCAACCTCGAGAGCCTGGGGGACACTACTGAGCACTGGAAGTGGTTTCCCCTGTATCAGCACTGCAGCCAGGCTGCTGTTCTCCCACTAGCTCTGGCTACAGAGAAGCTGCAGCAGCACTGGCTCCCTCCAGACCAGGTGGTCCAGCCCGCCAAGGAGGCTGGATATACATTCAGGTATACATTCAGATATACATTCAGATATACGTTCAGGTATACGTTCAGATATACGTTCAGGTATACGTTCAGACACCTGCCAGCAGATCAGGAGATGTTATGCTCTTTGGCCAGCTCAGTGGGCTGGACTGTGGGAGGCACTTGGGAGCCAAACCTTTGTGCCTTGCAGCAAATGAGCTGAAAATGTCAAGTCCTTGTATGCTGACGCTTCTCTGGCTTCAGTCCAGTGGTAGGACTTGTGGACAGTGTCCTGTTTTCTGGGAGGAAAGTCAAAAGGAGGGAGAGGAGACGTGGAGAAAAAAGCAGATGTGAAATGGAGTGAAGAAAAGTATTTAGACCTCAGCGGTCAGGAAAAGACCTTGGCTGAGTCTCTTGGCCCCAGTGAGGTAAAGCACCTTGTTAGTGTTTACCACAAAAGGTGACTGCACAGTTATATTTATAAGGTAGAAAAAACAACAAGTCTTAAAGGACCAACTACTTCTGTTCCACCACTGAGCTACTTATTTTTACCCTAGAATTATATTGAAAATCCAGTTTGGTTATTTTTTTTTGGAGGCTTGAGATGCTGCAGGTTTTTTCGTCATAAACAGTACCCTGTTCAAAATATTATATTCCATTTATGAAGGCAGGCGTGACTGATACAGCTTCAGAGTTCCAAGGGGTGTATTTAAATAAGTAACAGGAACTAATCCATACAGTCAGCTTTCCTTAGGAGCTTGGGGATTTACATGTCTAAATTTCACTGCGATGAGACTCCAGGATAGGGGATAAAACTAGTTAACTTCACTGGAGATAAAACCCAGGCAAGGGGAAAAGCTTGGATACGGATGCTGCAATTGAATAAATTTATACCTCAGATATGCTACTTAGAATGAACAGTCATCACAAGAATATATTTTTAAAAAGCAAAATAACTGATTTGGTATAAAAGTTATGTCTCAAAAGGGAGTCAGAGTTTTATCTTTTCAAAGACATTAATAAAAAATGGGGAATTTTTTTTTCTCATTGCATATGGCTGAAGAAAACAGGAGGAAGAAGAAATTATATAGGGGATAGAGGTTAGTATACATTGGGTATGTGCAAAACCTGAACTCATGCTTTGCTTTAACTTTTGCTGAGGATGTTAATCATGTGGCTGCAGATGTGAGGGATAATAGGATGGGGGTATGGAAATGTTTGTGGCCAGGATAGAAGCAAATCTCAGGGCTGCTTCCTGCGCTGAAGGCAGAGGAACGGGCTAATCCACATGCCAGAGCCCTGGAAGAACTGGCCCGATGTCTAACAGGTCCCTCAGTCAGGGACAGGAGAACAGCAAACCTGTACAGAAATGAACTATTTTGGGCAAGAAGAGGCATGAAGGTTTCAGCTTAATAGCATAAGGACAGATTCAGAAAAAATGGTGAAGGAAAGGCTAGCAAAAAAGAGAGAGGAAAATGGCATGAGATGAAATGGGTTTATCAAACCCATTTATCTTTCTTGGGTAAGGCAAGCTGCAAGCCATTTGCTTAGTGAAGGAAATGGGGTGAATCTCACCTCTCTGGACTTACATTGCACATTTCATACAGTGCCACGTGGAAAGTTCTTAAGAAAAGAGAGAGGTGATTTTGCACAAGGTATAAACCCCTTAAAGACCTGGTGTAAAAGCAGCAGGGCTGTGAGGCTGGAGGGCAGTTACCAGGCGAGTGTTAAGCATCACTCTGCAGATCTGACAAAGTGCTTTTGTAAATGAGCTTGGCACTAATGTTACTGGAGAACTGGTGAATTTGCTGATGACAGAAAATATGAAGCAACCTCAGGAGAAAGGAGGCTTGAAATATTACACAGAGAAAGATAGATAGTAGAAGGTGGTGATCATAGGCACAAATGACCAAACCCTTTCCTACAAGCTCTCTGGCAGCTCACACTTAGATCACCAAGAAACTGACTTGTCAACAGTGGAAATAGGAAGTGAGAAATGCAGTCCTGGAAGGCAGCAGGGGAGGTGCAGCCCAGGCTGCACTGAAGGCTGGGATGAGCTTGAGGAAAGGCTATCTCACTTCATTTTGCAAAGCAAATACTGTGAGCATGAGGCTTTCTCTGCATAAATACTCTCAGGAAGGGAAGAGAGAAGAGCTGATGGTACTAAGGGCCAGTGCTGGAACAGAATAAATGATCAAAAGGAGGCATCAGACATTTTGATCAGAAGATCGCTACCGACCATTTGACAATGTGGTTCTGGAATGGCCTCCCCACTGCAGTCGTGCATGCAAAATATTGAATCGCTTTGAGGATGGAACTTGGCAAGGTCACGATAGGGATTATATCACATGCTGCCTTTGATAGGAGACCTGATAGCACAGAAGTTCCTGCCAGTCCTAAGCACAAAGGTAAATGTTCTCTAACCCTCTGCCTATATAAATATAGAGCATGTGATTATATACACACAAAAAGCAGGCACATGATTTATTAATCACAGGACCTCATCTTGTCAAATAATAATTACAAGGCAATAACACACCTTGTTTTAATAAATGGCTCCCTAAGATTTGCTCCCACAGTAAACCAGTAAAAAGGGACAATTATTCTGAGGTTGAGGTGGCATTTTTTGTTTCTGGTTGTTAGCTTTTAAATGAACTCACTGTCTGGAACTCTTAAATCAAGTACTCCCATTTTTCTGCACATTTCACAGGTTCAGCCCTTTCCAGTAAAGCGTCTTTTCAGATGCGTGATTGCCCTTTGTTAAGGCAAGAATGAACAGATGACAACGGCAGCACGGAGGAGACATGCCTGGAACAGTTTTACGGAGCAAACCCGGCGCTGCCGCTGCCAGGGGGATGTACTCAGAGCCCTCAACAGGGGAGGCTTCTTGTGCAATGTGAGGGGCAAGTCCTGGGAAGCCATGAGAAGCAGGAAGGCAGTGTTTCGGGAAGTGTTTATGCAAAGCCATGGCAGTGGGTGACACTTCAGTCTCCGCGCTCGGGCAAACGCAGCGCGATCCCTCCCTCCCAAAGGGCGCCCAGCCCCGGCAGGCGCTGCACGCCCCGCTCTGCAGCACGGCCCCGTTCCCAGCCCTCGGATGGGGCTGCACCAGGATGTTCAAAAGCAGCTCTAATTACTGAGCATTAAAAAAAAAGCGAAGGCGTGTTTTAGTACCCTTTCAACCTGGATCTGACGCTGCCTGATGAAGAAGAATGGGTTTGCTGTGTTTGCAGTTCATTTCATGAAGGCACCTTAGCCGAAGATGCAAAAATAAAAGTAGTCTGAAGGGAAAGAAAGCAGAAGGCCAAGAGACAGGCAACTGAACAGAGCAGATTGATTTAACAGATATGATACATTTTTGCTGTCTGCATTATGTGTGGAAATTCTTATTCCAAGTGACACAGTAACAGACTCGACTGTAATCAAACAGCGCTGCTGAGGTGTCAGGAGCACAGATGCTGCCTATCGAAAATATCTAAAACAGAAAGTAAAACTTTGAAAAATCCGCAGTGGGGAGCGTAGGGGAAATTCTCGGTGGTGTTTCTAACCAAGGCAATTTCTCTGTGTCTTTCACTGCTGTCTGGTGCGGGAGGTCGGAAGCCGTGCGTGAGTCAGCCCAGCGCCAGCCCAGGCTGAGCTCGGTGAGAAGTGAGGGCCGGCAGAGCCCGGCCAGGGCGGCGCGGACACACGGGGCTATTGTGCACCAAACACCGCACGGGGGGAAGGGCTGCTCCACGCGTTTTGGGGAGCTCCAGCCAATGGATTCCTCCCCTGGGTGTTACGGGAGGGCTTGGCCTGCCTGTGAGAAAGGGAGGGGAGAGTTTGAAAACAACCCAGCAGGCTCTGAGGAAGGAAGACTGCTAGAAAGTGACCTGCTCGCCTCCGTGCAAGCATTTTGCTCCAGGTGATCGGCGGCTGCAGGGGTGGAAGCGCAGGAGGGGCCGGGGCACGGCACAGGTAACCCGGGATGCAGGTGTCGGGCAGCGGTGTCCAGCTGAACATCCTCCTGGCTGCCCCGAGCTGCAAATCCACCAGAAACGGCCCAAAGAGTTGGGGTTTTAATTTTTTTTTTTCCTATGGGAGGAGGAGTTTTGCTTTTTTGTTTTTATGGGGATTTTGGTGGTATGTTTGCTGTTAATATGTCTGGGGGAGGGAGGCAGGAGGGAGCAAGTAGGTCTCTACAGCACAGCGGTTAGCATGCGATCAGCTGTTATTTAGTTAATGCAGGCAGCTTTGAGGTTAGAAAGGGAAAAAGAGGTGATGTCTTTTAGTAGGCTGGTTGATACAATGGAGAAATACAAATTATCTTTCATGCACCTCAGCTCTTTTTCAGGTCACAGTGCTTTAAAAATCAGAAAATGTGTGCAGATGAGATTTTCAGTGCTTGATAACCCAGCTGCTAATAGAGACATTCAGCAGAAGGAAGAAAAAACACACAATTTTCTTGTCTGGAGATGTGCTGGATGGTTTGGGGGTTCTAATCTTCTTTTGACTACTGACACAGCTTTTAGGCCTCTTGGAAGTGATCCGGTCTTAAACTTTAGCAGAAAATCCTCTAGCAATTTTCTGTGGTGCTTTAAAAGGTGTGATTGGCATGATGCAGTATTTTGTGCCATCTTTTCCTGTGCAGGTTCTGGTTACTGTTTCAGTCTTTCTGTTACCTCTTTCTTTTTGCTGAAAAATCTCCTTAAAGCCCCACATGTGTCTTGCAGGGGAAGCTGAATTCCACGATCACCGTTAATAGGTAGAATGGATTTTACAAATCTCAGTGATGACACTGTGGTGGTTTGCTTGGTACGCACGAGTCAGCAGAGGTACAAAGAACAAACTAGGAACTATTTTTTGATTAATGGGGAAACAATATCTTTTAAAGCTGCCTCTAGGTCGTGTGTGAAAAAAATCTTGTGTGAACATGTTGGACTGTTCTGACTTGGAAAATCTGCAATTTAGTGTCTTCATGAGCAAGAAAGGCTTTCTTTCTGTCATTTGACTGATGAGGAAAGTATCATGAAAACATGATAATTGTGCTGCACATTCTTTTAAGAGATAATGTTGTTTTAAATCTTAAACCTCTTTTGTATGATTCATGCAAAGCTGGGCCAGTAAATTAATTCAGGGGCTCTTATACAAGGGAGCTTTGGCTCATTTGGCTATTTCAGTCAGAAGCATACCAATCTGGAGTAGAATTATATGGGAAAAATATGTAATAATACTACAAAAATCAAGTAATGATTACTGAGGAAGTTTCTCTTGCTAGCAGCTGGAAAATCCTGGAATGCACAAGTACCAAAGCAGAAAGGATCTGTATTTGCTTCCCTCATTGCTTGGGCTCTCTGGAGTGACAAATTAGGGAGAGAAAACAAAGGATGAGCTGAGTTTTGAGGAGAGACCTGAATGGAGGCAAGGCACATGACAATGAGAGGAGACTGTCATCTCTAATTAGGTGTGTGCCCTCAGGCAGCTCGCACAGAGTAAACAGGGTAAATGTAAACTAAAACGAGGTGGGAACTTTGGAAGGCTATGGACGGACATGCACGATTTGGCTGTTTGTCCCAAACCTGCAGGGCGTTAAGCGTTTCGGCAGGGGAGAAGAGAAGGGAAAGCGGCTGCAGCAGCTCTTCCTCGATGGGCTGGGCAGCAGGAATCCCGTCTGCCAGCTCTGAGCAGGAATCCTGTCTGGATCCCAGCTCTGAATAGGAATCCTATTTGGATCCCAGCTCTGGGCAGCAGGAATCCTATTTGGATCCCAGCTCTGGGCAGGAATCCCCTCTGGATCCCAGCTCTGGGCAGGAATCCCGTCTGGATCCCAGCTCTGGGCAGCAGGAATCCCCTCTGGATCCCAGCCCCGGGCAGCTCGGAGCTTCCCTGCCGCCATGCTCAGCCCTGTCCCCGTGCCGAGGGAAAGGCTGGTGTGGAGAGGCAGCCACAGGCCTGAACTCCCCTTGTTAGGAGAGAGAAACACACACAGATAAGACGTGATGGCTTCGCTTCAGAAAAGCGAAAAAAACCAGACTTTTAATTAAACAAGTAGGACAGCACGTGGAGGAGGAACCAGGCACAGCTGCCGCGTTTCCGCGGCTGCCCCGTGCTAACACCCAGCACCCCCAGGCGCCGCGGCAGCTACTGCCAGGCCCGTGCCTGTGCGCCAGCCGCGTCCCGGCGGCCTGAGCTTCGGCCCGGCTGCCAGCGGCCTGCAGCCCTCGGTCCGGCGGCCTGAGCCGTCAGTCCCGCCCGCTCCTCATCGCCGGCGCTGCGCCGCCGTTGGTCCCGGCCCGCGGCACGGGTTTGGTAGGAGTACCGAATCTTACCGTGGCTTTTGTGTGTCCGGCTGCAGAACAGCAGCTGCTGTTGGCACGTCTCCAAAGCTTCGGTGCTGGGGAGTGTTTGCCGAAAGTTAAGGAGAAGGGAGAAAAAGCGTGTGCTATGTGGAAGTTATTCAGGGATGCTTTGCATCTACAGGAGGTCTTGATAACTTTTGGAAGCTTTGTCCTGCTGCGTGTGTTTTTTCTAAAGGTTAATGTGCCTGCTGAGGTAGAATTGCCTGTTTAGATGAAGTGCAAGAAGTGGTAGTGGGTGCAGACACCGAGCGTGTTTTATTGGTGGATTTCAGTGACTTAGAAAAACACCCTTGTCTTATGAACTACTTTAAGAGTACTGTTCATATGACTGATTATCTTAAAAATTTCCATGGCATTTGTGTTCTGCCTAAAGTTGCTTCTGTCCATTTTGTTTCTGTATTATCTCTTCCAATATGGATTCTGATGTTTTTAAGGCAGTTTTGCAAGTTGTGTTCTGTAGTTTTATCGGTAGTGCTGTGTGATGTAAGTCTGCAAATCAGAAAATGATGGGTTTTGGATACAGTGATAAATCCCAGCATCTTGAAGCTCCAGCAATCTGCTGGTTTGAGTTAGTGAATCTCGTATCTCCTGATCAGTATGACAGCAGGACTTGTAAGGCTTGGATATTCTATCATCCTTGTTATAAGCAAAGTAGTGTGCTGAATCTCAGAATGGTATCACTTGGAAGTTGGGTTATTATTTATTTTGTTGCCACCTGCGAGGTGGGGGATTTCAATGAGGGTCCTGTACAGGATTAGTATTTCTCTGCTTGAAATTTAGAACTTGGTTACAAATTATGAAAGCTGTGATTATTATTTAACACAGGTTTTGTCCTTTTTTGTCTTTTCCCAAGAGGTGGACAACTGATGGAACATTCCACTAGGAAGGATAAAACTTTTCTTACAAGGTAGTTTGAGCAGATTAGACTGAGACCCACACGGAAAAGTATCTCAACCAACAGTGACTGGGAACACTTGAGAACTCCTGAATGATTGCTTGAGGTAACTCAGGAAAATATTTATTTTTAAAAATGTGTGGGGCAGGGAAGACTCTTATTGCACAAGGCTGGGAACTGTTTGGTTTGGCATTAGGAAATACAAGACCATGACAGCTGTGCCCCAAACCAGTGTTTCTTTATTGCCAACGGTCTGTGATGAATCATTGCCATTAATGGGTCTGTGGCAGGCAAGTGGGCATGAAAGGGGAAAACCAGGGAAGAGAAGAAAAGGGGAAGGGAATGCAGTTGTTTGGTGTCACAATCTTGCCACTCAACGTGAACGGTTTTCAGGGCAGGAAAGGATGAGATGGGGAAAAAAGGGCTACTGAATTCTTATGGGACAAACACAAATACCAGTAATGTTCCCAGGCCTATGAAAGGATTTGTGAAAATCTTGCAGATGAAAATGTATACAAGGTAATTCTGGGACTGCCTAATTTTTTATGCACAGAAAGGAAAGATGGATGATGCCGTCGTGTTCAGAGTGATATAGGGTAGTTTGGAGAATAGCAGGTACTAGGAAGGGGGAGAAAGAGGAGAAGAAAAAGAGAAGTGTTAAAACAAGGAGAACTTTATCCCTTGCAGATTGGTGGTTGCAAGGAGTGTTTGATGGGTGCAGAAGCACAGATGTGAAAGCTTGATAGCTGTATGTACACATACAGTAAAACAAAGACTATGTCCTTGAGGGGAGGATCAAAAATTAGCTTGTTTTCTAAGGGCTGGGCTGAACTCGATAAATCAGCACCATTTTATCAGCATCATTCACACGAAGAACGTTTCTCTCGTGGATGCAATTATAACATTGATATTGTACGCTCATACAGATAACCACTTGGCAGAACAGGACAGTCTAGGTTGATAGAGGTAGCTTTTATCAGCTAAAAAAAGCTGTGTACATGGGGCTTTTAGCCTTAAAATAACGGCTTTTGTCCCCTTTATAAGCAACAGAACTGACAGCTGCTAAGGCATCCAGGCTTAGATGCATTGGAGGGTGGTGCTCCTCTCTTGCTACACCATCTACCTTCCCAGGAACTTTTCAGCTGTGACTAATAGTTACTTATTGCTTAAGCCCCCCTCATATTTATATTTTGTGAGTGAAACTTTTGCATTTTACTTTGGTCTAGTATTTTTTGTTCTCTAAGCTTTTCTGTTTCTGTTTAGGCCTTGGAGGGAAAACATTAAGACATTACATTTCACAGTCAGCTCTGTTAAGCAGCTATGGAAATAGAAAAGGAACACATTTATATTACCCCAACAGGTAAGTAATATATTCAGTTGTTTTGGGGTTTTTTTCTTAAAATCTCTTAAATTTTTTTCTTAAAATTTAGCTGACCAGAAGCGTTCTCTATAAAAAATGTATCACCTGGTAACTTTTTGACAATACTGGTTAAAAAAAAAAAAGCATAAAAAACTTACAGAATAGTTCTTTCAATTATATATCATAGAATTCTGCTCTATTGTGTTTATTTAAAATTCATTAAAATAATGAAGTTAGCATTTCTGTAAGTTACTGGATAGTAGTTGCACTTGTCTCCTTATCATCTGAATCCAAGTAGTGCTGGTGTGAAGAAAAAAATAAACTTAAAAGTAAAATGTGTAGATGTGTTTAAGAGGTACAAATTCTGCTTTTATGCAACAATTTACCTTACAATTAGGGGAAATGAATGTTGAAGGGTTTGACTGGAAGTGGGTTGGCATGGGAAAAATTTAGGAAGTACATCTTAGAGACTGCCATTAAATGGACTGTTTTGCCCATATCACACATTTATTTTATGATGCTTAGTCAAGGTAACACAGATTCTGGTTGTTTTCTGTATCTTCCTAACGTTATGATGGTCTGCACTGACTCTTTCATGTCAAAGAGGTTTTAAATGTTTTTCAGAATAACATGTGTATACGTTAAGATGGCAGGTAATGCAGTTGAGGTGGCAATAGACCCCGTATGATATCTGGTATTTAAGCAGAATTAGTTAATGCAGAAGACACCTTGGTTCTCAATGTTTTAGAATTATATTTGGATAATAGGTGGAAAGCTGCAGGAGAGCTGAGTTGACAGAGTTTGGGCAGTTTAAATTGGTAGAAGGCTTTGTTAGAAGCACAGATTTTAAGTGAGCCTGCTAGGCTTAGTGGCAGAATAATGAGATAAATTTGGATAACTTCTTAATATATAGTAAACAATGTATTAAAGTTGATTGGAGACGGTTACTGCCTATATGTTGTGTCATATGATGTGAAAATGAGAAGCTGGAAGGAAGATCTGCACCATTGTATAGGTTTATTTTATTTTATATTATTTTAGTTTACGTTTTTGGAAAGCAGTATATGTGTTCAGTCTGCTTTTTCAAGACTTGCTAGGTAACTAAGAGTGGAGGGCCAGTTGGTTACCATATTATGGAGAAAGAGTTTGCAGCTGGAAGTGACAGCGTTATATAAAAAACTGTGTAATAGTGCAGTGAGAAATATTAATTCTTATGGGTTAGATGTTTCCTGTGGAGGATTTCCTTTAGTCTTGAACCTGAGATCAGGATTGTATAGGGAGGTTGGACTGTAGCCTCTCTTAAAGCTGTCAGAGTCAGGACTGACTTGTAATTGTTGGCCATTTTCTTCAGAAACTGAGAAAGTAAGTGGTCGTTGAAGAGTGGAGTTTCTGGACAGCCAGGTCTCAGGTGTAAACTGGAGAAATTCATGGCAGACTGAGCATGAAGAAGAATTTGAGTGCATTTGACTGAGAGGACGTGGTTGTTGCTGATGGAGTCTCCTGGGGAATGAGAGGAAGGAAACCTGTTTGGGTTTGCTCTTTCTTTCCCCTCTGCTAGCTTTATGCAAATCTCTCATTGTTTTATTAAAATGTTAGACAAACAGAGAAAGCTGCTTGTGAGAAATCTTTTCCTGGATGTGATGCATGCTTTTCTTTTTTAGCTTGCTGCAAGCGTAAAAGGAATGCTTTTGTGGGAGTAATGAGTGGAAAGATGAAGCTTAGCCTGGAATGGCGGCATTATTACTGAGCTGTAGCATTCACATCTGCGAACACCACTATCTAAATGTTATTTCTTTGATCACAAAAGAGGCAGTTCCATCGAAGTTTGCTCAGTTTAATATACTTTTTGATATGGGTAAATATTTGGAGATTGGCAATATTCTATTAGTCTACTTTGCTTTAAAAAACAATTTTTCATGAATTTTTTTGTTTTGAAGTGAAAAAAACATAATTCTGAGGAACACTGTAAAATGCATGTTGCTGATGAGAAGGTAGTGGAAGGGTGAATTAATACACTAGCTAAGTTCAAATGTAAATTTTGAATACTCTTAATATTCCGGGTTTATGGCAGTGAGGTTTTCTGTAAAGCACTGGGAAAGCAGCTTCTTCTGAGCCCTCTTATTGCCCTCCTAGTTCTGGGGCTGTGGGTTGTGTCTTTAGGACTCTACTCAGTTCTGAAGAAACAGAGAACTTTGTAACAGAGAACTGAGGCTGTTCTCTGTCTTTGTGTGTCTTCTGGTTTGCAAGGACTCCCAGGGCACTCACTGAAACGTTATTAGGTTCTCAGGTGCTTTTTCTTTTTTTTTTTTTTTTCAATCTTGATTAGTTAAGAAGGGGAGAATACCTTGTGAAAGTTTTTGTTTTTAATGTTCTAAATAAGACATTCTGCTGAACCACACAGCACAAGTGGGGGACAACTTAACTTTGTGAAATAAGACTTTAGACCTAAACATTAAATGTGCATTAGCTTCCACAGAGAGTGGAGTTAATTGTGCTTCTCTGTACGCTGAGATAGTTACAGATCCTTAAGTTGTGAGAGAGTTCTTTGTTGGGTACAAAACAAACATATTATATTTGATTGTGTTGTGTTTAGAAGCAGTCTTGACAGAAGCTACAGTGAGGGGCAATCCATAGAGAAGAGACATCCTACTGATTCAAAGGACTGTGCATTGTAGGAGTCTTCATTACCAAGCTCTCCAAGCTTTGTATTGAACAGCATTCCCCCCACTCCCATAACCTTAAAAACATAAAATAAAAGCAGTGATGTTTTTATATTCTTCTATGCCTAAACTGTTGCTTTTCTTGCTAGTGAGCTGTGTTTGAAATGCCTTGAATTGAATAAGGGGAATGTTGGTTGATGATTTAGGGAGTTAATTTCACTTTGGTAAAGAGTCTTGTAATATTGGTGAGTTCTTACAGAATTTACTGTATTGGGAGTTTCATTTGTTTCTAAATCAAGAGAAGAGTGGGTGGAGTGAGAATGAGGCACTTAGATCTAATGCACTTAGGAGTTTGGATAGTTTTTGTTTAATGAGGGCGGGGTTTTCTGTGGTTTATGTATTTATGTATGGTTTTATTAATTTGCTTTCCAACTCTTGACGTCTGCTCTGTTTAGATTGTGGATATTTTGTGCAGGGGAATGAGGAACTCCTTATTACTGCAATATGTAGACATACCTTAAAAACAATGTTTGCCTTAACACTATTGAAAACAAGAGTTCTGTATGATGTAATAATCCTTTCTAAATGCAGTGTGTTTTGGTATTCGAACATATAACAGTTTAAAATGAAAAAATTTTTTTCTGTCTTCTTTTTAAGAACTTGAGAATCTAAATGATGCTCCATTTTCTGGTGATGAAGAAAATGGTGGGTCTGAGGAACGAAAAACTGAAATCAATGGAAATTGGATTCCTGCAACGTCAATTACTGAAGCCAAAATAAATGCTAAAGCAAAGAGACGGTTGAGGAAAAACTCTTCTAGAGATTCTGGGAGAGGAGACTCTGTCAGTGAGAATGGAGAGACACTGAAGATCGGAGTTGTACCAACGAGCCCAAAGGGGAAACTCCTGGACAGGCGATCCCGGTCTGGAAAGGGAAGAGGTCTACCAAAGAAAGGTTGGTGTAGCTTAGTGAAGAGAGTAGAATGAGAAAGGTAAAGATTTGTTCAAAGCACAGTACATTTTTTTCTGCTGGGAATCGTTTTCATAAACCACAGGCTCTGTGCAGGTATTTGGCCCTTTGTTATTTAGTAGGTAGCAGCAAATATAATATGTCTATGATCAGTCAACATCTGTCTTCAAGGGAAGTTAATTTTCTTAGCAGGCTTAATACACAAAACTGAACTGTTGGTGGTTCATGGGACTGTTACTAATGCTAATTTAAATCATGGCTGTATTTGAAAGTACAGTTTCAATCTTCAGTAATTCGTGTGCAGTCCATACTGCTTCTATTGTCTTACTGGAAAGTGATGAAAAGTGGCTGAGGAAGTGGGAACTTGTCAGACAAACACACCCTCTTCAGCATATATTGTTTGTCAGTGATAGATCACTTTTAAGTGAAAGAATGTTGTGTTGAAATCGGAAGTGTTGTTTGTAAACTGGTGGTCCTTACTTACTCTCCCGTATTTTGCCAGGTGGAGCAGGTGGTAAAGGAGTTTGGGGAACACCGGGTCAAGTATATGATGTGGAAGAAGTAGATATTAAGGATCCTAATTACGATGATGACCAGGTATGCAAATAGTTTCTTTGCAGTGTTAGTTTATATTTCCATTTATTGATTTCAGTGGCCTTGTGAGTTAATATGAATGTCAATCTGGCTACACTGAGATGCTCATTTTTATGCTCAAGAATAGATTATTGGCTAGTGAAAAGTCAGCTAGTGTACAAGTCACAGTGTAACACTCACAAATCTTATCCCCAAGCCCTCTTTCTTTGCCTGAGTAAGCAGCATCCCTTTCCCTGGTGTTCTCCACTGCTGGTTCCCATGGAGGTGGATGTTGCAGTGCTGCTCTGTATTGCACACAGACACAGTATTAAAAATGCAACACAGACTTGCTCAAGTTGGGAGTTTAGTGGGGACAGTATCCTTTATAGATTTTTCTCTTGCCTGTATTCCCAGCCTGCCCAATGTCTTGTCTGCTTGGTATAAACACTTCAGGAAGTTGATAGCTTGGATATTTTTCTGACATGTATTTATTTAAAATATGTTTTGGAAGATTGTATCTTGCAGCCATGTTATTGGGGGAAGGGGAAAGAAAGCAAAGCTTATTGGGCAGAGAGGCTTTCTGTAGTTGAAAGGGAAATGGTGATTACAAACCCAGATTGCTAAAGTCTCTGAGATCAATACAATTGCAAGACTGACCGGAAGTACATTCTGTGTAACATAAGCAGAACAATGGTGGTGTCCATTGAGTAGAGGCTGTTTGCTGTAGCCATAGCTGCTGAAAGAATGGTATGTGAGAATATAAAAGCCTTCTTCCAGGATCAATTTTCCCTAAAATTTGGCACTTTATATTAACAGAAATAGCCATTAAAAATGGAGCTGACAAGTGCATAGGAGAAAGTTTAATGAGGAATGAACATTCTGTGTAACTTAGGTGTGATGGAATTACAGGTTTTTTGATTTCTACTCTACTTCTTGATCATGAAAAGTTTATTTCCATTGAACATTGGTTGAAAAAGTCTTTGATCAGATGTTTTTATTCAGCTCTGTATTGCTCTGAATGTTGCTTCTGTAGGTGCAGAGTAGGGAACTGAATTAGAGCAGGGAGAGCTGGTGCTGCTGGAACTTTGCAGGACAGGTGATACATAAGGGAGTTACTATGTGCCTCTTTTGTTCCTCAGGGAATGCCTTTGCTCACAAATACTCTGAAAATGCCTTTCCTGTGATTGTGCATGGCACCACCTGTCTGGTCACACAGTCACCAGGGAAGAGGGAACAAGGCAGGGTTCCTGCCAGGGACAGGAGTGCCACTTGCAGGGGAAGGTGCTGTGATACAGCCAGCTCTGCTGGGTTTGGGCAGGAGCTTCTTTTGCTCTCCCTTCAGTGTGGAGGCACTTGACTTCTGCTCCTGTGGTATCAGTTAAATCCTAGGAACAGAGTTTGGTGTGTTTACCATTGTTTAACAGTAAATTCAGCCTTTCAGTTGAAGTCAGCTAACAGTAAATTCAAAATATGAAGAAGTATGTCAATTAGCCAGCATTGTCCACATTTAATAGTAGAGACAGAGTCTAATATTTTGTGGCAGAATATTGACTACCAAGAACAAAGCATTAAGGATTAAAAAACCACTATTTTGATACTATTAGTGCTACATAAGGTGCAAGAAAAGATAGTAAGGGTATCTGCTTTTGCTGCCTTTTAAAACAGGAGAACTGTGTCTATGAAACAGTAGTTTTACCTCTCGATGAAAGAGCATTTGAAAAAACTTTAACGCCAATCATCCAGGAGTATTTTGAACATGGAGATACTAACGAAGTTTCGGTATGTTATGTGTCTTTTTATTTCTTTGTTTTGGGGGTCAAAACTGTAACATACGGGGTAATGCAATTGCCAGCTATGAATGAGTTTATGGAGAAGTTGGCAAGAAATGTACTGTAAGAATACACAAGCAGTTATATTAATTACAGGAGCAGAAGCATA
Source organism: Muscicapa striata striata (assembly GCA_030060385.1). Lineage (NCBI taxonomy): Eukaryota > Metazoa > Chordata > Aves > Passeriformes > Muscicapidae > Muscicapa > Muscicapa striata. The sequence continues at coordinate 3,170,359 of JAREIS010000023.1, read as the reverse complement.
TATGTAATTGTATAAGCACGTAAATATTTATTTGAGGTCTATTTATATATTTAAATAATAAAAATTGTGAAATCTCATTGTTTTGTTTTTCAAATCTTATCTAGGAGATGCTGAAGAATTTAAACCTTGGTGAAATGAAATACAGTGTGCCAGTGCTGGCTGTTTCCTTGGCATTAGAGGGCAAAGCTAGTCACAGGGAAATGACATCTAAGCTTATCTCCGACCTTTGTGGGACAGTAGTAAGCAAAACTGATGTGGAAAAATCCTTTGATAGACTGCTCAAAGAACTACCTGAATTGGTGTTGGATTCTCCCAGGGCACCGCAGGTATATTTGTAAATCTTTATGCCAGTAGTCAAAAGCTTTTTGTGGCTAAAATAGATCAAATAAACTGAAATAGACTCAGTGTTTTGAAAAATATCTATCGATTTTTCTTACTGTCTGTAATCCTCTCTCAATTACCCAGGCTGTGTTTTCACTTTGAAACAGCTCATTTAAATAAAATCAGAAAACCAGGCACACTATAATTACCTACTTAGAACTTCTTTGAGATTCAGCATTTAATTAAAAATGCTTCTGTTTTGTTGCAGTTGGTGGGCCAGTTCATTGCTAGAGCTGTTGGAGATGGAATCCTAAGCAGTACCTACATAGATGGCTACAAAGGCACAGTGGATTGTGTCCAAGCTCGGTAATTTCCTTGCTTTCTATATAGAGATAGTTTTCTATGCCAAAGATGATAATCAGGAATTTACAGCTTCAGAATAAATCAGTTCTGCAGTTCTTTAACTTCCTTTTTTTTTTTTTTTGAAATGAAAAAAAAAAACAAACCACAAAATCTGCAACAAAACCAACAAAATCCAGAATTACTTAAATCAGACTAGAAATACTGAGTTCTGAAAAATGTATTGCATTTGAATTCAGTTTGTCAGGTTTGTTGTCTATCTTATGTTTGAGGGTGAAAAATGAGCTGAAAGAAGTGGTTATAGAAGGTTTGTCTTAGAAAAAGCTTTAATGTGATTAATGGGTAAATATAGCATCAGGACAGCTGCTGTAAATATGTTGTGAAATACACTAGGGATTAACTGTTTTGCCTTACAAAGGTTTGAAGCTTGTGCAGTGATTTCCGAGACTTTCTCTGTAATGCTGTTTGTCAAGAAGTACAATTGTTTTCCATGTCAGTGTGAGAAGTTTGAAGGAACAATCTCTGACAAAGAGGGATGTTTTAATAATGAGTCATGTTTTATTTTTCTTACCCCCATAAGTGTATGTTTCAGGCTTAATATGGAGGTGCTGAACTCCTGTTTCTTCCAGAAGTTGCATTGGCAATGATTATAGTTGGGCACTTCCGGAAGGAAGAGCAGTTCTTGGCTGCCTACCTTGGGGGCTCAAATTGAGAAAATTGTCTGTCACTTATATAAATGTGTCCTGTGATTTGAAGGATTGTAGCCTGCATTGTGCACATCTGGGATGCTTTGCTGCCTTTGTTATTTCTTGGCCAGTCTTTCCTGCTCATTAAATCTTGGTGAATAGAGTTATTGTTATTGGCTTGCCCCCAGCATGAGGACTGGGAGAACTGTTCTGCCTTTATACGGATGGTACATACTGTATCCCCAACTTCTTTTTTTTACCTTACTTCCCTTTTTAATTCTCTTTTCAATAAACTGGCAGGCATCTCTAGCTTGTGCTGTTTTTCCAACTACATATTTACCTTCTGAAGTGTTTTCTTTGGCTTAAATTCTAAAGGTTTCATAATTCTTCAGACCCAAATGGAAAATAGATTTCAGTAGAAAAATGTTCTTGAGGGTGGCAGCAACTCAGACCTTTTTAGTTTGAGCTCCACCTGCCAAGCTGCATTCTTGGAAGAGTCTGGATACAATCCACTTCTGCATAAGAAAATATTCAGCTGCTTTTTGTGAGGATGTTTCAGGTTCTGCATTGTTGATTTAGTCTGCTGCCATCACAGGATTGTAACCTGCCCTGGGTACGAGCAGGAGTGTAAGGGTGACAGAAAGACAACGTGGGTAGCGTATTTGCTGTTTTTATGATCCAGATGGTCCCTGTGGAGTTGATAACCCTGACCTCTTCCCAAAGATCTGGTAGCCTTGTCTGAGGAGAAGTGGCCATGGGGGAAGTTGCAGATGCATTTAATGAAGCTCTGTAATGAGGTTTTAAGCACTGACTTTGCCTTTAGAGCTGCGCTGGACCGAGCGACGGTGCTGCTGAGCATGAGCAAGGGAGGAAAGCGCATCGACAGCGTGTGGGGGGCAGGAGGGGGCCAGCAGTCTGTGAAACACCTGGTCAAAGAGGTAATGGCAAACTCCCCTCTCTCCAGCTGCATCTTGGTCTAAACTTACTTTGTTTGAGGTAAAGGGAAGAGACACATGTATCCTGTAGTAAAATGATGTCTTATGTCATGAGTTTTGTTTTGTTGTTTGGACTTTTTTTTAATATAATTAATTTAGACAAAGTAGTAGAACTGATGGAGATAATTTCGTTGGTTTTGTAGTATTTGTCACTGGTGGGAGCATGCTCGTACAACATGCTGTATTGCAAGTGTATGTTTATTTTTGCTTTAAGTAAAACTTGTAAGCATTCAGCTTTTTAAGACCTCACAGTATAAAGTGATGAAGTAATTAAAAGAGCCAGGATGAAACTGGCTAAACTAGATAAACTATTATTTTTTGGCATTGCTGATCAAAACCACAGTACTTACTGAAAAAAGAGAGAGGAAGAAACAGGAATGTTTAGAGATCCATGCTATAAAGTAAGGAGGTCTAAAGGAAAAGGTCATATTATAATTTCTAGGTAGGGAGTGTAACAAATCATAGATAGGAGGAGGCATTCAAGGGAGAGGATAAACTTAATGACACCCATATATACCTTTTATGGTGACACAACTTATAAAACAATAATTTTGGTGCTTCTGTATCAACACTGTGGATAGGTATTTGGCTTACACTGTGTTTCAGGTTACTGATAACGTCTCCATTTAATTAATGCCTGAATTTAATTACATTTATAAAAGCATTGGCAGCAAGTTTGAGGAACTAACTTGCTGCTGAGTTGACAGTGGATTATCAAAATAGTTGACAGCTTTTAAATTTTGTATCTAATTAGTGTTGGGTTATTGTTTTAAAATTCTATAGATTGACATGTTGCTGAAAGAGTATTTGCTTTCTGGAGATGTATTGGAAGCAGAACGCTGCCTTCAGGAACTGGAAGTACCCCATTTTCACCATGAACTTGTATATGAAGTAAGGAGAAATCAGAGTCCCTTTAATAATTGTTGGTATTTTGATGTGGGCATGCAAATAATGTAACTGGCATCTGAAGCTTAGGTTGCTTGCTCTGTTATTTGAATAACTAAATTGTTTCATGTAAAGTTAATGGTTTGTGTGCTCATTTGTGTGTGCATTGTGCAACAAGTAAGCTGCTGCTGACTCTGGGAAAATCCAGAAGTAATTTTGAGGAGTTAAAAGTTGAATTCAGATTATTATAAATTCCTGAAAATAAGATTGCTGTTTATTTTCTGCTGAGGAATAGCAACCAAAAAAAACCCTCCCATGCTTTGTTTTGGTGTTTATTTCCTCCTAGTTTCAGATATTTGGGTATTCTAATGGGTGTTACCTGTTTTTGTTAAGTTTATAGAGCTTCCTTTTTCAGGGTGGGATTGTTTCACCCAGCCTATTTGTAAAAGCTTACATATTTCAGACCCAGCTTATATGGGAGACTGTTCCCATTTGTACTCTTTTATCTGCCAAATTGGGAAATGGTTGTTTACCAATAAGGCTGAACACCCACAATCTACAAACTTTCCTTTTCAGTAAATTGACTTGTATAGAAAATTCCTTCACAATAGAACTACAGAATCATTTCAGTTGATGGGGGTTGTGCAGTATTGTAGATTTTAAGCGTCTGAGTCCTTCTAAAATCACAGATAAGAAACCCTCATGGATACAAAATTAAACCCCCATGGATACAAAATTAATTTCACAAAACTAATTAACTGCCATCTGTACTGCAGCAGCCATATGGATATAGCCATAGTGCTGAAACCAGAGACAAAGGCAATGCTTTTCACTCTGTCTAGTCCTTTCTGGATTTTCCTACCTTTTATCTTATCCAAAGAACTTTTCATCAGTTTTTCTTTTCTAATAATAATAATAATGATAATATTAAACTGAAATTGTGAGTGTATGTAGCAAAATGGGGTTTTTTCCCCAGAAAAGTAGTCATAACACATTCACTCTTTTTTTGTACTTCATCTGGTCACACACCTTGTACCTGAAGCAGTGTTTTCATTTTAGTCAAAATACTTGGATGATTTGTTTTAGGCCATTGTACTGGTTTTGGAGTCAACTGGAGAAAAGACCTTTAAAATGATACTGGATTTGTTGAAAACTCTGTGGAAGTCTTCTGTCATTACTGTGGACCAAATGAAAAGAGTAAGTATGGCATTTAGAGAACTTTGCAAAAGGTCTTCCACAATTTCCAGCTGCCTTTATGAAGTTAAATGGTTAAAACTAATCAACTAAAATGCTGCAATATTGCTTCATCTTTTAAATTTCTTTTTATCCGGTAGTTCTTTTTAACTAAAGTAATACAATAAAGGCCTACTAATTACAAATGTCAAGTAGAGCAGTATAGAAACCAGTATTTTGCACAGTTGGAATCATCTGTGACTTTACTTCTCAGGATGAGTATAGGACAGCAATTCTGTCACAGGGCAGACTGGGGATTACACAAACACTTATGTAAAAATTGACCCAGCTGTGTTGCTGATGGGAAGTGATGAAGTCATCTCTGGTTGTCCCCAGTCTCTCCCCTGCTGCATAAACTTCTGATGGTCATTTGTGGCCACAGTTTGTTCACTTACATGGAAGACTTATTAATATTCTTCCCATGTTTCTATCCATGTAGTAACAGGCAGGCTAACATATAGATTTCATACTGTATTAATGTCTGTATTTCTGACTTCTAATGAAGTTAAAAGTTCAGGTTGTGTTTTTATGTAGATAGATACTTGTATACTGCCATGGTAAGGGCTGATATTATATACCTTGTTTCTCTACTGACTTGTAGCTTCAATGCATTAGATTAGTGAAACCATATGGAAAAAATCCTCTGGAATGAAGAAGAGTATTTAAAAACATTGCAATAAAATCATAAAATAACCTTATGGTTATTTGAATCCTTACACTGCAGGGCTATGAACGGGTTTACGGTGAAATCCCAGACATTAACCTGGATGTGCCACACTCCTATTCTGTGCTCGAGCGCTTTGTAGAGGAATGCTTTCAGGCTGGAATCATCTCCAAACCACTGAGAGACCTCTGCCCTTCAAGGTACTTGTTTCATTTTAGATAGGCAAAGGCACTGCTCTTCATTCCTATCATAGGTTACAGGGAGCAGCATCTTAGGACCAAAGTGTTACTGATTGGAAGTGGAAACTGGAGGATGGACAAACAATTGGACTGGTAAAACATGTATTAAGAAGCTGCACTGATGTGAAGCTTGTTGAGACTGGGATAAATACTTGAGCCTCCTGTGAATCCCAGGCAGCACCCCTCAGTGCTTCCCAGAGGATAAAGGCTGCCTCTCCTCTGGTTTCCCAAATTGCTCAGTAGAAATCAGCGCAGCACCAAGCGGGAAGATCCAGGTGTCACAATGGTCCATGTAGGTGACAGTGGAAAACTGTCAGCTCTACTGGGGAAATGAAAAAAAAACAAACAAACCCAAACCTTTAAAAATGGTTTAAACTTACCAAACAGCGTGAGTAGAGTTCTAAGATGAGACAGCCAGTCCTAACATTTATATAAAAAGGAACAGGAGACAAATACAGGATAAGCTCTACACACCCCATTCCTTGTATCTGTCCTGTGATTTGTGTAATGATTTTGGTTTGTTATGGCTTGGTTACTCATAGCATAAATAATGCTATGTGAACTGTATGTAATCAGTATGCTGTTACCTCCTTACTGGTCACAAAACTGTTAGTAAGTTTCATTTCCTCTGGGGAATATATGTAAATTTTTAAATAGGATGTTAAAACTGTTATTCAGTTTTATGCATTCAGAATACTATTTATTTGACAGGTCTTTTCTATTTTGGGTGTTTTGTTAGAGTTCTTAAACTATCTTGGCAGCTTGTGATAAATTTGGATCTTGGAATGTTAGCATCTTTATCAAGAACAGCCTCCATTTGTGGACTTTACACTTAAAACTGTGTGTGTTGGTATCAAATGTTTTGCAAGTTTGGGTGTGTGGGAGAGTTGAGAGTCATCACTGCATCAAAAGCTTGATTATACTTCAGTTACCAATTATATGTTGAGAGGCATTTCTGGTTTGTGTACTTCAGTTTTAAGTAGAAAAGCACCATCCCTAGGTTTCCAAACTAGCATTTTTAAGCAGCTGAGCTGACATTGTGATCACTGCTAACCCTGCTGAACTCACACTTTATATTTGACTACTAAGACCCAAGAGAAGATTCCTCTCAGCGAGAAAAAACATGCAATGCTACTCCAAATTACTGAAAAGATACTTTATACTTTCTTACAGGGGCAGGAAGCGTTTTGTGAGTGAAGGAGATGGGGGTCGTCTGAAGCTAGAAAGCTACTGAATGTGAGAGCTGCCTCCTGAAGCCTTACAAGTTGAAAGGGAACATAGCTCGCTATCAATATATACAGCACGCATGCTCCTCTGGTGTGTGTATGTATATATGTACACACATCTAGGACATACCAAATTTAAGAGTTGCTTAGCACAGTTCGTATTTTTTTAAGAGCACATGTTTTGGGTACAAATTGTTTTCTTTTTTTTTTTTTTTTTTTTAATAGTTTTGTAAATTTCAGGAAGAAGTGTTCTTTCTTTGGGCATATAGTAGAACAACTGACCACTCTGCCGTGGTGGTGCCTTGAAATAAGCTATCTCTGTATGTGCCATGTTTATGACCTAATCATTCCATGTGTGCATCGATGTCTGACTGCCGCTCGCTCTTTCCAGGACAGTGCTGTCATCATAAAATCACTGGTTTATACAAAGCTTTATTATAGAAAGGTCAGGTTAAGCTGCTGTGATCCCATTTCCATTGCTGCTAAAGAAATACTGTGCTTTGGGAGTTAAAAAAAATAGCAGTTTCTTTGTTTTAAAGAGCCCAAGAAAATGCAGTTGGGTCACAAGATTAATTCATCTGTTTCAGGGGAGAACACTGGTTGGTTTCAGCCCCCATGTACCAAACTTGTCTTTTTTTCTATGTAACTGGAAAAGTGAAAAGTTCTGGTAAAACATATTAAAAATATTTTTTGTGAAGCTCTTGTTTCTGCCTCTTTTTTATTTATTTTAAACAGAATAAATGGTACTCTAACACTGACTTTGGTATTGCAATCAGGAGGAGAGCACAGCATAATTAAGCTCATGCTAAGTATTTACCAGATCTGTTTTGGAAAACACAACTGACTTGCGTAGGAGCGTCCAGGCTGGCACAGATACTGTGAATGTCTCTTTGCAGCAGAGCTTCGCCAAGCCCTTGCTCAAGAACAAGACGGCTCTCAGGAAGACTCGCTTACAGGAACACGGTAAATCCTCTCCTTTGTATTTCAGTTCCATGTCAAGATTTCAGGTGTACTGAAATGCTGGGAATAGCCATTCCAGGGCCACGAAGACGCTGTGCTCTAGGAGCCAAGCGCCTCAGTGCTCAAGCGAGTCTGGTAAGGCCGGCTTGGAGCAGGGGATTGTGAACTCGCCTCCTGCCGCTTTCCGAGGGGTTCTGGTACCTCTAAAGATGCGTTTAAAACATGGCCTGGGCAGCGACCAGCGCAACTTCTACACCAACAGCGCCCGAGCGCGGCCTCCCCGCCCAGCACCGCCTGCGTTCAGGCCGCACTTCAATGCGCAGCCCCGTTATTTACACAGCGGTACCTCCGATTGCGGGGCCGCCGCCGCGACCCTCCCCGCGCTACTGCCGGGGCGGCGCGGCCCCCGCGGACGACGGCGGGGCCGCCTCGGGCGGCTGGGCCGCCTCCAGCGCCGCCCTCTGCAGCTTCTCCAGCTTCTCCAGCGACACCGACTTGAGGGGCAGGATCTTGGGCTTGCACAGCACCATGGCGACCGTGTCCTCCACCGACAGCTGCCCTGCAAAGGGAGAAAAGGGCTGTGAGCGAGCGGCGGGCTGGACGGGCAGGGCCGGGCGCTGCTCGCCGCCGGTACCTTGCTTGGGCAGCACCTCCCGCAGCGCTCCCGCTCCCTCCGGCATGGCGGCTGACGGCACGGCACCGCCCCCGGGCCCAACTACAGCTCCCAGCATACACCGCGCGGCGCCACGCCCACGCACCCTGTCGTGTCCCCCGGAGCATGCTGGGAGTGGTAGGCCTAACGTGGGCTCTGGCTGCCCCAATGCGCATTGGGAATTGTAGTCCTTAGCGTGGCGCTGCGCAGGGCAGCCCCAGGCGCAGCGGGAGCGGTTTCCCGGGGCTCTCCCGGTCCCGGATTCCGGGATACCGCTCCCCGCCTCAGCTGCGTCAGGCTCTGCTCTGGGGCAGAGCAGTCCCACCTGCGCGGGCCTGCCCGGCCCCAGCGAGCCGCTGCCTGCCTGCCTGCCGGGGCCCGCCGCAGAACTCAGGCTTTGAGGCGCTTTTATGGTTTATTTTCTGCTTCTGTAAATAAAATCCCCAGCAGACACCGTCCAGCAGACGGGCGTGGCCAGGGCGTACGCGTCCCGGTTTTCGTTTCCAGGCAGCGCCTCGGGATTCGCGATGTGAATCATGCTGCTGTTTGACATGTAAACAGCAGTAAAAGCCTCTGTCTTTCTAAACACTGAGAGGTTAAATGTCGCCGAACCTGATGGGCCAGTGAACCGGGATCCCCCACAGGGTCCTCCTTTTGGAGGATCTTTGCACGGAGAGCAGCTTCCCTGGGAAACCCCCGCGGGTGTGCCCCGGGATGGGCGGAGAGGGATTCACCTGCCCTGTGCTTTGGCCGTGCCCCAGCAAGCCCCGATTCCGGGATGTGTTGTAATTTTAGAGGTTGCTAATGAGCTTGCCTGTGCGCCCTGCACACCCTGTGTGCCCGGTGATTGGCAGTCCAGGCTGGTAATCCTGCTAACCTGGCCTTGGCAGGTGGGGACGGCTCCTTTCAGTGTTCTGGGACTGAGATCTGGCTTCTTGCTATGCACAGGGATAGCCGTGGATGAGTAAAATGAGGGAGAAAATGATCCTTGCTAATAATTCTTTCCCATTCTGCATTGGTGGTGGCTGTCTGCATGCTTCCTTCCTTCTGCTAGCTCAGGTGTCAGCTGTGGGATCCAAGGTTTGCTGGGAGAGCAGTGGTAAAATTTTAACTTCCAGTAAGTGGCACCTCTCTGATAGTTATTTAAAGCCTCTGTCTGCATTGTTCCAGAACTATTTCCTTTTTCCTCTAAGCAACCTAGAGTAGGAAGCTGACAATCCCTCAGGTAGCCCGGTTCCACCTCGCTGAAGCCTTGCCTGATGCTGGGTTGGAGGCCAGCAGAACCCAGAGAGGGTGAGAGCAGGGCTCCTCCTTCCTGCCTTTTGTGGAGCTATCGAAAGAGAGCACTCCTGGGCAGCACAGAAATGGGGCCTTTTTGTCTTACTCACATATTCCACTTTCAGGTCAGAAGATCGCTGTTGATGAGGCTGTAAAATGGATGTGCTTGCTGGGGACATCCATCCTTCTCTACCCTTTGAAGTGCTCAGAAGCATTCCCACTGATTTCAGTGGGAAAAGCTCCTTTGTCTGATGTGCTTTTCCATGTGCCAATCAGTATATTGTGCTGACTGGAAGGGAAAGAACAAGGCACAGCTTTATGATGGATGTTTTTAGACTAGGATATTTTAAATGGTACATGCAATTTGCAGATCAGTAATTTGTAGTTGTTTGTCAGATTGTTTTTAAGAACCAATCCAGCATCTTAGATATGGCTATGGCTAAAAATGAACATAAATGACCCAGTTGTGACTGGAAATTTTGCACTGTGAAAGCAGGAGCTATTCCTGTAGTAGCAAATATGGCTGCAGAGCAACACAAATGAGCTGAAAGCAAGATGTTGAAATCAAATTGTAGGCCAGGTTTTTTGCCAGTGTCCTTCACAGTGCCAATGGCCACCTGGAGTCCATCATTATGTGAACACTTGCATTTGGAGCGCATCTCGGTCGTGCAGGGAATCACTTTCCAAAAGCAGTTTTCCTGCCAACAGCGTTTGTTTGCTTGGTGATAAGAAACAATGGTCAACTCAGTTTGTTACTTGAGCATTTTAGTGACTGAGGAGTCTGGCATGCTGTACTAGATCCATTTTCTTAGCTACTCTAATGCCAGCTTGGCAGCCTATCTAGGAAGCTGATAGCACTGGGACAGGCGTGATTGTGGAGGTTGTTTTCAACAGTTTCTAGTAAGTCTGTTTTTAAGACACCTCCTTCCTTTTTTTCCTTTCCTGGGGAAAAAAAATCATAGTTACCACCTTCATGACTGGGAGATCTGGATGAGAGAGAGGAGGAAGGCATGGACATGCAGCTTAATATCCTATTTTTCAAAGTGCCTTGAAAACAGGACTGGGTTTCGTTTTGAGTAAGGCTGGTATTTATTCACTAGAATGCTGTTGGCTATATTTAAGAGGAGGGAAAAGCATTTAATAGAGGACCTAATTCTCCTTGTCTTTTTGGCAGAGAAACAACATGAAAAAAAGTAAATTTTCCAGTTTCAAATGAGGGATCCAATCTCTTCTGCTAAAGAAAGAATAGTTATACCCCCTTTTTTGATCTTTTTGGCCTCTGGACTCGACATGTGCTCAAATACCCATTCATTTCTCTCACAGGCCTTTCCAGTTGCCAGGAATATCTAGGAAGCTGTTTGCCAAAACCCTTCCATCTGGGAAAAGCACCGTGCACTTGCAATGGGGCTGTGCTGAGTCAGCGCATTATCTGGGTGTCATTCCACAGGACTGAAGCAGTGCCCAGTGTCCTTGTGCCCAGGTCTCAAGTTGTGTCCCCCGTGGCATGAAGCTTCCCAGAGTCCTGAGACTCGACCTCAGGATGAAACTCAGTGTTATTTGAGAAAGTGTAAGCGTGGAATCCATGGAGAGGACAATGCGCTCTAGGTTGCACATCCTTATTTTACTGATGTCACAAACAAGTTATTCTTGTGCACTGCAGAGAGCCTCACAACCACAAAACCAGCAATAATTTTATAAATGATAAGCTTGTTTTCCTCCTCCTGTTCCCAGATACTCCGAGTGCAGCAGACAGCAGAGATGTGCATTGCTGGAATCCAGAGGGTTTCGTAATTTGGCAGCCGCTTGCTGAAAGCCCTGCAGATACAAAACAACACTTATTTCAAGTCTTGAGAAACATCTTCTACTAAGTAGAAGAAAAAAGCATTTAGGTGAAGCAATGTTGCCAGTCCCATTTGTTTATGAGGCTTGGTTTTTGTCTTTATACATTTTAAATGCTTTTTATTTTCCTTTTGCTTTTTAAGCCTTTCAAGTTCATGTTTTCCATATGACAAGAAAGTCTGGAATCAAGTCCTTACTTTAAAAAGCAAAAATTTGGTTCAGAGTTCTGTATAATCATGTAGCTCCAGACATGGGGTGTTTAAAAATAAAGCCACTTTGATGAGAACTACCCATCTTGAAGGTGACTTTCTGTTTTGAGTTTAAGTTTAAATACTTTGTTGACAGTTTAAGAAGCTTTTAGCAGCACCTGATCTGTGTTTGCTTTCCACTTGGATCTCTCTCTTTTTTCTTCTTTTCTAAATTTCTAGAGCTTGTTTCACCTCTCTGTGTGCTGACAAGGTCAGAAATGTGTAGTGTAGCGTTTGGTGAACGGTGCATCCCAGTGCTTCCAGAAATACACCTGCAGATTTCATGCAATTGTCCCTGAAGCCGCTGAGTGGTACCATGGGACACAGAGCCCCAGCTTCAGAGACAAGAGGAGGAAGGTGGTTTGGGTTTGCTGGGTGGGGTAAGGCAAGGAACTGAAAGCCTGGCGTGGCTCCCTGTGGGAATCCCAAATGCCTTCAGAGCCTGAAGCTTAATAGCTTGGTGTTTAACCCAGTCCTTGTTTTTGAAAGGGAGTTGACAGACAAGTGATTTTTTTTAGTTGAGCTTTCTGAATATATTTATTTTAAGTTTGTTGTTTGATGCAGTGGGATCCTCAAGCTGTATGCAAAAGGCAAGGAGACGTGCCTGGAAATGCATTATCCAAGGGATACAGAAACAGCTTTTTGACAGGCTGCTCTTCCTGCTAACACCTGGTAAGTGCAGAGACCTGTCTCCATGTAAGTCCCATTCTGGGCTCCTAAGCCAAATGCTCTACACTGGCTTTTCTAGGAGGTTACTGCTCTACTTGTGTGGTTTGAATCGCTTAAGTCTTTGGCCTCATGCCCTGGAGTGCCAGCAGAGGCTTGCTGTAATTGCCCGTAAGTGCACCGTCTGTCAGATTATTGTTTAATTATTCCAGCTTCTCACCACCACACACTGCTCAGTGTCTCTCTTGCTATCTTTATTTAATTGAGTGGAAGAAACCCGAGACTTGTGCTTCTCCTACATCACTTTGTTTTTACCTATCCTCACTGCATTCTACCATGAAGTCCCACCTTTTGTTTGCAGGAGTCAGTCTTCTATATAGAAAAAAAAACTATTGTCAATATCTCAAGCATATGTTAGAAAGAGAGTCAATATTTTAACACATGGTAAAGTCAAACCATAAATCTCTCAACACAGTCAAATGATTGTATTATTCTCCCTTGAAACACCGCTCCTCCCCCTGAGAAACAAGAGAGGGAAAGAAAACTCTTCAATAACCAAGCCCTTGTTCTCACAATGCAGGACTGTTCTCAGCCCTTTGCTGTGTGTCTCTCCTTCCTCTTCAAGATCTGTCTTTCCCCAGCCCATCTCTGTTCATCTGTTCCAGAGTATTACTGGGATATCAGCTCTTCTCCTGAGATCAGCTTGTGATGACCAGTTCCACCTGCTGCCATTTCAAACATCTCTGTGCTTCCTCCCATCCCTGCAACCAGGCTCATAATAATGTCTGTTGAAAAATAATCTTTCTGAGCTCTCTCCTTGTCTGTATGGCCTATAAAAAACCTGGCAGCACTCTGACTGCTTTTCTTCTCTCATGCTGCCTGTGCTTGTGACAAATTCATGTCATTTTTCTGGTCTTGCACTTGGCTTTCAGCCTCTGAATTAGAACACTTGTCTTGTAGAGCCCCTCACAAAAAGCTCAGGGCTCTGGTGCACTACCACAGTAATAATAAATGTTAGGGTTGCTGGCACTCACTCTGCTCTAGTTTTCATGGCTCTGGGCAGAGGGAGTTTCAAGATGTCCTTTTGGAATATCTATCTGCACCTGAATTATTTAGTTTTCAGGGTTTCATTTAGAAATCCTCAGCTGAAGCCTCCCTTTATAGGTGTTCTCCCTGTAATGCCTGGCTCCCTGACCAATTTTTGGGGTTGTTCTTTTCTCTTCCTGTAACTGAACTGTAGGATTACTTATTTCATACTACTTTCTGAGGGTTTTTTTAATCCATCTCTTTTCTTCAGGAAGAAGCAATTTATGTAAGAATGTCAGTGTGGAATTGACTTTAGGCTTTGTTCTTATTTGTCACCCTTCAGGAAATACATCCCTGGCTCCAGCACTCAATCCCTGCTGGCACTCTGAAGAGGAAGAGAAAATAGCAGAGCTACAGCTATTAAGACCAACAGGCAAATATTTTATTCAAACTCAACTTCTTCTTCCTGGGTCACTCTTAAAGAATATTTTTCTGATTGTGAGGATGGGAAGGAGGGTTGTGCTTTTTTGTTTGTTTTCTTGGAGACTCTCCTATTCAGCTGATCATCATCTTCTTCCACATTTCAGGCAGCAGAGTTTGCAGCAGTGACAAGCTGTAATCCCAAGGAAAAGTGCTTGTGCCTGTGGCCTGGGTTAACCTGCTGGCAGTGATACGTGCCTGGGCAGGGGCGGCCGTTTCACATAGCTCAGCATGGACGTGCTGCCACTCCCAACTTTTAGGACACAGGTGAGTTGTCTACAGCAATATCAAAAAAACTTGTAATAACGTTGTTCTGCCTTCCTGGAGCCACCACTCCCAGAGACCTTTCCCCTTTCTTGGCTACTGTGGGAGCCTCCTTCCTTTGGCTTCACACCTTTATCAGCTAAAAATGCTACAGTTCAGAACTGGTTGTGGTCAGGCTCTGTCCCAGAAGGAGGGGCTACACTGCCACTCTGTTGTGGCTGCTGAGAATGGGAAGATCAGAGAGGACAATGGGGAAGTGGAAGCCTGCTCCCTCTTTTATGTGGAATGGAGTCAGGATATGCCCTTGTATGAAGTTCAGCAGAGAAAAACTTGGGCTGCATTCACATTCCTACCCACCATGCCATTCCAGTCAGCCTGGTACTAATCTCCACGGATCTCTGAAGGCATGAAACAACATGCAGAGCAAATGAAATCTGAGCCACACCACACCACACCACACCACAGTACTGGTGCCAGCCAGTTTTAGAAGTCTGCCATGAGAGCCAAGGGAAACAGGTACATCGGTAGAAGATGCCTTGTACCACCTGCAGGCACAGACCTACAGCACTCGAGCAGCTCGTGAGGCAAATGAAAAGCAAGTGAACCCAGGGCCACTTAGACTTGAATGCTCTTTCCTGGGGAGGAAGTGGCTTTTCCCTTGGAAAGCTTAACTCCCCAGGGTCTGTATGAGGTCAATGGAAAGAGTGATTTCTTCAGAATATGATTCAGAGTGCCTAAGCACAGGGCTTATCTTATTGACTACAAAGGAAGCTCAACCTCTGTAGATTTAAACTCACTTTTGAAAATACTCATCCCCTCTTGCCCCTTAGCTGTGGGAATTATACTGGACCTGGATGTTGTTAGTCCTGGGAAGCCACACTACCTACTGAAATTCAGGTGCTACAGACCAAAGCTAAAAGGAGCTTGTCTACCAGAGCATAGATTGTCCTGTTGGATCCTGCTTTGTCCTTTTGAATTATCCTGGGATGTCAGAAATGGATTTGCAAGTACCAAAAAAGAAAATTAAATCAAGAAAGGTTGGTTTCTTCATGGTTGTCCTGACTGAAGCTGGAATATTCAGAATCTGTTTCATTTTAACTGAGTTTTGATTCTGGCCTTTCTCCCCTTTCAAAGTACAGGCAACTGAAGCCTTTAATTTGCCCTGTCTTTCACTGCAGAGAAAAACAAGAGTTTCTAACAGCTGTTACTCTCCCGTCTAGAATAGCTACACTAGAAAATACAGTTTATTGTCTGTGAATGAAAAAGCTCTTGCTTGTTTCTGTTGTTTGTCGTGTTGACTTTGAAAGATAAATTGTTTGAACTGGTTGACTCTCCATTTGTATAATTGAAGATTAGCTTGCCTGATAGCCTGCTGGATTTGCAGATTTCCTTTGCACTAAACAAACTGAAGAACTGCTGGGCTTGGGACAGTTAGAACACAGCACACTCTGGAAAACATTTGTGTGCATACAGGTAAATAAGAAAATAATTTAATGCATGACATTCTAGATGTGCTGCTTCAATGCTGATATGTCTTTCCACCTGGAAGAGCTCTTGTAAGATCTAGGAAGCTTGTTTATAAATTGCTAACAGACATGGATAGGTGGCTAATGAGTTGAAAGTAGAAGTTGGCAGGCCCAGAATTAGTATTTACATGGTAGTTCTAGAATCCTAAATTGTGCTGCTTGTTTTTGAGAACATAGATACTCAGTCCTTTTATCATACATCTGCTTTGTAAAAACTATTGGAGAAAAAAGCAAAAATAACTTCTTGTAACTCAAATAAGCAGACCTGGCTCTGAATATATAAAAGGAAGTGACAGTAAAAATAGTAACATCTTACTGTACCATAGTCCAGCAGAGAACCACATTTTGAGGTTCCCCTTCTTTGTGTTACAAAGGCATCTTGCCTCAAGCAGAAGCTTTTGCTCTGGAGGGTCAGAGTCTGATTTCAATGGGACAGAGCTTGGTGTCAGCCAGTGCATTGAGTATCAGCTTCTAGACATTGACAAGGGCTCTGGCTCTCTGTGTACATCCTCCAGGTTTGGTTTCTGTGCCTTCCTCTCTCCTTTTCTGCCAAGTGGCCCAGCCTTCCCAGTTTTTGCCTACTCATAATAAAGACAGTGGAGCCAAGGTGGCATTTGAGTGGAAAACAGAAAAAAAATGACAAAGGTACACGCTATTTCCACAATGGGTACGGTGCCTACAAAATTAAGTGGGATTTGTTGTGCCATCAGCCTTCAAAACATGCTTCTCTTCCCCAGAATAACTAAACCCCTTGCAGCCCTTGGCCAAGTGACTAAAGCCAAACTTTTGGTAAAATGACAATTCAAGGGAAAGGAATAGAATATGACAGGGAGGTCTGGATAGATTGAAGTGAAATGAGAGGAAGGTAAAACCTAGTATGAAATTTTGAGATTTGAGACATGACAGTGGGAGACTGAGAAACAGAAAGAAAGAACAACTGGGAATTAGAGTTTTATGCTGAGACTGGTTGGCAATGAACTGTCAGACAGAAGACACAACAGAACTTCAGTACAAGGAAAGGAATAAAGGAGTGAAAGTCAGGGGGATAGGCAGTGACATGAAGAACCAGACAAGAGACTGGACTAGGACTGGCATGGGGAACCAAAGTTGGAGAGTAAGAAAGGAGGGGCAGTCTGGGGAAGGAAGAGGTGATCCAAGTCTGAGAGTGGACGTTGGGCACAGGCAGCAGGGAAGGAACAGAGGAGAAGGGGAGAGCTGTGGGAAGCAGCCCCACATGGGACAGAGCAGAGGGGAATGTGGGTGGAAAGGGGCACAACGGGCTGTGCTCGCTGGGACATCCTGACTTGCAGAGCTGGAAGTGGAACAGAGCTTCCCTGAGGCTGGTCTTCATGTTGGCTCAGCCAGCAAAGAATTTGCCTCTTGTGCTGTCTGCCCCAGCAGCAGTACAGAAATGACTGGAGCTCAGTGTCCTTGGCTGAGGCAGCAGCAGCTGCCTGCCTGGGGGAGGAGACCAGGCTTTCGGGTAGCTGGACGACAAAAATTTTACAGTTGGGAGGAGGTAATGAAAAGGCCACATGACTGAGGGAAAAAGGGTCAATTCATTAGTCTGGCAGCCACTAAATTAAGAAATGGCAAGTGGGACTATATATCAGAGGTATCTGAATTCAGTCAAAGACAATTCTGAAGTTACTAGATTGATCTTGTGGTCGGCTTAACTAATTAATTGCTTTATTTTAGTTCATTGTGTAAGAACTACCTCCTAATAAATCACTCTGTTTTGTAGAAACATGCTTGAAACAACTGTGTAAATACCAAATAGCCTTAGGAATGATCTTATGAATCCACTGAATAATCCAAATTCCAACACTCATCCCCCTCTGCTGCTGGTCTGGATGGAGGATAACAGTCCACTACTGCTGTTTCTCTTTCAGTGAAAGGGGCAGAAGTCTGTGCTGGACACACAAGGATGGGGACACACAGCTGGTGGCCCATGGAGGTGCTGTGATGCTGCATGATCCTGCACCAACAGCTGTCCTTTTCAGGAAGTGCTACAGGTGTTATAGGAACATTATGAATGTTGCAAAGCCAAGCCTTTAAAAGTTAGGCAATGTCCAAACTAAATTGCCAGTGAAACCTTAATTCAGAACCATGTAGGTTATGAAATGTTCTTTAATTATATTTCTCCTCCTGCTTGTTTCAGTGTGGATGGCAATAATTCAAGGTACTTGTACAGTCCTGTGGGGTTTCTGGGGCAACAAAGACTGAGGAACCTCTGACTTTGTGTCTGTGGATTTATCTTAAGGAGAGGTCCTCAGTCCCAGTACCACAAAGTTCAAAATACAGGTCTGTCATCACAGTCTCCTGATCCTGAGAGGCCCTTCACTAATACTTGTAAGGATTGTGAACTCTTATATTCACCTTCTGCTCTGGGACAGGTCTGTGCCAATGAGATCTGGGGACAAACATTGCTGATGGAGACTGGGAGTAGGTTGGAGCTGAGGTTTCCAGTATCCAGTAGGAGGATATAAAATTAACTACAACATTTGAGCAGATTAAAAACAAATCTTTCATGCATGAATTCTGCCTTTGCAAAAATGTCTGTTAGTTCTGATTGTTAGCACAAGTATTACCATAGTATCAGTCTAATCTCATATGACATATTTAAGGATTTGCAGCAGAAGGGTGGAGTTGCCAGTGTAAATTTCTTGGCTGATTTATCTCTTGTTACAATTGTCCTGCTCTGCTTTATATCAGCTTTTTAGAAGAAATCAGGGTTTTTGAATATAAAGTAACATTTCTTTAGATTTCAAATAATATTTTTAAAGCAAAGCAAGTAGAAACAAAAGTGGAATCCCTAACAGAACCAGAGTACATATATCACATATCCTTGGTAAATATTTAAATGCTAAGGCAACTGGGCAGTGACACTGCACACAAAGGGTCTGAGAAATGTAAAGGTACACAGTCAACAAAACATTCAGATCTTCTCTACAACACTACAATATTTTAATGCAAATGACTGTGTTCAATTAAGTCACACAATAAATATTTTTTTCAGACTCCAAGCTCTCAAGGCAAAGTGTGTATTTCCATGTCTTATAAAGGATCCTGCAGTGTCCACAATGAAATTTTACTGATTAATAACAGCAAATAAACATCCAGTCACTATAAAAAATATTGTCACTAGGAAATTTCAACTGGTTTCTGTCCTGTGATCCAATATACCAAAAATC
Organism: Muscicapa striata striata; assembly: GCA_030060385.1. NCBI lineage: Eukaryota > Metazoa > Chordata > Aves > Passeriformes > Muscicapidae > Muscicapa > Muscicapa striata. Next base: position 3,151,617 of record JAREIS010000023.1, on the reverse strand, counting down.
CAATTCTGTTTTTAATGCTGTCCAGCATTTATTGGTAAAAGCCCACATAACCACATTTCGGTTTTGTGGTTATGCCAAAGACAATACCAAGAATTTTGGTATTTGATAATTGAATGTGAATAGCCTTGTTTCTCTGAAACCAGCCCAGATGATTACCAAAAGTTGTAAAAAATCTGATGGAAATAGCAGATACTTAGATTTGACTATCTGATGTAGGAAATGTCTCCCAAATTTACTCATGGTTTTGATTCTGCTGAAGTAGCTGCTGACCGTGAGCCTGTGGGACTAATCCAGACTAACAAGTACTGAGATCAAGTAGTAGACTCCCATTAATTTGGACGTATTTTAGAAATTATGAAGTCGAGATACTACTGCAATGCACAATCCATCTAGGCTTGAAAGGGGAACTGATTGCAACCACCTGAGAACTTAGCATTAAAAAGCTAAACCTTTCTCAGCAAAATACTGAAAGATCTGTTACAACAAGTCGTCAAAGAACTTGCTTTTAAAGCCCATCCTAAATGAAAGGGAGACTGATGGCAGTGGCCCTGTCACACTGGGGTTTATTTGTCTACACGGAGGTGTGGTTGTCACCCTCTGAATGGCTGCTGCCCTTTCTTGCAGCTCCCACGTATCGCCTGCAAAGGCAGCGAGGTTCGACATAAGAATTCTTGAGTTAGGACGTTGGTCCGAGGTTACAGTGGTTGCCAGCTGGGGATGGTCCCAGTTTTGTCGAAAAAGGAGACCTGGGAATGTGGTGGTCCCCGTGCCGGTTTCTTGGGCCGTGTCCCAGCAGCTCCCCTCAGCCGGAGCGGTGGCTGTGCCCGGAGCGTCCAGCGCCGAGAGCTGCTCACAGCAACCCATCCCACCAGAACCGCCGAGCCTGCCTGCGCTGGGATCGCCAGAACGGCAGCAAAACGCTTCGTGTTTGTTGTGACACTTTAATGAACTGCAGTGGGTCACCGACGGAGCTACGGGCTGCCCTCCTCACCCGGGGACATCCCGGCAGCGCTGGCACGACGGCAGCTTTCGGCGGGGAGTGCGGAGCCACCCCCAGGACCGGCTGGGACAGCGCAGGGCAGCCCTGCCCGAGCCCCGTGGGGAGCCGGCCCGGGCCCCGCCAGCCCCTCATGGCCCCTCACGGCCCCGCTCCCGCTGTCGCCACGGGCAACGCGGCGCTTCCGCCGTAACCTGGAAGCGCTCGGGGTCCGCGCTCGGCGGGCCCGCCCCGAGTGCCGCGGGAGGGCCGTGGGCGGGCGGTCCCGTGACGGCTCGGTGCGCACAGACGGTGGCCGGCAGGGCAGGGCCGGGCGCGGAGCGGGAGCGGAGCGCGCCGCGGAGGATGGCGGAGCCGCACGGTACGGGCACGGGCACGGGGCAGGCGGGCCGGGGCTCGGCCGGGCGGCGGCTGACAGCGGGCGGCGGCCGGGGGCAGCGGGAGGCCGCGGGCACAAAGGCGGGGAGGGCCGGGGCGCAGGTGGGGGTGGCGGGGAGTCTGTGCCCGTCCCGGCGGCTGCCCCGCCTGGTCCGCGGGCCCGCCGCAGGTGGGGCGGGCCGGGCCGGGCCGGGCCGGGGCGGCCATCGCCCCCGCGGGGCTCGGCTGAGGGGCTGCCGGGCGATGGCAGCGACCGCCACAACAACAACAATAATAACAACAAAAAGAAAGGAGGAAGCTCCGTCTTACAGCCTCACCTCTCCTCCTCCCCGCCAGCTCTCGGTGCCGGGAGCTGGCACGGAGAAATTGAAGCGGGCTGTGTGCGTGCAGTGGCAGTGGCGCGCAGGGTAATGATTACCGGCGGGCGGGTAATGGTTACAGCTGCCTCTGCCCGTGTCAGTGCGGTCCCCCGCCCTCGCGCTTAGGCGTGAGGCTCTTTTCCTGTTTCACCCCATGTATTTATTGTGGTAGCTCTGATGGAGGCACAAAGACAGAACCTCGTTTCAAAAGTCGTCGCCTTCCTGTCTAGCCAGGTGATTTTCCCGGTATTTAAAACAGAGAGGTGTGACAGAGAAAAGCAGTATGACAGCTTCCCGCGTATATTTGTGGCTGTAGAAGGCGTATTCACCGAGTCGTTCGTGTCTTTCCCTAGGAAATGCTTCAAAAGCGAGTAGTAACCTTAGTAAGGTGAATGGCCGCGTTGACTAAAATTGCGACTGGGCGTGAGCTACACAGCAATTCAGCAGAACTGAAGTTTGGTGAAACTGTGTTGCTGCTTCACTTGTTAGAAGCAGGTATGGACATGGAATACAAAGTCACAATGTGTGAGAAAACAATTGCGAAGTGCTGAAATAGTACTGGTAATTTTTAGGTTGTGTTTTTGAGATGAGACTGTGGAAGCCTTGAGTTCTGTACATGTGCAGACTTTTGAGGCAGAATATTCATGATCAAGGAGTTGTAATTATGTGTATTGTCATTGCTGCAGTACTTGGTGGGGATTTTTTTGGATTATCAGAATAGAAATTAAGACGATTTTAGTAGTTACCTTCAGGGTCTTAATTTTCTGCTGTTTCTTGTTTGCGTGTTTGACTTTATAATATTGTTCTTTTTACCTTCTAAACTGTGTGTGTTGGTTTGTTTATTTTTTTCTAAATCACTAGTCATTATGATATACTTCTATTTATAAAATCAAGGGCTTAAAGTAGGTGGTGGTCAAATTAAATCACACTTATTTACAGCCATATTTCAGGCATATGTTGTATGATGATCTTGATATAAACCTAGTCTGGTTTTGGGAAAGATTTCCAGTATCTTATGAATTTGTTATTACACTACTGTGCATACATTTTAATTTTAGTAACCCCGTATCATCTTAATTCCCCTTGAATGTTTTGGATTTCACTATTTTACTTTTCTATGTAATTACTCTTTGCTTTGGATGAGTAAAATGGGAGATTATTTTACTAATTTAAAGCTGTATTCCTTTAATTTTAGGCTGTTTGTTGGCCATCAGCATTTCTGTACATGTGGCAAGGCAAGGCACGTATATTAGGCAAAACTAATTTTATATGTAACCTTGTAATACACAAAGATGATTCCAGACAAAGCTCTCCTTGTGTCCACAGCCTTCCTTAGAGGAATATTGAGGCATCCTCAAAGAGGATGCTGTCTTTTTCCACGTCCCTCTATCTGCTCTTTCTAGAAACAATCCCCAGCATTTTTTCTTTTGGTGATGGCAGGGGAGGGTCGATGAACGGTTCTGGTTGCTGTTGTTCCCGGTGTAGTTTTCCCTTTCCAGCGTGGCATATCTGTAAGGCAGGAGGTGCTGGGAGGGGCGTTCCTTTGTTATGTTGACACTTAAATCGCACTGACGGGTGTATTCTCCTCCAGGAATCTTGTGTGATTGAAGGGATTCCTTCAGACAAGCAGTATTTTCTCCAGCTGTCTTTCTGCGCTGTTAGCCTGTGTACAGAAATTAATTGCTCTGAGGATCACTGCTGTGCGTGTGCCTTTTAGGAAACCCTTGGGTTGATTGTGACTTGGCTTTGGCTTTCTAGAAAAGCGTGTTTGTGTGTGTGTGTGGCAGTCCTGGCTTGTCACTGTGCAGCCAGCAGCTGCCAGCCTGTGTGACCTATGTCCAGCACTCGTAAAATGGGTGCATGTAGGTGCTTGCATGTGGGCACGATGCTCCTGCATGGTAATTGAATTAGGGCTGTCAAAGCATCTTCTGCATGTTTGAAATAAAGATCACATTCTGCAATCCCTTCTTGACAAGGCTGAGGAAGCCTAGTAAATAACAAAGCTCTGTTTTGGGAAGGTTTAGTATGGTAGAAGGGAAATAAAACTGCCTTAAGAGACCTCAGTGGTTCCCAAATACCACTGTGGAGAATTTGGGTGGGTGCTAGGAAGGAGCTGTGTCTCTCTAGGAGCAGGCTCTCCTTCATGTCTGAGGAAAGATGGAAACTTCTGTGCGCAGGAGGGGAAGGTGGCATTGTCACTTCCCATGTCCCAGCACAGCCCCTGGGATGGCTGTCCCTGATGCCCACCTTGCCCCTGCCTTCCTAGTACCTGGGTGTGGGGTGTCTATGCTGTTCCTAAGTGCAGGAAAAGCTGGTGCTGTGTCCCTGTGTCCAGCCCGCCATACCTTCTCGTTCAGCCTGGCCAGTGGCGTTTCCCACCCAGAACGCTTCGAGGCTCATTGCTTTTGGTTTTATTTTTCAGTGGATGCTCTTTTAATTGAAGCGAGACTTGCTCTCCACTCTGTCATCGTATACCTTGCATTTATTTTTACTGCACGCAACTGCATCTCAGAGGAGACTTTTCTGCCTCTTGCTTTTTGGTGGGTTTGTGTGTGTGAGAGAGGGCTGGGGAGAATGCAGCAGTGAAAATTAAAAAGCCAGTTACAACTGATTGTACAAATAAAAAAAGCTCTCGTTTTCTTGGAAACTGTACTGGCTAACATATCTAGTCTGTTTGATACAGTGGTCTTGCTGTGTTACAAAGTAAACCAGGATAAAATGTAACAGGTTGTTACAGTAAGCAAGGTAATGTTCGCAATATTAGCCATTGACCTTAATTCGCTTGTTTTGTGTTGCATTGCTTTGCTTTGACTCTGTTGTGAAATACACATCACATACTATTATAAATCTGTGAATTCTCCAACATCAGATTTGGTTCAATAAAAGCATTTTCAGTTTATCCAGGTCTCTGGATGAAAAGTGGATTTTAATTACTAAGATTTTTTTCCATCATTAACCTCCAGGTAATGTATCTTTTGTATAGAAATTATGGACAGTTTATAATTTCTTTAAAAACAGTAAGTTCGTGCTGTGTGGTGATTTTAGACCGTTTTAAGATTGTTGCAGTTTAAGAAGTACTTTATCTGAATTGCTCTACAAGAGAAATGAGAGAGCAGAGCCCATCACATAATTGCAGACATCCTGACTGATGTGAGGGTATATTGAGAGGCTCTGAATTGGTGTAAATAAATATTAGGATGCACGGTCAAAGAACTTTGTAAGTGATCTGGCTTGCCTGTATACTTGGTTCTTATGTTATAGTTTTACCATTAAGGTGTACACGTTGGGGAAAAAAAAGGAAATACTTGGTTCCCTTAGTTTTCTTTCTGCTTTCTCTACAAAAGCGTAGTCCGTTCTCAGAATGGATGTGCATTAGATCTGGTTTGCACGCCTGCCTCCCTTTCTGTCTCAATCAGTGCTGGAGAGCGTTTTTTTTTGCCACAGGAAAGTACATACCCGTTTTTTAATTATTATTTTTTAGCCTAGTTGAAAGTTTGCTGCTGTGTGTTGGTGGTGGTGGGGATTTGCCCAGAGGAGCAGCCTGGGGACCGAGCTGTGCTCCAGCCCAGTTGCTGTCTTGTGAGACATGGGGCTGGTGCTTGCATTGAATTGGTTGTAGCTCGCTCTCACCTTTGCTGTGCTAATCCTCTGCGTGCTTTTGTGCCCAAGGACGCTTCATATTCTAAGTATGAACAAGAGGTACGGTGTGATCCAGCAGGCGGTATTTCCATGGAGCCCTGTTGATCCGTAGATATTGTATCCGGTTCAGTGGACCTGCCTACCCTGTGGTTGGAGGCTTTTTGTTATGCATGCATCCTAATTGTTCTTTCTGTCGGCATTGTGCGCAGACTGAAGGGGCTGTGCACCAATGCAAATAGCCTTTCTAATACCTTCTGCATTTGCATTATAATGGCTGCATAAATATTGCAGCACATCTCAATTCACTCACTGCTTTGACTGCTAGGCTTTAAAATAGGCTCTTTCTGTAGCACAGGTCTTGTTCGTGGTTGGTATTGCTTTGGAGAGGGGTTCTGAAGTGCATCCTTGTTAAATAGTGAGGCTTGTTTGTGATGAGGTGCAATTTTAACTTAGCCATGTTCTGGTCTCCCACTCCTTTCAGCCCACAGGTTGATACACTCACTCGGAGGAAAAAATTCAAGCTTGAGCAGTTTTTCACCAACTATTTCTAAACTCACTATATTTGGGATTGCAAAACATGTTTGCTAGAGATTTCGTTTTGCATTAATTCCAGAAATCCTATGGATGTCTGTGAGAATATTTTCTACGTAAGGAATGTGAAACATTGTGCCACCGTTGTTTTGGTGCTGAAATATTTGTTGACTTACTGAAAGTGTCGATACAGGGATGTGACTGAAAGCAGACACTCTTTTTGGGAACTGGTGGCAGATTGCCATCACCTATCTGTCAAAAGTTTGCTTTACAGAGTTGTTAAACAGAGCAGTGATTAGTATCACATACTTGACTCTTAGTAATTAATAGATTAGAGACTTTTTAATATCATCAGAGAATGCCAGCTTTTCTTGTGGCTGTAGACTTGTTATTAATGTAATGTGTTAAATTTTGGAAATGGTAGTACATGAAACTATTTTTATATTTTTTGCTGATCTGTTTTAATGCTAAGGTTCACTCTGTTTTACATGGCTCACTCTGTCTTACGTGGTTTAGTGTATGAAAACTGCAGCAAGAAAGGTATGTTTAAATCAAGTGTTAGGGTTTTTTTTAATATATTAGATGTTGGTAGCTTGTCACTCTTCCACTTGTTTGCACGTATTAAAGCAGTATGAGTTATTCAGGTTAAGGATATGCAGACTGAGCTTGTAAGAATTAAAATTGCAAAAACTGTTTTCTGAAACAGTAAGCGATAGTATTGCAGGAATCCTAAATTTACTTAGGACTTCTATATGATGATTGATGATTCACTTACATATGAGATATTCTGCATGGTGCTGCAAACAGCATATGTATTACTTGAATACAGTACTTTTAACACTTATTCTGTCAAAAAATTGTGTCTATTGGAAGTTTAGAATAACTATTTATAGTGATGGGCATGAAAATGCCAGGTTAAATAATGTCATGTGAAAGCATACAAATAATCTTGAAACCCCAATACCTGTGAACACTAAGCTAGTGTATAGTGTATCTGTACTTCAGGTACAGATATATATGGATTTTAATTATCTGTTAGATATTGCAGATAATGTTGATTTAGTACATCAAAAAAATATGGCCAAACTACTTCAGGATTTGCTGTTGTATTTAGACCAGTGTTTTCAGTGTCTCCATCCTAATAGGAATTAGTATTAAACCAGAAATTGAGGAGTTGTTTCATGACAGTTTGAATGGTCAGAACAATGCACTGGTCTGATCTGTTGTCTTGACTGGGAAGAAAAGTAAGTATACTTATTACTTTTATGAAGAAATGCCTGACTGGCAGCCAAAACAACCAGGGCCCGATATTTGTTTGTAGCCAAGGTGCACAGTGATCTTGGAGAATCAGACTTCTCGCTTTTCCTTTTCCTTTCTCTTGCCTGTGCCCCAGCCATTTAAATCTTGGTAAATAGGGGATTTTGCTTTCTCTTTGTTGTGAGGCTTCTGTCCTGTGACTGCCAGTAGTGGTAGTCTGTATAACTGTAGCACATGAGATGTCCAGTCTCCTATATAATAGGATTTCTGACTGTTGTAAATTTTTTTGATGCTGAAAGTCATAATCTGTTTTGTAGTACACAGCATTAATCGTGGTTATTGAAAATTGTCCTGGGAGGAAATACTCATGTTGTGTCAAAATGTTTAGAGCTAAAAAAATGTTCTTTTTACTATTTCTTAACTGTTGCATAGATTTTTCTTTTTTTAAACCAAAGAAAGCTATTCAGTGTGTCACAACTTAAAGCTTACATTGCACAGTAGTGAAGGTTGTAGTAAATCTGTAGATAATTAGCTAAAGCTCTGTGTACAGTGCAACTGCAGGTGCTGAGTAAAGTGCATTGTGCCACGGAAAGGTTCAGAACTCTTAGCTTCAGTCTTATTTTTTTGTGCAATCTAGCATCATTCCATCCTCTTAAAAAAAAGCAACCTTATCCTTATAATCTCTCTGAATGCTTCTCTTCTAACTCAACACCCCCACAATCAACCTGCAGCTGTCCAAGGCAATGAAATAATTGAGTGATCATTATTCTCTTCATTAGATGAGAAGTTGTTTTTCTGAAATTGTGGTGGTAGAGTTTTGTGCTCTGTTATATTCCCCTTCCCCCTCTGCTGCAGAAAAGCAGAACTATGCATTTATTTTAGTTCCAAGGGATAACGGCACAGCCAGGAGTATTTTGCAGATTGCTGCAAATACCAACTTGTGTTTAGAAGTGTGTGGTTACATGGAGTCACTGTGTGTAGCAGAGAGAAAATGACTTCACTAGCAACCTCTATGTCTCCTGGAGGCATCAGGTGGCTCAATATGTAAACAAAAGTCCACTGCAGTCAAAAATAGATCTTTATAAAAAGAAATAGTGCAAAATAGTGACCTCCTAAACAAGGAAGTGAAGGGCTAACAGAGAACTCATCTGTGTGGTTTGCAAAATGCTGATCATAGCAGAATACGAAGGATTTACCATGAAAACTCATTTTACTTTTGCTTCTGATGTAGCACTTAGAGTACATGACTTTTAAAAATGGTTCATGTAAAGAAATGATTGAACAATCAAAGGGTCTAAAGCTAAGAATGTATAATATGCATAAACTGAAGTGATTTGCACAATTTCTTATTGAGGGGATGTATGGGTTAAATGAAGCCTCAGCTCAAATGTTCTTGTTAGTATGTGTGACAATTACTTTTCTAATAGTTCTTCAAATCTAATGGTTATTGTTCAGTACTTACAAAACCAAAAATATTACTTGTTAAAGAGAATTTTATAATATTGGCAGTTGCATAACCTTTATTGAATTTAAAATTGTAGATTTCATGGAAAGGGAAAGTTGTATTAGTAAATAGCACAAATGAAGATATGTGGGAGCTTGTTTTTGTGCAGCAGGTTTTGTTTTGGAAGTCTGTCCAGGTCTTTTGAACTCTCTCACAGTGTGCAGCTAATCACAGATTTCAGGTAATCATATTTGTTTTTCATGGTGGGCTACATATTTGCTTTTTGGAATACTCAAAAAATTGTTTGGCAGCTTTTCTTGTAGCATATTGTATGTGGCAGGCCTAGCTAGGAGGGAACAAAAGTTAAAATATTATACCTATGAGTTGTAATTCAGAATTTAAATACAAGAAGATGGATTTTTTCCCCTGTGATTTCATCTGTAAATTTATTTTCTGTGTTTTAGTTCATCATTAGGGACATTCTTATGGTAGTAATTTGTATTTTCTCTTCCCTATAAGAAGTCTTCAGATAAATATTGGTAGTTGTTTCTTACATTTAGACTGTGTCCTGTCTTGTCTTTTAAAACTTCTGTCTTTGCAGTGCAGCTCTTTGGAGAAGCCCTAAGTCATACCCAGATATCGAGGTTTCAGTTACATGCTCTCACTGTAGTATCATGTTTTCTTCTTCTAAACTGAGATGCTGTTTATTGAACCAATTAGCTGCTGGGTGCAAGCCAGAACTTTCTCCTGAAATCAGAATTAATGAACAAACAAATTCCCCTGGAAGGATTGCTGTTCTCACCGGGCAGTGACAGTTAACACATGACAAGGGCACGTTTCGTGTCCTGTCGCCTTGGTGCCTGTGTGCGTCTGGGTCTGTGCTCGGCCCTGCCAAAATCCGTGGGGTAAACTTCTGACTATGGAGCACAACGTTCACATCATATATTTGGTGGTATGTCTGTCTTGGGCTGTTCTTGAAACCATTCCAGCTCTTCTGTAGTCAGCAGATGGGATGCATACGCCTTCATTAACAAGCAGTTAACTCCGCTGGTAGGACTGAATTTTCATCACGCTCCGGGTCTCTGACTTGGCTCTTCCTGCTTTCCAGCTCCCACTGTTTGTTCTGCTGTCTCTAAGAAGAAATTGACAGGAGCGTTACATGCTCCTGCCCTCCTGTGGTAATGAAAACCCAAATGTTTTTCTCAAAGTCAGGTTGTGTAAAAATAAAGGAGAGAGAGAGGAGAACAAGGAACTAGTTTTTCTCTTCTGGAGCAGCTGCTCACATCTCAAGATGTGCGTTTGCCTTTGGTGAAGTGTTCTGCTTCAGAAGCCCTGAGAAAATCATACTTACTTCTGAATTTGCTGTTGTAGTATCAAAAAGACCTTGTAGCCTTTTATAGTCTTGAGTAAACTTTCTTGCTTTCATATGTGATGTGCGCTATCCCTTTTGCATTAGAGAAGTTAAGGCACAAATTACAGGGGAGATTTTACCAGCAGCAGTGGCAGTGGGATAGCTCTGCCTTCCCTCCTGTGAGCCAGTGGGAGCTGAAACCAGTCCTAGGATGTGGCTTGGAAACACCAAGCTCACCATGTTGAGGAACAGAGCTAGATCCCAGCCCCAAACTCCTCACTCCTCCCAGCCAAGTGGAAAGTGAAGCAAGGCAATGGGCAAAAAACCATGGCTGCAGTGAGATCTTTGTTGGCTGTGGGGACCATGGAGAGTAGCATGTTGCATTTTTGAGCACACAGTGTGGTAACATGTAGTCATGTGGCTTGAAAGGATCCTGAAATGGTTGTAGTCTGTATGTGACCTCTTATTTCTTAATGATCCTCTGTATTAATAATTCTAAAAGAAAGGTGCTCTCAACTTAAAAGCTTGTGGTGTATATAAACTATGGACATACACCCTCAGTCTCTGTAGGCAAATCTTTGTGGTGTTCCCAACCTGTAAAGTCTTGGAATGAGAAATCTGTGTTTGTCACAGATTTCAGTCCTGTGATGTTCAGTGTCTACTGGAACTGGTTTGTTTTGTTTTTTCACTTAAACCTGGTTTATGTTAGCGGGAGACTTTCACAGTTTGCAAGCTGTTCCTTGGGCCAGCTTGTTGTCTGTCTTTCAGAAGCATTTAATATAAACTGATCAGTTGTATATCATGGTAATCTAAAAGTATGCTTGAGAGCTGCTTCTACTGATTTTCTCATTGCATTGTACTTTTACAACATGATTTTTGCTGCTTCTTCATCTTTGAAGCTACGTAATTAATAATGGAAATACCTTCCAAGAAAAATAAATGGTCCAGAATAAATTTTTCAATCTTGGCTGTAAATGTCTTATTTTGTGACACGGAAACAAGTTAATGCAAGGCAAAAGGGTGTACAGAACATGAAAGCTACTCATTGCTACTGCTTGTCTGTATTCCCTTATCCTGAGGTAATGTGAAGTATCCTTCCTCCATTCATCTAATGCACACACTTAGGTACGTGTGCATGCCTGAACTTTTTCCAAGTTACTGGTATGCTTCCATCATTGAATTACTCTGTTTGCAAGTCTAGAGGTATAAAGCTTTCAAATAAAAGTAAGGGGAGAAAGCATGGAAAGTTTGTACGTGAGTTGCGCTTTCAAATTGCTGTTTCTGAGTAGAAATTAATAATGATTTGAAATTTCTCATGCATTTTTCAAATGATAGAGCAGTGACTTGTATGTCATGTGAGCAAAAAGAGCAAAAAGTTCTGCTCAGGTTATATGTGGCTGTAAGAGCTCATGGACTGAATTTCGAGTTGTAAAATTACTGCTGAGACTTTAAATCCCTTCTAAAAGTAGTTTTTCTTTCCTGTTCAAGCAACTTTCTCAAGTAGTGGAGAGTGAGGTGGGCAACAGCTTTGGATATATCTTAATTATGATTTTTAGGTAAATTCAGTGTTGTATAACCTGGTTTATAGCTAGGAACTAAGGAACTAATTAGCAAGCTTTCTTTTGTGGGGCTCCACTTCAGTGGATCTTCCATAAGTACTTCAGGTGTGTCTGTATATTCATCCACTACAAATGTGCTGCTCTTCAGTTCCCAAAAGTAAATGGGCAGAACGTCATTAATGGAATAGAATTAATTATGCAGAAAATAATATTTTCACCTATTTTGGACCACTTTTCAGGTAGCTACTCCAAAATAAAGTTTTTGTTGATGCATTATAGAGATGATTAGTCCAGAATTACAGCATTTAGGATTCATTTGGATTCTCATTTTCCTTGCTGCCAGCACTCTTAATTGCCAGCTAGTAAGCACTGTAAGTTCTTGTCAGTCAGATGTGGGAGGCTGGTTGTATGGCCCTTTTTCTGACCTCCTGTGATCGTGGGCACTTCTCATCCAAGGCTACTGTTTGGTTTTGGTTATTAGTGTCATCATTAACGTGCAGCTTTTACCACTGCCTAGTGCTTCCAGCCAAATGTAAATAAAATCTCCAGCTTGAACTGCAGTGGCAAATGAAAGCTTAAACAAGTGATCACAGAGCAGAATAATTAGCCAGTGCAAGGAAGTGGTTCTTTTAGGTCAAGACTTTCATTTCCCTTTAAGGGTCAGTTCTCAGTGTGAGGTGCTCTGATATGCTGACGTGGTTATTATGCCATTATAATGATATAGGCATAGGTGTGTGTGTGTATATATATATATATATATGTATATATATACACACACACACACACATATATATACATATAAAGGTGGGAGGAGAATTACTTTACACTTTGGAGTTTACCAAACTCACTTGTGGATCACTCCCAACTTTATTGACAGCTAGTGGTGCTTGAATTAAGTAAAGTGGCTTTTATGCAAACCTCCTAATATTTGAAACAGTATCTAGAAATAATAAATAACAAATTGGGAGCTCCTGATGATAATACAGATGAGGAAGAAATTTTAACTGAAACAGATGGTATTTTTTCAGCCTAATTTGGATTTGCTGTTTTATCTCCCTTTTTTATTTAATGTTCAGTCTTTTGTATCTCTATTAGAAACTTCATTTATTGTATATGCAGCCATGACTAATATGTTGGAGTATGCAGGGCAGCATGGCTTGGAAGCAGTCCAAAGGCCAGAACTGCTTTGCAGAGCAATGATTTGCTTCCCTTTTCTAAGGGACAGATGGAAGAGCTATTTGGGCAATAAATACTTTGACTCTGAATTTTTTCTTAGATAGCACTTTGTAGTGCCATCTAGACATAATGGTAGCATGGCTAAAGGATTGAGGGCATAGACAATTTTCTAGCAGATTCCTATGGTTGTGGTGTGTTTATAAGTATGAGAAGAAGTGGACCCATAGAAGCATCCCTTGAAGGTATCCCATTCTTCTGGAGAGAGATGAAGAGCTCCTAAATCAAAATAATAATTTATTGATAAATGCTAGACGTAGGAAGGAGATGGTGCCGTGTAAGATCATGCTGTAATGCAGCCCACAGTGATGAGTCTGAGTATTGGCAGGGTTCATCTGCTCTGGATTTAGTGGTAGTGTTATTTGCTCTGCAAAATAAGCTAAAAGTTGGTTGTGAGAAAAATGAGCAGTGAAATAGTATCATCTGCACAAATCTGACATGAGGAATTTAGGGGTTAGAGGATAGCACACAGTGTGTCAAAAACAGAGGCTGTGGTTAAAACCTCTTTCTCTCAGTCATGTTTTCAAGTGCTAGTCCTCACAAGCACAGATCAAATTTAGCCTTGGAAAGCAAGAATAATTTAAAATTAAAATTTGCTTCTTTGCATCATGTCTGAATTTGATCCCCATAGGATGCTGATCTAATATAAACTGATTTTATGTGTATATTCATTTTTTAAAAATTGATAATTCATGTTTATAGCATTTAAGTGTGCTTTAATACTAAGCCAGTACTGACAGTTGTCAGACTAGTTATTCTACTCTGTAAGAATTTCAGAAGCTTTTGGTTTGGTAGGAATTCGTGCAGTACACACAGTGATATTCAGCTTTTCAGATTGCAACTTCTCTACCTCCTGATTGAAGAATTATTGTCAGAGAATGTAAGAAGGGGAGGAAGGAGGAATTGTGGGGGAGAGAAGCTGCCCCTGTTTGCACAACCTTATGTCCAAGAATCACAGGAGTTGGGGCTGGTGGGGAGGAGGTTTTCCTCAGACATGTGCTGATCCTTTATCCCCAGATAGGAATAAACGACTGGATGTCACTGGGCTGTTTCTTGCCTTGCAGCAAAGGGAGGGATGGAGCAAGGCTTGTGATGGGATGGAGGAATAGCTCTGGCAGGTTGTGCCTTGCTGGGAGGGTGGCACTGGCCATGCCCTGTTGGAGGGGTCACAGCAGGTCCTGCTCCACACATCCTACTTAGCCAGGTCTGATGTCCTGCCTGTCTTTGGTTATTCCTGTACATTGTCAGAGTTCCTTGCAGCCTGTACCCAGTACTCCTGTCTCACTTCAGGTACGTGCTGGTGGTTTTCATCTCTCTTTTATCCGAACTGGTGTTTGCTCTCTTTTTCTCATCCTTTATGTTTTCCTTGGAAGTGTCGTTCCTGTGGTTTTTTTTACCTTCTTTCATCACTGTTTGGAGAATGGTTGAGTAAAAAAGGAACAAGCAGGTAGCAAGTATTAGTTAAAATTAATCAATTTGTTAAACTAATTTTTATTTATTTGTTTTTAGAGTTTCAGGTACAGTGTTTACAGTATTTCAGTTTGTTCTTATTCTTTCTGTTTAGGAGCTCTGTTCTCACGTCCTCACGTATTTTTCCTAGTATTCTCATACTGTTCATATGTATATATATATACATATATATATATATATATATATATATATATATATATATATATATATATATATAGTACCCTCATTTTGAACATATTGTTCTGGAGCATATTGTCATACTAAAATTTGTTCAGTCCTTCAAGTCAATTTGTGAGGCTGTGTATTTTTTTTCTGAGTGCTTTCTGCATATGTCTAATACTTTTTGCATTACACTTGGTTTGAAAAGGACTCACTGTCTTTTAATCTGAATTGGTTCAATCTGTGCAACTCATATGAATGTCACTTAGGTGGTTGAAATACCCCTGTCCTGCCCTGTGCATTAGTGCAAAAATTAAGGCTCCATCACTTTGCTGAGCTGTTTTTGGAAGTCGGGCCAGGGTCACTCTGAAAGGAGCTCAGAGCATCCTCACATCTGTGCAAGTCAGAGAGGAGCAGATATGGGCAACCCCAGTGTAAGAAACCACCTGTTCTCAGCTTGCAAAGTTTAGTGCAATCCTCTGGTCCATTTATTCAATGGGAACAGATTCTTCAAGGTACAAATATCTGGAGACCAGCAGGCCTGGTGAGACACTGTTGTACCTGAGCTACTGTAAAGGTTGCATTTAAAAATGTTCACAAACAATTTCTTGCTGAATTATGTAGACATTTATGTCATCTGTTTTCTGTCTGAAACAAAGGGCAATAAGGTGCAAAAATGTTACTCAATATAAATAGGCATATAGTACAATTTTGATTTTTTTAGAATAATGATATGAACTTTAGTGTAGCTCTAAGCTAGTCTACTTATTCATCAGTTTTTTCAGATTTCCATTATCTTATTTAATTTTTTGGAAAGTGGTGAGGTAAAAGTTATTTTTTGCAATATTTATACAATGTTGTTTTATTCAGATTGCATCTAAATTTTTTCCATGGCATTTTTCAGGTTAGCACTTCTGCTTTTTCTACCTTTGCAATACACAAGCCTTTCAAGTGTGCTGAATCTATCACTGAGCTGATTTTTGACAAGCAGAAATCATGTTTTTCACTGTTTCTAGGAAAATGTAGTTGAAGACCTTTTGTGGGGTTTTTTTTGGGGAAGAAAAGAGAACGATGCCTCATCTGAACAGATTTTGAAGAATCTGCTTGGAGTGGATCATAGGGGTTTTCTTTTTAAATTTTTTTTTGTTTTGTTTTGAAGGAAAACATCTTGTTCCTGTGAAGGGACCCAATTTATCATGTGTTTTCCAGAATTGTTAGTGTATGTGAAATAATCTTTTAATCAAGCAGAATATTATTCAGTGCTGGGGCTGAGGGTGTTTTGTGCATCAGGCTCCGTGGAAGTAGGGGTGAGAATGAGGAGTATTCATGGTAGGTCTGGGCATTTCAAGGTTCTTCACAGGAAGGTGAACAGAGCTTTCTTTCTCCTCCTTGTGTGTTTCACTTTTATCTGTTATCCTGGGAAAGAAATCTCTGGGATCATCTTGGGAATTTGTAACAATGTGGATGAACTTGCGATAAATTCAAATGTTGTCATTTTGGGTTTTTGTAATGCTAATGCATTCGATGTTGAGTGGGGAAGAAAACATGTAAGAAGCTAAATAAAAATACTCTTTAGAAGTTATGAAAATTATTTTTTCAGTATAAAGCAATCAGAATTAGGTGTGAATGAGATGGCTTCCAGTACTGTAGGTGGCCATACTTGTTAGAGTAATACCTCTCCAATCACTACATACTTTTGCCATCTCCAAGACCCCTTCTCCAAACAGTGTGTAGGAGCAGGAGTGGTGCCTCTTGACTGATTATTTTCTCAGTATTTTTATGTCTTTGATACTCTCTTATGTAGAATTTCTGACCAGCTGTTTCTTTCTAATCATTTCTGCCTGCCAGCCTCCTGTCCTTGTTCTTGTTCCAGCTCCTGCCTGTTTCTCAGCTTGCCTGTACTCCAGGCAGGAGCTTTTTCCCTGTGTGGCTGCTGTGACGCAGGGGAAGGTGGGGATGACACCAGGAGGATGTCTCAGCTGAAAGGAAAGGATGTTTGGCCCCTCTGGGTTTGACTTGCTCTGTGAGATTGCCTTGTATCAGAAACTGTTGGTGTTGAGGAGGTGAAGCTGGCTCAGGCTGTACGAAATACTCAGAGCTTTGTTGCCACAGGAACTCCTGGTTGTTTTCTTGTTAGACTTTGAGTGAATATGTGGTGGAATTCACTGTGGCACCAGACATTATAATAGATCTGAAGCCCCTAATCTAAACTAAAAATGCTATAGTTATGAAATTGTTGTTAAGATTATGTTCAACTTGAACAAAGCAATGTGCTTTTACCAGCTGAACCAAGTAAATTATCTTACCTTTTCCTTCTACTCTTATGTTCCTTCAAGGCCTCTCTCTCCAACCCCAAAACAATCCAGAAAACCCTGAGGACTGGTAGACAGATGCTGGTAAATATCAGCTTGAAGGAGTGAAGCTTTATACAGATCAACATGATTGAAGAAGCCTTTGCCATGAGCACTGACTGTATGCAGGGCTACCTGAATGACTTATGGGATGCATCTATTTGTTTCAATAATACTTCACTGCTTTATGTCACTGTGTTTAATTCTGTTATGCTCGATGGGAAAGCAGTTGAAAGCTTTGAAAGAAGCTTGGGAGCAATTTTGTTCTTCATCACCTCCTCAGAGTGTGTATAATGAGTCTACATTTCCATGGTGCCATTAATTGGGGAAGTTCCCGAAGGTATTTCTGAGTTGCTTTGGCTTCAGTGTTGTTCTAAGCAGTGGTGCAGGAACATGGAATCCATTGGAATGTGGTGCCCATTGGAATGTGGTAATCTGCTTAACCATGTGCAGTAATGCAGCATAAGAGGGTGAGGACAGGGAGGGAATAATGCAAAATCCACTTGAAACTGAGTGGGCAGAACTCAATTAACCTCAGAAATGTAGCAGTTAAAAATGAGACTCCAGTTGGAGTGGGCACACATAATACAGGAAAAATACCATTTCTCTTTGATAGTTTCTAGTCCTTGCATCTGAGTATTTGGATGGCAGAAGTAGTCAGTCACATCATGTTTAGGCAAATGATCACTGGAGAAAAGAGATGAGAGTATTTTAACTTACATCTGGTTAGCTGAAGCACAGCAATTTCTTTGTCCGCCTGCTATATGTATATATATGTGTGTATATATATGTATATATATGTGTATATATATATATATATATATATATATAACCTGGCCTGAATCAGTTTACTTTCACCAGGTAAGATGCATTTATCTGAAAGAGTAGGATTACAAAAGCAAACAAAAAAAAAACTCACTGGAAAGAACACACTGCTGAAGCAGTAATGGGGGAAGATGTGTAGAATTTTTTGACTTTTCATTCAGAATAGTCTACATTTGTTTTGGTTTCCTGTAATGTTTAAATATATAATGTAAACTTTTGGAAAAATGGACTGTCATAAAGAAACAACTCTAGCTGATCATTGTGCAGTTTTCAAAAATTTTATTTAATTTAGTTGTAATGAAGCAGAAATGTACACTTAGAGCAAATTTGCTGCTGTTTGTGGTTGTTATCTTTTCTCTGGGAAGAATGCTGCTGATCTGTTCAAGGAGCTAGTTATTTTCTAAGAACTGGTCAGATCCAAAATATGTTAATAATTTTAAAGGTGAGGAGATGTGTAATTGGAAACTTTTGAATAAAGTGTTTTTTTACTTTGACAGACTCTTCTATATCTTCCAAACTCACAATTCTAATTGAAAAGTAAATGTTACTGCAGATTGCCTTTTCAATGCATTAGTTATATTTAAACTAGGTGTTCAATAAAACAAATATGTCCAGGCTTTTGTCGTTTTAACTGAAGATCAAGAACTGCAAATAATTTTAGCTAAAAACAAAAAAATGGAAGAGAGGCCAGATACTGTTCAGTGCTGAGCTGCACTAATGTAGTTATTGTGGCTTTGTCTGCTAGAACATAGAAGGTAAAGAGTAATTTCTCCTTTTCATGTACAGAATTGTGTTAAAAACACATTTTAAGTTGTTTTTTAGATAGGTGTCTTTTTTTTTTTTTTTAAGCATAATATTCCTCTGCAAAAGGATCTTGAGACTTACAGTCACTAATTATGGTCAGAAAATTTCAGGGACTGAGAATCATCCAGCACTGAACTTTGTGAAATAGTCATAATTATTACAGAAAAGCATGTTGAAGAAGGTGAGCAAACTTACTGTGTCAAATTCTGAGGTAAATAAACAGAGAATGCTACAATAAAAAAAGACTTTTGGTTGATAATTCTGTGTCGCGGTTATGGGCCAGGGTGGGATGCTACCCTAGATAGTAATTGGGTAATTTTTTGTTTAGCTGTGATGGGGTTTTGTGTGTGCTTTGTCCGTATTTCTGTAGGATCAACAAAACTTAATTTGTTGATAATACAGATAATTTGTAGATAATATGTTACTGTGCTGTTGCTTTATGTGTTTACTTTCTTATTTGCTGGTTATTCAGGTTTGGTCTCCTTTTTAGTAGGTTTTGTTTTGATAAGTTGTTTTTATTGCTCAGAGGAAATGATGAATGAACAAAAAATATTTGATGCTGGTTTGTAGTTTGTATCATCACCTTTGGTGGGACCAGTGCCATTTTCTGTCAAATTTGTAACAAAACACAATGTGGCAGGTTGCTTCCTTTGTTTATAGGAGCTGTTGAGAGATTTGAATAGTTGTGTCTGGGTGCTGTGTAGTGGTGATAGTGAAAGGTTGTTTTATATTGGAAATTAAATTTTTGCTACCAGTGGGTGGTCTTTATTCAAAGGAGAGTATTGGGTGGGTTGGGAGCACTTGCTGTTGCAGAAGGTTGTATGCCACTGTAGATAGAGAAGTTGTATGGTCCCATAAACAAGAACTGGGTTTTCCTAGACTAATATATCCATTTAAAATCACCCTTTTAAGAGATATTAGACCCTGCACTAAATCCTGGAAATTTTTTTCATCCAGAAAGTTAGGATTTTCGAATTTCATGTATTATGCAGGATTACACAGCCTGCTGATACAGCGAGTTGCCATGGAAATGGAGACACGCAGCTCAAAAGATACATGCTGGGGGGCCATACATGCAGAAAGTACCTTTTTACATATTAAAATAAGCTACTGCATGGAGTTAGCAGAATTCTTCACTCTTGGAGTATATTTCTACAAAAACATGTAATGGTATTTTATAACCTGACCAAAAAATTAGTGGGTTTTTGTTCCTGCAAAGGAGAAGAAGAGAAAGTGCTTTGTAAAAATAATGTTGGAGTGCACAGAATGAATCACAGTATGTGTATTTTTGTACTTGCTAGGTGAGTTCAAAGACAGGGCACAAAAGATTATTTTTGCCTCCTAGGAACTGAAGGCGTAGGTGACTTTCTGTCTGCATAGGTGACTTTCTGTCTGCAAGTGTGGAGCCTTTTTGTCCTGACTGCTCTGGACTTTGGTACATGACCGGGCACTTAGGGCAGGGAAGTACTTCCAGAGAGCAGCAAAGCTGGTGACCAGTGAGTGAAGAGATGGATTCCAAAGCTTCAAACCCAGCAGTGATGTCCATGTGCCTGCCCATTTGTCCTGGAAGGGCATGGTATGTCAGAAGCTGGGATGGGATTTCCTGGGAGATCTGCCTGGTTCTGCAAGCACACAATGATCAACCTTCAAAATCTTTAGAAACTCATTTGCTTATTTATAGTAATTGCACATGTAGTTGCGCATAGATTTGTATTTAGGTGCCTGTAGTTACAATGTGCCTGCAGATTTAAGACACCACAGGTGAAGTATAAGGAAGCCCTCAGAGATGGTCTAAATGGAGTTGTTGCCCCCTTGGACTGATGTTTGTTCAGTTATTCCCCTGATCCCAGGTTTTCCTCGAATGTGAGGCTGGGTTATGCTTGGCTGTTTGGCAGCCATGGAGGCAGCAAACAGTCGGGATGGTCTTGGCTGCAGTCCTGTGGCAGATGAAGATGTTCTAAAGGCTTGGAGGGCTGTCAGAGCCCAGGCCTCCTCCTTACCCGCTCCACAGGCTCAGGCTGTGCCTGCAGTGAACAAGCCGCTCCCTCAGTATGAGAGGGGATTAGGGTGAGCGCTGTGCCACATCCTGGGGTGTTGAAATCAGGCTAAATTGTTAGTTTGTGAGCTACCATCTGCTGGCCATCTACTTACAGGACTGAGATGAATTTGCTGGTCAGCCTTCTCTATTGAACGAGCCAACCAGGGTAGCTGGCACGATGAACCATGACAGTATTGCCCTGCTGCCGTTGAGCACCCTGTACTCTGGAATAACAGGTTTCTTCCCAAAGAAGAGAAGCTGTTTAGCTGGCATATTTCAGCAGCACTGCTTTTGTTGAGATAGATGAGGTGGTTTTTGATCTCTGGAGTGATGGCTGGTTGTTCCCTTGCTGTCTCCATACCTCTGAGTGAGGTTTTATGTTCACAGGAGCTGTGCAACCGCTGGTGACTGATTCAGCAGTTTGCTCCCAGCTGGTCCGTGGTGGCTGCAGTGGCAGAAGCTGAAATGCAGTTATGCACATGAAAACTCTGTAGGTCAGATGTTTGAAGCTAGCAAATTGTAGGAGAGAATGTGCTTTGTTTGCAAGTGATTCTTTGGCTTAAACTATTTGGGTTTCCAAATGAAAGTAGTGAGTATGGTGGTTGGGTTTTTTTGGGTTAGTTTTTTTTTTTTTTTTTTTTTTGCATATGTGGTATTGAGAATGGAAATTCGTTGTAGCCACTTGGGTTAAGCTTTAAATATCATCCGTTGCTTATTGATGTGTTTATCTTTGTGGTATACTGGAATATGAAATGTTTTTGAGGTATCCCATACTGCTCTAATTAAAAGGTAAATACTTTTAACAAGGTAGAATTTTTTTAGTGTATGTTTGTTTGTGAAGAGGTGTTGCTGCAATTACCAGATAGCATTTGAACTCTGCCTTGTTGTTAAGAATCACTTACGGCTGACTAATCAGAAATACTTAGATCAGAATTGCAGTCTCGGAACATTTTATTTATTATTATGTAGTAGAATAATTGTCTGCTCATTCCAGAGTGTCAAGTATGAGCTGATTCCGTATTTCTTTGATTTGTTAATATTTGGAATGATCCTCTGCTGTTTTTACAAACACAGAATGAAGAGAAAAATAATTCCTATTGTGATAAAAAGTTCTGCATGTAGTAAAAAAATTTCTTTTCAAATGCGGGCCTGTATGTCTCTTGCTACATTACAGAAATAAAAATCTGTTACAGTTGAGTGTAATGTGTTACACTTTAGTGAAAATGATGCCTTTGATATTCTAAGCATGTAATAGCTAAAATGTTTATGATTTGAAGTGCCTGGTTTGGCTACTGAAACACAGAAGGGGAACCAGCAAGGTTTTAGGCGGAGCTGTAAAGTGACCATTTTGTAAGATGATGTGCCACGATGATTTTCCTTTGGCAGAGAAGACCGCTGTTGGTTCGCCTCGACACTTGAGAGGGAGATGTTTCAGCTGTGG
The DNA here is from genome assembly GCA_030060385.1 of Muscicapa striata striata. Classification (NCBI taxonomy): domain Eukaryota; kingdom Metazoa; phylum Chordata; class Aves; order Passeriformes; family Muscicapidae; genus Muscicapa; species Muscicapa striata. Next base: position 3,129,781 of record JAREIS010000023.1, on the reverse strand, counting down.
GAGGCTTATTTAATTTAACAATTTCTTTTTCAAGCCATCTCTGTGAACTCACAGGAAACTTTGATATAATTGCAAGTCACAAGATACTTGAACACATCCTCTGGGAAGTGAGGGACTGCTGAGAGTAATTCATGTGGAGAAAGCCTGTTCTGGGGTGTCCCACTGCTTTGCAGTAGTGGGTAGGAGACAGTTAAGGCTTTTACAGCTTTACCTGAATAGCAGTTGGCTGAAATCCTTTATCTCAAGCCTCATATTGTGTTACATAGTGACCAGGAGACATCGGTATTTATATTCCCAAATTGCAGTGATTAGTGTCGTTTTATTCCTAGAACTGCAAAATGTTCCTACGTTACCACGCTTTTAATAAATCATTTATTGCATAAATGTTTTAGATTATATTGCTCAGAAAAAACTGAAGTATCTTTTTGATTACTTGTACATCTTTAAAAAAACCCAAAACATTAAAATATATAAGGTAAATGTGTTCCTCTTTTCTAGACAGTAAGGAAGGTGATACAGTTTAGGCTGAAGTTGCTTTTCTTTCTGAAGTTTCATCAGTTATAGATGACAGAAAAAACTAAATACATCTGGTTTATGTTCACCAGACATCAGGAGGAGTGAATCAAAACTCTGAAGTTGTTTATTTAGAGCTAGTTACAAATATTTTACTTTAAAAAAAAATATTCGGAACAGGGAAGAGATTATTTTCCCTAATTTCTCTAAAAGCTTTTTTTTCCCCTTATGTACTGTGCCAAGCATGAGTTATTAAATTTTCCAAGTTCTCCAGGACATAATAGTTAAATGTTTTTATGTCAATTAATATTGACAGGAAGTCAGTTTGAACAGCATTGGAAAATGGAAGTAGTTGGCAGAACTAGCTAATTTCACTGAATTTCCTTTTGCTAAAAATACCACTAAAAGAAGCTCTCCTTTTGAGATACAATGAATGCTTGTTTGTCTGTAGTTTAGAATTGATGGTGACTCTTGTCCTTAAACCGAAAGGGCTTGAAAAATATGCATAACCTTTAGAAACATATTTAACTTCCTCTGTAGTATATGTAATTATACTCACGCCCACCAAAAGTTTACATACGTGTTTGACTTGATGTGTGTGAGTAATAACCCCATCAGTTTGAATGATCTGCAGTAGTGTTAATGTAGAAGTTGAAGTTGAACATTTAATCTCTTTCTAGGTACAATTAAAGTTACTGCTGACAAGCACAGTGAAATGGGTACAGATTATTTGGAGCACTTGCACTGCCGAGCTGCTTTCAGCAGCGCTAATCTCCAGCAGTCTTTCCTTTCTGAGTCTCTTTCTTAACCTCCCCCAGCTGCTGTGCACGTAAGGAATGAAACAAATGTCTTGGTGGATCCTAAATTTGATTAAACTGAAAGCTCAAGAGAGCAGCAGCCCTTTGAGCATTTCACACTTTGGGGACTGGATGAGGAGCAGTGGCTGTTCTGGCACTTCTCATGTCTCTTTTCTGTATTATCGGATTCAGAAACTGTGTTAGTTCTTGATTCTTTGTGTTACTGTTTCATAATGAAAGTAATGTTGTCAAGCCTTTTGGGCTCCCACCCTTTAGTCAGCTGTGTTTTTGCATTGGGAGTCATTACATTTCCTATTACTGGCGTTTTACAAGCCTGTAGATTATACATTGCTGAGAAGTAGTTTTAAATATAATCTGGTGAGGTTAGTAATCTTGAGGAGAGGTCAAATTAATGAATAGTATAAAAGCTGTGTGGAAATCTTAAGGATACAGTAAAGAGCTGACTAGTGCTGCTTTAGAAAATTCAACAGTGCAGAAAATTTCCGAGTTAAAAACTGTTTTTGCTTGCTGCTGCTAGCATTTGACCATGGTCCATTGCAATAGAGTTGTCCAGAACACAGGAACTGGAGGCAGTCTTGGGCTTCTTTTGGGGGCAGGTTTTTGTTGTTGTTGTTGTTGTTGTTTTTTTTGTTGTTGTTTTTTTAATGTTGCAGTGTTTGTAGCACACTTGGTGATGCTGCAGCAGTAATGAATCAGGGTAAAGGACTGGAAGGCACCTCCTGAGGCAGGTTCTCTTTCAAATGTTGATACTGGACAGCTGGATTTGCAGCTGGAGTAAAGTGCCTTGTCCTTCTGATCATCTTTAAATAGATTTTCTTTATCCTTTAAAAATATATGAATGAATATATATATATACAGAGCAAAGTGTGCAGCTTTGTGTTCTCCGTGTACATTTTTCTATTTTAAGGTAAGCATATACAGCATGACCACAGTTAAAAATGGTTACTTGAGCTTTGCTAAAAATGTTTATTTTTATAGTACTTGCTGATGGCTTAGGTATGCAAAATAATATTTAATTAATTTTGATTACAAGCTTTATGAACTTGCAGGTGCAGGACTGTGACATAGCTCCTGTGGAAGTTTTAAGAGTAAACAAAGGTGGCTGGGAAACAAGGGACTTTTCTTCAGCAGTGGATACTGCATATCAAAGCTAAAAGGTGGATTATTATGGAGACATGAAATTATATTTGCCATTGATTGTTTAGTTTTTTTCCACAAAGATACATTCAAAACCTTTCCACATTACTCAGAATCATTGAAGTTCTTGGGCATGTGCTTTGAACTGAAATATGAAGAAAAGCTATTTTCTATGATGCATTATGATTTTGTAAAAATGTAAATGGGTCATTATAGGTTTCAGACCTCTGTTCACTTATTAGGCTGCATTGTAGTCATTGAGGGGGAAAATACAAGATATGGTCAAGATATATTGTGTCTTACTCCCAAGAGAAATTCCTTCATAATTTTACTTGTCTTGAACCATAATACATTACTTATTCTGGGCTTTCAGCTGACTTTTTGATAAGTGTATTTTAAAAACCCTTGTGCTTGGTTCTTCAAAGCATGTGAAGCTGGTGAGAATGTTCTGCTGCACATGAAAAGAAGAGACCTGCAGTTCAGAGCTGGTCAGAAGAGATATCTCAAGGCAAAGTGTTTGTGTTACTGGAGCCTATTAGATGTTCCTGTAGATTGAACTGAGATTCTTTTGATGAAAGAATAAGCTTGTTTGAAGAGGCAGGCACTTAAAATTATAGCAGATATTTATTGGCTGATTGGGCATTGAGGGAAGAGAGAATATTCATGTTGATGACCAGGGGTTTATTGTAAGAACTAGAATACATTGTTGTATTTTCAAATATAAGATGTTAACTCAAATGTAGTAGTGAGGGCAGTATCATGTTTAAGAATTGTGATTTTTCTTCCCTCACATATACTAATTAGTACAGTTCTTGTACCACAGTGGGTCTTGTGAGTAGTATTGTAGTATTTTTGGTTTAGTCTTGGGTTTTTCATTGACATTTGAACATAAGGACAAATCATTAACCTGAGTTAGTGAGCACTGGCTTGATATAGAAGTACTCAATATTTAACTGGAAGTTTTATATTTACACTAACTTCAGTTTCTCTTCTCTATGTTCCAGAAGTACTAATACGGAGCATTTGACCTGATCTCTACAGCTGAATCTCCTGATAGTGGGATTAGGAAAGAGTGCCTTCAGAACCAATATGTAGCAAATGGGTGTCACACCTCTGAAGCTGCTGCCTGGGTTGAACACTTGTGTGTTTTAAGGATCCTTGTTGCCTCAGCATTGAATTGTTCTTGTGGACTTCAGAAACAGATTTCATGTGGTGCTTGCTGAACGTTGAATCACCATGAGTAGTAATCTAGGAAAAGAAAAGGACTGTAAAGAGAAGGATCCAAAAGTCCAATCATCAAAAGAAAGGGAGAAGGAGGCTAAGGCCTCTGGAGGATTTGGGAAAGAGAGCAAAGAAAAGGAGCCCAAGACCAAAGGGAAAGATGCCAAAGATGGAAAGAAGGACTCCAGTAGCACGCAGCCTGGGGTAGCTTTTTCAGTGGACAATACGATAAAAAGACCTAATCCTGCCACAGGTACTCGCAAAAAATCCAGCAATGCTGAAGTGATCAAAGAGCTAAATAAATGCCGGGAAGAGAATTCTATGCGCTTGGACTTGTCCAAGAGGTCTATACACTTGCTTCCATCAGCTATCAAAGAGCTAACGCAGTTAACAGAACTTTATTTATACAGTAACAAACTGCAGTGCCTACCAGCAGAGGTGGGCTGTCTTGTGAACCTGGTGACACTGGCTCTGAGTGAAAACTCACTCACCAGTTTGCCTGACTCTCTTGATAACTTGAAGAAACTGCGCATGCTTGACCTGCGGCATAACAAACTGAGAGAAATCCCCTCGGTGGTGTACAGGCTAAGCTCCCTCGCCACTCTGTACCTACGCTTTAATCGTATAACTACTGTGGAAAAGGATATCAAAAACTTGTCAAAACTCACCATGCTTAGCATACGAGAGAACAAAATCAAGCAACTACCTGCTGAAATTGGTAAGTGATTATACTGACTGAAATGCGATGCTGTTTGTACATTCACTTTGCAGTTCAGTTAATTATACGTAAACTGTCACTTTTCCAACTGGGCATCATTTAAAACTGCATAAAATTCTGCTCTTGATCATACTGTTCCACTGTTAGCTTAAGAATAGTCAATAACTTGTGTATATATATATTTTTTTTTTTTTAAACAACAAAAGCCCTTTTTCTTCATCTTAAAATCAAATGTATCTTGTTTTCATCTTTGCTTTGTGCTTTCACATATTGTGTCTTGAGAGCCCAGATGGTCTAAAAAAAAAAAAAAAAAAAAAGGAGATACAGGGGCATTTTTTGTTTTAAGATTTTTTATAAATCATTTGAACTGTTCCAAGTTAGAGAGACATTATGGGCATGTAACAGAGGGGTGTGACCACAGTAATACAAGGTAGAATTGGTAGCTACATGCTATTACCATGACCAAGCTGTTGGATGCTGTAACAGTTAATAATCTAGGTTAATGATTTGTGCAAGTGTCTACCTTTTATAAGTCATGAATCTATTAATACATGGACTCTGAAGTGACCAAATGTGGTACACATGGCTGAAGATTCTTATGATTTTATAATGAGTAGTATTTGTTTTTCCAAACCTTGTTACAAAAGTTAAAAATATAGTGAACTAGCATGAAAGTGCGTTATTAATTTAAATGGTGTATTGCACAAAATGTGCTGGACTAGTTGTGTATCAAGAACTTCTATGTTGTTCCTAATACCTTCTGCTTCATGGAAAATATGTCTTTATAACACTGTTCTCAAGCAATGTTTGAACAATGTGTGTGCCCTGTAAAGTTCTGATTCTGTTAATCAGTAGGTTTTTTTTCTATATATCACCAGTTTTTAAAATGCAAGTATAGTTTAGCCCTTTTAGGGGTTGGGAAACATAAACTTCACACAATTAAGGAGCTGCTTTGACTTTCCTCAAGTGTGAAAAAAAACCTTGTGAAAGCCCTTGTAATTATTACTGTGAGTAATAATTCCCATGCCCTGTTTTCAAAAGCTGCTGTGGGATTTTTCCTGTTGTCCAGGCCAGTGTGTGTGTGTGTGTGCTACTGAAGTGGCCCCTATAGTCACTAATTTTGCAAAACTTGGGAAATGCTTGTATGCCTGATAAATCTTTCTCAAGTCAGCAGTGTTTGCTCTTTATCTTGCACGTTGATATGAAAGATAGATAGATAACACGTTGTTGATGGCAGGAACTCCTGGACATGCCTGAAACTGCTAACCCAGTTACCAGCAATGCCCAGGACAGGCTTTGTCTGTGGTAACAGCAGTGAAGAAATGCAGTGGTGATGGCAGCTGTTGGTCTGAGCCTTTGGCTCTCTGTGGCAGCTGCTGGAGCAGCCTAGTCTAGTCATTTTTGCTAGGCAAAAATGAAATTGTTGATGTGATATTTTCTGATCCATGTGATTTTTGAGTTGTCATGAGCATCTCAGAAATCCTTTAAATTTCCCCTGGGAGAACGAAGGAATTACAATTTTCACCTATTTTGTGGGAACGAAGGTCTTTTGGACAGGAAGTTAATATGATTAAGTACAAGTTGATTTATTGTTTATTTTTAGCTTTATTTATACATTTTAAAACTACTGTTTAAGTGATTACATGTTTTTTGATTGGTGCTTTTATTTTGTTTACATGCTTTGTACGAGCTTTGCAGGTAAGATGATTGGTTGCAGTCTAGAGCATCACTGCCCACCTTTATTTTGGGTTTTTTAATCTTGGTATTCTGTTTTTTAGCTTTTTCTTTCCTAATTTAGCACAATTTATATTTCAATAGCCTTGAAGAGTTTCAGAAAGTTTGATAGACTGCAGAAAAACACCTAAAAATGGCTTATGCAGTGCACCTGTTATAAACAATGATCTAAACTTAAAAATGTTAAAAACCAGTTAAATATTGTTTGGCTGGTGCACTTGATGCAGATTATGGCCTAGACTGTTCAGATACATTGCTACACTATTTTGACGCTTCAATTTAAGTTCAGTAGCCTCATTGAATTTTTTACTGATGAACAAATCATACTGGAAACCATGGGGCTGATGTTTACAGAAAACTCAGCGTACTGCGTGTTTCTACATTCATTGAAGACATTGTCACCAATTTAGCTGGTTGAGCTGTTATACAGTTGTCAGTATTGTATCTGGTTCTGTTTGTGGCTCAGTTATTGGTTAATCTAGCAAAGAGCTGTCTTCCAAGGTTCAACTGGGGATAGTGCTGCATAAACTTAAAGTAATACTAGTAGTGTGTGAAGAAAAGAACTGTGAGGTGTTGGATCCTAGTGTTTGCTGTTGTGCTTTAGAAACTTCTCTTAGGTGTGTTTGATACTGCAGACACTGCTGTTGCTGAAACCTTTTTATTTCTCTTGTTTGTTGAATATGGTTTACATTGAAGTGTGTAATGTCTGTATGTGTTTGTTCACAGTAGTCTTGAAAGAGATAATGTGTCACTGCTTCATGGGAAAATTAGTAGGTACTTGTGTCTTGAGCATGTGACTTGTTTCTTTCTTTTGTATTTTTTATTGTCTTGATATGTGTACAGGCAGTGTTCTCAGTTCTCTATAAAACCCTAGCTTGAGAACATTAACTACTTTACTTCAGTCTTTGTATCCAGCAGTTAGTCCTGCCTTTATTTGAATTGTGATAATGCTCGTGTTCCTTGTTACGGGTCAGCACCTCATTGTGGAAGGTCTTTTAGAAGCAAGAATGCACAAATGTCACGCTTATGAAGAATTTCAAAGGGAAATCATCATATTCAAAGTAAATTCAAAGTAAATTTCTCAGACTAGGTTGCCTGGAATTGAATCAGGTGAAAAATAAAATGAATTGGTGTTTAAGCAGTACAAATAATTTAAACTGCCAAGATGCATAGTACAAGCATTTGAAAATCTTTTTCGTCAGAGTAAAACCAGATAAGATAGTTTAACTTCTGTAATTGAGTTCTACTCACTCACTTTCATGCTACTTTTTTTATTAAATGCTTGAGGTGAAAACACAGCTGAAAAATGAAACAGAGAACTGTATTTCTAGCTTTCCAATGGAATTTCTGTTTCTTTAAACACTTAGTATTTATCTAAGTTTCACATATGCACTTCAAAAAAACCCTTCCCTTTTAAGTCTCAATGCTTTTAATCCTTTATATGTTTTATAATGCAGTATCTAAATACTATAAACTAGCAAGCACTCATATTATCAGCTTGTAAATAACACAGAAATTTTTGTTGCTGCAGAGCGGTAAGTAAAATGAAGCCATTATCTTTTATAAAGCAATATCATGCAGAGCATTTTAAATTCTTTTTAAAAATGCCCCATTGTTCTAAGGCCTAAGGCTCACAATGGCATGCTAGTGTGCTTGTTCATATTTTTAAAAATTCAAAGCTTATGTAACCCACTGACTTGTCCATTGTAGCAGTTAACTACGATATGCTCATGTTGCTGATCTGGTGCACACTGTGCAAAGAATCCTGGGTTTCCTTTACTTTGTCTTTTGAAAGTAGATGTGCTACAAAAGGTCGGTCTGGACAAAAAAGAAAATTAAAGATCTTCAGTCTTCAGACTTCAGTTTGAAAAATGTCGTTATTGTTCTCTCAAAGAGAGATGGCATGAAATCTTACCCTGGTGCTACAGACTTTGTGTGGCTTTTAGTGTTACTAAACAAAATTTTTCAGTTTTGTATAAGGATAAATGGCTTTCCAACTTTAGGACCTTGTTTCTTTAAAATATAGGCTCACCTGATTTGTAAGCAATCATCCCATTGCTTTCCTAGGAATCTTTAGTCTCCAGCCTTATAAAATAAAGTTTATTTTCCTTCTACTCTCACTGAAATAAATTGAATGTAGGGATTTAAGTGCTCTGATAATTGAGACCTTTCTTCCATCTCCCACTATATCTTTGAGTGTTTGATTTTTGTGTCAGTGATATTCCATTGTTGTTAGATGCAGGATTTTCTCTCTGTTGCCTACATTTTTTCTCAGGTGGTCCTGGTAACTGCTTTGCAACCGACCTGTGTAAGGTGTTGGTTATCTTGAGAAAAACCTGGAAGAGGTGAACCTGCCAGCTCTGAGCTGCTGGGAAATAAGCTGAAGTTTGGTTCTGTTTTAACACAAACATTAATTAGGTGACTACACATGAGGAAAGTTGCTTTGCATTTAAAACAAGCATTTTAGTGAGAAAGAGCAAGTGTTATTATCTATAGATAATAAAACAGATGTGTGTTTCTGGTCTTTTTCCCCCTAGAATTAAGCACCTCTCATTCCATTGCATCCAGTTACTTTATTATAGGTCGGTGGTACATATTAAATAATTTCTGCTTGTATTTATCAGACTTCTCTTAACACTTTTCTAGAAGATCTGTATTGCCTCTACATTTTTAATGCGATCTGAAATTTATTTCGGTCAACTATGTAGTAAGCGGAGGTCTTGGTATGCATTGTTGTATTTTCAAATATAAACATATTTGTTTGAAAAAGATGTAAAAATACTTAAAGAATTTGGTGTGGGGTTTTTTTGGTTTTTTTTTTTGTTTTTTTTTTTTTTTTTTTTTTTTTTTTTTTTTTGCTTTTTTTTTTTTTTTCATGTTTAGCCAAAAGATCTGCAGGTGAGTTAGTGAGTTTTCATGAGATGGATATGCTGATGTATAACAGCTTCATGATACTGAAAGTGGCAGTATCCACTCCCTTCCTGGCAGCTTCCCAGCTACTACTTTTGTTGTCTGTTACTTTAGGTAGTTGAAATCAGTGTAGTTTGAGATCAGCCTGGAACTGATGTGTGGGAAGAGGAGTGGAAGAAGTGAACTGGAGCGAGGAGAGCCCTGCCTTGGCCCTCATTGAGCTGTGGGGTCAGCTGGGCTTGCTGCAGCTCACTGCAAAACCTCTCAGGTAGGATTGCTCTTGTGCGTGAGCATGTCAAGTGCACTGCAGGTGCTCTGAGGAAGGGTGGATTACTGTCTGCAGGGAGCTGTTGAAAATACATCCAATTTTGTTATCAGACTCTTTTTCTCCCTTTCCTGCTGCTTTCGATGTCTTGTACCACAGAACCTGGTGTAGCTTGTTGGAATCCTGGTAGCATTACCTCAGCTGCACCTTCCTGAAACCATTTTTTGTAATGTTTTTATGTATAGTGGTGAGAATCAATTGATGGAAGTTTCTTGATGGCAAAGCTACTCTATGTTTTTCTTTCTTACAAATTGCATCCTACCTGACATTGGTGATAAATTGTTTGAGTGCCTCTTACCCTGTATCCTGGTTCTGACCCTAGCCCTAAGCAAACATACCTAGAAACAGAGTAAGTTTACACATGAAGCTTTTCCTGACTCATTGCCCACGTCCAGCTATTTTCCTATCAGGGAATTTCTTGAATCTAGTGCAACTTGTTTCTTTAGTAATTCTCAATACTCTTCTTCCAAGGGCTCAGCCATTTCTTTCTCTTTAAACTCCTATAAATAAAGTTCATCTTTAGCAAGGTCTGCAAGTTTGTTTTGAATGTTGTTCCTGACTGTAAATGTCACTGTTACACACTTATTGAATACATATACATATTCATATACATATACATATACATACACACACACCCCCCAAGTGCAAGGCAGAACTTACCTGTTCTCCTGGCTGTTCAATCTCCTGTGGCATCCATGAAATAAAACCTTAACAGAAAGGTTTCTCTGTGAAAACTTTGCCAAAAGACATTCTGGAGGGATAATTGTGGGGATGAGTTCACAAGGTGGACACCAGCTTTGTCTCCTTATCTGGTAAATTGTCCATTCCACTGAGATCAAAAAGTGGAAGATTAGAATGGAAGAATGTGAATGCTTTGGTGAGTCAGGCAGTCAGCATGAGAAGGATGAAAACCAGAGGAATTATCTTGGGATGAGGCCAAGCAAATGTTTCAGTTTGCAGGCTGTTACTTAAGCAAGCCTTTTGCATTTCTTATATTTGGAGCTTTATTGCATTCCTCCATGTTGTGTTGAAGGAATTGTTTTGCACAATCAAATTGATAATATTTTCTTTGCAAAGACAAGGTTGCATCTTATACCAGTTTTGAGTATTTTTGTTGTGTTAGCACACACAACTCAAATAGAAATAATATTGTCAATGTGGTTGAAAATACATTTGCGTAGTTTCTGCAAGTTTCTTGAGACTCCAAATATTGTGTTTTCTGTCTGTGAATGCAACTCTTTTTCTGGAGGGAATCTGGTCAGGGCTGTTCTGCAAGGGAAATATTTTTAGAATGCAATTCGGGGAATCTGCCTACATCAGACAAGGAATGTCTTCGAGACTCTCTTCTGGTCTTCTCTTCCCCCATCTACCCAATATTTAGATCATTTGTGGTTTCTTCACTGCTTTGAAACTCTTTTTCATAACACTTGCACCTGTTTTGTTTTCAGTAGCATAGACAGTGGACCAGATGTGTGCAGCCACATTAGTTCAGGTCTACTCACTCTGTGCTGAATGTGGTGCCTCCTTATTAAACTTGTTAGTTGCAAAGCTTTTCAGTGATACTGTGAATTTCATTTCCTTCTTTTTTTTTTTTTTTTTTTTTTAGCAAACCTGACAATATAGAGAAATATTTTTTTATATTATTTTATCTAAGAACACCCTCCTGTGTTTCATCAATTTAAAGAGAAAAAATAGTGTTTCTGGGCTTAATTGGCATGGTAATGTCTGCAAACAGTGGTTGAGAATACTTTTATATATTTGTACTTTAGTGTGATAAAGGCATGAAGTTGTGAGTGGAATAAATATAGGCATTGATGCATATGTGTTGCTCTCTGGGAGTCAGAGATAATGACTGCTTATTTGATCCATTTCTGGTAGTTTTCTTGAGCTCCAGGAAGAGTGTAGAACTCTTTTTGACCAGCTTCAACTTTAGTATCTGGGTTTTGGTTCTTGTGAAAGCTCTTGTGGGGATGCAGTTTTGTCTTGTCAGCTAGTCAAATTCCTCCTGATTACATTTTCTTCCGACTGGCTTTAGGATAATGATAAAGTAGTTCTGCCTTTTTGATCTACTTGCAGAGCTTACTGGGATGATGCCCCAAGTGTAATTCTAGTAAATACTGACAGCTTGTTAGAAGTCCAGGGTTTTTTTGTTTTTTTTTTTTTTTTTTTTTTTTATTCAGTGCTGCAATTATTTTAACTGTTTGAATACTTTCATAAGAACAGAGGAAAAAAAAATCACTTCCCTCAGGCTGCACTTGTTAATGTAGCCTGGAAGGTGGTTAGCCTTTATTATTTGAGAGCTTGTTTGACACTGGAATGGATGGGATCCAGATGTTAGCCCAGGTTCAACATCACCAGGACCCCCTGGTCCTTCCCTGCAGAGCTGTTTCTCACCTCCTGGTGCAAGGCTGTACCTCTTTACAGGGTTATTCCCTGCTAGGTGCCAGACTTTGCCTTTGCCTTGGCACTCCAATGAGGTCCTGTTGTCTGCCTCAAATCCTGTCTTGAGCCCTTGCTAAGACTTTTTTCTACATTTCGCACATTTGGGGTTTTGTTTGAACATGTTTTCAATTTTATTTGTGTTTGTTGCTTTCAGTTATAAGCAATAAATAAAAAGTCTGCTGTTGTGTCTTGTTGAAGCTTGTTTTAGAGCAGATTTGAAGTCGTTTCAGCTGAGCTTTACTTCTGTGTTTTCGAGTGGTTCCCACAACTAGATGCTGGTGTGCATTCTGCAAATTGTGAAAAATATTAATGTGCTTTTTGTTACTTATATAAGTATTTTAACTTTGGTATAGTCAGTAAGTCACTGTCACTCATTACCATATTAAAATTGCATTTCTTGTCCTTAGTAACTCTTCTGTGTAAGTTACAGTTGTGCAGTCATAATTCAGAATAGCTCTTACCTCTGCTTACCTGTTATTTTGGCAGTTGGTAATGCAGAGCAAAGAGCTCAGGCTGTCTGTCACAGTGATGTACTTGGGATCTCATAGAGAGGCAAACTATTCCAAAACTCTAAAATTGTTTTAAATGTTTTTTCTAAAAGCATGAAACTTGCTTTTAGTTTTTTCTACAAAAAGTCTTGCCAAAGACATTTTGTGGACTGCAAATTATTTTTCCTTTTTATTTTTTCCTTTGCCAGCAGAGAACCAAGTGAAAGATGAATAACCATGAAAGTTATGGGAACTGTTTGTAACTTGTTCCCAGCATTGCTGATTTTGGATAATTAATACTTACAAATTAGCCTACAACCAATGTTCTGACACACCAGCCTGAAGTCCCACTAATATTTGCATTCTCCTCTTCCTTCTGTTTTCCATGAGAGTCTTGATCCTCTTGCTGTGTCATCTGGCCTGGGATTTACCATGTTGTGAAGGATTTCATAATGTTCAATCTACTTAAGCATGGGCAGGCATGTTGTTAATCCAGTGGAAAACAGGCTACATTACAAATTGTGTTTGCCATCCAAGAGTGGTGCCCATTGACTGAATAAGTGATTGAAGACACTGAAGCCTCTTTGCTATTGACCTATATACTTTCTCCAACTGTTAATTTATGTGTACTTTAGTGTGGTTTTTTTTTTTTTGGATGAAGCAGTATTTTGTGTTTTAAATAGCCAAAAAGAGCTTTGAGTTTTGTATGTCAGGGCATGTAACTTGGCCCTCTTGTCATAACAGGCTTTCGAAGTTGGTCATGAAATGGGACTATAATTCTGTCTCATTATGCTGAAAATATTAGTCATTTCATTGTGCTGGTTTTTTAAAGGCAGGTATATTTAGCATTGTCATACTATAACATTTATTCTTTGTGCGTATGAGAACAACAGTGAGGTGATTGCTCACTCCACCTTTTTTAAGAATTGTTGAAGTGAATACTTAGGTGTATTTTTAACAAGTTTTTTTTTTTTTTTTTTTAATAGAAGGTGGTTGCAGTCTTCACTATTGCATTTGAATTGTATGATTTTTTAGAGCCTTTTAAAATACAAATTTTTAAAAACTACATGCTAGGGTGTAACTGACTGTTTTGTGAAGGTTATTTATAGAGAAACTGTTTTATGTTTTTCAAATGGGCATTGCTCCTACTTTAAAATCTTTTATTGTCAAGCCAACTAGTACATGCAATTCCTGTCTGCTTTCTTGGCAGACTTTGAGCTTTAATTGCCTTTTTTTTTTTTTTCCTTTGCAATCACAGTGCAATATAGTACAAAAAAAAAAAGGCAAAAAATCCTCTCCTGCAAAAAACAACTAACTCCAAACCCTAGCTCCTCCCTAGTTTATTTTTTAATTATTGTGAGGGTGCTTATCCCTTCAATGCAGTTGCAAGTAGTTTATAGAGATTCCTTTATTCACTACTGTAAGCTTAGAACTTGTCTGTTTGGGACATTACTTGTGACAAAAAGAGTTAGTTCATTTAACCTGTGGTTAGTATTTTCCTAAAGCAGTTCTTGCCTCGTTGTAGTGATTTTGAGTGCTTGAACAGTATTTTAGTGAGGTGATGCAGGAGTTGTCACATGATGAAAAGGAACGGGTTTTTCTTCAGGAAACTGCTTTCTGGTTAAGGCTGATTTTGATCTGCTGCACATTTCTAGCTGACTTATTTCTGTTAAATCAAGATAAAAATGTGTTTCAGCAAGTTTTATATAGTACACAAAAAAATTGCAAATGTTGATTTTTCTACTGTCAATAAGATCTTGAGCTCCTTACTCGTTAGACAATTTTCTTTTTGTACCTGAAGAGACCTTTGCTTTAGGAAAACTTTCTTTTGAATTTTGACATATGCTTCTTACCTTGGCAAAGCAAAAATGCCAGATTTCAGTTGTATCTTGGTGAAACTTATTTTTGCTTTTTTTTTGGGAAGCATTTCCTCAGTACCATTGCCACTGTGCAGTCAATGAGAAGGACACTTTCACTCACTGAAACAGCAGCTCCTGGGAAGAGCATTATGCAGATGGCCTCCAGTTTGGCCTCTGTGCTTGCAGATTATTATTTGCTGTGTAGATTGCTCCTGCCATGTGTTTGTGGTGGTGTGAGTGCTGACAGAGCCGCTGTTTGAGCGGTGCCTGCACAGTGTGCCCATTCACGGTGCTCAGCGCGGTCACTCAGCCAGGCACGAGCTGTCCCTGCTGTGTGCCTGTGCTCTGCTGGCCACGCTGGCTGTGCCCAGAGCCCTTCTCACCCCATGGCCTGGGATGTGTTCAGTAGTGCTGGTCACATAAACTGTGCTGCTGCTGCTACTCGGACCTCAGAACAGAGAGCTTCTCACCCAGGAAAAGAGAGCTGGAGGAGAAGACAGGGCAGATGGTGCTGGTTGGCCACAGGACATGACCAGCACTTGTGTTTGTAAAGGACTTGACCCTTTTATTTCCTTATTTCTCTGATATCCTATACTTGCCCTTCTAAGCTACATTGATTCTTCCCTTTCCCATTCCCTAAAGATTCCCTAGCAACTCTCACCATCCCTAGTTGCCCTTTGTTTTAGCTCGTAGTAGATGTTCAAGCCTCACATGCAGTCACAACCCTCAGTCTGTGAGGTGCTCTGAAAAGCCTTTCCATTTATGCATAATACTTGGACACCCAGTTTTTTATTTCAGTTCTTAGGCCACAGCTGGTCCTCTGTATGCCTTTCTATGGGAAGATGTAAAAAACCATTTAGCTCAGTTGACTAGAGCATGGTGCTCATGACACCAGCGATGTGTGTTTGGTCTCCCTGTGGACCATTCACTAAAAAGCTGGGCTTGATCCTGAGTTTCTGAGTTAACCTCTTTGTATGTGTACTGTTAGGGGTATGAATTGATTCTGAGACTTTCTTTCATTTCTGTCTCAAATGGAGTGTTTAAGTTGATAGGCTGGGTTAATGCTCTTCACTTCTGTGATCTATCACATCACCTAAACGTTTTTCACCTTGTTAAGCATATTGGATGTAAGATTCCTTTTTTGCCATACATCATTGAGAGCAACAGGAGAAATGTACCTTGAGTTATTTTTGTTGACTTGCACGCTCTCTGTTGTGTCTCAGTAATTCAAGTTAAAGTATTGAAAAAAATTCAGTGCCAACAGCATTTCATCTCCTCTTATCTTCTACCCTAAGAGGGGGCAATAAACCCATTTTGATGAAATGCTGTCAAATTATAAGTATCTCTATGTCCAAGAACAAGATTCCTTACTGAGCGATGTGAATTAAAGGCTGAATATTTCTGTATCTCTTAAATTCCTTTCCTTAAGTCACTGTGCTTCATGATAGGGCTTTAACTTTTGATTTCTGCTCTAAAGTCTAAAATTTGTTGAACAGTCCTCAGTCTGTTTTAATGTTCAATATTTTTATTAAATGCTTACCAGTGTTGCTTTTTAAAATAATGCCTGCATCTTTAATGTAACAATATTAAGTATGGCCATCCAAATTAAACTAAAGTGTTTGGTAGCCCTTAATTTTCTAGAGAGACATAGGCATTACCTTTAATTATTTTTCCTCCTCAGGATTAGGTAGTAAGATGTTTGTTTCAAACATTTAGCATGCTGTTGTCAAAGATATCAGCAGGTGCAGAAATGAAGTGCAGCACATGTTGCTGCAAAGCCCCCAAGTATTTCTTAGACTTCAGCAGATGTAGAGTGGGAAGAGTCAAGTAAATGAGAACTCAGCGCAATGAAATGGAATTTATGCCATATTTCAAATTTGACATCATTGGTTAAGGTCTGAAGTGAAAACAAATGAAAACAACAATCATGAAATTAAAACTGAAGTATGTGAAGGATCTTGAGTTACTTCAGTAAAGTTTTGTGAGGCTCTTTTTTTGTTTGATTAAAGGGAGGGTTGTTAAAGTCTTCCTTAAGCTTTTCTTCCTCCTATTGCATTCTACATTTTTTCCATGAATAATAAAGATGCTATTGCCACAGACCATTAACTCTTGCTCAATTTTTTCTAATGTTTGCTTTCTTCTACATGGTAATGGCACTGACATGGGTTATGTAGTGCTGGGTACAGCACATTTAGCTGTTGCCTCTGGTTGCCTGGACTACACTTGATTGCTGATGTAAGAGAGGGGACACACAGTGATGGAGTAGCTGCTTGAGCACCAGCTTTCCATTTCTATCTTCTTAGTTCCTAGAAAAATATCCCATTTTGGGCTAATTAGTGCAGCAAATAAAGTATGTTAACATATCAGTTATATGTTAACAATCTAAGAAAAGCAGAATAATGATGTTTGAGGTTGACTTTTTTCTTGGTCTTTCACAATTGTTCTGTGATACATAGTGAGTATTGTGGCTACATGACACTGAACTCTGTATAGAGTCTGAATTTTATGATTTATTAAGTCAGCAGTTGTGATTATATGCTGACCTAATGAGTAGACACTCTACACGTCAGAATTTGCCCAGGATAATCCTGCAGGCCTGTGAGAAAATCCTTGTGTCAAAGATACAATGCTGAAGCTTAAAAATAGACATTTGCTCCTCAAAAGGAATTTGCTACTCTTCCAAATTTGTTACTCACTGAGTCATACTCTAATATACAAATGCAGTGACCTCATCTTTACTGGAGAGAGTAGAAGCTGTTCAAATCATATGCATTAATTTCACCTGCATCAGATGCAAAAAATGTGAATATATACTCCTGTATTCATGCACACAGTTAGGTTTTTTCTTTTTTTTCAAATGCAACAATCTTTTGTTCAGAACACAGTGTGTTTGGCATAAAAATAGGTGAAACTATTGTTCAGGGAGTTATGCCTAGCTCTGCTTTTAAATTAATTTATAAATGTCAGAAATGAAGCAGTTCTGTGTAAAGTGGCTCCAAACTCCAAGCAAATCCAAACTTTTTTAATACTTAACAGATAAGCCTTTCATTTCAAACTTTTGTTTGCTGTAGATCTGCTTGCATAGACTTTACTTATCGTAAGTTGTCTTTTTTGTGATGACTAAAAATGTTTAAAAATAACATTCTGGACTTTGGATTATCTAGGTTGTCAGCCAGATAATTTTGCTGTCTCTCAATTGTTGATTTTGTGCCTGGGAATAGTTAATGATATAAAACGAGTTCTTAATTTCTCAAAAATTAATGCAGTTCATTTACTTAGTGATGTTTTAAACTCGTGGTCAGCCTGAAACAAGTATAAGATGCAAGTTTTATACTTGTATTCCACAGCTTGAGCTGTCAGAATAAAATCAATCAATAAATAACAGTTCTTTGGAGAATCTATTAAAGCTTTATCTGAGCTTTTCAAAAATTGTTGATCAGATTTTAGATCTGACTGATGAAATTATGATCCAGTAATACCTTATTTTATATGTATAACTTTATAGTAGCAGTAGCTTTTTTTTTCACCTTATCCCAAAATCCATCTGATTATATTAATCTTTGTGTAGAGGTCACTGTTGAGAGCTGTACATTAAAGTCCTTTATGTTTTGGTTTTCCTGTGTGCCTTAGGTGAGTTGTGTAACCTCATAACGCTGGATGTAGCGCACAATCAGCTTGAACATCTTCCAGAAGAGATTGGAAGCTGCACGCAGATCACCAACCTTGACTTGCAGCACAATGAGCTCCTGGACCTGCCAGAAACCATAGGTATGTGTAGAGGCTGGAGAAGAGAAAATAAATCACTATTTCAAAATGTTCAGTAAGGGGAACTAATTTAAGAATGAGTATTTGTTGGTAGCTGCAGAATGACTGGTGTTCAGCTCAATGCAGCTTCACACTTTTGATTTAAAGCAAGGTATGCTTATTGCCTTAAATTTTACCTTAAATGTTTTAAGAATGAGAGTTACAATGAAAAAAATCTAAATCCATTACTTCTAAATCTTAAGGTGTTCTGTGGTTATAAGCAAATGTCTACTGCTTGTTTGTTCATTCTGTAATGGAACTGAGCATATAAAGAAATGAAAGGCTCACTTATAGTTGAAGTGTAGTACTTTGGCAGATAATTTTAACTTGTATCTTTGCCTAAAGAAAAATAGAACTAAAATAATAAATGTTTTAAATTATTTATATATATATTTTATGTTCTTTGATGGAACATCTGAAAAATCTCCCAAGTCCACAAGGTCATCATGCTCTTATGCAATAGAATGCAGAGAGTTTGCAACTTAAATTGGGAATAATAGACTAAGATAAACACAGTCCTGGTTGGTTTCAGAATCTTATATGGGATAAAGCAACAAAATATGACTTTTCCTATCTCATCAAATCAATTTTAAAAGATGGCAGAAAATGATGACTGGCTGTGATTTAAAAAGACTAAAAACGAGACCATCGTGATTTTAAGCTCTGTCACCAGAACATACTCAGAAGAATGGACATTGTCAGTTTAATGGGATTCAGTGTTGAGTATTTATCAATATACTTTAATGCATGGTAAAGTGGGGAACCATTTAGAGACACTCCAGCTTCTAGCAGTAAGTTGTTGAGGATGAAGTTACTGTGGCTTTTGGTTGAGAAAGTTTGACCTGAGCAGATTTTACACTGATGATGTATCCACTGGAACTAAACTTCCTTCCTGGACTGATCATAATTTTAATGGGATCTGGTGATCCCATTCCATCTGGAGTTTGCATCTAACTTACACCATTAATAAGTACAGCCTTTATTTTTGTTGCTGTTTTGTAAATCTTGCTAAATGTTGTTTTACACAACCCTTATGTGTAATGTATGTGTCACATTTAGGGAGTGAGTTCCCTGGATAAACTGTTAATTATGGGAAAAATTCTCTAAGCAAGTGTGAGATTTCCATCTTCAAGGCGTATAGACTAATGCTGTTAATTCCTGTAAGTAGTAGTATGATTTACTAAGTTGTTTAATGCCTGGTAGTCACTGAACTTCTCAAAAAACCAGAAAAAATTTCTCTTGTAATATGCTGCAAGACTGTACTTAGAGGGAAAGGTCTTTGGTTATTAGGCAGTTAAGCCACTTGTGATAGATAGGAAATTGCTCACTCTGCAGTCAAGGTAGTTTGGACTCACCTATTTCTTCAGAAAGTTCTGTAAGCTTAGGTGGTTTCTTTTGAGTCAGGTTCATACCTGGTTGGACTGGATTTTCTATTTTCTTTTTTTTTGTTTTTCCCTTGCATTGTCTTTATAATGTTAGAAGTTTCTTGCTTTTAAATGTTGGTAGCTGTCTCTTTAGAAGCTTATCTGAGCTGAATATCAATGTTTTAGAGCTCAAGAAACCACCAAAGACAGCTGAATAATAGTAGGAGACAGCAGTGAGCCATCGTGTTGTTAACCTTATTCTAGTTCAGATTTTGCTCCACTGGACAATCTCTCTTGTAAACAGTAAGCTAAAAAAGAAGTATTTAAATAAAAACCTAAAATCAGAAATCCATGTTGGTGCCTCAGTGGTTTGCAAGCGGAATTTAATAGCGAAGGGAAAAACTTTAGGTTCCTTCTTAAATGATAACGATCAGCCTACATTTACACATGTTGCAGAAAAGGCAGCCGTAGCCAGTTCAGCAACATTGGCTTTATTTCTTAGTCATCAGAGTTATGGTTCCACATATTAAAGCAAGTTGTGGCATGATTTTCAGATTACAGCTTGCTTTGTGGTTGGGATTGTTCAGCGAGAAGCTTTGAGCATGGAGGAGAAGCCGGCGAGTCAATGGCGCGTGGCCGCCTGTGTGCACGGCTGGGGGCGGCCCTGGGCTGCTCCAGCTCCCACTGCAGTTTCTGCCTCTTCCCTGCTCCTGGGTGTCTGCCTGGTGTTTGCCACCACTGGCTGTTCTTGCAACACTTACCTGCTTTGAGGTGTCAGGATGCTCACTGTATGAGTGCTGTTAATGGTTCTCGGTTCAGTCAAACGCTGGGTTACAGACCAGGGACAAAACACACCAAGCATATTTGCTCATTATAAATATTTGATGTTCTGTGAGCCCATGAGCCTCCGTTACGGACCAGACTTTCCATTACTGCCAGGTCTGTCCCCTCCGCTCCCACTGGCACCCTTTTGATGGGGGCCTCATTTCTTCTTGAGAAGGATGTTTTTGTCACGTTGCTTTGAAAAACAAACAGTCCCCTTTGCTTTCTGTTTCTCCCTCCCCTCAGAAAGGACCCCTTCCTTGCTCTCCATCAAAAAACCCTCTTGAAGTAGCTGCTGGACTATCTGAACAAGTTTTGGTTTTACCACAGAAATATTTCAGAATCTGCCAAATTTTAAAAAATGCTTGTTGGGTAGCTAATAGTGTGTACTGAAATGTGCTGGAGCTGGGAGAAAGGGACGTGAGGGTGACATGCAGGGGAGTGGCAGGGAAGGGATTATGCATCAGCAGTGATTACAGAAGTACCAACTTCTTCTCTCAGCTAATGCTGTAGCAGCATGCTTTTGTGCAGTAACAAATGTCGATTTTAGATATTAGTTGTCAGGAAGTGACCTAATGCCTTGCTTTATAGATATTGGCTTAATACATTCATATCTGTATTTCTGTTGATTGAAAATTGTAAAGTACTTTTTATATTAGATCATTTCCTGTAAGAAAAAATGAGCTTTGTAGAATGGCTTAGCACATTCTGAGAGTTTCAAGCTCAGAATCAAAATCATAGTGGGATCGTAGCTGTTTAGTGTTTTCATTGCAGGTTGCACCCCCCTCCCATGTTGTGATGGGGTTTTTTTGTTCTTTTGGAGGGTGGTGGAATTGTTATCGACTTTTATTTACAGAGTGTCTTATCTCTGTATACTTAGCTGGCACACTAATATATCCGAAAATTATATAGAAGAAGGTGAACAACATACCATTTATATTAAAATTATTAATTGAACTTTTGAGACTGAAAACAAATTTTGGGTGGAGTAAATAGTTTCTTATGATTACAAGGTAACTTATATAATTTTGTCCTGCAAATACCATGTTGTGAGTGTTCCCTCTTTGAACTTTTAATTTTAGCACTCTGTACAAATATGTTCACAATTTCATATGTAAGAGTATAGAGAAACTTACTTGAGAAAGAAATGTAACAGAAATAGTGTTAGAGCTTTTAAAAATACCAGATTCTTAATCTGCTCTGTAATTTTCTGGTTTTGTGTGCTTATGTGCGCAGTTTGATTATAGTCAAATGTGCCATATTCACAGACAACTAAGGCAACAGAAATTTGAATAAGAAAAAGAATAGTCAGTGGTAATTGTTCCAAAATTATACTTTAAAAGCAGAAAAAAATTCTGTCAATGGACACACTTTCCAGTGCCTGACATAGCACTGTTCCTAAGAGATGATTAGCAAAATGGGAGGTGTATTTACAGCTCTGCACTACCCTCCTGCCCTTCACTGTGGCACTATAGCTCAGAAGCTGAAATCGCAGCTTTAATTAAATGAAGTAATATTTATTTTTGTTTTACTGGTTGAAATTGTGCTCCAAATCATGCTTCTAATCTGTTTAATC
Source organism: Muscicapa striata striata (assembly GCA_030060385.1). Taxonomy (NCBI): domain Eukaryota; kingdom Metazoa; phylum Chordata; class Aves; order Passeriformes; family Muscicapidae; genus Muscicapa; species Muscicapa striata. The sequence goes on along the minus strand of JAREIS010000023.1, from coordinate 3,108,050 downwards.
CCAGTGTACTTCTGAGAGCACTATTGTGCTCTTTAAACCTACAGCTGATAAAACATGAAGCACTGACCAGAACCAGACATATGGCATTGGTACAGCTCAGGTTATGCAAAATTGTGGTTGAGAGCTTTAAGTCCCTAGAAGTAAAGATATTTCTGAATAAATGTGAAACTACTTTAAAAGGGTATTTTAAATTTGGCAGGTTTAGCAAAAGCAGGAGTCTTGTTCTGAAACATTTGAGCACCTGCAGCTCCCTCAGTGATCAGGGCAACGTTCAGATGCGACCCATGGGTTTGATGTTATTAATTACTATCTGTTCTGAAGGAACAAAGTGTACAGGCATCTATGCAATATTCATATTCTCTACATTTAAGCACAACCTTCTGCTTTGGTCAGTGAGCATTCTGTGCTTTGTGACATCAAGCCTGTTTCCATAGGCTCACTTTGGGAGAGCTGATAAACATTCAGTGCTTTATCCAAGGTTTTTTTCTTGGATTATGCTGTTAATTAAACTTCTTTAATTGGATTCTGCTAGTATTGTTAATTGCAATAAGTTCAGCCTTTTATTTGGCTGATTGAAAGCAGTGGCTCCCACTCTTATACCCTAATTTCTGCATTGCTTTAAGCCCTGTCTAGTTCTCATGGTGTTCTCATAAAGGAAAACTTCTGGTTCTTGTTACCTTCAATTCTAGACTTAGTAAATGTAAAGTAGCAAAATTGACTGGAAAATGTCGAGTGTAGGGTAAATGGGAAGTGACTTGCTCATTTTGTCCTCCAAGTTGAGAAGGGCAGGGATGAGGCTGTGAGGTGTTGCCTGTCACTAGTGAAGATCAGACAGTACTGCATGTCACGGGCAGGGGACATTTGGGTCTCAGTGTTTGCACTGAGATGTAGATGCTAAAAGCTCATGGTGTGACATGGCAGCTGTGCAGAAGAAAATCCTAAGAGTTGCCTCTACATTTGGGAAGTCACTGTTGAGCCTTCCCTCACTCTTCGGGAAGTTTCAGGGTGTCATTTCCCCTTTATGTAGGTTCATCTCCCGGTATCTGCTGTTGGACAACAAGCTGTAGGGAAGATACAAAGTAGAATCCTGGTCTCCATAAAATAATTCTCACATTGCCTAATTAGCTAAAATTTTAAAGATATATTTGTGTGTTGTACATTTTATATGTTTGCTTTATATAGTAGGGCAGACTTAAAAAATTAGACACATCTTTCATTTAGGAAAGGTTAATGTTTTTATTGCATTGCCAGTTAGGTATAAACTGTTCATACAATATGATTTACATTTATATAAATCTTTGATTTCACAGAAAGGCTTTAAATAGTCATTTGAAAAGGACAAAGGAAAGACTACCAATGAAAAATTAAATTGAATAAATTTCAGTTGCTTTTTCTTACCATATGCAGCGTGAATTGAGTAAAATGCAACGCTTTCATTGATAGTTCAAAATAAGGTCCAGCTGTTGGTTTTGTCTCTTTTGCAATGTGAAGTGGTTTTGTGTTTTTGTATCATTTTCAGCTAATTATAATTTTTATTTTATGTTTTAATTAATACATTTTCAATGCAAACTCAATATTGTTAAATACATGTGTACTGCTTTCATTAAAGTTTAGGATAGCTTCTAGTGGCTAATTAATTCTGAGTTTATTGATTCAATCTATTTATGAAAATACTTTTTATTTTGTATTTTGGTTGGATATTCATCCTGGTAAGACTAGAGTGGGGACAGTTTATTTTAGCGAATGCATGTATGATCACACAGTAATTAGATGTGGAGACCAGTGTGTTTGGATATATTGTAACTGCAGCTCAGCATTTTTGGAATTATTAGTATACTACCTATAATCTTATTTTCTTTCTCTGAGAAGCAGACACAAGGGAAGAGTGATTCAAAGGAACACATCAGAATTGAGATGAGCAGGTCTCTGAGTTACATGCATTTTGATGGATGCATATTAAATGAGTTTTAAGTTGAATTTTCATTGCTCAGACAGTTTCAGAAACATGTCACTAAGAGTTTGTGCTCTCTAGTCTTATGCAGGTGCTGTGTATGGTGCATGCTGGGTACCTGAGCTTCTGTTGCTCAGGTTTTCAGGTATCTTGTGTGCATCTTTCACACAGTCAGCAAAATACATCTGGAATCAGAGCTGGAAAATAACTGACTGCTGATACGGTCACAGTTTAGCATTTTAATATTGATACAATGAGGGAAAACCCATCTCTGGATGATACCGTTAGATTGAAAGTAGAGAGAACTCTTTGTTCTCTTCAGATGGCATTTAAACTTGTAGGGGTGGTAGAGACAAATTTTAAATTAATGTTAAATAGCTTTCTAATAGATAACATCTTCATCAGAACTCCTAAACTTTGCAGAAGGAGGATAATGCTTTGGTTTGAGCAGGGCAAAATGAGCAGGGCAAAAAATGATGGACCTGCTGACTTTGGTAATTTGTGAATTTGATTTTGCTTCCTACACTGGCCTGCCTGGTATATCAGGAGGTGTTCGTGGCTGAAAAGAAAAACTAAGATACACTAAAAGTCACTTTACTGTTAAATCAGTGATATTAAGTTGAGCTTTGTACTGTGTCGAACTATACTTTGTGTTTGGAACAGAATAATTAACGTTTCATGCTTTGGCTTTGTTAGCTGGTAGCAGTGATCAGGAGGGATTCTCTTCTCTTCTGCAGTTCTGCTAAGAGTGGTTGCCCTCCCACCACCATCACCTTTCTGTCCCCATTCCTGAATTTTCTAGGGCATCAGCCTTTAGCCAGAGCATATTAAACATTAGGGATGTAAGGATTGTAGAAGGGATTTGTTATCTCTCAGATGATGATCGGTGACACAAGTTTAAATTCATACAAACCTACAAGCTTCAATTTAGGAAGAAGGTGCCCCCAGAGCAGATGAATAATGACTATGGGATTTTGTTCTTGTTTCTTTTACAGCAAGATCACTGAGACCTCTTTTGTGTCTTGTTGGACCAGTCACTTTGTGCTGATGCTCTCTGCTTGTGGAGTGCAACTGAATGTTAAAAGACTTTACAGCTATCAGGGGAACCGGTTTGCTTTCTGATAAGAGATTAGATTAAACACACCAGCAGCTCCTTTCACCTAAAAATCTGTTAAACACTTAAAAAGTTGTCAGAGTCTGGCTGACATCTGGAAAACTAGTATATAGTAAGTACAAAGTGTGGTACAGGCATCTTCTGACTCAGGGCTATTTTAGACCAGGAGCTGCTGCTTAAATACCTGAATGCAGTGTTTAATCTCTGTCCACAGCTGCCCATTCCTAGAATGTCTAGTATCTCTCATACAATTTGAAATTTATTTAATATTATCATCTTTGTTATTCTCACTGAAAGATTAACACCATGTGGTGTATTAAATTTAATTCATATATGTTTTGTTTTAAAGTGACATCAAGTTTAAATTTTTTTTAAAGTATTATTAATTTTGGTTGTATCTCTTGCTTTCAGGTAGTTAAAAATGGCATCTGGTATCTTTTGTATGCAAACCAGCAATTTTTCTTTGCAAGAAGAAGATCCCTCTGTGAATTAAGCACATGGCACTGTATGAAGCAACATGTGGCCATGTAGAACATGTTCTTTAGTAGGTGACTGCTCATTGTGTGCCAAGTTGAGTCAAATCAAAATCTAAGGATATTTATACAAGTTAGACCATCTGAAATGCTTAATAGTGCCATGTTGTTTGTAGCAAGTTCCTGCAATTTTCTGTTGTGTGCTGAAGCTCACGTATATTGTTGATTATGATCTTAGGGGGTTTTGCTGTGCACAGCTCTTATAAGTCCAATTTGTGTTTTTAACGTTATCTATAGAAGTTTTCTCTAGTGAACAGGTTTTTAAATTGATCTGATGCTTTTGTTTTTATTTAAAAGAAAGCAACTGATCCTGATAGCAAATTAGCTCAGTGAACAGTTTCACACTAATAATGATCCTTCATCTAAAGATAGGGAATTTGGAGGATTATTTTAACTGAGGGAAGGAAGAGAGCATTTATCACTCCATTTAAAAAGCACGGGTAGGACTTTATATTACTCAGTTTACAAGTTTTTTTTCTCTTGATTTTGAAATACTTAAAAAAGAGATGTGGAGACCATTTCAGGTGGTCTTTCTAAAAAATAGTTTTGTTAGCATAGTTTCCTGCTTTATTTCCTGTCTTCTCTTTGTTTTGGGTTTGGCAAACACCTGTTTTTCCTTTGATTAATATTTTTAAGTACCTTTAATAAAAAACTAATTTAAACAATCTATTTTGCATCCCTTTTATTTTAACAGTTAAATTTAATATTTCTGGATTTGCATGCTTCCAAGGATTTTTAATTCACTTCTGTGTAAATGAAGCAGCTAATTCTAAGAGAGACATAAAAGTCACTCTGGTGAAGGGATTAATAATTCTGGGCTTAGATTGCTTCAACCCTGAGAGCTGGGATCTGCTCATGGGTGTGAATGCTGTGCTGGTGAGAAAATGGACTTGAGACAAGTGAAATCTTGATTCAAGAGTAACAGTTTCTGACAAAAGTTGAACTAAACCAATTTTTCAGTGACTTGCTTAGGCCTAGTGTGACTTTAGGGTTTAGGCTTTGGGATCTTATTTTTAAAAGTACCAATGAATAAGGCAGTTGAGTTTACAAGGGTTTTCTTAACGGGCTCTCTAAGAAAACAAGTTGAAGAGGTTTTGCTTGTTGCTTTTCCTGCTGGTATCTGCTTTTTGCTTGTGGTTATCAAACTGTCACGTACATGAACATCTAGTGCAGCGTTTTCTGAGTCATTACCTGTGAGGGCTGTTTCAGAGGAGCTGCTGAGGTATGGCTTCAGTGACAAAAGTACAGCTGCAAATGGTCCTGATGACAGTCTGAGCAGATCATGATCAGTTGTTGCCTTCCTTGCCTTATTCCTTAGACCTACCCTGACAACCCATCAGCACACACCTAGTGCTGTTCCATCTCAGAAAGCAGTAGCTGAGCTGGAAATGATGGAGATAAGTGCAAGCACTGTAAAGCAACACCAAACACGAGTATCAGCCAGGTAACCCTGAGCTCAGGGAGCTGTAAGTGGGATCGTGTTATGGTTGAGTGCACCAGCTATGGTCTTGAGCAACATGAAACAGTTTCTGTGGTAAAACAGTTTGTTACTTGGTTTTCGTGTTAGCCAGCTGGCCCCTGGACCATGGAGGCAAATGTGAATGTTGTACTGGTGCATTCCTGTTAAAAAGAAAAGTTAACTTGTACACACGGGGCAGAGGGAAGAGCTGTAAGAGTCATCCTATTTTGTGAAGGTGGGACTAAGATCTGGCTTGTCCAGCATGTGAAGATAAAAGCTAATGATCATCATACTGTGATGCATTCACAATGAGGTGTTCGAGGATGAAAAGATATTTGAGCCTTGTTGACAGGAGACTGGGTGGCTGTAAATTGGCTGCAAATAAATTCTGGCTTGAAATAAGAAGGTAGCTCATGTTGCCTGCATCAGCTGGATGCAGGACAGTCCTTCCAGGAGCAGTGGGAGAGGTGCTACTGATCCGGCTCCAGCTTGAGTCTTGCTAGTTTTGTCCTCAGGAGTAATTGTATTTAGTGCTGTGATGTGTGAAACAATCATAAGGAATGTGGTATGCACAGGATGTGTTTTCTGTTATGCCTTTGTGTGCCTTTCCCATGGAGAAGAAAGATAACTAGTAAAGAAACAGTGATAAAGTTCTATTAAGAAATGCTACTTATGATAAGGAGAAATTACTGGGAGCTGCTATTTATGCCTCCTTTCTGATAATGTCATGAGGATCGCCAACGTGTGTCATTCTCTTCTTTATGGTACATTTTGACTTCTCTCTAGTGGCTGCCTTGTTTCATTTTTCTGAAATGCCACATTGCTGGTAGGAAGAGAGCCATATACATACAGCCTGTGCTCACAATCTGGAACTGGCACAGCAATGTTGTATTGCTAAGCAACAGTTGGCATCACGCTGTCTACTTCCCCGGTCGTCCTTTTTGCCTGAAAAATCCACATCAGCATCTAGCGCTTGTTTTAGGTAGTGAAAAGAATAGTAGGTTTATATCTTATTTAGTGTAAAGCTTGTTGTTCATTCTTTAGTAAAATCTTAAATAAAAATTCAGAGAATTTTTAGAGAAAAAAAATACAGAGAACACAGTCAGGGTGTGCTTTGTTCATCCCTAGGATGGCAAATCCTAATGATCTTGGAGCCTTGCAATAGAATGTTTTTTGTGTGAAGTGAGGCCAATTTTTTATTCCACCAGTAATGCCTGATCTCATATATATACAGCATAAAATAGCTAAGTTACGTACAAATCTGTGTCTTTATACTAGTGGACTGTAGGATCAGAATAGGATCCTAATTATTTTCTTTAGTGTGTATATACATTGCAGGATTTAAAAAGAAAAGATGAAAATTTGTGCACTGGAGTGCAGTATTGATAACCTTGGATTTTAAATGCCTTTTTCTAGTGAAGACTTTCTTTGCTGCTTCTATAACAATTAATTTTACTTGCTTAGAATCCAGCACTTTAAAATATAGAACTCAGAATCCCAGTTGAAGATACCACTAGTTAAGCAATTGTGTGTAGCTACCTGTTTTGACTTTCGCTTAGTTGTTGATGGTACTAAGTAAAATTGGTTGCCAAGCTTGTAAGATAATTATCAGATATGCACTGAAAACTCATCCTCTTTTTTTTTCTGGATTTGTAGATGTAAATAATTTTTGTTCTATATTAAGGGGTTTGTGGGTTTTGGATTTTTTTTCAGTTACAATTTTATGAGGGAGCTAAGGTTTTTTGTTTTCTGCCTTTTTTTTTTTTTTTTTTTTTTTTTGGTGCTTTTTTTTGGTTTTACTTTCACTATTCTTGTGACTTCTCTGCTTTAGAAACTACAGCAAATCATACAACATTGTTTCCAGTTTTAAGTTTTTGTTATCTTTATTCCCAACTATTTGGTGATGTAGGAGTATTTTTGCTGTATATTTTGACCAGGTTCAGGAAAGAGATATTTTGCTGCTTGCTTTGTTGAAAGTTTTTCCTCTATCTGGCAGAAATATTCTACATTTACTTCTTCCTTTGCTGTGCTCCTGTAACCTTTGTATAAATGCACATGCATGGACACTAATACAGCCTTCACTTAATGAGCAGTTAGACTGTACATATTAAGACCACTTCGTATTTTAAAATTACTTCTGGTTATTCATTCTACCATTTGTTAAACCCTGTGTTTCCTTTCTAATGTGTCTGTCTGGTATTTCAGTTTGCAGAACAAAGGTGTTGTGCCATGGGTGGTTGTAAAAGCGAGTGTAAAACAGCAAATGTTTTGCAAGGAGCTGGTTGTGTGAACCTGTTCACAAGCTGCTCTGGTGTGATGTCCACACCTGCACAGACACCTTTTCTGACTGTAGGGATGAGCCAGAGGTCAAGTTTTTGTACAATTTGACAAGTGACTTTTCAGTGGAGTTCAAGGCCTTGCTACCTGCAGGAGAGGCTAAATGCCCCAGGACCCTGTCCTTCAACACCATCCTTGAGCAGCTGGTTTTGGTCTTTAGTACTTGTTAGATGGTAAACATTGGAGCTAAAGGGAACTTCAGATGGGAAATTTTCAAGTTGCAAGTTTCTCAAGATTTTTATTCCCTAACAGAAAGACATATCAACTGGGACCCTCAGCCTAGCAATATTCAGAAATATTTTTGCATGCAGTACTGTGCAGATTTTTGTAGACTTCCTCCAGACTTTTCCTTCAGTATCACTCAAAAACTTGGAAATTTTGGGGGTTTTCCTATCATCTATTAAAGGCTTTCTTGCTGTTGGAGGATGGTAAACTGTGGGTTTTTTTTCCCTGCAGAGGAAATTGTTTTGCCAGGACTTGAGTTGTATGATGCATGCCCAGGTTCTGGAAATGAGTCATGGCATTGAATGATACTGTCTGTAATTTTAAAAAGTCATTTTGGGGACATCTGGAAAATGATAATACATTTTGTTGGTAGATCAGGATAGAAGAACTTTTACAATAGGACATAAGCCTTGCTTGCTTATATTATGCAGAACTTCAGAATAATATTTAATATGCATAATCTACTTCTGCATGGTTGACTTCAGCATTGGAAATCTATGTATGTCCTGTTTTGGGATGATAGCTGCATTTCACCATTTGAAATTCTAAAGTGTAGAGGGAGAGACAACAGCAGAATCAGAAGTCACACCTTGTTCTGTGCATTTATGTGATTCTCACAGTATATTAACACATGTTTTCTACCCATAGGAAATCTGTCCAGTCTAAGTCGTCTTGGCCTAAGGTACAATAGGCTGTCAGCAATTCCCAAGTCTTTAGCAAAATGCAGTGAACTTGATGAGCTGAACTTGGAAAACAACAACATTTCTACTTTACCAGAGGTGAGGAGCAGAGGGAGTGAACTGGGGAGGGGATGCTGCTGGAGGGCATTGATGTTTTGTTAATGGAGTGGAACACAGGAAATTATTTCATCTTGCATCTTAACTCTGAGGAATAGCTTTTGTTTTAACCTAAAAGTAATGTGAATTATGTCAATTGTGTAAATATTAGGTATATTTAATCAGTATGGAAGGACTAATGTCATACAACTTGAGTCAAAACTGGCAGCAACACATGTGGTTGTATTTGCTGTCCATCCTATACCTCAGAAAACCTTAAATAATGAGTTCAGATTCCCACCCTTCAAGCCAGATAAGTGTTTCTCAGTGTTTCTGCATCATGAAGCATTAGTGCCTGGAAGTAATTGCTCAGGTGGCAGAAAAAAAATCTGATGTGATTGCTTCTTATTTTGGATATTTATTCAATTTCTTTAGAGCCTTTTAAGATGAAGACTTCATGACACAACATAAAGTTTATAGTTTCTACTGTTTTAATGATGGTCAAACTGCTTTCCTAAGCTGTCATCCCCATGACTCCAAGTTGTCTAAATTACTAGTATAAAATGAGTTTAAAGGTTATCTAAAGATGTATATAGCAAACTATAAATAGAAGAGAAGAAATGCACTCAGAATTAGGCAGAGTGTTTACAGTAACAAAGGGCAGTAAGTAACTACATTTCCTCAGAAAAATTTCTGAGCTCAGCAATGATAGACTAAAACAGAGAATTTAATAAATGTTTGGGCAAGAGTATAATTTAAGAAAATGCCTGAATGAAAGCCACCAGACTGCTTTTAGGATGACAGCTAAGCTAGCCCACCCCACCCAGACATGTTACAAAAGCAACAACGGTGTAATTACCAAAAGCTAATGTGAAGGATGACTACTTGCTTTAAAACACATTCAGTCATAGTACAAACCTCTTTGTGACTGTGCTGCCTTCAGGTATATTTGCCAACGATATGTTAACACTTAAGTTTGCAGAAGTGTATAGTTTATAGTGTAATCTGTTAATAATAAAACATGCTGTGCTATAAGACAAAGAACTGTATTTGTAGAAGAAATTTCTGAATTTCAAAACATAGCTGAAGCTGCTGACACAATGCCTAATAAATATTTTATCTTAAAAGGATGGGCTGGAGGAAGGCAGCACTGCCACAGCTCTCATAGATGTAAGAGCATTGTTCTCTTTGTACTGCCAAAGCTCTCTTGCTTCTCTTCAAATGCATTTAATTACTCCAGGCTATTAGAGTGAATTAGCTAGCATATTTTAGATATTTTTTTGGTATACAAGCAGACTTCAAAACCAGCTTTTTGAAATGCCAAGATCCATCTGAAGCAATAAAGTGTGTTAGAGCTCAGGGACCGCCTAACCCTACGACTAATATCTGTTGATTAAAGAATAGGTAGAAACAATATTTCCTAACCAAAGGTTATACTAATTAATGATTAGGTTAGATTAATACTGATTTGAAGATCCATTATTTTATCTGTAGTGGGGAAAATGCTTCACTGATATTTGCTGAGATGCCCCCAGTGTCTAAAGTTTTAGCCAGGGCATGTAGATAAGTCCCTATAAGATCCTGTTCTATTTACAATAATGTTAATAAACTATTTATAAAAGTAGCCAAAGCTTTCCTGGTGAAACAGCAATACCATGTTCTTAAAGCATTTACAGTGAATATGGAGCTCAAATCATAATACAGAAGTACTGACATTAGGAATATGGTTGGAATCATTATCTTCTTACTGCTCATTCCTGATTGCAGATGTTGCATTATTTATGGTATGTAATGCTATGCATAAATCTCCAATTTCTGTAATACTTAAGCAAATAGGGCTGGATTCAAGTTGGTGTAGTAATAAGCAAAGGTGATACTTCAGCAGTAATTTAGATCTCATTATTCATCTCCACAGTTTCAGCAATGTGCTTGGCACATAACTAACAGATAAACTGAGATTTGGGCTGCTGGGATTTTCGAATCTAAATAGATTGTCAAGAGAAATGAAACTCTGGATTCAATGGACAGCCATTGCTATCCAGTTTAACTACAGGCTTCTTGCTTTTCATTTTTTAAGGGGGAAAAAATAGAGCAGCAACTACTTAGGAATATTTTAGAAAATGAGAAAAACAACTGAATTTTCAAACCCATGCTATTCTTTTTCTCTGTCTGATTATCTGAAACTTTTATGGTATAATTACAAGACACTGACAAGTTGTGATCACAATATGGATTTTTATGAAGTTACCAAAGATTTGTGCTGGAATTATCAAGTGCCTCTGTTGGGAGCCATTGTGTGGGGTTGATATTTCTTTGGGCCCTGTTTGGATGTGGGTGAGCTGCTGGAGCTGAAACAGCTGCTGGGGATGGGATGAACATGCTGCCCCTGTGCTTCTGAAGCAATGTGTCATTAGAAAAATTGCTTTCAGAGGGAGGAAGGGGGAAATAAGGTATTGGCTGTTCACGGTGAGCAGAGATTGTTGCTGGTGGAAGTTTTATCAAATTTAACACTGGTTTGTGTGTTGCAACACTTCTTCAAGGGATGGACTTGAGGGGGGAAAAACATTTCTAATTAGACCCATAAGGGAAAAGAGATGCATTCACATAAATCAATCCTAAGTTCTTGGGTGGTTTTCTTCTTTCTACAGGGTCTTTTATCCAGCCTTGTCAAACTGACTAGTTTAACATTGGCCAGGAACTGCTTCCAGTCCTATCCTGTGGGTGGCCCGTCCCAGTTCTCCACAATCTACTCTCTCAATATGGAGCACAACCGCATCAATAAAATCCCCTTTGGAATTTTCTCTAGAGCTAAAGTATTAAGTAAGCTGAACATGAAGGTGAGGCATAGAAACATGCTACTGTTTAAAATCAATGAGGAGCACTGTTTGCTGCTCCATGAATTCTGGCAGACTTTATAATGTAACAAATGAATTTTTCATGCTGAAGTGGATGCTGCTGCTATCACATATATAAATAATTCTATATTAATCTAAAACTGTGCTATCAAGATGTTACTAATTTGTCTTTATTTTCGTTAGTTAAGATTTTGTCACATTTGCTGAGTTTGAGCAATGAAAATAAGAAAGCTGGCTGCAAAGTTCTTGAATATCCACATGGGACAGAAGCGTGTAGATTAGCTTATTTCTCCCTCAGACACTGTTACAGTTTACATTATAAACAGATTTATGTAAAATATTTTTTTTTAAATATAGTCTTTCAAAACCTGAGTCTAGAGACTTGGCAATAGTTGAAGAGCACAGCAAAGGAACTTTTAAGTATGCTAATACAGTTAAAGTAGGGAAAAGAGAATATATTTTTCTAGGAATAGATTTATTTCAAGAGGTGCTTGAGCAGTAACTAAGCTAAACTACTGTTTTAGAATACAGTTGACACAAATGAATCCTCAATTTGCATTTAAGTCCAGTTTTTTTCACATACCCATTTGTAACTTTGCCTATTTACCAGAACTTTGTATGACCATTTAAAAAAATATTTTGTGGTGTCTGGTCTAAATAATGTACTTTAGAAACATTTTGAGCAGTAAGATGTTTAGAGTAATTTCAGTGACTTTTACTCTGAGCCAATAAAATGTACAGGAGTTTTTTGATTCTTTCTTTGTTTTTTCCCGTCAGCAGGGTTTGGTATGTGGGTTCTGGTGGGTTTTTTTAGTGGTAGTGTTTATTCTCTTGATTGGTTTGTTGGATTTTTTTTCTAAACTCCATATATTTTTTAGGTTTCAAACATTTGCTCTAGTACCTTTGTAAGTTATGGTGAACTTTCAGTTCATTTTTTTGAACCCACCATCCATTGTATTCAGCAGAAATAGGACAAAAAATGTTTAACCACTTTGTGAGTTCTTGAGAACTACGTGCTTCTAATTTTTCCACTTCAGTTCATATTAGTAACAGAGAGTCAATTCTGTAACTCTAGATTGGTACCACTAATACTTGGAATTTGAAAAAAATTGGCCAATTACCAACATTTTATTTTTCTGATTTCATTATAAACTGTGTTGTTATGAACTATTTCTGTTAGCAGTTCGTTTAATCTGTCAGATGTCTTCCCAACTTTTTGCAAGGGCAGATCTTAAATGTTTGATATGTTAAATCACAGGACAATCAGCTGACATCTCTCCCCTTGGACTTTGGGACTTGGACAAGTATGGTAGAACTGAACTTAGCGACTAACCAGCTCACAAAAATCCCTGAGGATGTATCTGGGCTTGTTTCTCTTGAGGTGAGAAGAGTATAAATTAACAGCTAAGTGAATACTTGCAACATAGGGATTCTCTACTTCAGGTGTAAGTAATATTACTTTGGGGTCAAATAAAGCTAAAAAAAATACATATATCTATGCTGTTTAATCCCCTGTTGCAGCTGTTTCTGGCTGTTGTCAACAACTTTTGGATGTTGTTCTTTAGACTCTCAATTAGTGCGCACAAACCACAATGTACAGGTATATTTTTAGCCATGTAGAAAGAAAATTTTTCTCAACAGGAATTAGTGTTGTAAATGCAGTGTTGCTGAACTTAGTTCAATTCCTGGAGACCAGCATGGAAGCAGCAGGGATCAGAAAAACATAATGAAGCATTCTACAGCTGGGGGTGGCTTGAGTGTAGCTCTGTGAACCTTGTAGGCAGCCAAGTGGGAATTCTCAGCCTTTGAGGGGAAAGAACTTGTAGGTTAAAAGCATGAACTAAACCTGCTCTGTCCCCTCATCCTGTTTCTCAGGGTACCATCAGCAGAGACAAATTATTGCCTTGGAGGGACAGAAAGATAGAGGTACTTGTTTGGGCAGTTGAGGGGACTTTGTAGGCTCTGTGAGTTGCTGGGAAAAATCTGTTAAAGAACTATAACAAATGGCATATTTGAAATTGCAAATTTCCAGTGTGACTTCTTCTGTGAATATTTAATTATTCCTGTAGTGTGGGGCAAAAATAATGGCAGAGTAATAGTTACTTAATAGCCCAGTTCTCTTTTAAGTTAAGGCTATGGTTGATGTGATTGGGAAATTACTAACCTCTAAAAACTGGGTTTGCTGGTGGTCTGTGGGCTGCTGAAGCTGGAGAGCTGCTTGGTCTGCTGACCTGTTACCACTGTGTTTCTCTGTAATTAAAAAAATCAAATACAAAGGGCTGTTTGGGCAGTGTTTGCACAAAAGTGAAGGTTCCCATAGCAGTGCTAAGTCAGCTGTATTGCACATAGTTAATACTGTCTGTTCCTGCCTTTGTTTCTTGATACATGATTAAAACATGACTGTTCTCGCTGCTCTGTGCATGTGAGGTGCATAAAGGATGATCACTGAAATGCTGCTTCTGCTAATCCTCAGGCATTGGCTTTTGATTTTCACTTTGATTGTCACTATGTCTTTATTTCATTCCTGCCTGTGGTATTTTCACATTGCCTGGAGCCAGTGAGAGTTGGGATCATTGGTAGAAGACAGGCACTTGCAACCTTGGCTGGTTGTGTGTGGCTGGCATGAGGGTCCACACTGGCTGCTCTTTCACATCCTCATATTTCAATGTGCCTTTGTAAAGAACTAGATAATAGCATTGTTTGATCAGTAGTTAATTACCTGACTATTCATAGTGCTGTTACGAGACTTGATTACTTCCAAGAAGTGCAGGGTTTCTCTGGAGGAAAAACGGTGTGTTAGTGTAACCCCTGTTAACTTGCCTGTGGAATTATGAGTAACTGTTAGCTGACCCTGCAAATGAGGATCCACATCTTGAACCTGGGGTATTTATAACTGAACTCAGAAAGGAGGAGAAAAACAAGAGGACATCTCTGTAGTAGGTGTGGGTGTGTGATGGCAGCCTTTTTGGAAAGCCAGGGCTCTGCTTGGGTGCTCCCATCTGTGTGTTTATTTGCTGCTGCTCCTAACCAAAGGGACATAGGGAGAAGAGGAAGTACTAAGCTTTTTAAGGAGAACTTGGCAAGCACAGCAAATAAGGTAAAACATTATTATAAGATGGCTATAAGGAAGCATTACAAAATGATAGGCAAATTCAGGAAGAAATTGGTTTTTTTGTCATTTGAAGAAATAAGATTTCTATTGGTTTTGCTTTGCATTTATTATTATATATAGTAATATTTGAAAGAAGTATATCCTAAATATATGCATTTGTATCATTAAAGATTTGAAAAAAATTGTTAATCACTGACTTGTTTTATTTTTTTTTAATTTTCAGCTATTTCCTTAATGTAAATGTAGGGTAATACTGGACTTCATTACTTGCAAATATTAAAAAAAAAAAAAGTATCTTAATCTGTTATTTACTTATTGTGCTGCTGAAATTCTGAGTTTGGTTGTTGTTTCTTTTTTGAGGTTCTTATCTTGTCAAACAATCTCCTAAAGAAACTTCCGCATGGAATTGGAAATCTACGGAAACTCCGAGAGTTAGATCTAGAGGAAAACAAACTGGAATCCTTGCCAAATGAAATAGCTTACCTCAAGGATCTGCAGGTGAAACAATAATTGGTCGAGATAAACATCTTACGTCCTTTATTTACACCATGCTGATTTAATTGCAGCTTGTTGGATGAATGGAAACTATTTGAGACTGGACATAGAAACAAAAGTTAAGAGTCTTGTGCAACTTCACCCACAATTAGTCCCCATTAATGGTTCCCCAGCTTTATTAGTTAATACTGAATAAAAATTTTTGAAGGTTTTAACTGTTGTACCATGAGTGCAGTACCACCCGAGGAATTATTTCAGTCATGCTCATGAAATTTTCTATGTTTAGGCATGTGTTTTATTAGGCAACTTTTTATTTTTACATTCAAGGATGCTTACTTAATAGAGATTTGAATTGTTGCTGAATGGTTGAAATTTTTATTGTTCAAATTCAGGAGAGTAGAACCCATTAATTTGTCAGCTACATGTCTTGTTACTTGCTGTCATTCCAAGGAAAAAAACATTAAGTTAATTTGTAAAAATGTGCTTTTCCCTTAGAAATTGGTTCTGACTAACAATCAACTGACCACCCTTCCCAGAGGAATCGGTCACCTTACCAATCTGACACACCTTGGGCTTGGAGAGAACCTCCTCACACACCTTCCTGAGGAAATTGGTAAGATCCTGTTGTCTGGTTTGATGCAGTGTCTGGGCAAAGCACATATCATAGCCAGCTATTCTGCTCATCAGTAAAAGCCACAAAATTAATTTGAAACTTTTAAATATGTACAGCCTGATGTGAAGCATTTGCCACAGGAACAATGCTGGAGTTTATGATCTTTATCTTGCTGAACTTCAGTGGAAAGGATGCACTGTTATCTTTCAGTTCTGCTGCAGAAAGCTGCTGAACACACACCAACTTGTAATGGTGACATTCCTTATCTCCTGATTCTCCCACAATTTTTTGCGTTATCCACAACTTAACTTCACAAAATTTTTTTTTTGCCTACCTGAGACATTCAGGCTAGGTGTGTTTCAGAGCATCTGAAACTGAGAGCCCATGTTTCTTCTATAATTGGTCTCCATGATATTAATCCAGAGCATGATTCTGAGCACTTAAAATTAAAATTTTATAGTTTGGGCTTATTATGTAGGAAAAAACGATAGGACAAGCTACAGCAAGCAAAATGTGGTGAGAAACAGTGATGTACAGATGAAGATGGCATGGTTTGTCTCTCACATCATCTTTGGTGAGGACCCATTACAGCTGCTCATCTTATATGTGCCTCAATGTGAGAAAAACCTAAAATAATCTAACCCCAGAATTTTGTAATTTATAAGCTAGTGGAGAGAGTTTGAATGCTGTGGAAACAAACTGTGGAATTAAAATCAGTAAGAAAATTTTAAATACCATTGCAGGAGTACAGTTTGGTTATTAAAGCTGGTTATCCTCACAGATGAGGGAATAGTTACTTATTGTCAGGTGTGACTGTTTCACGTAGCACGCTATCAACTGTTTATTACTATTTTTTCTATAGCTTCTCCTTTTGGTTGGTTCTCCATGCCATGAGTCCTGCCTACTGCTTTCTCTTGTGAAAGATTAAATAATCTCTTAGGTTATAGGAGATGTTTATGGTATATAAAATTGGAAAGTGGGGAATATTTTGGGGAGGAGTTCTATGTTTTTGAAAGCAGGAATGGAAATCTTAAGAAGAAATTACTCCATTTTCCAGCTTCTGGTTAATCTGTATTGCAGTATCTGTAGTAATGGCAGACTGTAAAATTTGAATTCAGGAAAAATTTTCACACGTGTTAGTTCCATTTAATAAATTCATAAGTTAATCTTTCTGTGCAAAGAAGTCACACTCTTCTGCTTTTTTTCCTGTGACACGACAGTTATGGCTTCAGGTCTTTGATATATGGATTCTAGTGACATAAAAGGAATGACATAAGTATTTTTAAAGAGAGAATAGATCCTCTATAATATAAGTATTTCCTAGGTCCTTTTCACTAGATAGCTGTTCCATGTTGCCTGCACTTGCATAGCTCTTGAATGGCTATGGTTAATTCCCTCTCAGTTATCTTATTCTCTATATTTGCAGTTCATTTATTAGCTAAAGGAGATGCACCATTGGGTATTTTTACAGAGAAATTAAAGCAAATTGGTTCTTGCTTAGGTACTGGTGAACAGAACTTGCTGTGTTTCAGAACTGGAGTCTCACTGACTCAAGGTTCTGTATAGGAAAGAGTCCTCAAGTGGACTCAGAGCCTCTCTCTCAAAGTTATAAACTGCATGAATTAAAAAGATACTACTACTATTATTATTTTATTTTAACCAGGTACACTGGAGAATCTGGAAGAACTGTATTTGAATGACAACCCCAATCTGCACAGCCTTCCCTTTGAGCTGGCTCTTTGCAGCAAACTGTCAATAATGAGTATTGAGAACTGCCCGCTCAGCCACCTTCCACCTCAGATTGTTGCAGGAGGACCCTCCTTCATCATTCAGTTCCTAAAAATGCAGGGACCATATCGTGCCATGGTCTGATGCTCATTGACTTGTCCAATACACTGTACAAAATACAAACTGCATTAATGTTGTAATTGTCTATATATGTATATATAATATAATATATGTGGTTTATATTATATTATATATATATAAATATATAAATAATATAAAAAGGCAAATTTAAGACTGCATTATGTGTTTCTGCTAATAGAGGAATCATAGCCATTTAGATTTTTTTTTATTCTGTAAAAATGCTTGTCTAAGTTTTCTTTGCTGAACTTGATGGAAGTTGTCTGAATAATCTGAAAATGCCAGTTCATCTAAAGCAATTGCCAATGAACTCAAAGTTTAAATTTAAGGGAAAAAAACAGTTTTGCTCAGTTTTACTTCAGTTAAGAGAAATGTATAACCTTTATATAATGAACTTTTCTGTTTTCCTCCCCCCTTTTTTTTTTTTTTTTTTTTTTTTTGTCAAAACCTGAAAGGGTCTCATGCCCTGAGGTTGGGATTTTCTTTTAACTTATTTTGAGATTTGAAGCAAATGGTGTTTTTATATTGTTTACAGTCAGAGTAAATCACTGGATTTTGTTTTGTTCTGATTTGCTCTGTTTTAATCAATCATATCTAGAGTTTATATGCCTCTGCTGATGAATTTTTATCAACCAGTTTGTATACTAAAAACATACTCATCAAAACAACTGGCAGGTGAAAAGGATGCAGTCAAAACAAAAAGAAAAGAAAAAAAAAAGCTTGAATTCTTTTAAGTCTTGCTTCCCTGAGTTATCAGTTGCAGGCATAACATATCTGAACTGAGCCTTTTGCAGTTGGTCTTTTCTAGCACAAGTAAACCTTTTCAGATTGGTAAAAATGTGGAGTATCCTCAGTGAAGGGCGGTTTTCATTGTGTGAAGTAGCAAGTCCATGAGGTCTAACAGTAAAGTGACAAGGAAATAATATATATGTACATTTTTATTACAATGTTGAGTCATAAACTACAACAGGCAGTTTTAAGGATTCCTTATAGACCTTGTACAATAAATGAATGTGTCTTACTTTTAAACACTGCAATATATGTAAGTTTTAAGGTTGGTTAACAATGTACTATGGTTTTATATCTTGACTTGCCTTGTACCTCCTTCCATTATGGAACTTCTGTGTCCAAGCACAATATCTTCACACTGTGCTGTTTTGCTGCTGAACTAAATGCACTTTTCCCCACAGCTGGGGCACTTGCTTCAAAATATTCAGTTCAGTATCTTGATTATTCTTTTTTAAACTTCATCCTATCTGTTTCAGTATTAAACCGATCTATTAAAAAAGAGGCACCTTTTTCATTTGTGCAGAGATGTTGGTAGCTCAAGAGAAACACTGTAAGTAGTGGACATTCAGTTTTATAATGAATTTCTTGGCTGTTTAGAGGGCAGAAGATGCTTCAGGGGAGATTGACACTATTGCTGCACTTGAAGGGCCAGTTGTCCTTTTTCAGGAGGGTAAGAACTCGAGGCAGTCACATTCCATGGTTACTCAAGAATTGTTCAGTTTATACTCACTGGAATTGCTGCTGGGATAGTGTGACTTACAGGACTATACTTTTGCACAAAATCAAATCAATGGATGCCATGGGAAATCTGTTTCACATGCAGAAGTTTGGGAATTTTATTTCTGGCTTTCAGGCATGCTTATTTAGACGTATTTCCTCGATCTACTTGCATTTTGTTTTGTTGTGTGTCTTCTCATTAACAAGGAGTAAGTTTTAAATGGAAGGCAGGTGGAGATATAAAACCTTAGAGGGCTTAAACATGCTGTAAAACTATTGTAGATGTCACTGGATTTTACTAAGTAATGTTCTATTCTTTCTCACACACTCTCTGTCGTTCCCCCCTTTCCCATTTTTTTTTTACATCTACTGTAGCTTTTCAGTTTAGACTTTAGTTTATAAAAAGCTAGTTCCTTACAGTTCTGCCTGAGTTAATCTTTCTCAGCACTAAGGTGTTAAAATATGAAGATGCTGAAATGCTTAGTATCAAGACTGTAATCTAAGTTCTGAATATACTGCAAAGTCTGTGTTTGTGCCCTCAGGTCACTAAGGGGGGAAACTGATTTGATTATTATGGTTCCTTAAAGCAAAAGTGGCGACCCCTTGTGTTTCCAAACGTCTTGGTCTCACTCCCTGTCCGCTTCTCAATCCCGTTTTTATAAGAGTTCAAGGGATTGAATTTGTTTAGTTTGTAAATATGTTGATTATTCACCTTGTTAAGGTACATGGTTAATGACTGTATGATTGGAGCTGACCCTCTCTCACATAAATTCCTGTGGAGAAGTTGGCTACCAAAATAGTGCTCGTTACACTCACTTAAAAACAAGCTATTCTTTTCAGTACACTTATAGGAATAAATAAAGCTATGTTTTAATTCATTACTATATTAAAAACAGGATATTTTTTTCAAACTATCTTTGTACTAGTATGGTTGTTGCAATGCCAGATAATCCTGAGCCCTGTTTTAGGAGTTTAATTTTATACACTTTGAGGTGGATGCTTATTTTTTCGGTGTCTCAAGGGAGATTTGAATAACAGCAGTGTGAGAGAAGTTCTGGTACAGGAAAAATCAAGTCAGAAGAACCTGAAAAGTTGTAAAAAATTATCTGAAAGTTTAAAGCATTAAATACCTGGCACACATTGGGAATACGTGCATATAAATTCATATAGGTACAATACCTGGATTTATATCTAGATCTATACATAGATCCATATAAATCCAGCCATTTTGATCATTCAAAGTAGTCTTACCTCCTGAAATAACAGACTCTTGCATTTGTTAACTGCTGTAGATTCTAAATGGTTTTATTGCCTGGTGACATTCAGTTGAACACACATACTGGCTTACATAGGTTTAAGAATTTTATTTGCCCATATCAGTTAAAGTATGAATGGAAAGAACTTTATTCTGACAACTGTATGTATACATAAATACAAAAATGTATTTGTGTATCTATATGTGTATGAAAGCATAGACAAGGTGGAGAAATAAATTATTTATAGCTTTTTTAAAAATTAAGATTGAGAAACAAGCGATTCTCAGATACTTGTATTAAATGTTTATCCTCCTTGCTATACTGAGGGAAATAATTTAAAATGGTTATTGAAAAATGTGACAATCTTTACTTTGGGTGAAAATCATGACCTTGATTGCTTGTCCATAGCCAAAATATCAATTTTGTATGTGTCTGTGCCTGTGTACATACATACTCATGCCCCATAGACACTATCCTGAATCATGCCTTGATTTAATAAGCTAAATTATTATAGACTGTGTAATATTGTGGAAGTCTGGAGAGGTATAAAGCAGATCAGAGATTTGCTAAACCACGAAAAGAAGGAACAGTTGCTGTTGTGACTCACATTGGTCACGTATTGCATTTTAATTTACTAAATAGGAATTTGTTTGATAATTCTTTGCAAAAGTTTTTTAGCATAAGTCTGTTAAAGTTATGTCTCTTGCTGTCTCATGTTCAAGTTTGTCACCAAAATTATCTGGTATAAGTGCAGTGAAAATGCTGCTTGTAAAGTTGGGTCACACAGTTGTAAAACTGGGATGTTTCATTTTGGCAGATGCCAATGGAAATGCTGACCTTCATACACCCATTTTAGAAAGATTTGGATTGTAGAATATTTACTTCAGTGCCTCTTTGATTTAGTATTTTTAGGAACTTGCATGTTTAGACATCTTGAAGATTGTGTTTGTTCATGTACATGCTTTAGACAGTTAGTGCTTACATTGTCTCTGGTTAGTGCTTAAACCCATCATGTCACCTGGAATTCAAGTGTCATCTTCAATCCTCAGAGTCTGAGAAAGAAATATCTTTTATTTAACAATTAGAAAACTTTGAGACGTTATTATTTCTCCCCCCTTTTTTTTTAAACCCAAAAATAAATTAAACTTCTGAATCAGCACAAATCATATCAGGAGACTTTTCATATCTGGATGCAATGAAGAATTTTCCTGTCAGTGTCACACCACAGTTGTATCAAATAGACATGCCAGAATAGCTTCTAGTTAGAAGTGTGTAGTTGGCAGTAATTTGCACAACACAAACTTCAAGGCAGAGTAAGGACGATTACAAACAAATGATAGGATCTATAAATGGGTTTGTTTTCACATTAGCAAATATAAAAAAATTATGTTTATTATTATTCTGATTTAGATCTTAACCAGGACTGCAAAGGACCTTTGCTGTGGAAAAATATCAGACCACACTAATTTTGTGGTTAAAAGCTAAGTGAGAGTGTAAACAGTCTACAAAAATGTACTTTTAATCTGAATTATTGTAATGTTGTTATGTCTATATAAAAGATTGCCTTGCTTTTTTAAAAGAGTCATTCTGTATCAATGCATTCATTATAAATAGTATATTTGTAAATAAGCTGCCACTGAGTCTTTTCAAAGTTTTCTAGTCTAATATTAACCTGGATGTAAATCTACTTTTGCAGCGCCTCAAATTATTAAGAACTGCTTTCTTATTTTATACTTATCACTCTTCAGAAGATCTCAAAGTACAGATTTTCATGTGGAGCAGTTACAGAAAACTTCAAAAGTTGGATGATAGACACTTCTTTACTCAGTCGTGTAGACTGGAGACCTCCTATAAAGCAAATATTGGTAAAAAAATTTATATTCATTTTGGTATGGTTTAGTAGGGCATGTAGTAAAAAAATCCCACAGCTTTCTCTCTGGTGGGGAAAATCAGTCTTGGATTTTAGTGCAAAATGCATTTCAGCAGCAACAAAATTAAAGTTTTATAGAACTGTGATGCCTATAAGACAGACACCAGCATTTAATCTTCAGGTTTGATAAAAGACTGTATTGCCAAGCTGCCATGGCACTGATTAAACTGATACCTTCCAGCTCTGTGAAACTCATTGCACAGGCTGCTTCAAGAAAGTCATGCTTACGTTGTGCCCTACGAACAAACAAGCAAAAAGCAAGTGTCTTTGGAAGTCAGAATAGAAAGACCTTAGGAGTTTGAACATGAGGAAGGATGAAGAGGACTGTAGCTGGTTGCTTTAAAAAGCTGGAACCAGCTCTCATAGTGTGCAGCAGTCACTTGTGCAATAATGAGTGCTTCTGCCATTTAATCAGATCTTTGCTGATTAACATCAGTAGAGGGTCTGATCAAAATACCTAAATTTTGGTCTTTGAGGTGAGTCAATCCCTGTAACCATAAGTCTGATCTGACAATCTGAGAACAAGCCAGTGTCCTCACCATGGCAGTCCTGTGCTGTGGTGTTGGGCGACCTGCCATCCACCCCTGCCTGACAGGACTGTGCAGATGTGCAGAACAGGGATGTGCAGTTCCTCTCTGTACTGCTCCAGACCTCACCAACCACAGTTTGAAGGGCTTGCAAAAAGGAAACAGCATCTGCATCACTAAAGGCATTTAGTAGCCTTGATAGATGAAGCAAATTCACAGAAGAAACTTTATTTTTCCTTTTTCTTTTTTTTTTTTTCCTCTAAGTTTTATATTTCTTTGTATTTCTGGCCTCTGCGACATCCTGTGTCTAATAATTCTACAATATAATTATGTGCTGGGTGAAAAAGTACTTCCTTTTGTTTGTTTCAAACTGCGCCACCTTATTTCATTTGGTAACTCCTAGTTCTTGTAGGACTAGAAATTTATAAACAGTTTTTTTTCCTGCTCATCTGCTTTTTACCACTCTTGAAGGTTTAGGGTTTATTTTCATAATTTTTTTCTCGAAGTCATAGTTCTAGTTTTTTAAATTCTCTTCAAACTAAACCTCTTCCATTCTCTGATAATTCTTGATGCCTTTCTCTGTGGTTTTCTAGTCCCAGCTCTGAGTCTTTTTCCTAGTTTGTGGCCTTTAGCAACCTCTTTTGTTCTTTGTGTACTTCTGCTTTGTGAAATAAAAGTACAGTTCTGTTATGAAAATTAAAGTTGAGTGGGTGATAAAGTTTAGTACAAGATCTGGTAAGGAATGCTCCCACTAGGCAAGGATCATATTGGGACTTATACTTCAGATGCAGGCCACCCTCTGCCATAATTAATTGTTTCCTCTGATTAGCTATAATTGTCTTCCGTCATCTCTTGCAACTAGTTGTAAAAAAACCAGAACTAATACGGAATTTTTCATAGTGTGCTGATTTAAATAATGCCAGGATTTAAAATACTCTCTTCGTGCTAGTAAGAGTTCATTGTTTTGGAAGATGTGACTTTTGAATATTTCACTGGACCTTTTTAAGCTGTCAAAGCCAAACATTTTCTGAAAATACTGGGAAATTTCTGATATTATTGTTCTATAGTATTCTGGGTTTTTTGGAAGAGAAATTGGAGACTGCACTCGTTGGGTTTTATTTTCTTTCTTTAAGTCTTTGTGAAAAGCTACATCAAAATTCTCATAGTTAAAAAAGAAGAAAAGGAACCTTCCTTGACCCTTCCATGACAGGGAGCATCCTGCCAGAAATTGGTGTCAGCCAGAGCTTGGCAGCCATCTGGACTGGGGGGAGCTTGCTGACTGTTCACTTTTTGTTCAGATGGTTGAAGTGAGCATCCCCAGATTAGCCTGGCCTCAAGAACCATGCTGTTTGGCTCTAATTGAGTGAAAAGTGAAGAATGTGTCTTGTTTCTGCCACCCTGTGTCCTTAAGGCTGTACAGAAGGCCTCAGAAATATGCAGATGGTGTCTTGTGTGTCTGTGGAGAGACAAACAGATTATATGTTTGTGTGATTAATCCAGCCCAAGTGCTTCAGGATACCCAGTGTCCCAGCACTGCTCTCCAGTGACAGGTGCTGCTCTCCACTGGTGGGAGTTGAGAATTTAGGATGCCCACTGTATGTTGTTTAGTGTACAAATACTGCATAAAATCTGAACACTGGGCAGCTCTGTAGAGCATACCTGGTGCTGTGAACTCCTTCTGATGACCATGGTAGAAAAAAAGGTGTTAGAGGGCTGGAGATGGTTAACTTTGATTCAACTGGAACAGGCTGAGTGCCTTGAAAGCTAATTTGTTTCATTTTTGCAATCCATCTCAGTCAAACAAAATACATCATCTCTTCCTTCAACCCTTGCCTCACTTCGGATTGTAAGAGTGGGAGATAATTTGATTACCAAGATCAAAATGATGATGTTTTAGAGGAGGAGCCATCTGGAGTTTCTGAGTGAGCAGCTGGCAGCCTGGGCTGCACAGTTAATGATCTGACTCTGTGCCTTGCAACTGTTTTTTTTCTGCTGCAAAACCTTTTAAGAGTCTTCAGAGATCAATCTACCCCATTGCCTCCAAATAAGATGCTATCTGCAAAATTGCAGACAAGTGTCCCCTTTTAAAAGCTCTTTCCACAACACCCTCTTTTTCCTTTCTATTAGTAAAGTATTTCTTTGTTAAGACTCATAATGAATCCTTAATTTGCTGTAGTTTGGTACTTGGCTTTGCCTGACCTAGTAGTAGCTGGTTTGGATTTTGTCCTGCATTATTACAGCTGTACTGCCTGAAGTGATTTCCAAACTTCATGTGGTCAGTTTTAATGGAAATACATTTTTTTCCTTGAAAATCTTAAGATGATGTTTGAAAACAGCCATGGTAAAGACAGTGCAGTAAAACTCCTTTCCATACGACCCAAGGTTTTGGATGCCTTTCATCTTTTTTGGTCCTTGCCAATTAAGTTAACTGAGTAGGAAGTTATAACTAACTTAGAATTTTCTATCCTTGCCAGAGCAGCAGTGGGCAAGAAATTTAACTAGGTACGGAGCTTCTGGTCAGTGAGGCAACTCTGATTTCAGGCTTTTTAATCATCTCCAAGTCAAGCACTTCTTTTTAGGCCTGCCAGGCATTTCCAGCCTCCCAAAAAGCCTCATCAGACAGTGCCATGTGGTTCTGATGTGGGGGACCAGGAGAGAGTCCCAGCAGCTCCAGGGAGTCAGAGGTTTGCCTGGAAAGACTGAAAATTCCCTAAAAGCAAATGGAGCCAAGTAGAGAGTGGGTGGTAGCCTGCCAGCCTCTCCTGATTGATGTTTTTGGTAGCCCAGGCTGCAGCTCCAGGCACAGCCAAGATTCTTGGGTCTGTGGTTCCACCAGATGGATGGTCCTGAGGCCAGGCCACGCCACTGCTTTTTCTGAAGAAGCTTCTGAAATTTGGGGCGGGTTGATGTCATTTTAAAACAGAACTGTATCTGGAAGTAGCAGAATCCCTCATGAGAAGGAGGGGTTTCTCTAGCATTGCTTCTTTTTCCCCGTGAGCTCTTCAACTCCTATCAACTCTGATCTCAGCCTCTCCACTTGTGCTCTTACCTGCCAACTCTCTTACTTCAGATTTCACTCTTTTGCCAGCAGCCAGGTATCTCACCCCCATGCCTCCCACGCTGCTGAGCTGAAGCAAGTAGAGGAAGCAGGGAGAGCAAAAAGATAGTGTAGGAGCAGTGACTTCTGCCCCATGGACCTGTTGGTGCAGCCAATTCTTCTGAACTTGCTTTGTATTGGTTATGAGCCCCATTCCTCCAGTTCTATTGCAGAATGGAAACATCAAGAGAAAAACAGGATTTGGGAACAGATGGCTGGGAGAGGAAAATAAAAAAGATGGATCAGCTGCACATGGCACAGCTGTGCATTGCTGTACAGCTTCTCTGTTGGCTCCTTGGACACAGCCAGGTTTTTACATTGTGTCTCAGAGTCCCTGTAAAGGGATGGATGTCTGAGTACCTGCCAGAAAAAAGATTTGGCTTGGGGTACATGTCAAGACTCAGAAAGAATGAATTTTGATTAAATGGCAATTCTGTGGCCAAGCTGTGCTCCAAACCATTTAGGAATAAGGATGGATGATTTAATTTTTGAAGTGACACAAAATGCTTAACAGTCCAATAAAGAGTTGTGAAATATGTGTAATGCTTAATAATATTCATCACTTCTGCTTTAGGAAAACCCACATGCTCCCACAGTTAAATTGTTCATGAAGTATTAATAAGAAAATTGCATTCTCATTTCACACAGAAAATTTAAAAATTTGCATTTTTAAAAGATATTTGTTAAATTTGCCACAATTGCTTTTTACCATTTTTGTCTTTTGCTCTGCTTAAGGAAAACTGAAATTGGATTGTAGTGAGGAATCAATGGTGCTCTTCAGTGACTTCAGCTTCAGAGGACTTTGCTGGCCTGGCAGGGTGTCCCAGTGCTTAGGGAAGCATGTGAGCCTGGTGGCTGGGTGGGTAGCTCAGAAGGGCTCCTCAGCAAAATGGTTTTGAGTGCTGTGAGTTAAAGCCAGTTGCAGTAGCAGTGAGCTGCCTTTCTGAAGATTTGGGGTGTATTTTTAGCCTAGCTAGAATGAAAGGGCTGAGTTTTCAGTTGTGCTGTTTTCCTGTGCATGTCTGAGGGCACTGGTGCTGTGCCTCTGGGAGTGCTTGGATGCTGTATGGCAATTTCCACTTTGTGATTGTTGCCCAGCAAATGGCTTGGCCTCAACAAGTGGAAAGAAAGAGTTCAGGATGGGTTCAGTTCTCCCTGTCTGGGGAGCTCCAGTGTTTCTCATGCATTGCTTTGCCTCTTGCTCCTCCTCCTGCCCTTGCATTTCACTGGGTCTGACAAGCTGAACAGCAGAACATACAAGAAATAGCAGAGATTGCTCCTTTCCCTTCCCTCAGCTATGGCTCCTGTCGGTTTTTCTTGGAGTGGCAGAGGGTGTTCAAGACATCAAGCCTTGTGAAAATGTCCTTGTTTATGGGAGCACTGACCTGCTGTATCCTTCATCAGAGTGCAGAGACAAAGTTGTGGCAGAAGAATCTGCCGTTGTTCCATTCAGAGTTGAAAATTACTTCTCAGGGAAAAAAAAAAGTAAGAGTTTGAAGCAGCAGAGATTAATGCTTGCTGACATGTGCTCGGTTTTCTGTTACACTTCAGGGAATGACATGGATTATTTTGCTCTTGAATTTTGTATGGAAGGAATTTCCCTTGGTACCTAGGATGCTTCCAGGGAAAAGGAAAATCTGAGTTGAAAAAGTGCAAGTGGAGATATAGTGCTTCACTCAGCCTGCCTTCTCTAAGTGCTTTGTCCTCATTACACATTACCACCCTTGATTCCCAGATAGGATAAATGTTTCCTGGGGAGAGAGCCAGTTTATATTGCTGAAAAGCAACTGACAGTGCTGAATAAGCAAATACATCAAAAGCTGGTGTTTAAACTTAATTTGAGCCTCTCAGGGAAAAAAACAAGTTGTACCTTGCTATCTGTAATATCCCTTTGTAATATCCCTGTGAGTGTGTCTTGCAATCTGCAATATCCCTGTGAGTGTGTCTTGCAATCTGCAGCATCCCTGTGCAATCTGCATAGGGGTAATTGTCTTGTAGGCAGTGTGGGAATGAGCACAGTAATGATGATGAATGCAGAACCTGCAAAGCACTGTGAGGATGGAGACTCTGGCCCTGAGGAGAAGATGGTTTTGCTCTGTTTTTGGCTTGCCTGGCTACCACCACACAGGCCAGGAAGGTGTTGGACCATGAACCAGCTGGAGTTCAAATGTGGGGCAGCACTTGGCCCTGCTCTGAGGGCTAAACCTGCTGTGACCTCCCCATTCTGGGTGATCTCCCTGCAGAGACAGGTGCCCTCTCCTTCCCTCTCGTGGAGCAGATCATGTGCAAGCCTTCGTGCCATGTCCAAGTGGGTGGATTGTGGCCGGGATGTGGAGAGGAACTTGGTGGAACTCTCTCCTTTGGCATGGCCTGATGGCAAAGGGGCAGCACAGGGAGAAACAGCTGTGGAAAGCTGATGAAGGCAAGCTCTCCCCAGCACCTCAGGTACTTGTAACACCAGCTGAGTCCACAGTGAAGGTTTTTCCTTGGAGGTATGTGTCCTTTGCCATCTTTTGTCCTCTACTCACTGCACCCCTGGTTAACAATTCAGCTGAGGTGGGGAAGGAGTCTCGACTTGAAAGGGCTCTGCTCAGCATGACATCTTTTCTTGAGTGCTTGGCTCAGCCTGTGCTGGGTTTGATTGCCAAGAGACCTGAGTTTGTCCTGCTGCCTTTGCTTACTGTCCCCTTGGGAGCTGGGGTCATTCTGAGGAGAGGCTGGGGCAGGAGTGGGGATGGAAGAACTGTGCCTGGGGGAGGAATTACAGGAGAGGAGCCTGTGGGCTGCAGCCAGCATGGGGACAGTGGGGACACAGCGGCATGGGGTGGGTGCTGATCCATCTGGGAGGGGAGTCAGCCTGTGCAGAGGAGTGTTTATACAGGGCCATGATTTAGGACTGGGGGGCTTGGGCTGCCTCTGTCCTCCTATGTGTCCCCAGCTGAGGCAGCTGATCTAAGCAGGAGAAGCTGGTGCAAAGCACAGTCTCCTTCCAGAGCTGCTGCAATTCCTGGCTGTCTCCTCAGTGTTATTTGCTTTTGCCACTAGATGGTGAAGTAAGGAATAAGGGAAAACACAGGAAGTCTCGCTGTGTTCTCCAGCCTCCCTCCCTCCCTGTGAAACCATGCTGATGTGCTCTGCTTTCTGGGAACCTGGCAATTTCAGGCAATTATTCCCTGGACATTTCATACAGCTCAGCCCTCAAGACTTGCTGCTGCCACCCTGCATTGATGTAGCCATGGCAAGCTGTGTTAGACACAGATGGCAAACCTGCCTGATGCAGGGATGTACAGGCAGCTGTCTCCTGCTGTAGCAATTTCCTTTGCTCTGGTTTTTGAAGAGAGTGTATGATTTGCTTCCCCCTTTCCCAGGAGGACCTGAACCTGCTGTGAGACCCACACCTTGGCAGGTGGGAATTGCAATCTCTGCGTGGCTGCTCTCTGCTGTGCCATCTCTTTTCAGAGCTGTGTGCTTCACTGGAAGCTTTGCTCTGGCTGTGCCAGAGCAGTTTGCTGGGGATGGGTGATGGACTGGAGAGTTACAGCTCACCTGGGGCACTCCTGCCTTCGCAAGAGGGATCCAGTGAATGTTGATGACTGCAGCTCCTGCCCCAGAGGCAGTGAAGTAGATGGTGGAGAATGGAGAGAAAGGGCAGGTGCACACGTTTGGGCACTGGGGAGTGGAACTTGAAGGAATGAGTTACTCCTCAGCTGAGTAACTGAATGTCAGTGTCTCCCAGCTGGGAAATTAAATACTTTAGAGGGACACGA
The DNA here is from genome assembly GCA_030060385.1 of Muscicapa striata striata. Taxonomy (NCBI): domain Eukaryota; kingdom Metazoa; phylum Chordata; class Aves; order Passeriformes; family Muscicapidae; genus Muscicapa; species Muscicapa striata. The sequence continues at coordinate 3,078,631 of JAREIS010000023.1, read as the reverse complement.
TTTCAATTTTTGTCTTAAACATAGGCTGACTCTGCTCATGAAGGGGAACTTGTTGAGCTGCAGAAGCTTTATTCATTTCATTTAGGGAAGGTTATAAGGTGCCCAACCTTTTGTGCTCTCTGAATTCTGGCCTGGGTACCACTCTGCATACCCAGGATGACCTGGTTTTCCTAGAATCATAGAATGGTTTGGGTTGGAAGGCATTTTAAAAGTCATATAGTCCAATCCATCTCCCCTGCAATGAGCAGGGACATCTTCAGCTAGGTCAGGTTGCTCAGTACCCCAACCAACCTGACCATGAACACTTTCAGCAGTGGGGCATCTACCACCTCTCAGGGTGAGCTGTTGCAGTGCAGGCTTGGATAGCCCTTCCCTTTGTGACTGGCTGGAATGCTGACCTGCTTGCCCTGGTTCCAGGAGGTTGGCAGTGCTTCTGGCTTGGCCACTTCTTGCTGGACATTGCTGCTGAGGGGAGTTTTTGCACAGGAGCAGATCAAGGAGTTTTTGCACAGGAGCAAGGCTGTGTGGGGGCAACTTCCAGGCAGGAGTGGGGCCAGAGTCTGGGGAGTATCACCTACCCTAGGTCTGACCAGGGCTGGAAGGATTTGGCTGCGTTTTCACTGTGTTTTGGCTATGTGGTCCTTAGGTAGAGAAAAGCCCATTGTAGTCTGGTACAGGGTTTTATGAGAGGCAATGACTCAGTTCCCTGAACAAGATAGTGAGCAGTATGGAAGGTCCCTGTAGAATATTAGGAATGGTCCAGAGACAGTTTGGTTTATTTTTTACTATGTTTCCACTGTTCTTGGCTAATTTCAGTGGGATCTATCTTGTGAGCTGGCACACTGGGAAGCCTGGGAGGGGAACGGAGCTGCTCCCCAGCACTGAGGGATGGCCCCCTGGTGTTTAGTTCTGGCCATGTTGCAGGATGCAGTGAGGAAGAAGTCCCAAACAGGGAACCGAATAAAAAAACAACATTCATCAAAACACACTCACCTTTGTGTGTACTTGGCACAGAGGTACGTGTGTGTGTGTATTTGTGGGTGCTGCAGAGAGAAAATGCACTGGTACTGCACTCTCCCTTCTCCCACAGGCATTGAAGTGCCTGAGGGGCACAAGCCAATAACATGCAGGCAGCCAGGGAGGTTTCTTATGCATCACTCCTCCTGCAGTGCTGAAAGGAGCTTTTTATGTTCCAGAGGCCACCATGACACCAGGCAGAAGCAAGAGGGAAAATACTGAACAAATAAATCAGAGGCTTGCATGAGCACAATCCCCATGTCAGCCTCACCCTGACTCTGCCACGCTATAATCTATTGCATGGAAATGTTTCTCTTGGCTGTTGGTTTAGGGCTGTGCAATCAAATCTGGTAGTTAAAATCCTGCTGAACAGGGCAGGCAACCCAAACAGCAGAGGAAAGGCAAGCAGAGCTTTCAAGTTGTTTGCAAAAAAAAACCACCTGAGGAGCAGGTGGTCACACAGCATCCATCTTGTGCTGTTTTGAGCCAGCTGTCTGCAGATGGGGGGAGTGAAGAGCTGCCATTGTAGGTAATATTCAGTGTCTCCTTTACTTCCCCTCTGAACATCTGATACCACAGCAGCACCCCTGCTCACAAGGGGATTAGGTGCTAGCACAGACCACTGCTGCAGCTATCCTTTTCCTACTGATTTATTCAAAAAACTTGGAAAAGTACATCCAGCAGCTGAGTTCAGAAAAACTTGGCTGAAAACATGTTGAAAACCTTGCCTGGCTCTGCAGGAGCTATTGCTGTGAGATCTGTGTAAGGAGCAAACCCCAAACTCTCATGTGCAGCAGGGGAGTAGAAGGGCTGTGGGTCTGGGTGTGTGTGGGAGGAAAAGTGCCTGGAGACTCAAAGCAGCTGGAGGGGTGGCCACACTAGACAGTTTTTGAATTTAATTTAGAAATAGAAAGAAAATAAGAATCACAACATTTGAAATATCTGCCTGGAAATGATGGTGTGCTTGATGTATTACTTTGCATAAACCCAGCTAAGCCAGATTTGCCTGCAGAATGTCTGTGCCTCTTCCCTGATAGCTCCTCTGCTTTTCTCCTCCTGGGGTTAACACAGTAAAAGGGAAAACCATTTTCTTGTGTGACTTGGGTGCATCTCTGCTGGCTTGCCCTGGACCTGCAGGAAAACTGACCAAACTGAAGCTGCTGTGAAGGGCTACTCGGTCATTAGTCCACAGAGTGCCACAAGCCATGGGATTTCAGTGCCTTACTCCCAAGGGTAACTGAACAGTTAGTAAGGCAAATCCTCCTGAATGACACCCTGCTTTGATACATTCAGATAAGCCCAGTAGCATGATCAAAATACACAGCTACATCAAGGGCTTCCTGCCATGGATATGCAAATATTGAGATCAGTGCAAATCACAGACCTCATGCAAAGCAAACTGACTGCTGTTTACCTCCGGCTGCACAGCACCCACAGCTACAAGGCTTCCCTCTTTTATGCTTGTGTCAAGTTGCTCTTGAAAGCTTTTCTGCTGAGCAATAATTTCTGCACCCTGTTCCAATGGTTGCCCCTTTCATGTGGTCCCCCAGGAGTCTGTGCTGCTGCGCCTTGACATAGTCTTAGGTTTGGCCAGTTTCTTAGGCCTGAACCAGACTGTCCAAAAAGCAAGTCTTGGTACTGCACTGGTATTTTTTAAATTTTCCCCTTCCAGAATCTCACTGCTCTTCTGGAAATAAACAATTCCTAGGGCTGCTTGCTCAAAACACACATTTTGCAGCCTGATTACCATAGCGATTCTTTCCAGAGATTCTCTCTCCATGTGTGGTTTGCTTCGTGCTGTGAGCAGCTCCGAGACCGCACGAACACTTCTCAGCTCCTTCTTGAGAGGCAACAGGGGAGAGTGGTCCCAGCTCTCTGCAGTGGAGATGATGCTGGAGTGGAGGAGAGGAAGAGATGTATAACCATGGAGGCAGCATGCCTAATTAATGACCTGAAAGCAGCGTAAAGGTCAGTCTGTTTGCGGGGGCCGCGCTCCAGGCACGCGAGCTGAATGCGAGCTTGTGCCTCGGAAAGGGCACGGCTGCCCCCCGGGATGGCACTGCTGGAGGGGCAGCCAGCACAGCAGGCTCGGCAGCTCCAGCCTCCCTCATTAGTGTGCACCCAGGCCATCCCCCGGCTGGCGAGCCCGATGCCTCGTGGAGTTCTGCTGAGAAACCAGGCTGCTTTCTGGGGAAAGGGCAGGCTCCTGCAGCTCCTGGCTGTGGGATGCTGCAGAGAACAGGCTGTTTTCTGGGCTGTCTTGTCAGGCACTTGTCGACTGAGTTTGATTTGCAGAGTCTTATTGCTCATATTAATGTTGTCAGCGGCACGCATGCAAAAATTGAGCGTCTGGATGCAAACACCAGGGAATTGTTATAAAAATGTTCTTTGCTAGCTGTTTTTTGTCCCTGTGGAACTTTTCTCTACAGTCTTCCAGGGGCTAAGAATCCAAGTTTCTTGCCTAATCTCAGGACTCTGGGAGTTAAGGCTTTATGAATATTACAAATTATCATTAATCACGGTATAGACTTGTAAAGACAGCTGTCCTGTAGGACAAGGTGTGCCATGGGTTGTCACGTGTGATCTTCAGGGTGCTTGCCAGCCCTTGCAATTTCTGACCAGCCTTCATCTCAACAACTGGGCAGTCATGAGATAACCTCCAGAGAAAATCAAGGGGAGACTTAGCATTACTGAGTCACTTTGCAGACAGCGCTGAGCACTTCTGGTGTCAATAAAATCACAGAGATGTCACAATGGTGGCAATGAGAGGAAAGTGCCTTTGATGAGGCAGGTTTTCTCCCTCTCTGAGATGAACACAATGCCATCCCAGCTGTTCCTTGCTTGCAGAGAGCTCTCTTTCTAGTGGTGTTTCTGGGACAAACCGTTTTTTTCAGGTGTTTGGTGTCATGTTCCCCTCGAGCTCTTTGTCCCAGCAAACTGAACTGATCAAAGCTGCTTTTGCCATGCAGTGGATCAGGAGCAAAGTTGTTGGCTGTGTTTAGCTTCAGGCAGACTGGGGGTGTCTAGCTACAAAAACAGACAGAAAATCAAGGCAGCTGGTCATGCTTTGTCGTTTAAATTGGCATTTTGTCTGTGTTGGGGAATGGAGAGACCATGGGGAGAAGGCAGGGTGTTTCCAGAAAGGCACCATCCCAGGTCTGAGCAAAGCATCTCAGGCAGTCCCTGGTGGCCTTAGTGAAGTGTTAGAACTGGGATGAACTGATCACAGAGGGGCTCACCATGCAGGCAGGGCACAGCCTGCACCCTTCCCTGTCTGGGTCCTTCCACCCAAGCAGTGACCAAGGAGGCTTCTGCCAAGAGTGATGAAGACTCCTTATCTGAGGAAGACCCTCTGCCAGGCAGAGCAAGGTGCCCTGCAGAGCACAGCAGTCCCCTGCAAACAGCAGAAGGCAGGAGGTGTTTGCAAAGTCCAGCATATTCTTGACCTCTCACCTGGCCTTGCCATAGACTTAGATGACTTAGTCCTCTCATCCTTGAAGTGAAGTCTGTGGTTGTATGTCACATTTACTCTCAGACAGAGATCATTACTGTGGGAATGTCAGTCATCTTGGGTTCAATTTACACATTTTAAGTTACTCTCTGCATTTTGCCCTTTTCCCAGACACAGCAGTGCAGTGGGCCCTGCACTCACTCACTCAGGCAATGGGATTCCTCCTCCTTTTCCCTCTCTCAGCCCTGTGCCAGTCCCAGAGGCTGTGCTCTCTGGCTCCCAGACCCCGTCTCTCCCATTCCCGTTCCTTCTCTTGGGCGTCACTGCTCCTGGGCCTGGCTTATAACACTGTGTGTGGCACAGGGACAAAGATGACAGGCCTTCCTCCCTGAAGGCTTTCCTCTTGCAGAGGAAATCGGATCATTGGCCTGAGCATTCAGCGTGGTGATTGAGAGCAGCCTGAATCTGGAGCACCAAGTGAGCATCACCAGAACCATCTGAAAACGAGGGAAAAGAGGCTGGGAGTGAGAGGATTGGGGCTGGAGGCCATGTGCTCTGCAGGTGAGTGATCTGTACGTGCTGAGAGTTGGCAGCGCCCGGGCTGGGTGGGATACCTGGGGGTCACTGCTGTTCATTTGCTGTTACAGAGCTCCCACGCTGCAGCCATGCAGGTGGGTGATACCAGCCCCAGTGCTGCAGGTGAGGCTTTCCAGGTGTGGGGCACCCCAGGCCAGTGTGCTGAGAGTGTGCTGAGCCTGTGCTGTGACATGGGGCCGCCCGTGCAGCGGGGCTGAGCCGGGCTGGGGTCGGTGCGGCAGTGCGGGGCTGCGCCAGCTCGTCCTCCCCATGGCAGTCGGGGGGATGCTGCACTGGGGGGATGCTGCAGCGGGGGATGCTGCAGCGGGGGCCGCCGCTCGGCACGGTGGCTGCAGTGAGGCACCGCGGCCACCAGGTGCCACTGCCCCCCCGCGCTGCCCGGGCCGCCGGCAGCGCCCGCCCGGGGGAGCCCTCCGTGCGCGGGGACCCTCCGTGCGCGGGGACCGTCCGTCCCTCGGGGCCGGCAGCTCAGCCCTCCCGGCTGACACGCGGGCCCGTGGGGAAAGCGCTGCCCTCGGGGCTCCCAGCAAGCACAGTCGGCAGCCGGAGCGGAGTCTGTCCGTTCCCCGGCGCACACGCGGAGCGGGGCGGCAGCTTTCCCTCCCCGGCTTTGTGCACCCCCGGCCGGCCCGCGGAGGCTGCGCTGCGCTGCACGGTTCTCGCCTCCAGCCGCTCCTCGCACGCCCATCCCCGGGGACAGCGGGGCTCGCTCCGGGCGGGGCGGAGAGCCGGGCTGGGCGAGACCGTGGGATAGGGACAGCGTGACAGTGGGTGCGGGTGTGTGCTTGGAGGGGCCGGGGAGCGAGCGGGTGTGCGAACACGGGCGGTGCGAGCGGGTGTGCGAATACAGGCAGTGCGAGTGGGTGTGCAAATACAGGCAGTGCGGGGCGGTGCGAGCGGGTGTGTGCGAACACGGGCAGTGCGAGCGGGTGTAGCGAACACGGGCGGTGCGAGCGGGTGTGCAAATACAGGCAGTGCGAGCGGGTGTGCGAACACGGGCGGTGCGAGCGGGTGTGCGAACACGGGCGGTGCGAGCGGGTGTGTGCGAACACGGGCAGTGCGAGCGGGTGTGCGAACACGGGCGGTGCGAGCGGGTGTGCAAATACAGGCAGTGCGAGCGGGTGTGCGAACACGGGCGGTGCGAGCGGGTGCGGTGTGCGCGGAGGGCGCTGAGAGCGGAGCCAGGGCCGTGTGCGGGGGACGCCCGGCTCCGTGTCGGTGCAGGGGTGCGCGGTGTGCGAGTCGCACTGTGTGTGCCCGCGTGTGTCCGCCTGTCCATGCGTGTCTCTGTCTGTGTCTGTGTGTGCGTGAGCGCGCACCGGGGGCAGCTCCCCACGTGGGGCTGACGCGGCAGCCCCGGCCCGATCCGGGGCTATAAAGCTGCTCGGCGGCGAGCGAGGCAGAGCAGCCGCGGCCGGCTGCAGCTCCAGCCTCGGCCCCGCCGCGCCCGCCCCGCCCGCTCGGGGTCCCGCGGCAGCGCCCAGCATGCGCCGTGTCCGCCCGCAGCCCCCGGCCCCCGGCGCGCCGCTCCGCCCCGGCCGGCGCTGTAGGACGCGGAGGAGCCGCGCTCGGAGCCGGGCGCGGCGCGGGTGGAGCCGGGGCGAAGGGCGGGGGTGTCCGCGCAGCTGGGGTTGATGTTTAACCTGGAGCGCCCGTTCACGGAGAGGGGACACTTCTTCTCCTCCATGGAGTACCAGCGGCAGCTGGAGGAGGAGGAGGGCTACCCCCCTCCCGGCACCAATGGGACTTTCAACGACAGCGGGGCCGGGCCAGGCTGGGGCACGCCGTACCCTCTGCACACCACCATCACTCTCATCAGCCTGGCCGGCTTGCTCATGCTCTTCACCGTCTTTGGCAACGTCCTGGTCATCATCGCTGTCTTTACCAGCCGGGCGCTCAAAGCCCCCCAAAACCTCTTCCTGGTCTCCTTAGCCTCAGCTGACATCCTGGTGGCCACTCTGGTCATCCCCTTCTCGCTGGCAAATGAGGTGATGGGGTACTGGTACTTTGGTAAAGTCTGGTGTGAGATCTACCTGGCCTTGGATGTGCTGTTCTGCACCTCCTCCATTGTGCACCTCTGTGCCATCAGCCTGGACCGGTACTGGTCCATCACACAAGCCATCGAGTACAACCTCAAGCGTACCCCGCGACGCATCAAGTGCATCATCTTCATCGTCTGGGTCATCTCAGCTGTCATCTCCTTCCCACCACTCATCTCCATTGAGAAGAAGAGCGGGCAGCAGGCTGACCAGGGGGTGGCAGAGTGCAAGATCAACGATGAGAAGTGGTACATCATCTCTTCTAGTATTGGCTCCTTCTTTGCCCCGTGCCTCATCATGATCCTGGTCTACATGCGCATCTACCAGATAGCCAAGAGGAGAACAAGGGTCCCGCCAAACAAGCGGGCAGAGCGCCCCGAGAAGAAGCAGAATGGCTTGGCTGACAAGGAGGACCTGCCAGCCACAGCGCAGCTCAACGGGGAGAAGGCAGCAGGAGGCAGTGGTGAGCAAGAGGGAGAGGTCAATGGCATAGACATGGAGGAGACCTCTTCCTCCGATCACCAGGAGAACAACCAGTGTAAGAAGTCAGAGAGACCATCGAGAGGAAAGACCAAGACTAAGCTGAGCCAAATTAAGCCCGGGGACAGTTTGCCCAGGAAGACAGAGGAGGAGAGGAACACCAAAGGGTCCCGCTGGAAAGGCAGGCAGAACCGGGAGAAGCGCTTCACCTTTGTGCTTGCAGTGGTGATCGGGGTCTTTGTCATCTGCTGGTTCCCCTTCTTCTTCACCTACACGCTGATGGCTGTCTGCCAGAGCTGCTCCGTGCCCGACACCCTCTTCAAGTTCTTCTTCTGGTTCGGTTACTGCAATAGCTCCTTGAACCCTGTCATCTATACCATTTTCAACCATGACTTCAGACGGGCCTTCAAAAGGATCCTCTGCAGGATAGAGAGGAAAAGGAGTGTTTGAAGGACCCTGTGCTACCGGCAGGACTAATCAAGACTTTGTAGGAGTGTAAAGAAGTGAGTCTCTCTCGGGCTGTGCTTGCGTGGGATGGTTTCCTTCAGCTCCTGAGCAGGAAGCCTTTAAAACCTGAGATGAGCCTGTGGGAGCACCAGGCAGCAGCAGAGAGGAGCAGCAGGCAAGTGGAGGTCTGAGCCGTGGCATTCGGCTTGCCAGGGGAGGATGGCCTTTGACTTGCTTGGTTTATTTTGTTAGGGTTGTTTTTTTTTTTTTTCCTCCTTTTGCCAGAATCTCTCAGTGGATATTCTCATGACTGCTCAGTTTGACTCTTTAAAGGCAAACGTCGTGCAGCTCTGCGAGATGAACAACAAAGAGGGAGTATGCCACACCAGAGGTGTTGGCTTTTTTATTTTGTTGTGTCTTTTCCCCCCCTTGTTGTATATGTAATGAATTTTGACCCCCTGGTAAAATACAGTATTGTATTCTTGAATTTGAATGCTTAATTTTTGTAAGGCAAGCAGCTTTGAAACTGTGAATGCTTTAATTATCTTTGATACCATAAAAGTCTTTCTTTTCCTACACCCTGCAAAGCCCTTCACTCAAAACCACTGAACAACTAGAGCCATCCCCCTACCTGACAGTTTGATAATATTACTAAAATTCCCAAATTTTAATTTTTTTTTTTTTTTTTTTGACTACTAAGCTTATGATCACAGACTTCACCAGACTGGCTATTTTTTTGCTATTTTTTTTATGTCATACCTGTTTCTGTTTAATTTCTGTGTTGCCTGTGACACAACACAGCTGAGACGGCAACTGCCCTCTTGTTACTCATGACAGCAGAGCCCGACAGAGTGGTGGCTTTGCTGTGCAGGCAGGGATGTCCCAGGCAGCAGAGACTGTCTCCCTTGCACCGTGAGCCTTGGGACCCTGCCAAGCTCCCCACGAGTTAATCTTGTTTGATATTACAGCACTCTGCAGCACTGAAATGTGTTCGATGCTCACTCGCTTCCTCCACCTCAACTGTAAATAGGGAATGTTTCAAAGCAAACAGCAGGGCTCTGCATATCATGTTATCTCATCTGTGCTGATTTGTGATAGTTTAACTTCTGCAGGATTTCCTGCAGAGAGGAAGGGGTTTGTGCACAGTGGCCATTCGTCTTTCTCAATTAAGAAAGAGTTCAGTTTTTAACCTGCCAGTCTCATCTTTCCTAGGAAATAGGGAAGTATCCCTCTTTCAGTCTTATACAAGGCAAAACTCTGAAGTGGGAAACTTAACTTCCAGTTTCTCCATTATTTTATAATGTAATTAAACTTTTCTTTTTTTTTTTTTTTTTTTTTTAAATTAAAGTGTAAATATTGTGGGATTGGAGCAGGAGAGAGAGTTAATACTGCTTTTACACTCTTTCCTGAAATGGCTTTCAACTCTTTGTGCTAAAAAAAAACAAAACCCAAAACAAAAATGGACAGAACAAATCTAACATTCTTGTGCCATGCCTAAATTTCTGGAGAACATTTATAGGAAAAACTTTTGATTTATCACAATAAATAAATGAATCTGCAATGTTAGGAAAACAGCTTTATCAAATACTGACAAGTTACAGAAAGGGTTTGGAGAAAGCAAAGTTTGTATACGTTGAATATGTAAGTGAATTTGCCTTCTCTGGAGTTGTATGGTACACAGAAAGAGACTTTAAAAATATGCTTTTACTTTTGGGAAGTGTTTTGTTGATTTTGCTCTCTCTTTTGACTTTCTAATTAACTCCAAGAATCCTCGGATGAATCTTGGGACTTGGAGAGCAGTGTTTACATTCACTTGCATTTTCAGAACTGAATCCTCAAGAGGTGAGGAAAGCAAATAAACTGTGCTTTAATGTAAAAAAAAAACCAACAAAAACAAAACCAAACCACAAGCAGAAGTTGCTATAATGGATGATTATTTTTATTAAATAAAAGAGTGTTTACAGATCAAGTGTGAAAATCCTCTGAATAATATTAGCTGTTTTACTTTATTTTATTGTATTTTATTTTCTGAACTGTTCACCTATCCACCGGTAGCTTTGTCTTGCCATTTTTTGAAGAACACACTGGGAAAGGCACTTGTGTTGTCTGAAAGGGATTGTTAGCCCAGGTAGGAACAATGGCTCTGTTCATTGTGCAGTGGCATAATAACAAATGAGTCCCTTATATTTCTTGGGTATTTCCACCTCCCCACCCCCCTCTTTGTGCCACAGTAAGTGATTAATGTGTTTGTTAAAGAGAAGAGTGTAGGGTGTGAGGGTGTGATTTGCACCCTGGCAGTGCAGCCTGGCTCTACTGCTGGGGATGCCTGCCTGGCATGGCGTTTGCAGCTATGGTGAGGGGTTTTAATAATCAGTTTGCAAGTGGGATTAGAAACAATTAGGCTGGAAAGCAACACTTTGTGATACATGCAGGAGTGTCCAACTGAGTCTGCCTTTGTGTCCAGCCCCCAGGAGACAGAGCTTGCTTACCCTTCCACCAGAGCTGCCAAGACCCTCCCTGAAGGAGGTGATGGGGGAACATTCTCCCTCTGAATATGGGACTGCTTCTGTTGAGAAAATAAATGACCAGAGCCCTGTGTGGGAGCTGCTGGTCCAGTGGCCCCACTCTGCCAGTGCCCTGGGTGGCAGGGGGCTGGGTGTGTAGGCAGCATCACTGCTGGGTGTAGGACACCTGATGGTGGCCCAGAGATGAGCACCGTGGTGGCTTTTGCAGGCCAGGGGAACTTGGTTTGGGTAGAGTGTCCTGCTTCCACCCTGATGGCCTTGGAGGGTTTTACAAAGCAGATCCCATGGGAGACTGGGTCAGTTCCTGGGACACGAGGTGATCCAGAGCCATTGGCTGCACTTGCTCCACCCCTCTGCTCTCAGTTGTCCTTCCTGCCAAATCTCTAGTGTGAACAGTACAGAGTATTTTGGTGGGTTTGGGGCTAGGACACTGAGGCTCTTCCCCTTCCCTCTCCTGACTCCTTCCCCATCATTGCTTCCAGGTCATTCCCTTGCAAATGATGCATTAAGGGATGTAATGAACTTTGATTGTTTTTTATAACCTTTTATTTGGGGGCTGAAAGGTTAATGGTGTGAGGGGAGGGAGAGGGACCTGTCTCCCCAGCTGAGTGGGAGCCAGCCAGGCTGGCACAGCAGGCTGCAGGCAGAGATGGCACTGCCAGCTGTGCCCTGGAGATGTTTCTCCACCACTTTCCTCTGTGGGGTGACCCTGCCCCTCACTCCTTGTGGGGACCCCCACAGAGGGCACAGCTGTGCCAGACAAGGGATGTGCAGGAGGGGCTCAGGTGAGTTGGTCTGGTGGAGCAAATGTCCTAAAATGCTTCTGGGGAGAGCTGCAGGAACAGCAGGGGTGCCCTTGCAGAGAGCTGTGGCTGCCTGCCCAGGGCTCGTCCCTGATCCCCTCAGTACTGATGTACTCATTTGTTTCCATGGGGCTTTGGTCCCTGTTCTCAGGGGGCCAAGGAGCTGGTCACATCCAGGAGCCTCTTTCCAGTGAGGGAGGGACTTGACCTGGGTCACTCTGCTCACACAAAATGAGTTTCCCAGACCCAGAGGAGCCTTGGTGGATTTCAGACCATGTCCATCAGCCTTCCTGTGCTGTTAAGTACCCCCAGTCCCACCCTGCATCCCCTTGCCCAGGGGAAGGCTCCCTCTGGGTTGGGTGGCAGCCCTGCTGCCTGTGCAGCTTTCACCAGTTGAAGCTCTTTGTCTTATTTCTTAACGTTCTCTGTTCTTTGGAAAAGTTCAAAGTCTGTTGAGATTGCTCCTTTATTACAGCCAGTGTCCTGGCAGACAGCTCCACTTGCAGCTCTCATCGTCTCTGGTATGAATTGCTGTTTGCAGCTGGTTTATAGGAACATCTCTGTGACTTGTGAAATGTTTGTAGTAGCTGTGATTTCTGTGCCTTAAGTTGTAGAAATGGAGTGAAGAGAGAACAGAATTGCATCAGCCCAACCCTTGCAGTAGCCACTGGTACTCACTCAGCTCACAAATGCTCAGGACCAGATCCCAACCCCTCTGGGAAAAGAAAGTATCATAGTCTGAGCCCTGGGAAGTCCCGGTGAAATTCCATCTGGAGGTCAGGAATGCACAGTGCAGGGGGGCTACAGCACAATCCCAAATATCCTCAAGGCTGAGCAGAGGGGCTGGTGAACAGGGCTGTGGAGGGCACAAAAATCCATGCCTTTTTTGTGTCAGACCATGGCTCGTCCCAGGAGGGAGGTGTCATGCAAGCAGAGCAGGAGGAGGCTTGCTGTTGTGGAGCAGGGGTTGAATGTAGAGAGGTGTTGAATGGAGATACTGATGTTTGAGCTGATCACAAATATTGAGGACATCATCTCACATCCAGGAGTATGGGGGTGTGAGGTGGGTCTCAGCACCCAAATCCAGCAGAGACACATGAGGATAGACCATAAAATGGAGCAGGAAGACAACTCCCTCACTTGAGCACAGGTGTCATCAACAAAGGTTTAAACTCGTTGGCTTAAACTAGCTTAAAACAGCTTAAGCTGGCTCTAGTTTAGTCTGTTAGTGTGATCATCAATTCCACGTTGGCCAAGTTCAGAGAGAGCATCTGTGCTGCCTTGGATCCAAGGTCCTGCTTTGCTTCTCTGGTTCTGAGAGTGGCCTGCAGCAGATTTTGGGAATAGTGAAGAACAAGAGCCCTTCCCAGGAGGCTTGGGGGTCATTAGGTGCTCTGGGATTTCCTGGGGTCAGCAGTGCCTTTTGCACTAGTGCAGAAATTCCACTGACATGTGTTTCCTGTCAGCAGTGCTCTGCAGCAGGAGGTCTGGATGGCTTTCAAGAGCATGTTTGAGTCCAAAGCCAGCAGTTGGGTCTGTGTGAGAGCAATGGGGTGAATGGGTTTTATCAGGAGGTGAGATGAGCTGAGCATCTCTGCTTTCCTGTGTGCAGAGCCTCAGCCTTCGGCCCCAGTTGGTTTGGGCACAGCCCAGGATATTCCATTTGCAGCAGCAGCCTTGAGGTCCTCCAGAACTCTGTGACCTGCTGCAGGGTTCACTCCCAGACATGAGAAACATTTAAGTCAGCTGCTACATGGAGGAATAGATTGCTCTGTTGCTGTTTGAAACAGTTGTGTTTTGCTGGGCCATGACTTTATGGCCTTTTTTCTTGTTTGTTTTTCAATTGCTCTCCACAGAAAAGAAGAAAGGAAACAGCTTCTCACCACTGGACAGCTCTGATAAAATAATTTCTGGTGAAGGCTGCCTTTTCTTCATCTGTGCATGTGACATTGCTGCAAAGTATTCATCTTAATTTTGACACCTTAAGGTGTTACTGAAAGATTTCCTGAGTAAAAAATGAAATAAATGTATAGATAAATATTTAGAACACTGCACCCAAACTTCTTTTCTGAACTGACTGAACTTTTTTGAAGGATGAAAAGCTGAATTCTGGTATTTTGCTACCAGGATAACTTTTGGCACTAGAAAAATTTGGACAAACTATTCCTCTTGCAGACCAAATCGTGCAGGGTTGGACCCTGAGTGTGGCAGACCTGGCAGCTTGGCTGCTGGAATGCTGATTTATGCCCTGCTGGAGCTTCCCTTTCCCAGTTTATCCCTGCAGTCACAATTCCTGGGTAATCTAGTGGTAAGTCCTCTCTGTGTAAGGCTGAGTTTGTTCTTGGTTCCATGATGCAGATATGTGACCTGAAATGGCTCCTTGAGCAGGGTTTGCTAGAATTAAGTTCCTGTTAATTTAGGCAGCTTTTCCTCAGCACAGACACTTCTCCATGCTCGTTGTCTCTGCTGTGCTGTTACCCAGACAGGACACACTTTCACAGGGGACACCAAATGCAGCACTGAGCTGCAAATGAAATTGGCATGCAAAATGCAAATTTGCTGCAAATGAGCTCTTCTTTTCCCCAGGTAGTACCCAAAACAGAGAAGTGGCACAGTCAACCACATGGCCAAAATAAAAGGGAGGGGAGTCTCCCTGTTTTTCTCTTGGTTATGGGTTTGACCTGCAACCTCAGCACAACCCAATGAATTATACTTCAGAGATGTTAGTTAAAAGTAATCCTGCATTTATTATTTTAAAATGAATATGTTGTGGCTTTAAACCAGTCTCAAAATTTAGTGGGGACAGAAGAGAAAAATGTCCAGTTTAAATGAAATCACCTGACTTGCTTAATTGGAAAGATTTAGCATCTAGGGCCTTTGGCATTGCTGCCTCAGGATAATGAAGATACATCTGATACATTTTGAGAAGCAGTATAATTGCTTTCATCAACACCAGTCAGTGTTTGGGTGAGATAGCTTTTAAACAGTGCAGCAGGGAGGAAAAGAAAAGCTAAATGCTGCTCTGCTGAGTTGGGCATGCACTGAGGAGAGCAAGGTAAGCAGTGCTGGATGCAGGACAATCTTCCATCACTGTTGGCTCTGTGGGGGGTAATTAGAGAATGTGTTCTGAGGTGTGACTGGTATGGATGGAATTTGGTCCAAACAGGGTTTTCTGCAATGAAATAAGATGGTTGTAGCAACAGATGCAATGGTGGCAACTGCCTTTAAAGCCCTGTGTTAATTGGCTTAAACCTTGGCATTGGAAATGATCTGCTCCTATTGTAGCTGCTGCTCATTGTTCCCAGAAATGCCTGTTCCTGACCATGCTGCTGGGGATGTGAGATGTGCAACCATGTCAGGAGGATGGTCAAGGACTAGGAAATGATTCACATCAGTGATGTCCACCCAGGAGGGGCCTGGGTTTTCTTTGCCCAAAGTCCAATAGCTGTTTGCATCCCCTTGGCTTCATGGATCCCCACTGCTGAGGATGGAGCAGTGGCTGGGGTGGGAGGAGGGCACACACTTGGGGGTATACAAATTAAGTCCATGGAAAATGAGACACAGTGAAGTTGGGTGTGGAAATGGTTGGTGTAAACCAGATTTTGCTACTGTACACAAAAGGATTCAGCCTGAGATGTGATGGGAGGCAAACAACCAACCACAGCAATTACAGCAACAGAGAACATAAAGATAGGAACCTCCCCTCTTATTAACTGACATCTCACTTGGGATTGCATAGACTGACATCTTCAAGTTATCAGATGTTTGGGGGGAGAGGTGAATTTTTAGCTGCTGTTTATTCAGACCAAGATTTAATTAATAATAAATAGATTAAATATTTGATGAAATGGACTGAAATTAAATATTTACATCCCTCTTCCCCCCAGATAGCAGACCCTGTGGATGTTTATGTGGGCAGTAAAGCTAGAACATCTTCTGAATGTCAGAGTGTGTTCAAAGATCAGAGTTACATGGGAGTATCATCTGTGAGTATGAATTAAATTTCTCTTGGATCCTTGTCTTTGGCAGCCTATGTGGGAAAGTGGTCTTCCTTCCTCTGGGATTATTGAGCCACGACCTGCTGGGACTTCAGGTACCACTTCAGTGCAGGCTGTCACCCTGCTCTCCTGCCACATTCATCTTCAGTGGGGAAAGAGGCCTCATGGGGAAGGGTTTTCTCTCATGCTTCTCATTTATCAGGGCAGTGGACACAAACTGAGAAGAAAACAGCATTGCTTCATACAGATTAATTATGTTCCTCAAGAAGAAAATGTGGAAAAACAGCATCTTGCCTGAAGGAGGGCAGCTAATTCCTCACCAGTGGTGCAGGCTGGTGCTGTGCATTCCCCACCAGAGCAGGAGTGGGACCACTGTGCCCAAGTCAGAAATCAGCTGCTTGGCCTTGGTGGTGAATGCTGAACTAGAAATAGTCTAGCTCTCAAAATCCATCTGCCAGTGTGTGGAGACTGTAAAAACGACCCTTGGTCCAACCAATGATGGCTTGGAGCTACAGCCCCTGCCTCCTGTCCTGTACCCAGGGCTCAGGTGATGATGGACACTGGGAGAGGTGGGGCTGGGGATGCATTTCCTCCAGTGCCCAATTTCTAGTGCTGGTGTTTGGCTCCTGTGCTGCCAAACATACTGTGATACTGCCAGTATCACAGCCAGAATTTGCTTTGTTTTGGCTACATTGAGCTTGTTTTAAAAGTATGTGCATGATCCTAGCAGGAGTTTTCTAAACAAAAGTATTGTTATAACCCAGCAAAAGGACTTTAGATAAGGCCTCCCATCAAGAGTGAGGGTCAATAAAATGCTCTTGCTCTCCAACAGACCTCTTTGGTAGCAGAGCAATGGCTTGTCTCTCTCACCTCTGCCAGCATCACTGCATGGGGATGAAGCCAGTGCAACCCATTCAGAGTGGTTAAGTGACTTGCTAGAGGTTGAGTGAAAAAAGCTGTGGTAGATTAATAAAATATGGTTTTAAATAATTCAGCATGGGCCAGCTGATGGAGCTTAACAGGACCAGAAATCTGATCTTATTCAGCTTGGTGTGCAGCAGTGCCTGGCCAGGTTTTTGGCAGGAGGGAAGGGATGCTGAAACCTCTGGGAGGGGGTGTCATGCTGTGTGGGCATGTTTGCCCACCCCATTTCTAATCTCACTGTGGTTCTCAGAGATTGGTTGGGAATGGTGGATTTGTGTTTGGTGTGGTGGCAATTGTTCTCTGTGTCCCTTGGTGTCTTTAGGGTCCCTTTGGGTTTCTCCCAGGAAAGAGCATCCCTGGTCTGGGTGGGTTTGTAGAGTCCATGCTGTCCATGATGCCTGGGAAAGGCAGCTCTACAATGTGCTGGGGGTGGGAAAGGGAGCCTGGATTCCAAGGTCACAGAGGCCCATGATGATGGTCCCTGCTTGAGGTATGTGCATCCCCAATGCTCACAGCATCACCTGAGGGGAGCCTTGGGGAAGGAGGCAGGCTGAGGGGCTTCCAGCCTTTCTCTGCCCTCCTGCTCCTGTGGCTGCAGGCTGACTGGCAGTTTCCAGACACCAGCACTCCAGGCTTGCCTTGCCTCTGGATGCTGCAGCAATACCTCATTAAGTCCAGGTCTTTTTCTAGGAATCTGCTGAAGAAAACCCAAACAAACCTGTCTTTGTTTTTATGGTTTATCTCTGTGCTGCTGAACTGCCTTGAGCTTCATTGCCAGCAGGCAGCAGAGCCCCCATACCCATCAGGGATGTCTTTTCACTTATCCTGCCAGGTTTTCTCAGAGCTGTAAACATAGCCAAGCAGAGAAAACCATTTCCAGAGCAGATTTCTGAGGGCCCCCACAGGACCACAGCCAGGCAGGCAGGTCAGCACCTGGGAAAGCCAAGCCTTGCTGGCAGTTCTCCTCTCATTTTTATGAATTGCACCAGGCTTTTGTTTGCATTTTTAACTGTGAGGGACTGGTGAGGGCTGACTCCTCACAGCTGGGCACAGGTCCTGGGAGGCTGCCCTCTTGAGGAATGGATATCAGTGGCACCAGGCCAATGCTGAATGGACTTGCTAGCACTCATATATGGCCCTCAAATTGGGGCTTCCTCTGCTGGGGAAGAGAATTAGGTGATAGCTGAGCTGGTTGTGTTTTTGCCTGGTGACACAGAGAAGGGCAGCACATGCAATAGGAGCCCAAAGAGAGACAGATTAATGTGCTTTTGGAATTGGAGTGTTTAATGCAAACAGCTTTAGAGATATGACTAAAGTAGGAAAAGAAACTTGGAAAAGACCCCATTTGGGACAAAAGCAAAGAAGGCTATTTTTTGCAAATACCAGTATAGCTTCTTCTAAAAATAATATCTTGGATGTCTGTTTGAAAATGAGAACCAAATGTGATTCTGAACGGTCTAATGCAGCCTGTCACTTCAGAGGAGGAGGGATGGAGACTCTCATTGGAGGCAGGATGTGCTGCAGGCTCTCAGAGCCATGGCAGAAATCAGCCTGTGTGGAATCCACAGCACAGCTTTGGAAGGAAATGGGGATGTGAACAAGCAGCATTTACCCACACACTGCTGAATTCAGGTTCACACTTGTGCTGGCAGCCATCTTCAGTCATGGCTCTGGGAGGATTTTGGAGAGTATGTGAGAGTTTTGAGCATCAGGAGAATGGCATGTGGATGGCCATGCTTCCCACCAGCAATGGGATTCATGTAAGAAAAGGAGGAGCCCACTAATTTCTGGTGGTTTTAATTTTCTAAGTAGAAGCAGGAGCAATATCAAAGGGTGGGGTAGAAGTAGGAATGGTCCTTGCAAGAGAGGCCACATCAGAGCTCTCTTCCTGTTCAACTATTTAAAGCCCTCTTTGGCTGTCCTTGCCTCTCTGGTGCACTGTTCCTGAGAATCTTGTAGAAGCAGCAAGGTAGGTTTATCTTATTTTTCCACATCTTTTCCTCAGCATCTCAAGCGTTTTTTTTTCATCAGCCAACAGCTGAGAACACTGTGTTCAAAGTGAGTTCAGGTTGCAAATATCAGTGCTGGTGCCAAAACCTTGCAAATGATTGAAAACCTTCAGGGTACCCTTCAATACTAACTCAGACAGCATACAAGCAGGTTTGGAGTGTTTTCATAGACTTCTCACTAATCGAATATTAAGCGCTGCTCCAACTTTGCCCTTTCCAAGCAGTGATCCAGCTGTCCTCTGTCCCTTCTGTGAAAAGCTTACAAGAAGCTTTTTCTTCCTTTGGAGCTGATGAATGTGAGTGTGTTTTATTTGAATTGTACTGCTCAGAGCATTCCACCTCAGGCAGGGGTAGAGACACATGCACCCCACAGAGTGTACAGTTCTGCCTGATGGCTTCACCTGACCTTTGCAGTGTATGCTGGGGAAAGGCCTGCCTGTCTCCTTTATGGTCAGTGTCTGAAAAGAACACTGTGATAAAGCACTGAGACCACCAGCCTGTGGAGTGTTTGTATTGGGTAGCACTGGACCTTTCCTAAGTATGAATCAGAGTGTGTCTCTGGAGAGAAAATTTTCCCTTGGATCTCCTTAAAGGAATTTAATTCATCTGCCTCTGTCTGCATGAAAATGTAGATGATGTCATGATAGGACTGAGAGGTCAAGATCACAGCAGGAGTCAGCAGTAGGTGATCTAATGGAAAAGGTCAGTAGGTGTCAGCTGTACTTCCCCAGGGGTTTATAGTGGCCTCAGCTGCTCTCACTTTTGCTAGCCCATTAGACAAATCCTTTGGCATGATGCCTAAGGCCAAGAGAGCTGCCAGGTGGCACAGGGAGGGCCAGACAGTTGTATAGCAAGTTGTATACCCTTGGGCTGAGAGTAGTGAGCAAGCTCCCCACCTTGCAAACTCACCCTCTTTGCCCTTGCCTGGTAACCTTGTCTCCAAGATGACTTGCCCAAAAACACACTAACCTTCTTGGGATTTAAGTAGACCCTGCAAGCTGGAACATCCCATATCCTGAAAGCTGGATGGCTTCCAGTCCTCACTACTTCAGCCCAAACTGTGCCTGAACTATCACAGGGACAAAGCTGCAATATTTCTTTGAGCTGTTTTGAAACTGACTGAATGAGTGATGGCGGTGTTGGGAGTTTTTGAGTACCTAACTAGGATGCTCCCCTCAAAACCAAAACAATACCAGAAGGTGGTTTTTTTTTGTGACATGTTTTGGTTCTGTCACTGTGTGTTGCTTTTGTGATCACTTTGTTTTGCCCAACTGAGTTGCTCTGGGCACGATGGGGAGGAAAATCCATCTTTCAGTAAATACTCCTCAAGCCACCTGCTGTCACAGCAGATTGCTGCATGTCTTTGTTCCCACAGAACAAAACCATGGTAAATCTGAAATTTCAGGTCGTGTTCCATGCCTTCTGCTATCTGATCCACCTCACAGTGCAAAATTTTCAGCGTGTTTTGGATCCAACCCAAAACATTATGCTATAAGCATGAAACATCTGTAATATAGAATGTGACTCTCATGTGCAAAGACTTAGAGGATTTGGATTTCCAGGCCAGAGGAAGAGGAACATCCTGCAGCAAAAACCCTTTTGTGTCTCTCAGACACTGTAGGAGGGGAGACTTTTGCACTTGCCTGGGAAAAACTCAGGCACTGTGCACTGAGTGCCCTGACATGCCCCTTAATCCTTTTGCCATGGTACATGAAACTTGAGTGTGTTTCTCCATCCCCAGCTGCATCAACACTCTTTGGAGGCTTTATAATTGAATTCTGGGTTTCCCCTGCTCTGGATCCCCACTCTCTAGTCTTGCTCTGCAGAGATAGGGACTAAACCTTCTCCCAAGCTCCTCAGTAACTGTATCTATGGATGAAGCAGCTGGCTTTTTAAGCAGATGTTTGCCCATCTTTATGCCTGTCACAACTTACTAATGTGTGGCATGACCACAGTGCCTCTGGAAAAAGCCCAGCACTGGCTGCTCACTTCCTGGGCTTGCCATCCATTCCTTCTGCCAGGTCGTCTCCACTTAAGATCTGCTTTCTTTTGGATGCAATTTTTTTAAGTGACAGTGCCCTCAAGGATTTTGGCAAAAGAAAAGCAAAATGGAAAATTCTTCCTGGCAGGACCCATTCTTCTGACACAGCAGCAGCTGCTGTGGAGGAGAGCCAGCAGCAGGGATCCTCTTTGGAGGAGTTTACAGGCTGAGGATCAGAGCTTATACTTCTCTCCTTGCTTGGTACCACAAGCTGCCTCCCTGCAGGGAGAGGTGGTAGCCAAATCAAGCTTGAAATGTGACATTCACAGCTCTAATTAGATGTGTGCAGTTTCACTTTGACTCCAGAACCCAGCCCAAGCAGGTGAATGTGAGTGTCTTCCAGTGCTTGCCAAGAGGTAGTCTAGGAAATTCCTCAGCACAGTGACCAGCCAGTCCAGGACTTAATAGATTCAGCCTGTTTGAATATCTGTGTTAAGGCTGAGTCACCCTGAGCACTCACTTTCTCTTGGTCCATGGTGAAGGGAATCTCCTGGCCAGCTCTAGGAAAATGCTTACTCCAGAGCTGCAACACTGGGAGAGAGAAATCTGGTCAAGGAAGGAATAACCTGCTTTCCTTCTACCTTTTGTCCTGGTGGGCTCCATCCAACTCAATCGGCTAACCATTCTCAACTCTTCATAATTTATTAAACCTTTACTGAATATTTTAATGAGCACAGCCACAGCAGAAAAAGAGAAAAGCTTGGCAGGGATTTCTCATGGATCTGATGTTGGGATATGTAAGCTTGGAGTGGGGCTCTGGACAGGGACTGGAAGGAGACTGTAGGAGATGACAGCAGCCCATCACGTCTGGATTTCATGGGCTGAGGAAGCTCATGGCTGCAGGTACATGATGCTCTCAAGGGTTTGCTGCTCTCATAAGCCCAAAGCAATGTCTGAGTTTTAAGGAAAGGTCTTTTTGCTTCATCTTCCCATCTCTTTCCCTTCCCCACTTCACACTGTTAATCACACTGGCAGGATGCCCTCCAGGCTGAGACTGTTCTGAGAGCAGGGTGAGAGGAGGATGCTGAGAAGGAACAGCAGGCTGCACATTTTTCTTCTCTAGCATGATTTAGCCATGATTAATGCACATGGAAAATAATCAGTGCATTCAGCCTAATTCTGCAGAATTATTGAAGGGATGATAACAAAGGGAGAGGAGATACTTTGCTGCTTTTAATATATTCTCAGGAAGGAGGGCAGGTGTCATGTGAATCTGATTAGGTGACATCAGCATCTTATTTTAAGGCAGGGAGCAAAATTTGTCACTGTTTTTGTTTTGTTTTGTTTTGTTTTTGGGGTTATTTTTGTTTTTTTTTTTTTTTTTTTTTTTTTTTTTTTTTTTTTTTTTTTTTTTTTTGTCTGCAAAGGGCATTGCTAGCCTGAGCTTTGGAGATCTGTTACTTCCCAAAACTAGGTCAAAGAAGCTCATTCATCATTAAAACAACACAGTCTGTATTACAGGGAAGAGGGATTGTAAATGGAGAATCTTTGGAAAATGGGATTATTATGCCTTACTCTGAGCTGGTGATCACCTCAGCTTTCCCACCCTTCCTTTCAAGGTGCTGCCAGTGGGGTTGGGTACAGCAACTTGCTCCTGGTTCCTGGGGAAATGCACCATGCAGGAGCTGGGACCTGAGCACATCACTACAACGTGGTGCTCATCTTTACATGCATCACCAAAGCTCTTGTGTTTCAGATTTAGCTCCTTCTAGTTTACTTACTGCCATGATCTCTTTTTATCCCATTAGGAAGGAAGACATGTTGTTTCATAAGCTCGAGGTCTTGTAAAACCTTCTTCCCCTCATGTGTTAAAATGAAATAATAAGACATTGATTTATTGGAGAGATTTTAATATTTCTACAGATTTTATAATGCACTAAATAATACACAAAAATGACTGATATGGAAAATATTAGAAAAGCCTACTTTGTGGTTTTAATTGCCTTTCTGGCCCAGGTAAGCATGTCAGTTACTTCTTCTAATTGCATTTTTGTTGTGACTTTGAATTTACATATTATGTATTTTCCATTTTCTTGTAATTGCTATTTACCTACACAGAATTAACACTTCTTGTCCCTGCTGAGCTTACTGCTATTGATTTTTTTCATTAGTTTTCTAATTATGCAAACTTTTATTAGTTTTTTTCCCCTCTGTAGGTTTCTATAGGTGTCCATGCCTGTTCAGAGATTGTGCTTAATTTCAGAGTCCAAAGACATATAATTTAAGACAGAGCTAGAAGTCCTGTGATCTCTGAGTCAAACTGCAAAGAGCAATTGGATGCCATGGCAGTTAACAGTCAGGCTCCTGGGTGTTGCCTCATCACAGACAGAGCAAGGCTGAAGCTGCCTCCTGCTTTGGGTGGGTGTCTTGCTGCCTTCTGGGGCCACTGGAAGCACTGGGTGCCTGAGGCTGCACTGCATGGCACAACCTTGGGATTGGGATGTCCAGGGAATACCCTCACAGCCTTCCTGCCTGCCTTGGTGCTGGTGGTGCCTTCTGGGGGGCTGGAGATGGCACTGGTGGTGTTGATGTGAGGATGTGACAGCCCCAAGGGGCTGGGGCACAATGAGAACCCTGCTGGGGTTTGGTTCCTGAGGGCAGCCTGACCTCATTAGACCAGCTTCATTGTCACATCCTGGTTAGGTTCATTCTTTCAGATGCCCTGCAATGATCCCTTTTAGTAGAGGAAGGGGATTTCCTTTACATCCTTGCATGTCAGGCTGCCCAGGTTTAGGTGGAAGGGGGCACAGAGAGTGGCACCCTCTGCAAGAGAGATGGGTGTTCTGTCCTGGCAACTGGGGAGGGTCAGAGGGGACAGAGGTGTCCAGGTGAGCCTGAGCAAGCTGGTGCACACAGCCAGGTGCTGGTGTGAGCTCAGTGCTCTGTCCCAGGCCACCAGAACCTCTGGAGAGCTCCTGGGGCAGGAGTTGTGAGCACTGACCACTTAGGAGTTGGCTGAGTGTTCTTCTCCTCACAGATCAGCTTCAGGAATATGCTATAGATTTGGAGATAGGAATGGAGATCACAGTTAATACTTTTAAGCTTTAGGAGGTAAGAACTAAACCTATGCTGGCCAGACCTGAATAATCTGGTGTAAATGAAGAGGACAATCCCATGTGGTCTGCCACATGATGAGACTTCCTCAGAATGTCCAAAATGCTCAACAGCTCAGGGAAGAGCAGAGAGATGTTGCCAGGGGCTCAACCCTTGGAGTTACTTTGCCTAGATGAACAGCAGTGATCTATCTACCAGGTGGCATAAATGGAGTGGCCCAGTGCTCCTTGCTGCTGAGGTGTCCAGCCAGCAGTGAGTGCATTTCCAGGAGACTGGGAAGAGACTGGGAAAAGGCTGGAGAGAGATGTGGCCTACTGGTGTGTTCTTTGGGCCTTCACTCATAAGAACAAGCACAAAGTTGTTCATGCAGATGCTTTTTGAGTGAGTGAATGCCATTTGCCTCAGCTGGGTATGTTAGTCTGGTACCTGTCCAAGGTACTAAGAGGGAGATTTGCTTTTGACAGTGTAACCTGCCCTTGCAGAGAAAACCTGCTGAGGTTTGGTTTTTTTTCTCTCTTTCATGATAAGCACAAGAGCCTGTGGTGGTCACAAGATCCCTTCAGCAACATCCTGACTCAAGCAGGTTGTTGTGTTGTTTCTAAAAGTCCAATTTTCTTTTTGAGGAAAATCAATACAGCTCATTACTTAGCTGAGAAAAGATCCCTGTGTCAGTTCCACTGGAAGGCAGGTCTTGAGCAGGCTCAGCCACTACTTGTAAGCCAGAAACAGGCTGATAGCCTTTGTCTTAAATTATCTGGTCCAAACTAAAACTGCCCCACTGAGAAGACTGATCAGCTTCCTGCAGACCATCAAAAAGCTGCTCAACAAGTGAATATCACCAGCCTTGGACAAAATACTCACTGGAAAAAAAAAAGTAACAACACAGAAGACACTTTTTTACACTTGCTGTGATGACTGTAAGCTCTCACACTGCTTCTTCATTATATCCTTTCTTCTAGGCTCTGGCTGCATCATCAAGTCTTTTCATTTCAGTTCTAAGATGCAAGATGTAGTGCTACAAGGCTGACAGATAGCCAAATATTCTTTGTTGAGCCTATTTTGAGTGGTGAGACAGAAGTCAAGTGCTTGGCCCAAACTTAGGATGAGTTCAAGACATTTTTGTAAGTGCTCAAAGTGTTTTAAAGCAGCTTTGGGATCTGAGAGGGGTTGACACAGTTGGCAGTGCCCTTGCCTACTGTGTGTGTATGGCTTTGGGGACTGCACTGCTGGTCACTGTGTTTGTGCAGGATCTGGATTGGGGGCATCCTCACCTGCATTGCCCAGTAAAAAGATACTTTGGCTACTCATACGAATATATAGGCAGTGAAAATTGCTCCTTGCTGCAGCCCAGTTTTGGGATCCAAGACTATGATTCCTTCCCTGAAGTTTGCTAGTTTAGAAAGTTGGAGGAAGTATTGATACTTTGTGAAATGGAGAATGCAGAGCAAAAAATGCACATTGTGGCTGCTGAGCAATAGGATTGGGGGCTAAATAGTCATATTTTTATGGTTTTGGTTTGAGATTTGAATGAAGAGAATGAATGAACAGAAGTTTAGTGGAGATATTTCACTGCAGTAGGTCCAGTGACAAGGTCAGTGAGATGAGAGGACCAGCTGTGCATGGAGAATTACTGAAAAGGTAACCTAAGGGCTGGGGTATTCACTCAGCCAACCAGGAGGAGCTACAAATAAGGATGCAAAGCTGGTAAAGTCTGTTAAACAAATTCCCTGTCTTGGCTATTCACAGGCTGCTTCAAAAGCAGAGCGGATAACAAAAGGAAGACTGAGGTTTATTTTAAGGGAGTAATCAGCCAAGAAATCTGTCTTCTCTCTCCAGCTCACCTTTGTGGGATCACTCTCGAGAGAAGATTTTGGATGCATGGAATGCTGGTGAGCTTGGCCCTGCCCATCTCTTCTCCATTAGGTGGTGAGGGGTGGCTCCCACCTCACACCCTGGGATGAGCAGCATGCTCAGGGCTGGGGGAATGTGTCCCAGCAGCAGGGACTGGGGCAGTGCTTGCAGCAGCATTTTGTAGTGCACTGACCTCTTGACCAGCTTTTTTCTGCACATGTGTGCCACCAGCTCAGGAAAACCAAAACTGAAAGTGATTTGCATCTTTGTTGCCACACGCTGTCCAAAAACCCTCTCTTGTTTTGGCTTCCATCACTGGTCTGTTTCCAGTCTTCCTCTGTACCAAGACCTTGATCTCATGAGCTGTCTTTAAGAATTTTTTTTCAGATTCTAGATAATTTCAGGTTGTAGAGACTGTGAACAGATTACATTGCTTATATTACCAGGCTCCTCTGGTGTTTGATGATGGCTATGATTGCAGTACATAGAACATTATTATTTGACTGCAATTACAATAGCATGGGTGGTGTTATGCCTGACTAGCTGATTAATCATCTGGAGCAATGAATAAATCTCCCCCTCTTTTGCAATAATGAATATGTACAGCTGGATTGCAGTTGGCTGAGTGAGCGTGGAAATGATCAAGGCAAACAGAGAGGTGTTTGGCAGCTTTGGGCTGTGGGAAAGGATGAGCATATGGAGCTCTTGGGGCAATTATTCCCTCTGCAATGTGAACTGTAGCTCCAGCCAGCTCTGATCCACCTCAGGGAGCTGCATTTCTGTGGCAGGTGGCCAAAGTGCTACAGAAAAGTTGGTCCAGTCAGAGTTATAAGGTCTGGCTTTGAGGTAGGGCCACTGAAGACTGTAGGATGCAAAGCTCTTTCCTCATTGCAGGGGTCTGAGAGCCTTTGCCAGTATATTTGTAGCTACCTGGGAGTGAAGGGGAGAGAGAAATTCATGACTAGAATTGGATTAAATACCTGCCATGATGGCTTAGGGCACCGTTGTCTCCAAGCAGGTGCAGTGGCTTTCTGGTTCTCCCTGCAGTCTGGGTCACATACATTCAGTCAACAGCAGTACAGACTATAAAGCACCTCGTGGTTTTGTTTGTGGGCATTTACAATTCAAATCAAGAGATATTGCAGCCTCTCTCTTCCTCATATGTTGATTTTCTTTGCTCTCCTGATACAGCAAAGATCAGGCTGAAATATTAAATGTCCTCCACAATGCAATTACATATGGCTGGTTGCAATCAATTCCCTCTGCCTCATGTAGTTTGCTCTTGTTTCCCCCTTTCCTTCCCTTCCTGTAAAAGACATGAGGCTTTAATTTGACAAAAGATAAAGACTGATTTCCACCCCTATCCAAGGAGAACTGAGCTCCCAAATTTCAGTTTTCACAGAGGTGAATTAGAGGTGATTATAGGGGATGGAGGCAGGAAGACTGAATGGAAACACAACCCTGCAGCTTAGGGGGCACTGCAGGGCAGGGAGGAGAGGGTGGACGCTGATGCCTGCTACAGTGATGGTAAACCACTTGGTAAAAGCAGTGAATCAGCAGCTCTGAACATCTTTTGCCAGACACGTGGTTTATCCCTGCAGGGCACAGCTGTGCTCCCACCCCTGACAACCTCGGGTTGAACATTTCATCACCATGGGCAGAAACTCTGTGAGTGGAGAGTGCTCACACACCATCAGCTGGGAGTGGAAGAAACCCCAGAGCACAGGGGCAGTGAGGCACCAAACAGCCCCCACCCATGGTCCCTCCTTCAGTGCCCTGCCCAGGAGCCCTTCTGCCCTTCTGGGGTACAGGTGTGTTGAGACCACAACACATTTCTTCAAAAATCAGACTTTTCATTACACCTCAGTTTTTGCCTTACCTGTCTGAGCCTTACACATTGTTGTGTTTGTGGCTGCTCTCAGTGCTGGTGTGGCTTTGTTTATGATACAGTCATTTTTTACCTTGTGACTGATAATATCTCCTGGTTTACATTCTTTCCACATCAATCTAGGAGACCAGAGATAACTCAGATGAAAAGGAGTCAATTATGTGGTGCCTGGGATACTCGTAGTCTGGACTTTATGACCCAGGAAGTTTCTCTCTGCACCATGCTCCCAATTTGTTGGATTTTTTTTCTCCTTCATTAATATAAACAAATGACATATCCTGGATACTCTGCAGTCAACAGCACTTGCTTTATTGGCAGTAACTGACTTGGAGGCTACTAAATCTCCATGAATTTTAATATATATACATATATATATGTATCTCTTTCCTTCAGCTAGGAATATTTTTTTTTAACTTTGTTTTTTTTTACTTTTTCCACTTCATCATCAAGTTGAAAGCTTGCTGACACTAGATTCTTGGACAATTTCTGAAATTAACCCAAACTAGGAATTTTCCATTATTTTCCATTTATGTGGCGGTGTTTTCCAAAGCTTTCCTTCCCACTTCATCCTTGGTTGGCATGCTACCATGGATATAGGCAGGAGATGAGCTGGGTCAGTGCTGAGTCCCTGGGAACTCTCTGCAAATGGCTGCTGGGAGTGTCAAACTTGTGATGCCATAGATTAAATTTACCAATGATGTATTGCTGTTGTCTTCAGGGAAGTCTTCACCATGGACAAATATCTCCTGTTAGTGTGACTGCAATGCCCAGGTCTTCCCTTCTGAAAAGATTTCTGTCTAAAATGGCAAGCAGCCAAGCAATAATGACTGTGCTTAGGTCACTTTCAAATTTTTATTTTTTGGTTAAAAAGGATGAGCAGAAACTTATAAATTTCAGCATGAGAATACATTGAGAAGCAGAAGGTTTGAATTAAAGTCACCATACTTTTTGATCCAGTATTTGGATTTTAGGTGTGGGGACCTTGTAAGGGAAGAATGTACCTCATCCTAAAGTGCTGGAAAACAGTTCTTTTGAAGTTTTGTTTCCAGACACTGAAACCCCATTGAAATATCCTATATATCATGCAGTATAACACGATGTATTATGTAATTTCTGTACCACATGAGATTATAAACAAGCATTCTTCACTCTCTTATATTTGAGAGCAGACTGTTTATTATTTGTTTGTTATAACATTTTACCTGGCAGAGGGTTCATTTTTAATTTCTCTCCCTGTGTTGAGTTGCCCACGTGTCTGTGCCAAAGCCTGCAGGGGTGGGGCAGTCCTGGACCTGGAGAAAGCACCTTGCTTTCCTCCTAGAGCTGCTCCTCTGGCACTCACCCTTCCCAGGGGACACTCAGAGTACTGGTGAGGGAGAGCTGGTTGCAGATGTGAGCCTGCAGGCTCCAGGGCTGTTACCCAGCAGACTTCACCAGAAGGAAAAATTACTGGGAAAAAAATATGTATAAATAATGCAAACACAAGACACAACAGGAGGAGTAGCCTTAAGTACCTTAAATTGGGGGAACTGAAAGTCATCTCACTGCACCATGACATTTTAAGCAAAGTCATTATAATTAATCTTCTTTTAATATAGAATAATAGTCTAAGAAAATGCAACACAAACCATACTTCTCCTGCTAGCACGTATCCAGGAGACAGAGTGGATTTGAAGTAAGGTGATCTTTGTAATATGGTAGAAATAAATTCCTGAAAGCTGCAATTGATCGATATGGAAAGTGGCAGGTAAAAGCAGTATAAATACCTTCTCTAAAAGCATTGGATATAGTAATTCCCACAGGCACCAGGAAGATGTTAGCTAATCAGATACACCATAAACTTCACTATCTTGTAAAAAAAAAAAAAAAAAAAAAAAAAAAAAAAAAACAGGAAAAAGGAAAATCTCTGAGTATATGGTCAGCAAATGACAAATGTGTATGCTGGGACTCTCTGGAGCAGGGGAAAGCCATGGCCACGGCTGTGACTCACTCCTGAATGACCAGGGCTGAGTGGCACCAAGGAGGCTGTTTGGCTTCATGATGCAAGTGGCTGTGTGGCTGTGGCACCTACCCCAGGCCAGTCTGGAGGGCAGCCTGGCAGTGTGAGAGTGTCAGGCTGGTGCTGAAGAGCCAGCCTGCTCTCTGTGCACCTTCGAGGCATCTCTCCCACTGACAGTAGGTACAGTAAGTAGGGGAGGTTGTTTGCAGGGGACTCTGCCACTCCCCTTGGCAGGCAGGAGATCAGGATTAGCACAGTCCTGCTAAGCTGGTCCTAGGAAGGCCAGGTGTCCTCTGTGGAAGCTGGAGATCTCTGTCCACTAACCAAAGGAGCAGAAAATGGCAATGGCTTGTACTTCAAGTGGAGCCAACCCAGCAGATGTTAAACAGACTTCTGGGAGAATCCATGCACAATTCACAAGTGTCACTGGTCCTGCAGGAACAGCAGCTCCTGTACGTAACCTTGATCACTGCTTTTCACACTCAACTATCAAATTTATTGTAGAGATTATTATACTCCTATGTAAATGTGGTGTGTGTTCATCATAGCTTATACTTTATTCTGGTTGTATTATTAATTCTGTCTTCCACAGATGTAAGCACAGATCAAAAAGTGCACAGAAGTGCTGTCTCACCAATTTTACAGACTGACAGTACCCTCAGGTGGGGTAAGATCTCCTTGATGCCTACTGCTCACTAAGCTTCTTTCTAGTCCAGCATTTAAGATTCTGCCATTTATCCAAGCTCTGGCACCAGTAGGACCCTCTCTAAGCTGATTCAGCTCACTAATGTGGCAGAACAAACAGTGCAACAGGAAAGAAGATGGGTTATGCTGAGTTAATGAGTTGAATTCACCCCTGGCTTTGTTTGCATAGGCCAGTTGGAAATCTCCTTCCCCAGTGAGATGGTGCTAATTCTCATCTCCAATTTTAGCTCATCTCCCGCATCATTGTCTTCTAGATTTCTTTTGATGTAGCTAAAAAACCTGAAAAGTGGAATGCATACCTTTTGCCCTCCTCTGCCTAGAAACATTTTTTTTTGTCATTGCAGGAGGAACCTTGACTGAACATTTTCTCCCCAGAACCATACAGAGCTGGGCTTCAAGGGTGCAAACTGCTAGAAAAATGGGAAAAAAATGCACAGCACAGTAAGTGTTGGAAAGGACAAAACAGTGGTTAAATAATGAAACCAATTTTTTGTGATAGCCTGACTGTCAGGCTGGGCACCAGTGTGTTGTTTGTTTTTCCTTAGATTTGTATCTTCCAGAGCTGGTTCGTTAATTTTTTCATTAAGCAGCTATCTGTCAATGCACTGTGTTTTAATTATGCCTCCTGCATGAGTGCTGGTCTGATGTAGTGATGCAGGGAAAAGCTTTCCCTGTAGGACATTTCCTCTGCTCCAACCTCTGGGCTGCCCCAGCCTTGTTGCAGGGCTTAGTCCCTGTGCAGGGTTCAGGCCTTGGTGTGCTCAAGCAGGACTCAGGCAGGGAAACATCTCTGTCAGTGCACAGCTCCTGCTGCTTTTTTAGGAGTGTCTTGAGAGCATGGAAAAAGAGACAGGGGTTTGATGCTGACTGCTGGGCTGTGGGATTGTTCCTGACAGTGGTTGCTTTCTCTTTTTTTCAGCCCTCACCAGTATATCTTCTCTGTTACCAAACCTTTCTCTTCTTTCTGTCTGAAGCTCCTCTAAAAACTCTTTCAGAATTATTTTACTCCATTCTCATATTCAACCTCCATCTCTCTGCAGAGATGCCTGGAGCAAACTGCTTCTCCTGGACTGCAGCTCATGAACTCACCTACAATCTGATTCAAGTGCAGTTATTAAAGGGTAGTGCTGTCCATTGACTTGAGTTATATCTATATTGCATGATGTAGTGGAGATTTATCAAACTAACCATAATCAATTTAGTTAACACAATAAACAGTTTAGCCAGGCTGTCATGGGGCTGCTAAAGGGCTCATTTACCCCTTCAGAAGATCAGCAGAGACAAATCTTAATTTGGTAGGTACAATGAATGTTCATCCAAATATTTGAATGTTCATCCAAACCTCAAGCTGAGCTACACTTTCCAGAAGAAACAAAAAACTATCATGAATAAATCCATAATTCCATAGATTTATTAATATTTTACCAAACACTCTCCATAGATTTATTCATATTTTATATCCATAGATTTTATTCGTGGAGCAGGAAAAAAGGAAAAATGTGAAAGCTCTGGTTTCTTAATTCTGATTTTACTAATGACAGTGCTAAAAGGATAGTTTGCATCTGTGTTAATCAGTGGGGTCTATTTGCTGTGGGCACAGAGATGTAAGAGAGCCATTGGCAGTGAACATGTTCAGTCTGATGCTGGAAATAGAAATCTCACTTTTAAGTGTGGGAAAACCTGAAGTAGCTTTACCCAAGGAAAGGCACTGTGTGTGAGAAGCACTGAGCAGGGCAGGAGTCAGTGCACAACCAGTTTGTGGGAGGAACTGTGTGTGCTCGTGACTGCAAATGAAGTAACTCCTGTTCAAACCCCAAGAGCTACCTGGGATGAAGGATAACTCAGCAGTCAGGTGCTCCCACTGTGAAGGCTCTCCTTCCTATCCCATTTTATTGGTATGCTTCATGGTTCCCCCATATGCCATAGTCTGCATTAGACATGAAGGGATGAAATCACCCTTGTTATTTCCCCTCCCATCCTAGGTGAGAACTGTTTGTGCTTTGGTTGGTTGAAACCTGCTGTGGTTGTTTTCAGGACACACTAGTACCAGGATTAATCTGAAGCTACTGTACAAAGAGTGCATTCTGGCATCTCTGATGACAGACTTACTGTGTCACTGGTGTGGCATCCAGGCTTGAGTACTGTGGGGTAGAACTTCATCCCTGTGCAGTATCGCCTCATCAGATAAAACAGTGGCTTGTCCTACTTAATTTGTCCCAGAAGAAAGGAAAGCTGGAGCACTGAGCCTCTTATGGGTCAGCTTGCAATGAGCACTCATGAATTTTAGAAAAGTCTTTCATGAGACCAGAAGCATTGGGAAGGACAGAACCACAAAGCAGAACACTGACTTGCTGCAGCCTAGAAAGCTGAAAGGAGAAGAGCAGAAATACCACAAATATAGCAAGTCTCCTTTGCCAGGCAGTGGGGCATCATAGCAGCACAGCACAACTTTCCTCCAAATACATAAAAATGAGCATGATGAAAGCAAGAGATGAAGGACCACAGGGCAATGCTGGTAGGACCTATTCCACCCTTGGGCAAGGACAAAGACTATGTTTGGTCATGAAATGCGGGGACGTCACCACATTCCAAGTGCTGAGTGCAATTATGGATGCAGTAGATCTCTTGCTAGGATGTGTGCATGGGGAAATGTTTCCCAGAGAAGGAGAAATTTCGATGTAAAAATTCCTTCTTGGCTCATGGATTGTGCCAAGGAAAACAGCACTGAGGCAAGGCAATCTCATAGCAGGAAGAAGTCCATGAATGAGCCCACTGTAGCACCATAATGGGCATAACTGTGTGCTGGCCCTTTGCATGTGGGAGGGCTGAAAAAGCATTTGGGTGGAGCCCTGTGCCTGGTTGGTGTTGATCCCATCTCAAAATAGAAGATGGAGACAGCAGTAATGGTCTGCCAGGCTTGGCAGTACTGGCAGAGAGAAGGGAAAGGAAGGGAGGGTGGAGCGACCAAAGGAGGCGAGGAATCATGTAAGTAAAATACCCTTTAAAGACAATCTTGCATCAATCCCTGTGTTACTGAACCAAGACTGTCTCAAGTGAGAAGTCATTAGAGTTCATTACCCCTGGCAACCTATGGCCATTAATTCTCTCTGGCAGCAATACCTAAGGGTGGAGGAACACCAGACTATGGCTTTGAATGCTGGAATGCAGAGACACCATAGGGCACAAGTATTTTCCTCATAGATGTCAAGGAAGTTGAAGAAGATAAAAATGGTGCCACGGGGAAAAGAACAGTTAAGTGAGCAAAGGGAACCACAAATCATTGACAGATATTGCTCCTTCTGGCATCAGAGTTCAGTGATCCACAGGAAGAAACACCTCTTCTGAGGGTGACAGATGAGCTCCATCTATTGTTTCATATCTCTTACTTTTTTAATATTGTCACATGATTTCTCAGTCATAATGCTCCTTATTAGCTTGATCTTTACATGGTCCAGTAAGGAAATCAACCTAACTCGACATTCCTTCCTATACTGGAACAACCTGAGAATTGCTGAGTCTGGTTTAAACAAAAACTCTGAACTTTTCCTCACTGCTGCAAAACAGGATGGTGGTTCTTATGTAACAGCCTGGAAAGGGGATTTCTCACCAGGTTTTCTCTGTCTTTGCTTTCAAGACAATTCTGGCTGTCTTCCTGGGAAAAATAAATATCTTGGCACCTACAGCTATCAACCCCTGCCTTTCAGACCATTTTACCCTCTAGAAGTACTCAATGCCTTGTAGTTTAAGGGTTTTCAAGCCAAATTTGAGGTTGTAATCTCAATGTCAATAACAAAGGATCTTCAAAGGGAATGCCTGATTTTTCTCTCTAATGCTCATGGAAATCCCCTTAATGTCCCCCCCTACTCTGAGCTCTGGTTATGGAGGCTGAGAGAGGAATGGTCTCTCACAGAGTGTACCAGTCAGCCACTCTTGATCAAAGTCTGGATCAAAGCCTGGCAGCTGGTATCCATCCAGGAGCAGAAAAATAAGTACACAGGTGGAGAAATGAGGACCTGAAATTTGCCCTTGGGTAGCCAGCCTCCTGTATCAATACTGTGAGTATTCTCAGCTGTTAAGTAAAAGCTGAGAAGATAAATCCCAAATATAAGAAATTAAAATCAATAAACTCGCCAAGTTCTTCATGTCACAGTTCAGACTCATAAAGAGATACAGCCACTAAATCCCTACAGTGCTCCTCTTTCACAATTGCACACATTAAGAAAAGGAAGGAAAGAGTTATATGAAACATTTGTCTGGGTATAGGAATCAGTTATCTTAATGATGCAATATCAAAAGGAAATATTGTCTCATTTAGACATCTACCAGCTACAGTCACTACAATGCTCCCAAAAGAATGGTAATTATTCTCACAGATGCCTAGAAATTAAGAATTATACTTTCACTATGTTTAATATCCTAGCTGTGGTTTCAAGGATCATCTGTCTTAGTAAAGCTTTGGGGATCTAATTCAATTGCTTTTTGCCTGTCATTGCTTATTTATAAAACACATATCTTTCTGGTGATACTGTGTTCCAGTGGATCTCTCAGAAGCTGGGAAAAGGGATGAACAAGATAGATGTGATCTGCTCACCATGCCTCTAGGACTGCATCCTGGCCTCAGCTGTCTCATTTTGCTAAACAAAGGACATACCTAAAAAATGCATCAGCCTCGAGCTGATCACACCACTCTGTGTGTGTGAGGGCAGAGACAAAACCACCTTTTGCTACTTTGTGCTGATTGTTCTGCTAAAACCAACAGCCAGCTGGTGATTTTTCACCTCAGCTAACAACATCTGCAAGGTGTGAGACGTTTGCTTACCTGTGTGCAGACAAAGGATAATTTATAATGGATTATTTACAAGATCACACCATTATAGAACAGCTTTACCAGGAGCCCCAGAGTAACACCAAAATTGATAAGCTATGCAGAGACAGCTGAAATGCAACCATTCCTCAAGAGAGACACTGGGGTGCTTGGGGATGTCTCATGCATGGGCTAATGATAAAGACAAAATATGAGAAAAAAAGTAATCTATATAAAACTTCCAACCAAATCTCTGAGATATGTTGGCCACTGTGCTTTTTTGAGTGTTTTCAGCAACTCATGCTGTTTGTGTTCCAGGTCATAACTGCTCAGCTTGAATTTTTTGTCACTCCTTATATGCTTAAAATTAATCATATGTTTAAGTGCTTTCAGGTTGGAAGTGTTTACAGATAGGTAGCATCAAATTCCAGGCTAACCAATGCATGTAGTCTCATCATCTTCCTATAGGAAATAACTGGCAGAGCCTTTCAGCCCTGAGAATTCTCTCTCTCAATAGTCTAGAGTATATTGTTCTGATTAACAGACCACAAGATGGATTTCTTTCCAAACATCTGATGCCATGAATAATTTTCTTAATTAAAAATGAAAAAAGAAAAAAAGGAAAAAGCAGGAAGCATATATTTTACCATTGTTGCTGTGATAACCATGAATTATTGCATATTTTACTTGACTGCTCCTGTGGTTTCATACAGTTCTAGGAATGTGAAGAAAACGTTCTGAAGATGGCTTTAATGCAATACTATAAAAGTTTGGATTCAGCTGACTACCAGACGCTGAGTCATAAAGAGAGAGATGTTTCAGAGGTAATGGATTATAGATGGAGTTTGTAGGATTCAGTATTTATCCTTACCCAAAATCATCAATACATATCATCAATGGTTCTTGCTTGTTCAGGATCAATGCCAGTTATAAATTCTGGTCAATGTGGGGCAGCATCTGATTCTGTCACAGCAATAGCACCAGCTGGTGCAGGTCTTAGGGCAGGAGAGAGACTGAAAAACCAGCCAGTGCATGGGGGGGAAAGCTGTGCTGAGAATCTGGAGAGTGAGTAAGGGAAAAAACGATCAGTTTTCTAACATTTATTGATTAAATCCTGCCCAGTCTCTTCATGGAGCACAGCTGTCTGCTATAAAAGTAGGAAGCCAGCACAGAGCAATAGCAGAAGAGTGCAGGGGGATGTGCAGCTGTAGGGCTCCAACAATTCTGGTGGTAAATGTGCTTGCCAAGGCACGCAGCTCTGGGCTCTCCCAGGTGCTCCGGGGCTCTGAGCTTGGTTTTTGTCACTGAGCTGGGGCTGCCCTTCTCCAGGGAAGCAGCTGCTGTAAGGATGGAGGGAGTGTTTGGCTCCACCTGCAGTTACTGTGGCATTCAAACCGTGTCACTGCCTGGCTGGGCTCCTCTCACGCTCCTGTACATGCACACAAACAAAATGACGACGATGGCAAAACACAAGATGGGAAGTGCAGCTGTCAGGAATTTCTTGGTTCACACAAGGAAGATGGAGAGTTGCCAAGAGAACTGAGAGAAGGAGGGCAAATCCCTGATAAAGAAAACCAAAGTAGATAGAAATAATAAAACAGGAGGACTTTTAAGGCTTGAGAAAGTGTAAGGGTAAGAAAATGGTGTGGAGGCAGAGAAAGAAAAGAGAGGACCGACCACCAGAGAAAAGCTGTGGAGTTATTGATGCTGCAGGACCACAGACCTAAAGCCTGTGTGCTAGCATCAAACCTCAGCATCTGCATTCAGATGAGCTGAGAACACATTCTACAGATTCCATAGCACTTGTTAGGGAATGTTGTTTTCCTACTGAGACATTTAGTGATAGACAGGAGATGATCTAGTGGTCTCTGTCTCCACCTTCTATTAGAAGTGAATTTCTGCAAAACCAGAAGTCCTGAAATTCCCAGCTGATCTGCTCAACCTCTGTTTAAATTTCTGCTGGAGAGTTGTGAATCCAAGCCCCCAGGGTAAAGTAAGAGTGAATCTGTGTGAGGCCAGTAGCTGTGGGCAGCTGGAGGGATAGGAAGAAGAAAATCACTCTAGTGGCTAACTGTGGGCATGTGCAAAGAAATAATTTAAAACCACAAAGTGTTGTAGTGGCCTCTAAAATATGTATCTGACAAAAAGGTTATTTAAAATAAAAGACATTTGCTAGTTCTGGAACAAAGCAGCAATTTGAGTTCAGAGACACCTGTGAGGAGAAGGTTTCCCTTGCTACGCTTCCATATGCAACACACACACAAAAGGAAAAAAAGGACTGGGGGAGCTGCAGTTGTCATTGCTGGATGGGGCTGCTGAAGCTGCATTCCTGAAGGAAGAAAGGTGCAGAAGTCAGGAGTGAAAGAGAAGCAGTTTGTCTCAAGCAAGAGGACAAAGAGCTGACTTGCAGGGAGCCCCTTGGTGTGGGACTGGACCAACCTGAACTTCACTGCCAGGCTGAACCTGAAGACTTGTCAGCTGGTGGAGGATGCTGAGCTCCTTTTGCAGCAGTGCCTTCAAGGAGGTCAAAGTGGGACCACGGGACAGAGAGGTCAGTGCCAAACACATGCTTTTCAATGTCTCTGATTCTCTTTTTTAAGTCTTCAACTTGCTAACTGAGAACTTAGTTAACTTAGAACTTCACTGTGATGGAATAGTTTTTGTCTCTAAGCTTGGCACATGCCTGAGCCCAGGTCATCCCCAGGCTCCTCTGGAAGCAATGAATCCATGTAAGGTGGTGTGTGCAGGCTGCAAACCAGTCTACACTGGGAAGTGACCATGGCATGGTTCAGCCATCAGCCTGGGATTAGTACCATCAGTGACTGTTCACAGAAAGGAATTCCTCAGGTTTACCCACCTGTCTGTCTTAGGCTATGGATAAACCTTTGGGAGATTGCTCAGTGTGTCTTTTTATCCCAAAATGTCTCATCTAACAGAGACAGCCTCATAGGCTAAAGTAGATGATTGCATTATTAGGAAAAAACAGGGAGATTTTTAAAAGGGACCTGATTCCAGTTTTGAAGAGTAGAATGTTTGCAAATCTGTCCTCTACAAGGTGAGCCACTTCTGTCCCTGCCATTTGCATGAGCATGAGAATGAGAATTGGAACTCCTTATCTGTGCTGAAATTCACCCTTCTCCCTCCCTCCCCTGAGTTCTCAATCCCAGATCTCAGCTCCTTCAGTCACTTATCAGACAGGTACATGAAATGCAGCATTAGTTCAAGGACATGTGCTAATAAAATAAACATATCACAAAAGGCAACACCTGGTCAATATGCTTAACCTTTCCTACAGCAGATAAGCCTGGAAGGAACTGATGAGGCAACATCTACTCTTATGTTTACAGAGTAGTTGTGTGTTACTGAGAGACTCAGATGAAAAGGATTCATCCCTGGTCAGTCCTCTTTTGCTGTTATTACATTCCAGGGAAGTACACTGTTTTTCAACTACCTGTGGAACCTGGGGTCTAAAGTACAACAAATTGTCCATTGTTACACTAATTATTAAGAAGCATAGGTGCATATTACTCGTTTTATAGTTTGTGTTAATTTGAGCCTTTCAAATTTTCCTGGAAAGCCTTAGCTTAGTTGCCTATCATCACCTAAAGAAAAGGTGATGAAGGTCAGGGGAGTTTTGCTGTTGGACTGGTTGCTGTAAGGTGTTGTTGGGTCTGGAAGTGTATGTGCATTCAGGACAAAACTACCAGAGGCTGTGAAGGTGTGTTGGGGAAATTTCAAGGCTGTTGGTGACAGCCTATTTTGTTAGATGGACTAACTCTCCAAACCAGTTTGGCTGTCAGCTCTCATGATGGCAGCATATGGTGGCTTCAGGAAGGGAAAAGCAAGACCTTTTTTTGGGGACATAAATATCTAAAATATATGTCCTTGGTCTATGGTGCTCAGATTGTACATGTTATAACTCTCCTCATCTCTAGCTATACAAATTCTGAGGACTCGGATCACCTTGGCATGTATTACTGTAAGGAACAGAATGACTGCTTAAAACCAAGAAAATGTGTCTGTGGTCCAAGATCCTTTTCAATCATCTCATTGTTTCCTTCTTCAGTGTATTGCCTGCTGCCTCCCAAACACTGCAGATAGCCTCTAATTCCATTAGCTCTGCCTATGAGTGCTTAAGCTGCCCACTAGCATCCTGTCACTAGGCACAAACTTCCCTAAGGTGAATTATTACCCAATTATGGAAGTTTTGTAACCTTTTCTGAGGCATTCAGTGCTGGTCACTCAGTGCAGACAGGGCTGTGATTGATAGGGACTAATGGCAGGACAACATGAAGGAGGATCTTTTCTTGGAGCTGTCTTGAACAACAAAGCAGTAGTACTGAGTACCTAGTATAGAAATAAAGCCACAAGTTTTGCTTTTTGTATTGAAGAAACTGCAATTTAATATCAGTTGATATGTATTATATGAAGCTAAAGAAGAAATCAGAGGGAGCAATAGCTTCTGAACAAGGTTGGAGCAGAGGTATTGGGCAAATCCTCTTTCCTATTTTCTCATGAGTTTGTATTGTATCAGTTACTGGCACCATAATTACAGATATCATGTACCAACAAAACCAACAGAAGGAAAAGGGGTTTCCTGCATTGTGTTACCAGACTGGAAAACTTAAGGAATCCAAGAAACATTTTGTGTCCCACTACATGTCTTTTTTTATCATAATATATCTGGTATTAAAATAGGGCATGGCTCTGCTACACAGAGTGCTGTGCAAACATACCACAGCAGACGTTCACCTAAATTGTCATGAAAAATCAATTTAATGCTTCTCTTCCAGCTTTGTGGTACTTTTGACCTGGGACAGATTTTTCAAACTACATGAAGGAATGGTTTAGTGAGATGTGGGGAGAAGTGATGTGCAACAGATGGCGACTCATGGGCATTTCTTACGTTGTCAGAAGCAAGTAATAGACTTGACTTCATTAGGAAATGTAATTTCTGCTTGGGTTTTGAGGGACTTGAATGTTTTGAGGACGTTGTGGAAAGATGTGCTGGTGGCTGACAGTGGTTTTGTTGCTGTGTGTATTTTAATGTGATTACCAGTTCAGATCATTTTGGGTTCATTGACCATCAGTGTTGTTAATATTGACCAGTTTTAGCAGTGGGAGAAAGGATGGGAAGGCCAGTGTTAAAAAAAAAAGCAAACTAAAAAGAAGAATATTTGGAGATATAAACTAGCTACATGCAACTAAGCCCTTTGTATGGTATCCCCTATTATATAAAGTATCAAAAGCTCTTTATAGATGTGGATAGATTTATGAGAGGGACTGAGCTGGAAACAGAGCAGGAAGTTACAGATTGTGCAGTCTTGCTGAATTATTGGGGAATATAGTTCACATCTCTTGCTTTCCCGAAGTCCTTTGTGGAGTGACAAATGGCATACTGCTGTTTCTTCTGTTAGAATCTGGTCTCTGTCAATTAAATGTGTAAAGAAAATCTGCAGGGATCCTGGTAACACTGGGCAATGTCCAGACTTGCAATTGAAGCAATGTACATACAAAAGAGGAGGGATGAATATCAATCAAGAATTCCTCTTGCCTGATTTTAAATTACATTTTTGTGTATCAGATTCTCCTGGGTACAGCTAATATAGAAAACAGTGTAGCCTTCATGTCACTTGGACAACAGCAAAATAGCACAAAGTGAATCTAGAGCCTGAGACACAGAAGAAAAGGACTAAAACATGCCCTTAAGTGCCACATCTACACTTCTTCTAAACACCTCCAGGGATGGTGACTCCACCACTTCCCTTGGCAGCCTGTTCTAATGCTGACAACCCTTTGGTGAAGAAGTTTTCTTAATATCCAGTCTAAACAGACAAGATAATCTGTTCCATAGCCTTCCCTGGGTCTGAGGTCAGACTGACAGGTCTGTAGTTCCCTGAATCCTCCTTCCAACCCTTCTTATAGATGGGCATTTCATTTGCTAACTTCAGACTCACTCTGGACAGATAAAACAGAAAGGCAACAGCATAGCCTTCAGTATTGCAATCTGGAAAGCAAAATAATAATAGAAAAGGGATTAAAGTGATAATTTTTCATTGATGGATTTTGTTTGTGACGCTACAGTAATCTAATGGGGAACCTGAATTTCATGGAGAGAGTCTGTATGCTGCCCTGGGGTTACTGGTTTGCATAATTGTCAGAAAATGAAAATACAACTGCATGTAGGATGATAAAGTACATGGCCAGTCTCTGGTACCCCAATTTTTTTGAAGTGGCTGCAATCCCACCAACACACATCTGGGGGAAGCTTTGTCTTCACCCCTGGCTCCTGCAGGAGAGCAGGCTGTTGGTACCTGTGAGTCAGACCAATTCTGGTAAGTCAGCTTGGATCAGATATGGGGCAGAAAAAAGCTGCTCCTCCTGGAGCACAGTGTTATCTGGTGGGTACAGCTACATTAAAGAGATACAGCCGTTCTGGCCAGGAGATTTATTAACTCTTCATCTCCCAGGGCTCATCTCCCAGAGTTTGTACAAGGCTGTGCTGGCTTCCCAGGCAGCCTGCTTATGAGAATTAGCCAGGGCAGCTGTTTCCTCTCCTGAGGCAGAAGATGCCCTCTCAGATCCTTACAGCCCAGGTCAATCCAGGAGGCAGCATACATGGAAAAAGTTTGTGGGCCACTTCACTGTGGAGATGTGGAACCTTGTAAATGATAGGTGTGAGCAAATGGGGTCAATCAAGGTGTTCCCTGAGATCTGGCTCAGAAGCTACATCAGCATGCAGACCACAGGCAAGGACAGAGCTTCCCCTTCGCTTGTTTTCCCATTTCTACCAGCTCTGAATCTTGGAAAAAGCAGAACTTTTTGGTATTGGAGGTATCCTAGAAGCCATACCAAAATAAAAGTATATGAGATGTTTAATACAGAATAAGCTTCAGCACAGCTGCAGACTCATCAATGATTATGTTCTTGGCTCTCATTTTTTAGGCAGACCTTCAAAGCCAGCTTTGGTTTATTTCACATAATTGCTGTAATAGTACCCATCAGCCTGTTAATGTAGAAATCTCAGGTATTTGGCATTCAGGTCAATATGTCATACATATATATTCCCTATTTTTGCACACTGCTTGTTAGTATAATGCTCAGGAATGGACTAATGTCATGTAAATAATTTCATCAGGGCAAGATTATTAGATCTACTCACCCCCAAACTCACATTATTTTTAAAAGCCATATTTCAATTCATGGGAAGCAGAGAAGACTGCACATATAAAAGGCTGCCTCACAGCCAATCTGCAGTTTTAAAAAAGGAATCCTTTGGGAGGGTCTAGCTTGATTTGTAATTTCTATGTCTCCAGCCCAGTGGAGCATGAAAAAAGAAACAGTTCCTCTCCCAAACCCAACCAAGCACACAGGTGGAAGCTAACTCAGGGAAAAGCAGCACACAACAGTCTCACAGACCTGGGTACTGAATGGTGTGGCCATATCTTGGTGTCCACATTAACAATCCAATCCCTACCAGGAATTTGATATGTTAGTCAATGCTCATCTCAGTTAGGTTTATAGAGCTATGGAGACTTACAATTGGTTCATAAATTCTTTTCCCTAAGCCATTGTTAAGACTGTTATTGCTAAGAAATTATTTGGCTTTTCTGTTTCAGGCCTTTTCCACTAGGGTCCTGTAATTTTTGGTTGCCTTTTACTTACATAATGAGAGTTTCTTTTCTACAGAATATCTTCCATTTTACTACAAAAATATTTCCCTTTTTTTTTTTTTTTTTTTTTTGCATAAACATTTGTGTAGGAGTTTCTTCATTATTCTGGAAGAGATATCAATATCATTGCCATTTCTATGCAAAAGGAAAAATTAGTCAAGGAAGAGGTTAAATTACTTATTTTGGTTTGTGTTACAGTAGTGATGAGAGGAATATGCTGGCAGATGTGACCTTGGAGGCCAGTGTTCTGGGCACCCTGGAGTCCCAAAGGAGCAGAGGAAAAGGACCAAGCATGAGAGAACAGGCTGTCCTTTGGGCTTGAGACTGTCTCAGGTCACAGGCTGCCCTATGCCTGCAATGTGCTGTGCACACTAAAAGATGTTTAAATACCCACGTTTCATACTGCAGGATAAAGTACCTTTGTACTGCCTTGATTTCTTCTGTATGAGCTATAATCTTGCTCCAGAAATATGCCTTGAATTTGAATTCACCCTGGGGGGAGGTAAGATGTTGGAGAAATACAGTCACCTCTCAATTAAATGTGCCTTCAGGATGTTCAAAGGGAATACAGAATATGTGCCCAGAGACACATAAATAAAAAGACATTTTGTTATTATTATCATTTTTATTGTTATGGTTATTACCAGGTATTAGCTTATTTTACCTATGAATTCTGGACTGAATTCCTCAATGAGTCTTTTTGAGGTGCCTCTGTTCCTGTGTAGGGCATGGTCAGAGGATTACTGTTGGGTAGTTTTTATGTGGGAAAAGATCAGATGTGTCATGAACAAGAAATAAGAAGTCAAAGTAAACACTTCACTGCCTTTTGAAGGGTCCTGGCTGAAAACTGGTGTGTAGGGTGAGGACTTCATCAAGGGGCAGATCACCACCATTATACTTCAGTTCAAAATATGGCAGCACCTTGGTGTTTTCAGCTCCCATTAGCTGAACTTGTGATAAGATGACTGACTGTTTAAAGGGACTTGAAAGGCTTTTTTGAAGTGTTTAGGACTGGAAACTTTGGCATGGTTTCCTTCTGATATGGACATGGTTATGGGGCTTCATAGCCTGCCTTATTTCAAGATTTGTTTAATACTCTCATAATTACAATAAATTGGCCAGGAAATAGGCTGAAGTTGAGGATATGAAGACCTGCCCACTGTGCATGATCCTGGAAAGGAACCTGACTTATTTTCATTTTAAGTTTTCCTTGGTTTCATTGAATATTCGATATGGAACAAAGGTATTTCTGTATTTTAAGCAGTTTGTTTAACTAATTCTAATTGTGTAAGGGGAAGTTTTATGATGCAGACATGTTATATTACTATTTCTGTAACAGGATTCCAGAACTCCTGTTATTATTATTATTAATCAGAATTCTCCAACCAGCGGTAGTTGTAGTGAGCAAAGGGTAGAAAATGGG
This sequence comes from Muscicapa striata striata, assembly GCA_030060385.1. Taxonomy (NCBI): domain Eukaryota; kingdom Metazoa; phylum Chordata; class Aves; order Passeriformes; family Muscicapidae; genus Muscicapa; species Muscicapa striata. The sequence goes on along the minus strand of JAREIS010000023.1, from coordinate 3,034,903 downwards.
GAAAGGAACAGAGAGAGCCACAGCTGCCTCTCTGCTTCAGAGAACATGTAAGTGTCCAAAATATAAAGATTAAACAAAAATCTTCACATTCACTGTGATTTGATACAGGCTAAATTCACTTTAGGCTTAGAAACCCATCAGATTGCATCAGCTTTTTCATCTCTGCTGCAACAGGAAACTTTGATTTTATTTCCAAGGGACTTGAGTTTGGGTTCCTTCTAAATTAAGTTGTGTATTAGGGCCAGTGAAAACTGCAACTGAACTCTTCCATCCTCCTCCATTCAATTTCATGCCTAATGAAAGCGATGTTTACTACCAGGCATCTCACTTGGACAGATTTGGCAAGCTGCTGAGAAATGTAGGTTGCAAAACATTTGATATGAATGATTTTTTTTTCTCCATCAAAAAGATCTTATGTCAAAAGTGAAGACAAGTCTCTGCTTTTGCTCTTCCTAATTACGGGATGTTAGACATTAAACATTGAACTGGAAATCCAATTACATGATTATTAATCAGATGCATTTTTTTCAACTTGGAGGAAAAAAGGCTAAGTGAAACATGAAAGTCCACTGGGAAACACCACCAATTAAAGCAATTTTTAAAAGGACATGAAATTCTTAATTTTTACACTTGACTAGAAAGTTGATTGACTGGGCTTGACTCTTCTGGGAATAGTTGTGCTGGGTAGGTTTTTATTTGCTTCTTGATATCGCATGCTTCTGTTTCCTTATGAAGAATAATAAATTTTCTTTGCAGGAAAATTTACTTATTGTGACATGGGTAGCTGAACAGGTTTAAAATGTTTGATCAGATTAAGTGATGCCTGTCATTTAACATTTCCACTCATGGGGAGAAGCATGCATTCCCTCCACTCTTATTCTGCAGACAGACTTTCTGACAGCTGAAGTGTAGCCAGTAAATTTCTTTTCCATTAGTTGCAAATTGTACAACAATATAGTAAAGTAATTACATCATAAATCTTCTTGCCTTGAAGTTAGGCTCTGCGGTACACACTCATAAAATAGTGCAGTAGCAAATAAAATCTCTGCATCTGTGTATATTTGTCTTGCAATAATTTTTCTGAGGGTGGTCTATAACATTGACAAATGTGAATTGAGGAGGAACTGAAAGGAATTCAGTGTTTCTTGCTTTGTATTAGAGAGGGGCTATGGTTCTCCAATAATTAGGGCTACCTTGGAGCTGAACATGGGTCAAAGCAAAGATTATTGCCAAAAGTCTCCTTAGATGTGCATTAAGAACTGAATATAATATTCCCTTGATCATCCAGGGTATGATGAGTCTTGTTAAAGATTTGGGTTCAAGACAGTGTTGAAGCACCTTACGAGTGTACCCAGTGTAGTCAGAATACCTCAGGATAAATCTAATCATTGCATGGCTCTAAAATGTTTTGAATATCAGGGAAACACAAATGAGAATATTTGCACAAAAAGAGGTAACTGCAAATACACCTATTTTAGCTCCCTAGAAAAGAACAAATGGTAATGTATCTAAAGTACTCACTTGGCACCTAAATGTGAACAGGCATCATTTTGCATTCACCACTGCCCACTGTGCTGCAAACTGTGGCAATAAAATTATGGTTTCTTGGCAGTTTTGTTCCCAAAAACGAGGGCTACCCTGGAGATAAAGCTCCTGTAATCCTTCTGATTGTGCAATAGGAAAGTTTCTTTCCTTTTTTTGGGAGAAGGTGGTAGCAGCGGTCCTGTCCCATCCCATCCTCCTTCTCCAGGTGGGCTAGCAGATCTTCAGGTTTTTATATTATATTATTCATTTTATATTATACTGCTGAAGAGCTCTGGATCCAGCTCTTCCACTGCCAGGCTGGATTTATAGGAGTGCATGTCAAGTTTAATTTGCTGCAGTGTGTATGGATCAGCAGTCAGAATGTGTGGGCTTTGTCTCTTCCCAGAGCAATGTCAGTGCTGCCATTCACTCCTCCCAAATAAGGGGCAGCATTTATAGAGTTATTTCCAGGCTATTTGTGGGTCATTTCCACGATTTTCTTGTGTTTTGGTGGCACAGAGGGAGAGGGGGATTCATGGGGGTGATCAGATTGCTGGAGAAAACAGTGCAGGAAAAACATATGCTGAAAAATCCCACAGTGGAGCTTCTGATCCTGCCTAACACTGCAGCCATGGATCAGCTATGGGAACAGGAGCCCAGCAACCCAGGGAAATGGGCTTTGCTATTCTGTGAATAACTACCCTCATATAGACAGCATCTCTGACTGGGTCTTGGAAGCTTGAAGCAGGAATTTGATTCATCTGGGAACCAGGCAAGTACAGGAGCATCAGAGAGATATTTTCCCTGCACAGGAAGTGCATTTGATTATATTCACTATATTTGGTGTGATTTGCTGCACTCAGATACTCAGCTGCAATTAGATGGTTAGAGACTCATTAATCTTGACTCTGTGCTGCCTGTCAATCTGTTCCCTTACATAGCTTATGGCACTGTTCTGAATATTTTGATGAGGAAATATCACTGCTTTGGAGTGATTGCTGATGGCAGGATTTCTGTCTGTATCTCCTGTCATATCTCTTCTCTTCAAGGCTCTTTAGAGAATTGTCTCTCAAATGACAATCATTACTTCTCTTGTCTTATTCAGAGATCTCTCAAAGCCCTGCTGAGCTGGTGATACCTTGGGTTTTAGTTTTTATATTTTTCATCGCAGATGTCTGGAAATTAGAACCCCCCCTCAAAATTATTTCCTCCTTGATACCTGAGCATATTCCTTGATGAAATCTCTGATCTTTTTTTTTTTTCTTCTCACCTCAGGATTTCTTAGAATGTTCAGATTCATCTAAGTTGCCTCCTTCTGCTTTCCTCCTTCTTAAAAAGGCTCATATTCTTGTTTCCTTTATGATATTTAAAATGCTATGAAGTTCATTTTGCACTCACTGGCCTTCCTGCTTTTCAGTTTGTTCTTTCATAAATATCTCTCTAGAGTCAACATATCCTATTGTCACTCTTCTACTTCCAAAATGGGACTCCTACCTCAAAAAAAAAAAAAAAAAAAAAAAAAAACCTGAAGAATGGGCATGGAGAGATCACTTGAAAAAAAAAATCATAGTGTTTCTGAAATTTGTGGATCTCCCTCACAAGTTATCCCCTCCTGTGGATGAAAAAGCTTTGAATGATGCTATAAAGCTGGGCATTTTGTGCAATTTGGCATAAATGAGTTCTGAAGTTTTCTGTCCCTGAGAGAATCTCTAGGACATCTCTTAAGCTTCCAAAAAATATTTTGGAGTGTCTGTTTAAACACATGTGGGTTGTGCTCTTTTATATTTACGTATAGATGCAGGAGAGGTGGGAAACTGAGATGTCTCTGCTGTGCTTTACTTTCCACTGCTGACTAGAGAAGCAAATTCAGATTATTCACTTGCACATCTTGCCTTGCTTTTGTTTACATTTGGCTTTAGGATGCAGCTGTTCTGACTCTTTGTAAGATAAGGTCATATTCATCATTCCATGTTTAAACAATCCTTGTGCTTTCAGTGTCTTGTAATACACATCCTACTCGACCATTAAACTATCATCTCTGCTATTTTCATTTTTCATTTTTCCTGCAGCTGATGAAATGAATGATGATGATGTATTTCTAACCAAAAGCATCTGTCATTTAAACTCCCTCACTTCCCCCAGATTTCAGAACTGTTAGAGGTCAACTTAGTGCCTTTTATCCTTCAGTTCATGCAGACTGCCAGCAGTGTTTAAGTGGTGTCCAAAGGGTACCTCCAGGCACATGTTATTTGGGCTAAAATCTGGATTGCTTTGTCAGAAGTTCAATTTCCTCTAGAGTTCAGGCTTTATGGTAATCTAGGTCAATTCTATGCAATTATGGAAGAGCAAACAAAAAGTTTTTTCCCATCAGATCCTATGAAAAAAAATGCTTATTGGATATGGAAGTTGGGAAGTTTTGCTTTATGAAATTGTGTTTTCTTTGTCTTGCAACTGCAGAGATATTAAACACTAAACTCAGTTTGTTTTCTAGCTCCATGGTGGAATTCAACTAATTGAATAAGTATGAAACAAGTTTAGATTGTCCAATTCTTAAAAGAACTAAAAGACTAAGGTGTTATCTGAACTAATGCTGGTATGTATAATGCTGGTAATTATATTTTATAGGATCCAGATGATTAACAAAAGTGGGAAAACCCACAGGAAAAGACTGTCTGCCTGGGATAGGTGGAACTGAGATTTAGTTACAGAGGTTTTTTTCAGTGTGGATTCACAGCCCCCAGACAGTTTCTGGCTTTGCCAGAAGTTTTCGGAAGGTTGTTTGTTTTTTTTTTTTTTTTTATTTTTTTTTTTTTTTTAAATTTGTTTTTTTGAGGACTCTTTTTAGCCTCTTGATATCATACTTTATGTCTCCTGTGGTTCCTACAGGGATAATACAGGGGCCTTCCAGTAGACTTTGGCAAGGACTGAGAGAGATGAAGATTATTTGTGGATAGAGATTCTAATAATAATAACATTAAGAGCTGGATTAAACACATTCATCCTGTATTGTGTCTTGATCCCAAGACACATAAATCAGGGTGTCAGAATGTTCCACAGATGGGGTGGTTGTGGCAAGCACTGAGCATCACTCAGGGAGCACAGAGGGAGATGCTGATTTTTCTAGAAGAGACTTCCCTAGCATTTTTAATTGACACTTGAAAATTACAATCTTAGTCACTAAAAGGAACTCCAGAAGGACAACATCTGCTTGGTTCAGTATACCTTATACAGTTTCATTCTCTGTGTGCTTGTATTTATGTCTCATACTTTTTAGTATATTAACCAATTTCAGACAATTTAGATGAAGGGGTGCAGGACAGTAGGAATTGGGATAATTCCCATGAGGTTTTTGGAATGCAGCATCTACAGATTGTGCCAAAGTGAAAACTAAGCATTCTGAGAAATGGTATTTATTTCTTGGTTGTACACCTCTTACAGGATAGTTTCAAAAGAAATGAGAAGCCCACAGGACTCATATTAAGCTGATGTACTGGAGGGGTAGAGCTGTGTTAGCTCTCAGCTATGGGCCAAAGTCACCTCAGTGGCAGAGCAATGTTACTTGTGAGATGATTTGAATCACAGTTTTTCTACCTTGCCTACATTCTGCCTCATAAAATACCACAGATATGAAGTAAAGGGGTAACATGCTCTCCACTAGAGCCATCTCTGTAACATCAGAAATTGAGTTCAGATAGAGCAAACCCCTCCATGCCGCACTGAAATGAAATGCAGCACAGCCTAACCAGGGTCAGCCATGTCTTCAGTCCCTAAATAGCAGTCAGGGAGATGTGTTGGTCAGTGAGCACCTCCAGCCTTTGTGCAGTCCATTATTGGTATAGACTGGGCATGTAGGAGCTCAGTGGTTGATGATGATCCCACCAGTCTGCAATGTGAAAAAACCCAAGTGGATTCCACTTCATGGAGATGATACATCCCCCTGTATTTTTTTTTTTTTTCTATTTTACATGTCCATTGTTCCCTCATCTTTACTGCCTCTGGGGAGAAAAATAAAATATTAAATTCCTCATCTTGGGCAAGAGAGAATAATTCAGAGAGATTTTTCAGCTCAGTACAAACCTTCAGAGTTGGTTCTTTGATGGTATATAGCAGCAGATAACTCAAGGCTTGGAGAAAGATAGAGAGACGAACTGCTGATTGAAAATTGAACTGAAAGCACCTTCTCCAGCATGGGTGGATTTCAGAGGAGCCATGGAGTGAAGCTGCAGGGAATTAATCCAGTATCTCTATAGATATGAAGCAGGAATAGAGGAAATGTTGGGGCTGAGCTTCCTGCTGACCTCCTAGAGGCTGTGAAACTCTGATTCTTAGAAATCAGAAAGCAAACCTGCAGTAATGGCTGATGCTGGCAGCTTCCCATAGTGAATTATGTCTTTATTTTGCTGCAGAAAGTGCTTTAGCAATGCTGTGGAGTGTGGCTGAGGGGTATCATAGCCCTCTAGCAGCACTGCCAGCTCAGGCTGTCCGAGGGACACAAAGGGACCAGACTTAAGGGAGAAAAATTTGCTTCTTCCACCTTCTTCATATCACAAGAAGTCCTGAGTGAGAAAAGCTTTGACATGCTGGGAGGAGCCTTTCTTTTTGTTTTCCTCTACACTTTCTTCAGAATTAGCTCAGTTGTTGTCTGCCACAACCTGGGCTTCTGTCTGAAGTGCTGAAAATGTCGAGGCATTTCTGATATTCCTTAGTATAAGAAACCACAAGCAGCAAATGCAGCCATTCTTTTATCATTATGCAGCATTATGAAAATAATTTCTCCATTTCCATAGGCTGGTGGTGCCATTGATTGTACTATTCTCTGGCAGTCGGCGCCAGACTTTTCCTTTCAACCACACAAAGATTACCTCGCTTTCCTCACAGCTGAGTGATTTCTTTCTTGACACTCTCTGCAAGACCACAATTTGGGCTACCTGGTTTTCTCCCTTCAAGTATCCTATCAGGCTTCTGCTTTTGTAGAAATTCAAGACATTCTTTTGCTGTGACAGAGAACAATGGGGTTTCAAATGGCTAAGATGAAACATGAAAATCTCCTAAAAATGTAAAGTGTCACTTTTTCTTCTCTACTGTAATGCTGGACCCTGCTCTAGATGTAAAGAAGATGGGTTATTCCTCTTTGCTGGAGATTTCAGGGTTCTTCCAGCAGAGTCCCTGGGGCTTTGCTGTGGTTAAGCAAAATGCATTTACAGCCAGAGGGCAATAAAATTAAGAAAAAAAAATCAATAGTAAATAATGACAACTATTTATCTTATTTGAGGCCTACAAAGCGACTAAAACTGAAATTGAGTTCAAGTAGACACAAAATAGAGTTTGTGCAATAAAGCTTCCAAATCAACCTAAAATCTCTTCCTTGCTGGAACAGCAAGAATCTGGAATTCACTTGGTTATGAGGCATAATATGCCAGATTTAGAACTGTGTAACCCAGCCCCAAAAATGGTCAAACTATGGAAAGCTGTTAGGAATGTGGCCTAATCCAAGGATTTAAAACCTATGCATGTGTTTAAGCACGTTGCAAAATAGTTAGAAATCAGGAGCTTTTCCTGTTTTAGTTGCTGGGTGCTGAACACTCTGGAGTATCTGCAGTGGCAGATAGTGAATAAGGCAATTTTCTTGAATTGGTGCCTGAAACTACTAAGTCTGTGAGCACTCCCAGGAAACTGATCCAAGGATTGATTTGAGAATCAGCACATCATGAGACCCTCTGGGAGCCTTCCCTCAGTCCTTCATAGATTGTAAGGCTCCGGGCAGCTGAATGTAAGTCATTAAAGCTCCTAATTCTATCCATTAGTACACTCATTAATATTTCTTGGTGACTTGGGATACAACATTTCTCATGACAAGCTTAGAAAAGTTTTCTCTTCCATCTCATTTTAACCTAGAGACAGCTATAAGGAAGAAAAGCTCACCACTGAGTGGAAGAAAAGCTTTTTTGTAAAATTTATGTTTGCAGAGTCTGTCCTTCTGGGCAAAGCAGTTAGAAGGATTTTACTTTGGAGATTAAAATCTTCCATGAAGTTGTTGAATGTAGGGATATTTAACTTTTGTCATTGGGCTCAGTGTTGTAGCCTGGAGCATATTGAACTGCTAACAGTAAAACAATGAACTTTTCACAGCAGGTCCCAAAAGGAAAAACAAAGAAAAACTTCTGGGACCTTAGGAACTGGATAAACTGCTGCTGCTGCTAAATTGTTCCTATGCTCCAGAGACAGATGCCATTAGAAGACAGCCAACTTGAATAATTGCTTTTAGGTAGAATTGCAAAGAATAAAATTGCCACCACAGAATATCTGGAATGGGAAGAGACCACCCAAGGTCTTCTTAGCCACCCCTCTACTCAAGCAGGTCCACCTAGAACCAGTTGCACAGAACAATGTCCAGATGACTTTTCAATATCTCCAACAGCAGGATCTGTTTTCTTCCATTGCATGTGTACATTTAAACATACATAGGCATATTTATATACTTTTAAAACTTACATGAATAGAGCTTATATATGCACATTTGTATATTTTTATATTTATGTATATATAAACACTCATATATGTATATATGGCCATGTAGTTTAACAGCAACATTTGGATGATCAGCAGGAATTTGATGATTTGCATTTACAGAGATACTCTGTAAACTTGAGGGGAAAAGCCCTGAACTGTTTGATTCCACTGAGAAAAAAACTCTTCAGTGCTAACCCAAGAGAGTGATAACTGCTGGCTGGAAATGGTGACATTGTTACTGTTCTAAAGAAAATAAATAGTGAGCAACAGGTCCTCTTCACTTACCATGCTGTCATTTAGCCCTGAGTTCAGAGGCTAAACATTTGCTTTTTCATATTGGCCATATTTGAGAAAACTCATTAAGCAGGTTTTTTTTTTTTTTAATAATAAAGTTTATTCATTCTTAAGAGGAATTTATGGGAGTAAAGAAGTAGGGGCAATGGGCTTAAGAGACCTGGAGGCCTGTAGGATGTACCCTGTGCTGCAAAAGTCAATATTCCTTTTATAGACAAAACAAGGCGTCATCAGGCTCCAAGAACAAGTAGAATAGCTCACTTTCTGCAGGTTTTTTGCTTTAGCTTCTCATATGGGATGTAAAACTTTGGTTCTTGTGTGCACAACAATATTACTGTAATTTTACTTTCTCTTCCAGTGTTCTCTACCAACTTGGATATTAGTTGCACATCCCTGCTGATGTTGGTTATTTCTCCTCTCTCTAGTTCCCTAGTTGTGCTAACAGTCATTGAAAGCTCAGTAGACCTTTCTGGGTAAAGTCTGGCTGGGGCAAGACCAGAGCAATACAGAACCACATAGTCAGAGGGAAGGGGTAGAGATGGCCCGTGGAGACAGTCTAGCCTGGAGACAGTGCAGTGCATACCATCTATTTTGAGCTTTTTTGCTCTGATTTAGTGCCCTGTGGCTGTGGAGGATTTCCCATACCTTGTCCAGAAAGACTGATGTGGAGGTACATGGTACCTCCATTGACAGGTCAGGTGTTTTGGCTGCAGCAGCATTTCCTCCTGTGCACAGCAGCACTGGGGATGTGAGCAGAGCCTCTTCTGCTTGATCTCTCCCTTCCTGCTGCATCCCAGCCTCCCAGCCCTGCAAGTGTGTGCTTATCAAGTGCACTTGAGGCCAGCAGGGCTGGCTGATAGAGAGGCTTTGGACAATGCTGACAGCCAGGCCAGCAACTCTCCTGGCATTCCAAGACAAATTCCCCCTGTGGATTCAGTGAGACTTTTGGCACAAATGAAACTCAGAGGATTAGAAGACATATCTTCTGTCTCTGCCTCCTTGCAGTCATGTTCCTCCAGCACTGCAGGCACCTTTCTGCCTCAGCTCAGAACTCCTTGTTCTGCTGGGATTTCTGCGTAGCTAAGGACTTCAAAGCCTTTGCTTAATTTGTGTTTGCACTTCCAAGTACTGAATGAGGTTGTAAGGAAAGGTAGGTTCCTTCTAAGTACTTGTGGGTAAACATGAAAGTTACAACCTTCTGCTCCTTGCTCCTTTCATCTTTTCAGGCTCACAGATAAAATGCAGTAAGGTTTTTGAACTTTACAGAAAGTTTTAATAAAAAACTGACTCAGATGTTCTTCTGTTGAGCTCCTCTTTCACCATTCCTTTTGTTTTGGCTTTTTCTCCCCTTTCATTTTTCTTCTGCTTCCCTTCTTACTTTCTCCCATCTAAACCTTTTCAGCACAAGTTTCAGATGGTTTTTGTGGACATCTTTTTGAATTGTTGATGTGTAGCATCAGGGCTCTGCACCTGGGGACCTCATTTATTACAGCCTCCAAATCTGTCCACTACACAGTCCCTGTCACCTTGGATGTAGGTGAAAATTTGTGGAAAAGGGATTATTTCAGTATTGTGTTGCCAGTTTACCTCCAGGTTGCCATGGGGAGAAGTACTAAGGATATCTCTCCAGTGACAACAGAGAGAGCACAGAAGATTAAAATCCCCAATTTTCAGTTTCAACTCACTCCTCCCTCCCATTTTTGGGAGGGTAGTCAAGCTCAAGAAATATTTCAACAAAAAGGTGAGAATTGGAACAGGATTGGCAGTGATCTGTCTCAAAGGGAGATTTCTTTGAATGCTGCCACATCATCCAGCAACACAGAAAAATTTCTGCTCTCTCAGGTTCTCAGCAGCTTCCCAGCTGTCTTTTCTGTAATTTTCAGGCAGTTTGATCTATTTACACTAAGTTTAATTTCTTATATTGACACCAACTGGAAAACAGCTTTGGCATATAAAATAGCACTGGTTATTTTAACTGTTGGCACATGTCTAGATTACAGTGCCTGGGTAATTGTAATCAAGATGTTAATATCAACACTAGAGGTAGGATCAAGGAGTCTTGAGACATTTTGTGTTTCACCCACTAGATCAAAGACATAGAACAGTTACAAATACTCAGGTCAGTGACATGGGATATTTATTTTGTTGAGCTTTCTGTTAGCCCAAATTTTCTTTTAATCCTCTGACCAAAACCTGAGCAATGAATATCCTAGTTACAAATATCTTCCTTTAGATATTTAGGCATCAGGACTTCTGTGAGTGAATCACTCCAGTGACTTTGAGGATGAACCCCATAGGCACATAGCTCCTCTTGGAAGTTTTAATTATTTGCTTGACTTGACTTTTGTGCCAGCTGGAATCTGATAATTTAACTGATAATAATGAGTACTGGTGCAGTTGTTTATCTTCCAGTACTTACTCTATGAAGTATTGTCAGATTTGCTGCTTCAAAGGTTATAAAGAGCTTAGGTCCTTGAGGTATCCTTTATATGCTGTTTTTTCCTAATGTTGAGAGCAGTAGCTGCAATTTAACCATTCTGTGCTTGAAACACATCTTGTTGAACTCCATTGCAATGGCTTCAATGGTTTGTATGTGTAAACAAAAATAGCCTAATATCCTGCACATTGATTAGCTCTTCTGTGTATTTGCCAATGTGACATTCAGCCACAGATATCTAAACATTTTTCTGAGTGATCAGACTGAATAAAGGATGTTAGGTGGAATATGCAGGTATTTTTTTAGAGAGTATTTTAATGAGGAGTTTTCTTGTTCAGATTGCATCCACTGCCTTGGCATAAAGGTGCAATACAAGGTTCCTTTTGAGGTCCACAAAGAATTCCTTATAATTATGATCAGATAGTTGCAAGCAATGAAATTATCATCTCTCAGGTGAAAGGATGCAATTTTCTGCATACTTTTGTGCCAACCATTTCCAGAAAAGATTGTTTAAGATAATCCACTTTATATTGAATTGCAGGTTGCTGGAAACCCAGTAGCTTTCATTTTCTGTGATTCAGCTAAGGGTAGGTAAATTCTTTAAATATGTATTACTATCAATGTACATTAATATTAAAAATCATTGTTGATTTCTGGGGACCTCTGACTGTACCTTTCCTAATGAGTGACAGAGAAACCTTAGAAATCTGAGTTTGTTGCTGAGAGGAACGCATTTCATATGCTTTTTTCTCACATTCTTTTTCTTAAAATTTATTTATTTATTAGGTTTTTAAAAATTTCTCTTGTTGCACTTGGCTGAAAATCTTCTCAGAATTCTCTGGGGGATGGTGCAGGGAGGATCTGTAAGCCTGCAGGACAATGTGATGCTTATCTGAAGAACTCCCCCTTCTCATGAAGCTCACCTCCTCCCCAGCCTCACTTGGCATCTGGACAGCAGCCACCCACATGTGGCACATTAAAGGATTAAGGGTTTAATGACAATTTTTAAATGCTGCTATTAAATGGGGACTTCCATCCTGTAGAACACTTGAAAAATAACATTTGTAAAACTGCTTCCTGAGCAGTAGATCCCCTTTTCCATTATCTCATCTATTTGTATGCTAATAACAATTGTTTTGCCTTTCTACTCTGTCTCTGCTTGAGCAGTTCAATGTTGAATTCATGATTCTGTATTTTGTGCTGTGAAGATTTTACTTATATTTTAGAAAAGTATCTCAATAATTAATACAGATAAATTATTGAGAAAGCAGCAGCAGATGCAAAGGAAGAATGGTCTGTATCTAACACAGACTTTAAAAAAAGATATCTTTGAAATACACTATATTTATATATATACATATATATATATTATTTTCATATTCAATTATCAGAACATTTTCCTAACATTTCATGCTTCATGTGATATGACAGACTGCTGACAAAAAAAATGAGCATTTTCTCTCAAATTATGCTATAATGAATATCTAAAAAAAATGTCTCCCAAGAGAAAAATATACCAGTGTATCTAGACTATGCTTCTGTGAAGGAATTCCTGCATATTTAGGAAGAACAGCTCTGCTATCAGGAAACAAAGTGAAGGGTAGACATATAATTTTGAAATTTTCTGCTTATTTGAAATGTTTATATAATCTCAGTGTTTAGGTATATTAGTAACAACCCTAGACTTACTGAAATTTCACTTACTGCTGAAAGAATTTTTAACAAAAGTTTTCAATATCTTTTCTGATGTAGACAGGACTCCCACTGCTCCTGTGCAACTCTAAATCTCAGTAAGTGTTTGGATGCCCTGTCTTAGCCTGAGATAATTAAGTTATATTAAATCCCCTGTAAGTCACTGGCTCAAGGAGTGGTTGGGGCTGGAACAGACCTCTGGAGATTATCCAGCCAAATCCAAATCTCCATCCCAAAACAAGGACAACTCCCAAGACAGGTCAGATTGCTCAGGGCTTTGGACTGAGCATGGAGAGTCCAAAAACTCACTGGCCCTGTGTTTCAGTGGTTATTGTCATCCACAGAGAAGATTTATTTCTTTGTGTCCCTGTGGTCTTTGTCCCTCATCCTGCCCTTGTGATTCTACGAGAGGAGCCTGGCTTGTTTTTTATAAAATTCTTTCAGGTAGTAGAGGACAGCAACAAGTTCCTCCAGAAGCTTCTCCCTGCCAGACTGAGCATCCCCTGTGCTTTCCTCCTCTCATCCTCTCTTTCCTTCAGTTGGGCCCTCCCCAGGCTGTCAGCAAACGTGGTGCTTCTTATATGTGCCACACCACAGGGGTGAGTGGGGATTTTACTGCACCAGGTATGTCTGAGCTCTGAGCAGTGCTGGCCACACCTACATATATATACTCCTATTTCCTCATCTCCAAATAAGTCTGTGTTGGTGATACCTGTTGTCTGCTCCTTCACATCTCTGCAGAGAACTGGCTTTGAAGGACTAAGGGTGGCAGGGAAAGTCTTCTTCTTTAATGTGGTGGTAAAATATTTAAGAGTTTAGACTATGGAAGTAATTTCAGAGCCTAGTTCATCATAGTTTCTCTCCCCAGGAAAACCCATCTTCAGAGAGCTGCTCCAAGGCACAGAGATGCCAAAAAGAGTATTTCCATTGACGTTTGTCCTTATTGTTCCTGTTCTAAAGAAAATCCAATTTTCAACTAAGCTTTCAACTGCATTGGTCATAAAACATGGGCCAATTTCACTTCTCAGTTACTTCAAGGAGAGCTGATGCCAAGGCTGAGCTTCTGTTTTCGTGAAGAACAACATAAAAACCAGGCTCCTTGTTAGCAACACAAAAAGCTCTGTATGGGGAAATGAGCTGTCCTTGGAATGGCACAACTGATATTTTAGCCTCAGGATCCTTTTCTAAAGGTCACTGAACAATTTTAAGCCCAGAATATTACAATGCATTTAAATATCTGAGAGGTTAAACAAGATCTACTAACTTAAAGCAAAAATGAAGATATCACATCTACCTTCTTCATGACAGAATTGACTCATCACAGGAATAAACAATTGCAAGCAGTAGGAAAATGAAACTGGTCTGTCCATCTTGGCTTTCAGACCTTCTTCTTCATTGCAAAGAGTAATGATGATAACCTCTCCAGTGAGGTGACTGGCTTAGTGGATGAGAGGAGAGAGGTGGACATTGGTTATCTTAATTTAGGGAGTAACTTTTAACATTGTTTTTCATTAGGTCCTCAGAAAAAAGCTGATGAAGTAAGGAAATGATAAATGGAAATGACATGGGGTGAAACTTAGAGAGAAATTCAGAGCAAAACTTCACTGTAGCTGAGAGTTTGTGTTTATAGCACAGAATGATGATGGGTTCATCATAATTTAATTGCTAATTATTCTACAGCAAAATGTATGCTTTTGTGCAAACATTTTTATCCTAGGAAAAACATCTTAAAGTATTTGAACCTTCAAAACATTCCAGTCAATTTATCTATAAGATGGTAAACCCTGCAAAGCACTCTTGTCCTTACTAAAGGATCGATGAAATTGAAACGATCTCAGTATGCAAGTATTGACTTTTATTCCTGACACAGATTTAAACTGTAAAGGCCTATTAAACTAGAGATCAAAACATCTATCAAAGAGTTCACTTAGGTCTTTAAAAAAATAGAGTATTTAGAAGATAATATTGGGAAAGTGATAGAAAATACAAGTTTACAATGTAATTAGTGATGAAAGCTTAATAGGTGTTCAGTGTGCTACATCTTGGCAAAGAGAAAATGGCTTCAACTTTGCCTTGAAAGAGAACAGAATGAAAGACAAGGTTTTTTTTTCACTTTTGCATAATAGAAGATGAAAAGCTGAGTTCCATGAGAAGCTTGAATCAGTATTGAATGCAAAATCTGGGTGTGAGCCCTAATCTGATAGCTTCATCATAAAACATGGGGATAAAATATTCCAAATAATCCCCAGACTCTGCACTTGAATTAAGGAGCATAAGGGAGGGGACATCACTGTGCAAGCAGCAAGTAGAGTGGCATGAAGATAGATGGTGCCTGGGATGAGAGAGGGCTGAAAGAAGAAAGGCAGCATCATGTTTTTTCCATTACAGTGAGTCACTTAAAGCAGGAATACACACATAAACTGAAGATTTTTTTGTTTTCAACTGCCACAGAGAAGTCATATCAGCAGCCACACAATTAAAGCAACCTGGCTCTTTTCATGCTCAGGGAGCAATTGTTCCTTTGCTTGCAGAAGGAAATGCACTCACGTGTGCACACACACACACTCAAAAATGTTTTTAAAATGTTATATTTGACTTCCTGGCTAGTTTGAAAATTCTCTTCAAAAATAGCTCTTATGATTGCAGGCTGGCAGAGCTGTTCCTGCCTGGATTTAAATGGGAAAACTCAATTAGAGTTTGAATCTGTTGCACTGAAATGGAATTGTCTCTGCAGGCAGAGCTCAGTCACGGACACAATAGCATGAATGAGAGGAGAGGGAGAGGAGGAGGTTGTGCCATTGTGGAGGGCAGGTTTATGGGCTCTGAGCTAGAATGTTCCATGTCCTTTCACTCTGGAAAGGAAACTTCATTGCACTTCTTCAAGCATGTTCAAGGAAAAGTAGCTCCAATCAGGGCTTTTCCTAGAAGGGGCCCTGCTGGGTCTGGGGGTGGCAGGGACTGGGCACTGAGTAGCTTACAGGCACAGAGCAGTGACTTGTTCCACGAAGATGACATCCCTTTACTTTACCTCTCTGGCTCTGAACAAGTACCCACCCCTCCCCAGGCTCTTTCCATCAGGTTTAAGGATGCTGTTTGTATTTCTGTAGTCTAGAAATATTTGTGAGGATCTTGTGAAGGCTGTAGCTTGGGCACAGGAAAAATGGATTTTTGGTGACAGGTTCACTACAGGGTCCCTCTCTCCCTCCCTCCCTCCTTGTCTCTCCCTGTGTTCCATTGCAGTCCCATGTCTCTCCTGGTTTCCACAGCAGGCTTTCAAGCTGTGAGTGGAGACCCTTCAGTACTGCCTCTGCTCCTGAGAGCCCTGAGCTGGCCTCAACATTTTTCTCATCTTTATGCATTGAGATGTAGGTCTAGAAATGACCTCCTCCCCCTTGCCCCTCTTATCTGTGATCTCAGCCTGAGCCTTAGTTTAAAGTTGCCCTGTAAGTCATCTGTGTTAAACTGCTCCTCAAAAACAGCAGCTTCCAGCATGACTTCTTTTATCTGTGGCTTGTATGTGAGTATGAGAGGGAGAAAACAGGTTCATTTCCATCAGAGCAGCTGGCTCCCCTGATCTGCTACCTGGAGACTTGGCTGACAGGGAATGTGTGTCTGCAGGCAGGGCAGACCTGTGCTTCTCCAGCTGTGCCATCTCTGCTGTCACCCTGCAGGCAGGGGGCAAACTTACCCCTTTTCCCACTTCTTCAGGACCTGCTGGATGCTGTTAGAGGATGTTATGGGCTGGGAAGAAGATGTACAACTCCTAGCAGTGCAGCAGGCTCCAGGGATCCTCTTGTAAAACCTGCAGTGAAGAGATTCAAGTGTGTTCATTGAAGCAGACCAGGAAAAAGACTTGTGCATGTGTGGGAGGGATGGCAGGCAGGGCACTGATTCCCTGCCCTCCCTTGACTCTGCCATGCGGTGCTACAGACACCCAGCTAGAGATGTCCATGTGGGCTGTACTGCCCTTTGTCCAGGTGTGAAGGATGACATTAATTACATGTTTTGTTGTTGTCCTTGAGAAACTGTTGATGAAGAGGTGTTTATGTCTTCCTTTGGGCATGTTGTGCAGGTGAGAACAGATGGAGATGATGGAGTTTGGACAGACACACATTCAGAGGAGGCCTGGGTAAGGGCCAGCGCCCTGGACTGATGTGGTTACAGCCTGTCTGTGTTTCAAACAAATGCTGGTTAATGCTGTAAGGCTCCTCAGTGCAGGCTCCTGCTGCTCTTGCCTGCATGGATGGATGCAGCTGCATGGTCTGAACTGAGGTGGTGTTACATGTGCTTGGGTTACCCTGTCTTTGACATGGGGCAGACCAGGGATGTTAATAAACTGTGACAGTTATTGTAATAGCACTCTCCACATTCTGAAGAGATCAGGGACTTTTGGACTTTTGGTTTCTACCTGATTTAGCTTTTTTTTTGTTTTGTTTTGTTTTGTTTTGGGTTTGGTTTGTGTTGGGTTTGATTTGGTTTGGTTTGGATTTTTCCCCCATCAATAGGTTGAGATTTTCTTTGGCATCAGTTTCAAAAGAGTAAAGGAGAGAATTTGGAAAAAATGCCATCTATGACTTCTGATGGCTGGAAAAAGCAAGGGCAGTTAGCAAGGCAAGAGCCATGGCTCTGTGGTCCAGGGAAATTTTCTGAGGAGGGCATTCACAGCTGTCTTTTGCAGGAACAGAGAGGAACCCATCTATGCCAGAGCTATAATAGGGCCAGCAGCTACCTGATTTTCAAATGTCAGAGCTTGTCACTAAGAAGGGGAGATTTTTCTCGCTGTAAATCCCACAGATTTTTGAGACAAGCAGGGAAATTTTCCAGAAAGTTCTCCTGAGAAAAACTAGCTGAGCTGTGGTGGCAAAATGGTAAAAATAAAAACAAACTCACAGCTCACTCAGACTGCGGCTCCTGCAGCAAAAGTGGTGAATGCAGGTCAGGGGATAAACCCCAGGATGGAAATGGGGATGAGATGGGAACAGGCATCAGGAACAAGATGGGAGCAGGATCAGGCCCAAGATGGGAACAGGCACCAGGAACAAGATGGGAGCAGGATCAGGCTCAAGATGGGAACAGGATCAGGCCCAAGATGGGAAGAGGCACCAGGAACAAGATGGGAGCAGGCATCAAGAACAAGATGGGAGCAGGATCAGGCTCAAGATGGGAACAGGATCAGGCCCAAGATGGGAAGAGGCACCAGGAACAAGATGGGAGCAGGCATCAGGAACAAGATGGGAAGAGGCACCAGGAACAAGATGGGAACAGGCATCAGGAACAAGATGGGAGCAGGCATCAGACCCAAGATGGGAGCAGACATCAGGAACAAGATGGGAGCAGGCATCAGACCCAAGATGGGAGCAGACATCAGGAACAAGATGGGAGCAGGCATCAGACCCAAGATGGGAGCAGACATCAGGAACAAGATGGGAGCAGGATCAGGAACAAGATGGGGGCAGGATCAGGAACAAGACGGGGGCAGGATCAGGCCCAAGAGGGAACTGCGCTGGTCACGCACTGCTGACTCCATCCACGTGGCCAGCTCTGCCTGCAGCAGGAGCTTTAATGATCTCAGGAGAGAAAGAGCTGAAATGAAACCAAGAGCTTTGCCTGCTCTGAGCCTCTACAGAAAGATTCTGGGGAGAGGAGACAGGCACTTCCAGCGAGGGCTGTCACAGCGCCCATCCCCTCCCTGCTGCCGCTCCCCTCCGAGCCGGGCTGTGCAGACAGCCCGAGCCCAGCCCGCCGGAGGCAGCAGCAGGGAGCATTCTGCCCAGCCCGGGGCCGTGGGAAGCGGCTGCCAGCGGCTGGGCTGCTCGGCAGGAGCGGCTGAGGAGAAGCGCAGCGCTGGGAGCGGCTCCGCGCAGCCACAGAGCCCTCTGGTGTCTCCGCAGCCGCAGGAGCAGCCCGCTCCTCCCGCGACGCCTAGCAAGGTAAAACATGGGTGTCTGAGGTTTATTTGTCTCTGTGTCCAAGTTTTCAGCTTGTTTCTGGAAGGCAGGAATGGGAGGAGCGAAATGATCCCCTGTCGGAAGGAGAAGGATATTCTGTATATTCTGTACTACTTCTAAAGAGCCAAACACCAGGAGGAAGAATTTGCCCTGGAGCTGTTCCCATGTGCTAACTATTATTAATTGATTGATTTTTCAGAAAATATTATAGCTTTTTGCAGAAACCCAAGCTCCAAGGACTTATTGTTTCAGTCAATCTGTAAATTTTTTTGTTTTTGTTTTTCTAACAACAACAACAACAAAATCTGTTCATTTTTAAAATGTGGAAAATAGATTTTTTTAAAAAAATTAAGTAGAACCTAAAAAAACACCCTTTGGCTGAACTGTCAAATCTCTGAAGACTTAAAGTTCAGGCAAACCACCTCCCTTCACTGCTGTCTGTCTTTAGGGGAAGCCCCCCCAGGAAGAAGGACTTTGTGCAGTGCAGGATGATGAGTACCGGGAAGCCCTGCTCCAGTGGAGTCCCCAGGGACACAATTCTGTCTTCCCCTGGCAGTCATACATCATTGGACAGGTTCCCAGAAATCACAAGCAGATTAAACATTACAGGATCTTTTCCATTGCAATGGCACAGGTATGCTTGCCTCTCTAATGGTTTCAGAAAGTATGAAGCCAGAAAGGACTATTAGATCATTTTAATTTGCTCACTGATAGTTTTGTGTAATGTCTTCTATTAACTAGAAATTAATCACCAGCAGGCACCACCAGCAAGGAGAAAAAATGTCATCAGAGTTAAGAATGCTTTAAAACTACTGAGGGAGGAAAAAGAAAGGTGTAGAAAGTGACTGTGAAAACATTTTACCATGCTGCAGAAAAATGCAAAAGTTGTCCTTCCCTCTGTGAGCAATAAACTAGTGAATCTGAACAGGGAGAAAATGATTTCCTGCATTCAGATCCAATGGTCTCCAAACCCCTGATAATACAAACAAGGACTGTACAACTCAATCAGCCAAATACAGTGCAAGGGAGGTCTTGTTTTCAATCACATCCACAAATGGCAAACAGAGCTGTGTGTCAGAATCTGCTCTTTTCCTATTTGCAATCAGTTGAATAGACTCTCCTTGTATATGTCTGAAATGTTCATGAGTTTAGAAACAGGTGGTGAGAGTTCAGCAAGCTAATGTGTGTTTTGGAATTTCCTGTCTACTGAAGTAGTTTTTCTAATAATTCAAGATGCTGTCATATTAAATAAAATTATCCCAGTGATGATGCTCTGTATGTGTCAGTTTTTGCTTCAATAATGTATCCTGTATTTTGGCTGCCTAGGATTAATTTTTGGATAAAAAGTTACTTTTCTTTATATTGCTGCCAGCATGATCCTATTTGAATTCAGTGTTGGCAATATAAATGTAACAATGAGGATCTGTTTTAGTACTCCCTTTAGTTTACATTGATTAGTTTACATTAATTTTCACCTGAGCTGTTGCATTATCACCTTACCAGAATATTTGGATTTTTTTTTTTTTTTAATATTTTCTCTTCAAAGTTTAATTAAGTTAGTTTATGAAAATATTTTTACTCATTGCAGATTTGGGAAATGCTGCACTATTTCAGAACAAAGCTCCTGGGTCTCTTTTTTTCTTGTCCTCAGAAAAATGTGTTCATACAAGACTGAGAAGTATACAGATCTGAAAAACAACCAAAAGAGCTGAGTATTACAGCATGACTTTTTGGTGTTGTTTTGTGTCAAGACAAATGAGGTGCTGCCCAGAGTGTTCTCTGCTATAGCTTTAGTAATGTTTTTTTTTTTTTTTTTTAAGTGGGATTCTTGGCCTGGCTCATGATAAAGAAATTTATTATGAAATTTTTCTACCAATTCCTTTTCTCATTGTCTTCTTGCAAAGCCATCTCTTCTCCTATCAACTCTAATTGAATTGACTGCCTGTATTAGGTTCTTAGATTCACCATATGTTCTCTGTATAATAATTATTTCAGATTAATGGTAACAACACAAAGAGCAAGTGAATGCACAGCATATAGGAGAGGTCACAGAGCCTCTTGTTGTGCCAAATGGTGTTGTAGCTGTCCTGAAAGCTATGAGGTGAGTGTTGCAGAAACTTGTATTCTTCTTCTGAATTTGAGGAAAATTTAAGGAACTGCTATGAGATGATTTCTAAAGGCTTCCAGTCCAGAGAAAGAGAGAAGTGTTATTTAAACAGTCAGGGAAAGAAACTGAAGTGCTGTGATTCTCAGATCTAAGGAAGTCTGTAAAAAGGCCAGAATGTCAAGATTTATATCTGAAACATTAACTTTGCTTCTCTGTTCCCACTCATCTCTTCGTATTGGATATGTTTTCATGGATTACTTAAAAAATCCCCGGGTCTTATCTGCAAACTATCTGTCTGTTTCATGTTACCCTTGCCAGAAGGTGTCTCACTTGCATGATCATTGCAAGGATGTAGGATCATTTACACTCCATGAGCTATCTGTAAGTGCACTACATATTGCTAGCTTGGTTTAAGATGATATATTGCAGCCAGCCAGCAAGATAATTAAGAGAATATATTAAGCTAACCTGGGTGTTGTGAGTGCAAAGCTTGAATAAGCACAGCACATCTCACAAATTCTGTTTAGCAGCAGAAATATTTTTTTCAATGTAGATTGTGTTGAAAAGAGACAAAAGCAATAAGGAAAAAGGGGAAAAGAGAGGAGGATGAAAGGAAAAACTGATGAGTGAAGAGAGAGGAGGTATTCAGGTACTGCAGGGATTGGAAGGGCTGAAGGAGATGGGAGAAGATGGGAGTTTGTGTATGAGGGAAGAACAGAGCAGTGGGATAATGCAGTCTGGATGGGAGAGGAGATGGCAGTGAAAGGAGGGGATCTGGAGGGGATCTCTGATTAGAGGAGAGAGTGTAACCAAGAAAGGGGACCAAGTGTCCCAGGCCAACAGCTCTGCCACTTGTCACATCCCTGGGTTGCACTGGTCCCTTATCCAGATGTTCTCACTGGGCTGAGACCTGCCCTGGCAGGAGGCTCTGTAGTTCCAAATACAAAATAATTAGCTCACTTGAGAGCAGGAGATATGATGGAATAAGGGGGAGAGAGGAAAGCTAGCTAAGAAGTTGCTTTAATGAATTTGGCTTTCCTCTTTGAAAGCTTGAAGACATGAAAGATGTTTTCAAGGAAGCAGGAAAGCTTGCTTAAGGAATGCATTATTCAGAGCTTAAAAAGTGCTGATTGCAAATTGCTCTGTATATGCTTTAGGTTGTTAAGTGTAAAGAGCTCTTAATAACTAAGCTAATAAACTCCTTAGTGTTTCACCTTGGTATTTTTATTTATGTCTTCAGAAATATGCTAACTTGCTGCATAAATAGCAAGGCATATTTCCTCTTGGAGCAAATGACAAACATAGTCAAAAATTTCTTCAACATAGCAAGAAATGAGGATTTTTTTTCGTTTATTTTACTGTCCTTTGGTATTTTTTTGGTGTTTCCTATTGTCCTCAAGTAAACACGAACTTCACCCATGTGATCTTTCTGGAATATTTAGCAGATCTCTGTTTGCATCCAAATAACACATGAAACCTGACAACGCTCATGTGGGGTAAAGGGAGGTCCTTTAAAATGTGGATTAATTTAAAATGGTTTAAGATTTAGGACTTTTAAAGGAAACCCTAGCCAGTTAACTTGATCCCTTAATTCCAAAGGAAAGCTCTTGCCATCTTCTGTTTAAAAGCAACACATAGACTGACTTGCAAATCAGATCTTTTCCTGAGAAGTGAGACTTTACAGTGAGTTCCTGTTGTTTGGTGGGCAGAAAGATCTTGAAAAAGCTGTTACCCAGCTACTCTTAATGCCTTTCCCTGAGGCAGGCAGGGCATATTTGGGCTCTACTTATTGATCTGTGTTATGAAACAATTACGGTAGCATTCATGAGCCTTGAAAGCCATAAGCAAAGATAATATGCACACTTCACTTAATTCAATAAGTTTGGTGAGAGGTGTAATATGCCTCTTGGAGCATAGCTTGAGGATATCATCTTGGTTTACACTGCTTGAGGAGGCTCTGATAATGTATTTAATAACAACAACAACAACAAAAAGGCTACCTGGGTTATATGAGGTTGCAAAACCTCTGCTCTCAGCTGCCATTCACACCAGCCTTGGCTGGTCCCAGAGCTCCTCTGTGCCTATGCTCGTGGGAAGAGAGGGAACAAGTGCACCCCTGCCTTTCTCCTTTGTGTTGAGATGGCAAAATAATTCAGGCAGAAACTGCCTCTGTCTGGCTCTGCAAGCACCTGCTAAAGTAAGGTCTCATTTTAGCTGTGGCTCTCAAACATTAAAATAGTACAAATAATTTCATGCAATGATTTCATTTTGTTTCCAGTCCCTGGCTTTATCCAGAAACTCACAGTGGAACTATTAGGCATGTCTGGAGTTGTTATGAACCTCTTTTCCCAAAAGTGATTTATCTGAGTGAAGGTAATACAGTGTAATTGTATGTCAGCCTCTGATTGTTCTTCTAGGAAAGCTCAGCTCCTGTCCTTCTGAAAACCATCTCAAGCATGAGGACAGGAGCTGCTCTAAACCCAGCCACTGTTCCTTCAGGGTGTATAAAATCCTGCTGCCTGGATATACACATTGTGTAGTCTGCAAGGAGCAGCTCTAGCACAGAACAAGGCAGAGGAATGGGATCCAGTGACTGTACAGGGAATAACAACTGAACTACTCTGTGAATGAAGCAATAGAGGGAAGCAGCTTGGCCTTGATGGAGGCTACATGTGGGGCTGCAGGAATAATTTGAAGGAGTTAGATTTTGAAAAATACTCTGCAGCCAAGCTTAGAAAGCCTGCATTGGGCTGACCTTTAACCTCCTGGCTGATTGTTGAAATGTCTTTCATAACTCAGTTCTGAAAGCCCTCCTGTGCAATCATGAAACTTCTTTGTCACCCTTACCCTAAGCCATCACACACAACCTATTTTTTGTCATTCAAGTGGTCTGCCCACGGGAAAGGATGGGGCTCAGTCTCACCTGGAGCTATCACAAATATTGCACTGCTCTGTGGCCAAAGCCCGTGCTGGGAACACCCACTGAATGTCACACAGCTGATTGATATGGAAAAGTGGTGGATTTTGGCATGCATAGCTCTGAGTCCTGTCTCCCAGGCTTGCTGAATCTCAGAAGCCTAAGCAGAAATATGTGGTCTTCTTTCACACTTTGTAGGTTCCACATCCCAAATGCTGGTAGCAAAACTGAGGTAATTTCAGGTGCTGAGAATGAGTAATTGCAAATTCTCATTCCCTGCATATATACTGCAAACAGCAAATAGTTATTCAGGAGTACCTGGCTCTTTGACTAATTGACTCAATGTCCTGTAGCTTCAGTGAATTTTAAAACAGAGCTTTTCAGGGCATCTTCAAAATATGGCCTCTGGCAAGAAAGATCCTCATTTGCTGGAATTATCAAAACTTGGCATATAACAGCCTCAGCAGCCTTTCTCCCTTTGCCCCAGCCCTATACTGAATGAATTTAATGCCCTGAAAAATACCCTGGTAGTTGTGGGCTCTTACTTCATACAAGCAACTTACAGTAAGTTGGTCCAAGAGTTTTGCTGGAAATACCATGTTGTCTCTTTACCTCCCTCCTTCTCTTCATCCTGCCTGTCATTTTTGTTTGTTTGTTTGCTTTTGTTTTTTATTTCTTGGCATGGGAGATTTATCATCTTTGGGATATAGATTTCTGGGGCCATGAAAAGCCAGAGAAAACTTTAAAAATTTAATTGAAGGCTGAAAATTCAAAATCTTAAGCTTAGTTAAGTAAGCAAGCCTGGGCAAACAGTGAGTGCCAGTGATCTATTCTTTTGAAATTGAGAGCTATCTTAGTGGAACAGACTCTGCTTTGAAGCAGGTAAAATGTATAAAATGTACCACCTCAGACACACTTCACACTGACAGGCACAAGCTATGTGCAGATTGGTAAAATCTGTCTGTGTTTTCCCTGGTGTTTTTCTTGAGTACAAGCATTTGTTCTACTTTGACTTTAATTAGTCCCTCATAGTGCTGCTCTGACAGACTAAATTAGGTGTCAGTAATAATATACTTTGTAAATGCTATGTCTGTACAGAAATTCTCCATGCCAAGGCTAGAATGGTTTTCCATGTCTATCCATTGCACATAATTATACATTAATGCAGAAATAAATGTGAAACACTGGCTAGATCTTAAATTGTGCCATTTCTCAGGTGTTGCTCCTTTATTAGTGGCTTGTCCACAGGACAGTAAATCTGCTCCTCAATCAAGTGAAAGAAATGTTTAATATGTTAAAATATTAATATGTTTAATATTTCTATGGTGTAGTAATTAACACTAGACTCTATTCAGAGCTGATCTGTTTATTTAGTAGAGCTGATCATGAAGTGCAGACACTGAGATTTTTTTGCAAACGTTTTCCTGTCTACTGTGTTTCTTAAGCTATGATCTTCAAAATGATACCAAATTCTGCTGTACTGTCCATGTACCCTGGGTCAAAATGGGTCAAAATCAGTTCAAGGCAATTCCTTTCATCTGCTACTATGAGCTTTGCCTGAGACACTTGGTGTGTTTCAGATCACAGGCTTGAGCTTGAGCATGAGTCCAAGTTGCAAGGTAACACATAGGCTGTCAAGTGAGATTTTAAGATCAAAATGGATCTTTCAGGTATTTATAACATTAAACACAGAATTTCCTCTTTCCTCCTTTTTTGGAGTCCAGCAGGTCCAGTCCTCATCAAAACAGAGCTTCTAGTGTTGCTTCTGTCTTAACCAGAAGACACCAAGAGGCAGAGATCCTGACATCTCCCTCTGCTGATTGCCCTTATCCCTGGTCACCCTCATTTTGACATAATTGTGTACTGAGACAAAGAAAACTGAACAATATTTGATCCATATTTTTAGCATGTACAAATCAACCCCCTCTTTTCTACCAAGGAAAAGATGCTGATTTCTACCTCATCAGATGTTTTGTGGGAAAATGAGGAGTGTTCTGAATCGAAGCCCTCTTTCTGGCTGGATTTTCTTGTAGCTGGCAATGAAAAAGGTAATCACTGTTTGTTGAGATTTCTCTGTGACATTTCAGAAAGAGGTACAATGTAAAAAGAATATTATGTGCTTTTCATAAAAAAGTTTAATAGAAAAACTTTGTCTATTTTTCTTCTTACTTGATATACTTTGAACTTATACAAAGAATTGTATAAAAGAATTCTTATACAAAGAATTTAGAAAATTCTGGGTAAATAGCAAATCAAATGACAAGTTTTTATGTTTTCTTTTTCATCCTTGTAAAAACAGAGTTATGTCTTTGTCTGTGTTCACAGTTTCTTTTTCTTTACAACCAAATTCAATGCTGCAGGGAAATTTGACTGGAGTCACATTTTTCTTTCTTTTCTCATATTTTGTAATATTGTGTTCTAAAATTTGCGACTTATGAGACCATTTCAAAATATTCCATATGAATGGGAACTCTGCAGAAATAACAGACTTCAATTTGTCCAGTGGGCTGTTCCTGAAGAGAGAGAGAGTCTCATTGTGGCTTCTCAGTGGTGGCTGCTTTCTCAATAATGAAACATGAAGAACAATTTTCTTACCTTGCATTTATACAAACCTTAACAGTGGAAAAATAGGAAACTTTAAAAAACTTCCCAAACAAGACTTCTAACCATTTTTCAAGCCTCCCAGGGATCAATGAGCTTTGCAGATCAATGCTGTTATTACATGAATGAGGGGACTTCAGAAAGTCATCACATACAGGCAGGAGCCTATGGTTTGTGGCAAACCCCCTTGGAAATGAGCATCCCTTATGCCCATGTGACTTCCTATGCTTTTCAAAAGGGAGTAGTTTGAGAGGTGTTTGGGATTCAGCAGTTAAAATGGAATCTGTAACAAAACTCAGCATGTGAACTGCAAGAAAGTATTTAAGCAGTTTGAGTGAGACTCAGAATCTGGTTTAAAAAGCATTTCCTGAAGGTGCAATCACTTCTGGCACCAGAGTAGAAACACTTATGCATATTTCTGCACCCTGGGGCAGTTTTCAAGAATGTACCTAATGTTAAATCTGAACTCAAAAGGCTTTAATTTTTCTGTTTGATGGGGAGCACTCATGAAAATAAGATAGCCTTTGGTCAGCTGACTATATTCCAAATTTTTTTTCTATTTTGGAAGGATGCTAGTTTAAAATGGAAATTTCCACATTGAAGTGGATTTAGTCACAGCTTTTTAGTGTGCCTCGAAGATGTGAAGTGGAACACAATCAGATACAAGCATGATTAATAAAGCCCCATCCTGGCATAAAAGGAGTCTTGTCTCAGTTTGGCACAACCACTTTTATAACTCCTCCCTGACAGGGAAATTGCAGCAACCTCCACTCGTCCTTGACTTCACGGCACAGGTAAAATATCCTTGGTTGTCTCCATGTCTGGCCTCTGGTGGCCATCTACATCCCATAGTTCCTCACCTACCTTCACATTGGGTTTCTGGGGCAAGGACAATTTGGGCCAGGGTTATAATGGTAACTAATCTCTCTACTCTGCCTTACAGCATTCTTGCTTTCCTCCTGACATTTGATGTCTAAGAGGGACCTCAGTCCAATCCTCCTGGCCAACATCTGCAGTGTGACAGACCCACACTGAGCAGTGGGAGATGTGCCCATGTGAGAGGTGGGTGGACACTTTCCTTCCTCCAGCACTAGCACTTCTAGCAGTCTCAAAAATCTTATGGAGAATTCATGGGGGTTGACTCTCATCAAGACTGTGAAATCTAGGGGCTGTTAGGAACCAGGCTTTAACCTCTGGGGGAAAGGCAGTCCATAAAGAACATGAAAAATTGGAAAGCAAGAAAAACCTTTAACTTTTAAAACCTTATTCCCCATTGACTACTCTGCTTCAGAACATGGACAAGCATCTCCAGAAGCTCAGTGAGGGTCTGGTGCAGCCCCTCCCTGGGAGCAGTGAAGGAAAAGAACCAGCCTTCCTTTTCTGGTGTCTCTTGTTTAGAGGAAACCATAAATTATCTGACCCAGTACCTGTGATACATTCAGATATTTCCTCCCCAGGCTGAGTTTCCTTACAAATAACTCTCATTATTTCTGTTGGTGGTAAGACATCTGCTTTCTAACATCCAAAAGGGATTTGTTGTGCAGTTCTGAGGAGAGCTTCCTCTGCTGAGTTTGTCTTGCTTAATTAACAGTTTGCAAAATGCTTTGGATCCATCTGGAGGAACGATCCTCCTGAAATGGGGCTCGTTATTCTAACAATGCAAACCGACCTGGGTGAGCAGGGGCTGGGGGACCAAACCTTGTCTATAAGGAAGATGCATGACAGGGGATGGGAGGCTTGCTGAACGGGGAAGCAGGTGGCTCTTGTAGTTGAGTGGGAGCTCTGCTCTCCTGGGGAGGTGAGCAACAGCAGCACAAGTGCTGAGACTGACAGGAAAAGTTAGTGGAAGTGCTTTCCTATGTTGCTGGGCACAGCTGCAGCAAAGCACTTTGCTGTGCTTGAATATTTTGTGTTGCTGAGCTTTGCAGCTGGAGAGCGACAGTGCCAGGCAGGGGAAGTTGTACACGGTGAACTTCACTTTTCATCCAACACTGTGAAGTGATCAGGGTGCATGATATTGGGACTCCAGGCTTTCAGGAGTTTGGGATGAAATTAAACAACCTTGGGACTTTTTCAGATGAAGACTAGAGAAGCAGCTGCTGAGCAGCCTGGCACACAGATGTGGCTCAGTCTCGCTCTTTCCCAAGCATTCTGTTTGTCACGTGCTGCGCGTGGTTGTGTCTAAGGGCGGTCAAAGCTATTAATTCCCACTTGCCTCTCTTTAATTCTGTGCAGAGGAACATTGGGGCAGGGCCCTCAGAGGTGTGCCAGGCAGCTCCCAGGGTAATGGCCCTTGGCATTCACTCCGTGGCTACAACTGTTTCTGCTTGGGCTGCGCCCGGCTCAGCTGTGCCACTTTCTCCTTAAAGGTTCCCATTCCCTCCTGTTTTGTTTAGCCAGGAACAACCTGAGTGCAGAGGTCAGAGTTCTTTCTGTGTTGGCAAGAACATTTAGGAAGGAAGAGAAATCAGCACATCATTTCTCACAGGCTTTTATTCTCCTGCTGCAGAGGACATAATGAGCTATGTATGGGGAAGGCTGCTGAGGATACACTGGTTTCTTCTCTCTGGTATCTGGATCATGTTTGGTGCAGTGGTAGGACCTTTTGAAACCTAGCATCTTATTTTTCTGACACTTGGAAAAAATAGACCCTGAAAGAGAAACAACAAGCAAACCAATCAAAAACATATTCTCTAAAATATGCATAAACTTTCCCTTCCAGTAAGAAATGCCCTAAGGACATTGGATCTCAGCACTGATTCCAAGCCTTTAGAAACAGGATGCATAAGGCAGGACACGCTGCCAAGGTCACATGCTGCATGCTTCTGTTGCCTTCATCCTTGGAGGAAATGCTGGGGCCACCAGGAAGATCCATGCTGCTGTCACATTTCAGGGACACACCAGGAGGAGGAGAGCCAGGACACTTGCTCTTGGTCTTGCTCAGGTGGATGAGTGCCTCCCAGTCTGCTGTGTCCACAGCTGAACAGGTGCAGTTCCTACACAGGTTGGACCTTGTCTGTTTTTGTCTAAATAAGGGTGTGGAGGGTTTTCTGAGCTGGGATTCATTACTGTACTAGCTCAAACAAAAACAAAACTGTGGTTTCCTTTTTCAAATCCCACTGCAGGCTTTTTCACTCTCCCTGCTGATTTTGTTCTAGGGGAATACCAGTGAATTTCCTGGTGTCATACCAAAATCAGACATTAATGTTGAAAATTTTAGGACTGGGTTGGTATTTTCTCTTACTTTCTTTTCAGAAATGAGTCGACAAAGTGCTAACACTGGTGACCTGACTTTATACAACAGGCTCTGAGTTTCACTGTGCAATTATAGCCTGTCCAGGGAAACTCCCTTCAGTCCAGATGCGAAAAGTTGTGGAAGAGCACTCATAGACATAAAAATGTATTTTCAAGAGGCATAAAAAATGCTCAAGAACTGTTTTTATGATTTTCCTTTTGAAAAGACCCAGGTGCTTAATTAAAGGCTAGAAACAGGCTTTTCAAAAGCTACAGAAGAGTCTTGACCTATCTGAAAAGTACAGTGAAAGAGAAAAGAAAGGACATGAGCAAGTGACTTTATTCTTCCTTTATGCCAAGGAAACATTCTGGTGTGTTGGCTTCTCTGAGGTTATTGGGAAAGGTGAGATGGGTGGCAGTTCCACTTACCCTGTGCCCCATTTTTGGGGCTTTTGAGAGCCCAGGAGCAGTTGCACAGAGATGCTCAGTGCCTTTTGACAAGAGCTTTCATCCTTCCTCAGAGTCATGGATGTACGTGGGGTACCTGAGGTTGCTTAGTGGAAAATCAGAGCCATGAGGCAAAGTGAGATGAAGATAGAAAGAAAAGAAAACCTAGAAAGAAAATCTATCAGAGGACAGGAATAAAACCCCATAACCTGACTGTCAAAGGGAGTCAAGTTCCTGCTCTGTGCAGTGATGCAGAAGTCTGTGTAAGTCATAGTAGGGCAATCTCAGGACACTGTCAGCTGCACACATCTGGCAGGTATTTTCCCATTTTTGACTATTTTGCTCTTCCAAGTATTATCACACAACTTGGCAAATTCTGCTTCCTTGAGTGTTTCTCACTGTCTCCACAGTCATAAATGTGAGAAGGCTCTGGCTGCTGTAGGATGTGCCCATATGCTGTAGAGCAG
The DNA here is from genome assembly GCA_030060385.1 of Muscicapa striata striata. Taxonomy (NCBI): domain Eukaryota; kingdom Metazoa; phylum Chordata; class Aves; order Passeriformes; family Muscicapidae; genus Muscicapa; species Muscicapa striata. The sequence continues at coordinate 3,004,725 of JAREIS010000023.1, read as the reverse complement.
GTTGCTCCCAGGCAGCTGGGATGGGTTGCTTATATGCTCTGAAGGTTCTTGTCTTATGCCAGGAAAAGTCAGTCAGATGCTTTATTAGGCAAAGTAAAAATTCAGAATAAATTTCAGCAAATGAAATAAAACATCAGTTGATGAGTAACTTGAACATCAGCTGTAATTAAATGTACTACTTTTAAAATGAAAAATCAGCTTCTTTGATCTCTTTGCTCTCAGTCTCTATTTCTCAAGTTTCACAGTTGCAAAAAAAACCCAAAAAACAAAAAACCAAAAAAACCCTCCCCTTTGCTTTTAATGCACTGAAAAGTCCAGGGAAAGACTTCAAGCTAACATTTATAATAATTTCACAGAAATCATTCCAGATTTATAGCTGAGTTTACAGTCCTACCTTAAGTCCTGTTTCCTTTTAAGGTGTATCTATCATTTCAAGAGACTTTCTAAAGAGATTTAAATCTTTTAATCCCTTTTCTTCCTTTTCCAGGCAGAACTTAGTATTTATGCTAAATTGCCTGCAGTTTGGATAAGATGTTACAGACTTTCAAAATTCAGCCAGTATTTTTTGTAAACAACATCACTTAAATGTAAAATGACCACATCTCATTGCTACTCATAAGTTGAGCAATTAGTAGATGGGCCAAAGGTGGAGTGCAATAACTTCATTGAAGCAAAATGAACTTGGGCTAATTTCCTTTAAGTACAATCCAGCCCATTTTTCCCTTTAGCACCATACTATCCTGCTTTATTTTCCACAACACTCCTTATGCTGGCCTCTACATTTCTTTGCAAAAAAATCTTGTTTTTTTTTCTGCAACCTGTTTGGTCATAACTTCTGCAGTAATTGCTATCAGCATCAGGACGAACTCATGATTTTTCTCATAATTAAAAAAGCCATTAATGCTGCACTTCCACCTCCTCTCCTAATAAAAGCTATGGCAAACCCAACAGTAGGCACATTTTAAACAAGATACAGCTGAAAAATGCAGTGATCTCAGTGGTGTTTGCAGTTTAGGAGCTGAAAAAAATGCATTCATAGTTTGCATAAAAGATTAGTGCTTAATCCTGTTTTCATGGTGTCAGTGGGAGTTCAATAAGGGATGGGTCAGATCCTTAATCTATTTGGTGAAATGGCTTGTCCAAGGATTGTAACTTTCAGGGCACAAAAGCACACATAAACTGTGGCCAAAATAAACTGAAAATAAAAAAACCCCTCTGTCTTTGGTGGCCAAGCATTGTCTCAGATCCTGCTTTGGAACTGGAGCTGTTGTGTGTAAATGATTGAGCAGGTTCAGTAGAGAGGGCACAGAATGACATTTTCCCTGGGAATATTTGATGTAATGTCCAAATTTCGCTACACAAAATAGTCTGATCCACAAAGATTCTGATAACACAAGAAGGGTACTGGTAATGTAGATCTCAGTTTGTGTCCAGGGCTCCAGCTGCAAAGGAACCCTTCCTGCTCCTTAACTGTTTCTCTGCTATGTTGACAATAATATTTTCTTTTCCTGAATTACTTTTTTGATAAATGATTTTCCTGATGTGATGCCCCATGTACTGCCCTGAAACGAGGTTGCAATGAGGTGGGGGTTGGTCACTTCTCCCAAATAACAAGTGGTTGGATAAAAGGAAATAGCCACAAGATGCACCAGGCAAGCTTTAGATTGGCTATTAGGGAGAATATTTTCTCTGAAAGGGTTGTCAAGCCCTGGAACAGGCTGCCCAGGGAAGTGGTAGTGTGACTGTCCCTGGAGGTATCTGTAAGTGTGTAAATGTGGCACTGAGGGATGAGGCTTAGTGTTGGACTTGGTAGTGCTGGATAAAATTGGACTTCATGGTCTTAAAAGTTTTTTCCACCCTAAAACATTCCGTGATTCTATATATTCTGACAGCTGATGCTCCTGCATTTCTTCAAGGTGTTATGTCCTGTATTGTCATTGCTACGAGGAAGAATGTGTTTGCAGAGAGATCTTGGCAAACTATTTGAGTTCTTAAATTTCCTTCTGTTTAAACTCCATACCTCCCATTATGAACTGAACAGGAAAGGCAGCAGCATAGTTACAGCTTTGTTTCTCCTTAAGTACAAACACTTTTTTTAAAATTACTTTTTAAATTTCCTTTCTGAGCTGGAAGCAGAGATGCTTTGTGGCCAAACCAGATTCACAGCAGGGTGATTAAGCACCATCACAGCCTGGTTGTTAAGGATCCTGCTGGGGACAATTGCCAAATATTTTGAGTGGTCCTAGTATCATGTGAATTCAGTTCCAGTGCAGTCATGCAACGGTATGAATTGATTGCAGAAGGTACTGAGTGGTCTCTCCAGACACTGCCTTTAGCAGCAGAAATCCTTCTCAGCTCAGTCTAGAAGGATTAGACCACCAGACATCACTACCTGTATGATGAGTGTTTTGTGAGAATTTTTGCTCTGGTTAATTGTGAAGAAAATTCTGCCCAGATGAAAAAAGGACCCAACACAAGTGACAAATATGCCAGGAATGGAAGAGCTCCAGGTGGTCATGGTGGCTGGTGGTGTATTGGTATTTGAAGCAAAATATATGAAGCTCATAACACTGCTAACCTTGTTCTTTGGACAGTGTGTTTCATTTTCCACATTTGTCAGTTGGATGTGTTCCTTGGAAATTACATTTCCTTGGAAAGAAAATATAGCAAGGGCTGGTAAGAAACTGACAGCAGTGCAATAAGGTTATGCAAAAGATAATGTAAAGAACATCAAATCACTGACTTTTGCAAATCTGAGAGTTTTTTGTCCTTGTATCTCTCAGCAGCTTAGCATAGAGAGATTCTGCAGGAGCAGAACTTAGGCAGTAAAGCTGCCACAGCACAGACTTTGGATAGGCAGAAATAATTCTTGTTGAACCCAAGGTCAGTGACAAATACAGAATGTAAAAGAAAGCACAAATCCTGAACACAGAAATTAATATCTGCATCCTCAAAATTGAGAATTGCAGATTTGAACCAACATTTTTTAAGCAGACTGTATTTGTCACCTATAGTTCCTTCTTCCTCCCATTGAGGTGGAAACTTGGATGTACCAGATATTTTAGAAACACATTTGTAAACCCAGCCTTTTTTAAGATCTTCTTGAATAAATTTCTCAATGTGTAAAGTATAATTTTACATATCACTCTGACTCCATGGGTAGATTTCCATGCAATTACTTGTGCACAAAGTCCATACTTGAATATTTTCAAACATGGATATACATTTCAAAATGGACCAAAGAAGGGATAACTGGAGAGATATTGGTGAGAATTTTTAAGGTATTTGAGCTATTCTCTTTTTTCTCTGACTTGAGGCTAAATGATTTCTAAGAGTCTGGTTAATTTTTGCCTCGCTCTAGGGTACCAGTGTGTTATTTGCCGTGGCTTTGCTTTTCAAACTATGCCAGGTAGTGTGAGGGTGGTAATGAATGTAGGAATTTTATTATCATTGAGTCTTGATAAACTTTGCATTCAAGAGAGCTGAAAGGGACTAGATGTCTACTTTCCTGAGAAAATCAGAAAAAAATGTCACTTTTTATCATGAATCACCAAGAAGAGCATTTTTGAAAATCTATTACTTTGTATCTCAGCTTTTCCAATATTATCACTGAATTTATATTTGCATAATTTGGTTTATTATTGTACAAGAAGTCCCGTTCTCTGTTTCCATTTTTGATGCTCAGTTTTACTGAAGTCAATGTGTTCCCATGAAAGAAATTTAATCTGGCACATTTTCTGACAGAGAGATATGGTTTTGAAAATCTTCAACTAATTTTAGGCTTCAGAATACAAACTTGATTCATCAAAAAATCAGTCCAAGAGCTGGCTCTCGGTAATGCCAGAAAGGCAACTAAGTGATGTTTGTGTTGTAATTGCAATCAAGCAGAGCAATGAAACTGGAAAATAGGGCAATTACATATACAAAGTTGAAATGCTTTGAGTTTGCACTCCATGTTCCTCCTTACAGGATCTGGAACAGTTTGAGTGCAGAGAATTCCGTCCATGGGCCTTAGATAATTAAAAAAACTCTCAAAAGGAAAGGAATTCCTTTCATATTGTTGCCCTTTGGCTCAGGAGTATGGCTCTGCCAGGTGTGGTGTGACAAATTGGGTAATCAGAAGTTTTCTGGGAATTGGCGTTTCCAAATTGCATGAAGTGCTTTTAATTTCCCTTGGCCTGACAAGCACAGGCATGAATTTCCAATGGACATTTGAGAACAATGAGCTGATTCATCTAGAATTGTCTTTGACATCAAACAACTGCTTCTGGAAAGCCTAAAGTTTGCTTCAGGTTTAGTGAATTTTGGATGCTCAGGTTCTTAGCTGCATCTTCCAAAAGAGAGGACTCTAATGAACAGCCTGTGCTGTTCTCCTCAGGTACTAGTAAGAGTGAAAAAGAACAGATGGATTGGCTTTTAGCTGGCATCCTAACAAAATTCAGGAATGCACCAACTCTTTCTGCCCAGAAAAAAAAAAAATCCCTTTTACAAAGGTTTTGGCCTATAAGCACCATTAGATGATGTGTCTTGTTAATTTCTGAGCTTCTGTGTTGTATTTTGCTTTTTTGCTATTTTTGCATGTTTATATTAATGTCTGATATTCTTTCCTGTTTGCTGGGAGTGAGAATAAGGGAAGATAATGCTGAAAAAAGTCAAATATTGGTAGGATGGATTCATGCTTTGAAAACATGCAGAGACAGAGAAAGAATACAGAAAATGCTTTAAAAAAATAATGATATCAGCACAGCAACTTTTCCCATTGTCCTTCAAAATTTATTGCGAATCAGTTAAGAACCTTATTGTCAAGAAGAATGTTTCTTGATTAATTCCTAGGTCAGTACAGAAACAGAACTGTGGATATCTGCAGAAATGACAGCTACAGACAGAGAAACAAGTCAGTGAGGTCCCCAGAGCTCTGTATCCTGTCTCTGACCACAGCCAGGGAATGATACTTAGGGAGCATTTCAACAACAGTGCCCATAAGGGCTGGTGCAGCTCTAGGTATATTCTTATTTCTTTTCCAAGTTAGAAAAACCCCAGGTTGCTCACTTTCTCTGTGTACAGAAATCATCCCCTTTTGCTGTTAATTTTCTAGGGCTGCTGCTCAGTCTGTGAGTTGGGTGGTCACACCGTTTGCTCTTACTGAAAGCACCAGAGAGTCAATTAAAATCAGTGAAAAGGAAGTAGTGAATTTATTCAGTCTTTTGATCCAGTTTACTTTTATGTAATGAAATTGAAAGGTACAGATGATTTTCAGAAAGATGATTAACTCCAATCAGGTAGATAAGCAAATCTGTTAACAACTATGGCATGTCCCCAAGTGCCCCTATGAATCAAGACTCATAAGGACACAATTGAGAAGATTTTAATTATTACTTTTTGAATTTGTAGTTTAGTTAGGATCTTGAAAACGTACAATGATTTATGACTATCTAGTCAAGTGACTGTAAAAATGTATTAAGCTCCCCTGAGAATGATAAATCTTCTGTAAATGAATACAGGCTGACAGTCAGGGATCACATGTTCTCCAGATCTTTTGATAAATGTTCTTCCTTTTATTTCCAATAAACTTTCATACATGAAACTGGATAATTTATTTCCACTAATTTATCTTTGTTCTCATGGCTATCAGCTGCTCTCTTTCCATATTTTCATCCTAGAGAAACACAGTGGAGGTTAGATCATCATCAGTAACAACAGACATAATAAAATCAGCTGGAGTATATGATGTAAGTTCAAATTAATACCACAGCAGCTGCTTGGTTAGATTAGAAAAAGAGTGGTAAAGAACTCTTCATTGTGTCTTCTGCACTGTGGAAATTCTGTACATCTCAACAATGAATAATTTCATTTTGTCCTCAATTCCAGAATGTTTCACTAGCATATTATATTGCTATGGGGTTCATGGTCATTTCATATGTGCTCTACATACCAAGAATGAAAGAGTCCTGCCCTGATAGCTTTCTAATCCATCTTTCCTGCAGCAAAAATCTCGAGTTAAATCCATGCATCCATCCTCTTGTGAATTAAAAAATCCTGTCTAGAGCTATTTTCAAAGAGTTGTGAGCATTTCTTATCTGTTGGATTTCCCCCCCTCATTTTGTATAAAAAAATGGGATCATTTCAGTCCCAATACATGAGGGAGATTAAAATTCAGAACTGTACCTTTACTTTTTAATTTTGTAAGTGTTTAGGAACTTGCACTAGTCATCTCAGACACTATCCTCCTGCCATTTGTTTCTGGTAGCAAAGCTTTACCCTTCACAAAATATGATCTATTAAATTAAAAATAAAAATCCAGTGTACTGTCTCACTATAGAAAACAGAAATCCAGGTGAGATACGAGGGGAAACCACTCCAGTGCCAGGTGCTAGAATAAGAAAAATAGAAAATGAAAAATAGAGGAATGGGGCATTTCCAAAGGAGATGTCACACCTGTATAAACAGGAGTAGAAAAGCAAATCTAATCTCCAAAACTGGAAGACTGTGAGATGCTTACACCTAAGCCAAAATCTGGAGTTGTATCTTGGAAGGCTGAGGACAGTGCATGCTTTTTGAACATCACTTGGGATTCACTGGCAAGGGGATTCTCAGGAGCAAAGAACTTTAAAATGCTTGTTAAGGTGGGAATGGAACCTAAAAGACCTGTGAAAAATCTGCCAAGCACGCTGTCCTCAGGTAGAGGAGTAGTGACTTCACTCGGGAGCTGCAGATATCAAGGCTGAGTCATGTAAAAAAGATCTGTTTGTGTTGGTAGGTCAAAAAACCAAAGGTTTTGACATGGAGAAGTCAGATCAATCTGAGTCGTAAATTAAACCGAAGGTCAGCTCTTTTCCCAGCTTATGTTTCATTTCAGAGGGAAGAAGCTTGCAAACTGCTGTGAACAGGGTGTACTATGTACTGCACTGTACAGCTGGGAAAATTCCACAGTGTTATTCAAACTGCAGAAACTAATGTTTATTCCCAGTTTTCACTCAAGCTGTTTCAGCTAAATATACTGCAGGATAGTTTGAAAATCTGAGATATAATATAAACCAATTACTTTCTTTTTACAGAGTTAATGGGACAATTTTAAATGAATTTTTCTTCTAAATAATAAATTTGTTTGAGGATTAACATTTTTTTTTTTTGCTTAGATAGAACATTTATTCCCCAATGATGAAGTGCTTTGGTCATTAGAATAAGCTGCGACCACAGTGCTATCACATTTTCTATCATTTATTCAAGGTTGTTGAAATAAGAAAAAACCTCTTATGAATATTAACTATTCAGATATGGGATTTTTTTACTAACTTCATACTAGTTCTACTAAAGAAAATGAGAAAACAATGACCTTACTTTGGTCAGTCCTTCTGTGTGCAAAGTCAAATCTCACCATTGTTCTTTTAGCTCTGATGCCAAAATCCAGATGCAAAGATGGGAAATGGAAATGGAAGTTGTGGGGTCATTTCTAACCTGAGGGGTCTTTATCTGACTCCTTCATAGGTGAATGTCAGCAGGTCAATCTACCAGCAAAGAGAAGGGAAGAATATGGGCTGCTCTGAACCAACCCCATTAGGGCAGCAGTTTTCTGAGGCAAAGACCACATCAAAACACAACCAATGCAAAAGACCAGGGCAGGGATGGGCCCAGGATGATCCACTCTGCTTTAAACCACAGCCTGTACCCACTGGGGAAAATAGATGTTGTGCTCAGTCCCAGTCAGAAGGAGACAGTTTATGTAAGTAAAAAGATGCTTTCAAAGTAAAATAGATCAACAGCTTATTGTCAGTCAATGAGCTATACACAAGGAATAAAACATCTCCTACATTATGTGTTTATGTTTCTAAGTATTTATGTATACAATGTTCCATCTTCACTTCACTGCATATCATGCAGTGATATTTCCTCAGGCATCTGCCTTCTGCCTGAAAATTTCCAGGATGGTGAGAAATATGTTTAGAGCTCTTCTGCAGGCTCTGAAAAAAATAAATGTTGAGCAGCTTAAATCATGTGCCTTAAATCCTAGGTAGTGGAGTGGCTACCCACAGAGCAATAGTTAGTTGTCATGTGGTGAGAGATGGGAATGGCTTGTTGAAGTGTGTGCTCACCTGCTGTGGCACAGCAGGCAGAGAGTACTGCAGGGTCCAAGTGCATCAGGGCCCTGGAGCAATGGTCCTCTGCTGGAAACATGGCCCTGCCTCCCTGCCAGTGCTCCAGACCACTTCCAGCCAGGGCTGCATCTAACAGTGAGGAAAAGCCATGGGGATTTCTGTGCAGATGCAGAGGGCTTTGGCTCATACCTGAACCAATATTGTACTATTTCTAAAGTGCATTGGAACCCTTTGAGACAGCATATGGTGATAGTTATACAAGTTAAATTTCCATACAATATCATCTTTACTGTGGATAGGACTTGGGAGAATAAGACTATTGTTGGCTGCTGCAATTTCTCCTTAGTTAATAATTAATCCTTGAAAAAAGGTGACTTTTTATTTGTAATCTGTGAAAGGGGCTCTGGCACCATTTAATCTATCTGCAAATATTTAGGAAAATAGGGTCTGTGGGTGGGAATGATGGGAATGTATGCTGTTTCATATTGATAGTGCCTTGCTAGGCTGGCTTGATTAAATCTCTTAATGAGAGCATTATTTTCTTTGTAGAACTGTGTTTTTGGAGACACAATTGTCCTTTGGCAGTATTATTTTGGATTGTTTCCTTGCTCTTCTATGCAGCTTGTCCTTCAGCAGAGATTTGAAGGTAAGCCACTGATGCTGTACATCTTGTCCTGGTTACTCTTGCAATTACTCTTTTGGAAGGGTTGAAGTGCAACTCTGTGCCCAGGGGGGCATCCTGACCTGGTGCATTATTTTGAGACCAAATGTGGTGCTTCCTTCTTTCCTTCTCTTTCCAGATTTCACCAAAACCAGCCTTCACCCCTCAAGAAGAGGTCTGGGTTAGCAGCAGTCTCCTTTCCCTCTAGTGTTGGCAGAAGTGGTGCCACTGCTGCCATGTGGCTTCACTTCCTGCCTTAGAGTGACTTCAGATGTGACTTCTCCAGGGGGTCCTCCCTGAACTCAAGTTACTGGTGAGCAATAAACTGGCCACATCTGGGATTTTGGACTAAACCTGTGATGGTTTATCCCAAGTTTTGATGGAGCTCTTATTTGTTCCTACAAACATTCACCTCTAGATTTCACCCCACGTAATTGATATAATGTCATTGCTCCAAAGCGTGTCATTTGCTCAGTAACAGCCCCAATTACTAAGGGGTTACTGACTTTGGCCTTTTAAAATGCATTAGCTACAGGAATTGTCATGACCCTAATTACTACAAATATGTTCATGGATCAAAGACCCTGCAGCCAGACTTCTCCTTCTGACTAATCATCAACCAGAAGTATTGTGGAGCTGCCACACATTTTTCTTGAGCTACTTTAGTGGTTAAGACCATCTAGCATGTATCTTGCTCCTTTCATCCTCAGAGGACTTCTAGAATATTAATGAATTAAGATGGACAGACTTCAGGGGTGGTCTTTGATCAACCTAGCAGAAATGGAGCTGGAAAATACTTTGGGATGCAGTATCTGTCCTATTTTCCCCATTGTTATTGCTTGTTCCATTGGCACTATGAAATGAAGAGCAATTTTTTTCTTTTTGCTAATTTTTCAGCACTTTGAGAGGCCTGACACTGCAGGTAAGTGTGGCTGAGGGAAGAACCATAACTCATTTCTTGTTTTGGCTATGGTCTTTTCAACAACTTTCTAGATAAATTTCAATTGTCTAGAGAGGGTCAGGGAAGAGAAAGGTGTATAAAGGTGAGATGAAGAATGTCTACGTAGTCCATGTGTTCTTTCTGTGCCTCTGACTGTCTCCTGAGGACACAAAATAAAGGTAACTTGAACTCATGGGATCTTTTGCATGAGCTGTCCCTTAGAGTTCAAGGGGTAAGGAGGTTACTTCAGGGTGAGGCAGTTGGAGTGCTGGAGTGCTCCAGACTACAAGATATTTCTGTAAATGAGGGGGCTTTCTGATGTGATCATCTAAATTTTTTCACAGGTGCAGAGTGCCCTTGCTGCATGTGTAGCCAGACCCTATTTTGCATCACCAGGAAATACATTCCTTTACCCACGCAGTAAATTCAAAAAACATACACACATCTACAGAGCCATTTATGTAAGCATTACAAAATTGTGATTGTCAGGAAGCCTTGCATTAAAACCTTCATTCCTGATTAGAAGATGGCATGCTGAGTACTTCAACCCACTTTGCACTTCAAATCAAGCTATTATTAGGGCATCTGTCCGTTCACTCTTTCACTTAATGAGAACTGTTCTTTAGAGATGCAATAATGATGCTTCAATATAAAATTTCAGCTAAAAGCCTGGTTTTGTTAGGCATCTCCTCACAAAATATAACAGTGAATCCTGCTTTTGCAAAGCTTGAATAATGCTGAGAGCATTGATTTAAATCTGGATCTTGCCATATTCCCTTGAGCATGACTTTGTAACTCCCACATGGAACTCCCACATGACTTTGTAACTATCCCACATGGATAGAGGTCCCATCCTCTATCCCTGCTGGATTGATGTAGTGCTGCAGTGCACAGGGAATGTGTGCTCATTTAGACCAGAGGATGCAGCCCTTGGGACACTCAAAGGAGCATGCCAGAGAATCATAGAATACTTTGGGTTAGAAGGGACCTTTAAAGGCCATCTAGTCCAACCCTCCTGATGTGAACAGGAGCATCTTCAGCCAGATCAGCCCTGTCCATCCTGACCTGGAATGATTCCATGGATGGGGTACCTGCCATGTATCTGGGCAACCTGTGCCAGTGTTTTACAACACTTATCATAAAGAATTTCTTCTTTCTTATTTTTTAGGAGGAAGACCAGAAGATGCAGGGCTCTAGTGCTGAAATGTCCGTGGGATTTGCCCATCTTCTTTCTTAGTTTTGGGAAAATAATAACATGCTAAAGGGCATCACCAAAATGGTCCAGAAAGCTGGGTTTCAGGAGGACAATGCAGACAGCAGTGCATGAAGACTGGACTGCTCCCAAGACCAGGCTGGTAAAAGCAGCCAAGACCCACTGGAGGCAACTTTCATGAAACCACATGGGAGTCATCAGCCAGGTTGGACTGAAATTTTTCTGCAATTGCCCTGGGAATGAGCAGTCCTCAGCTTGATGCAGTGGTCACTGATTTCAGAGCTTTTCAGCAAGCTTTAAAATCTTGCAATGATGTACTGGAGGTCACCCTGCATGAAAAAAAAATTCCTGATGTTCTCAGTATATTTTATCAGCATTACTACAGCAAGGTCTGCTCTCAGCACCACATCAGAGATCTGCAGCATCTATGACACTACAATTCTCTGCAAAGAGTGTCTGCTCTGTTTGGCAGTGGTAACATCCACTACCCTTGGGTTATGCTTGGTGGAGTGCTATGTCTTACTTCTCCTACCTCAGCTTCTGTGGGAGTATTGCTTTTGTGACAGCTAGCAAAATCATAGGGATTATAGGAACAAGAAACTGTTAAAGGAATAATATTTTTGTTTATTGTATTCCTTAATTTGAAAAATGTGTGGTCCAAAAATGTATCAACTGAATCTAAAGTCTACCATGGCTAATGTTTTATAAATACTAAGATGGAGGCAGACAGTTTGAAAAATTGCTGGAGTTAAACTTACAATTAAACAAATTCTCTTAGATGCTCTCAGATCTCTCTTGAACATGAGAGGAAGGGAAATTATAAAGGGAAAACACAATGACTTCATTGCAGATAGAAAAGATAATACTGTATAAAGAAATGAGAAATCATTTAATAATATTTAAGTACAGACAGTCATGCAGATAATGCTCATAAAAAAAGAGCAGAGGATTCTGTTTAGTGCAGTTCTTTTCAGCTGTGACTTGTTAAATTTTACATCACTTGTATGCCAAGAGTAATTTATTCTTGAGTTTTTTGCAACACCATTTGTTTTATATTTGAAATGCCAATGATGATCAAGGTGTCGTCTGTGAAATGCCAGCAAAACAAAATCCAGGGAGCTATTGGGTTGATAAGAAAAAAAACCCTGATCCTAAACTGGACCATGCAGACTCATGTTGGAAGGGTATGCTTTGCTCTAGCTCCTCAATACCTATGGGGACACCTGTGCTAGAGTGGGGTCCCTTCATTATTGAAAAAAGCCACTATTAACCTGCACAGCCCTTTGCTTGTGATGTGACTTTAGGCAGATGGTGCTGCAAGAAGAGTGAGTGTGGAGGACACTGACCTCTGGCTGCCTCCTCCCTCTGGGTAAATGTTTGTGTATTACAGATCTCAGCAGCCCAGAGAGGAAAACTGTCAATGTGCAAAATTTCATTAACTTGCAAGGCAGCAAGACAGTCCCCCGGGCCAAACTGCAAATCTGCAAATCATGGTGCAAGGTAGAGGTGAGTAATAAAATAGTAGAAAAAGGGAACAGAGGGAAAAGTACTGATGGTTCCCATCAGTCCCTGCTGAGGCTGCTCTGAGTGTATGCTCTGAGTATCTCACTGAAACACCCAGGAGCACAGCTTTGGTTTTGGGTGAGTGGGAACACTCTGGACCCAGCTTCTCCAAGCCTCCCTCTGTGCAGGAGGATGTGCTGGCATTGTCACAGCCACAGACTGCAGGAAAAAGTCTGCACGAAGAAGAAACAATTACTCTGTTGCAGCCCTGAGTACTTCTAAGAAGAGAAACTGCTACCTAGCCTAATGTCTGCCCTTGTGCTCTGCTGCCTCAAAAAGGCAGGACTGTAAGAGCAGTAAGTGTGTCAGTTTTATAGTACTTTGAAAAGATGTCTGACATTGTGGTTTCCTTAGAGGCTATGTTGCTGATTACCTGCATTTTAATAATAATGATTTATTTTGCTGAGGGAATTCTCTATGCTTTAAGAAAGGAATAGTCTATGGTTTGCAAGCTTCCTCAGCATCTCTATCAAAGTCCTAGGGAAGCATAAGGATTTGAGCTTTCATGTACTAAAATATGATGGAAAGGTTCATATATCCTTTGAAAAATATCACTCTAGAACTCACACTGCTTCCACACATTGCCAGTGTGTGCAGTGTTTTCCACTCTGTGAAATGATAATAAATGATAACAGGGCAAGTTGCTAAGAGATAACATAACTTGCCAAAAGTGTGCAGACATAACCAAATTAAGACACTGTGCACCCTGAAGTTTTCAGGCTACCTTGGCAACATTAATGAATTTTTAATGGTTGAAAGGGCAAGAACAGTTTAAGCTTTTCTTCTTTAAACAAACTTTGAGCAACCTTTTCTCAGATTAAACACAGTCCCCTACCACTTCTTGCTTTTGCAATAGATTTTTTTCTGAGTTGAGCTCAATAATGAATTATTTCCTCTGATTCATGGGTAGAAAATCCTTCTACAAGTCTTTTCAGTTTGACACTGGAAAGGAACCCATAGTGTGGAAATCCAGGCTGAGTCAGCCTTTACACCAGTGAGAGAATCATCCTAATTTCCAATTATCTAAAGCAGTGGCTGCTAAAGTATTGATGCTTCTAGTTACAGACATCAGAAATTAGTTACTGAGGCAAATTGCCTTGCTGTGCTTCCATTTTCAAATGTAATTCCACTGAAGGGACCCTTGGTTTTCTCATTAAGACCTTTTTTCAGAAGGCTGAGAGCTATCTTGGACATGCAGTTCTTGTGCACAATGATGTTTTATGGGGTAGGAATTAAAGAACTCAGAATATTGTGGTTCTGTCTGAGGCTGCTACTTGACCTCACTCTGAACAGGTTTTCTGGAGGGATCTTGGCTTAACAGGGCCAGCTGATGGGCCCTGTCAAGTGCAGACTTTTTGGCTCTAGTAATGAGTGCATGATGAGCACAGCAAAGGGCTGTGATTACAGGCAGGTTTTGTACTTGAACTCCAGAGCTCCTGCCCTAAAATCAGTGCAGACAGACCCTGGTACTTCTAGAACATTAGGAAAGCAGTGAATGATCTGTAGGTAGGGCTCCATAAATTAATTTGTTTAACCTTATTTGTGTGCTTTTAGCTTCCTGAATTAGGCACCCAATTGTCTGTAAAATGTGTAAGGAAAAAAATGACTATTACAAACCCATACCCTGTTGGGCAGCCGCCATATTCTGATAGAAACACTGAGTTGGTATGTGTGGACTTAATTTTATCTGCCAGCAGCTCAGATGTGTGGCTAAGAAGGAATTGTTTAGCACCTGTAGCTCATGGAAGGGAATTGTCTGAATGCCATCTCTTCTCACAGGGGAAATAAGAGATGGAAGGGCAGCTCTTCTCATCCTGTACCCTTGTCCAGGAATACAAAAGCACCCAGGCCCAGACCCAGCATCTCACCCTGTCTGCTCTGAATGTAGCCAGGGTTTGAGCCTGACTCTTGATGAGAACAGTGAGAAATGGGAAAACTTGGGTAAGGTGGCCCAGATGGGAGTGCTGATCTGAGGTAGGTTGGGAGGGAATGTGCTGAAGAAGCTTAGAGAAGCTTCAGAGCTTCATTTCTGAAGATATTTGAACAAACAGGAATGAGAAATCTCTGTTAGGCAGCACCTCAGAGATGTCTTGGAGGACCTCGGATACTCACAGTTTTCTGTACATCTGGTCTTAGGTCACACACTTTGTTCAACAGCTGTTCTCAAATGTATTAACTTCACTACTGTAATGAACAGGGTCCCCAGTGTTGTGTAAATGTGCTGCATGAATGTAATTAAACATAAAGTGCACCTGCACTGCCTCAGTTGCACTTCCCCAGACAAACAACATCCTCAGACTTGTGAACCATTCAGAGCTGGCAGATGCTGCTTTGCTCACCTGTGTGTGCAGGGGCTGTGCACGTGATGGGAATGTTATTCTTCCAGAGGTGGCTCACAAAGGAGTGGGAGACCTAAAATCCCATCAGCATTTAGGGAGAAATAATTGTTAGTCTTCTATGGTTTCCAAATGGCAGCTCCATTAATTTATTCATCTCATTCTAAAGTGGACCTGTAGCACTTCTTGCTACAGGAAGACTTCATGTATGGGCTTAGCACAAATTGAGTGGAAAGTACTAAAAATAGAATGGAATGGAATGGAATGGAATGGAATGGAATAGAATAGAATAGAATAGAATAGAATAGAATAGAATAGAATAGAATAGAATAGAATAGAATAGAAATAGCAGCAACAACAACAAACAAACCATACTGACAAAATAAGAGGGATTTTGGGTCAATCTCAAATCAGTTAATTATTCAGAATTTTTTTCTCAGACACTTTCCTTGATCTATTTTTCAATTTTCTATTTAATATCAGACATCTTCTTTCAGTCTTAATTAGTCCATCCATAAATATGGATTGGTTATTATATATTGAAGTAATATCACAGTAATCCTTATTATATTAACTTTCACCCTAAGAGCAGCCATTTATTTATTTTGAATTAGTTCTTTGTTTATTAAAATTTATCTTATAATTTTTGTGCAATGTATGTTTTAAATAATTATTACTTTTTTTGGCTCTGTTTCATCATTAGTACTTTTGAAACTTGTCAAGTTTTGAAACATTTCAACTTCAATTTATACTTTATGATTGAGAGAAAGTCAATTTTGCTTGTAATCCAAACACACCTTCAATTAAAAAAAAAAATCTGCTAAAGCAGGAAAAATGTGTGTGTGATCACACTGTCACAAAGTGAACAAATTGCCTGTAATGTGTGTATCTTCAATATTCAAGACATCAAATATAGAGCAGTGTGCAGTTCTTGGTATGATAAAAAAGCTTTGCTGTGCATCTGAGACAATCCCTCCAAATATTTCCTTCCAGTCTTCTGAAACTCTACGAGGCTCTTAAATTAGTGAAGAGGTTTCCCAATGGACGGTGACAGAATAAAGCACAGATTTGTTCATCTCTCTGCTGCATATTCCCACAGAAAGCTGTAACACAAACTCTGGGGATGAGATGGCAGAGAGACTCTCTCTGTCTCTATTTCTACTTTCTTATGCTCTTTCATCAAGGATTTGCAACTGTCACATACAAAATAGCAGGAGAAAGAAGTGTTGGTTTTAGGTTCTACTTCCATGCAACTGAAGACATTTATATTAATATGCATTTTAAAAAACACTCTTTATTTTAATCTTAAGAAAATAAATAAAAATAGTTAAAAACAGAAAAAGGACTGCATAAGGAGCTTTTTTCATACATCTGGTAGGAGAAAGTAAATTTTTTTTTCGGGTCATCTGAAAAGCAAAATTCTTTGAAAGCTTTTAAGAACTAGGACTAAAAAGGACTGATAAAAAGCCCCTAAGTAATATTCTGGGATTTCAAGTCAAATACTTTCAGCAAATAACAGGAAGTCCTACAATAATAACAAACAATTCAACAATGGTATCCATTAATTGAAATCAAAGGAAAAATGTTGGGAGATATCACTTTAAATTATAATAATTTTTAAAAAAATTTTCAATTGGGTTAATGTGTTGCAATATACTGGCAAAGGCAATTAAACACGTTCTCTTGTGTTTCTACTGCCAGGCCTTGGCTCCAGCTGAGAAAACTGTCCAGAAAGGATCCAGGGCTAGTGGGATTCATTGGACATTTTGGTATGTAGCAAAAGGAGGGACAATATCAGATTCAGATAACAGAGAAAACATTTTAATTGAATCCAGCTTTAATCTCATCAAAGTCACCATTCCTTCTTGATTTGAAGCAGAAGGCTATTGCTGCTAGATTTGCAGTTCTCTCTGGGAAGATGCTTTGTGGAGACCCTTGAACCACTGGCTTCTAATTCTGAAACAGATCAGGTCTGGTTTGGATCTCCATCAGATGGGATGAGGAGAGGAGCAGGCAGAGCAAGATTTGAGAAAAATCTCCTTCTTAAAACCCTGTGTCTTCTTTTTTATCTCTGAGCTCTTGATTTTGGCTACGACATTACAATGAAGTACAGGACCGGAGCAACAATCTTTGATATTCAAAATTAGGTAACATAATTTTTCTGGTCAGGAAATGCCACCATAAAGCTTTCCTCCTGGACAGAAGAGCACAGGCTGAGAATAAACTGCAGCAATGACATTGAGATGATGAACAGGCCCTTTGAATCCTTTGGAGAATTTGCTTCTCTCACATTGCTGCAGCATGTCAGTGTCCTGCTGGTTATTTGGAGAGGGGAAGGCTTGCAGCTTTGATGGCACAGATGGAAAAGAACTCAGTGCTTGGACATGTGAGAGCAGGGGTTTGTGGTTGTCACCCCACTCCCCATCCCAGCACAGCTGCATGGAGCAGGAGGGGGTACCCTGACTGCCTGGGGGGCCCCAGGACATTGCAGTGCCTGCAGCCAGGGTGCAAAATTCCCTCTAGGCACTGTGGGAACCCAGGGAAAGAGAGCTCACAGGGCCAGAATAACAGCTTCAGTTCCTTTCACTCTATTTCGTCCTGGAGGAAAAGAAAGTCCAAGTTAGCAAGAAAAAGTAATGACGAAAGGGTTATCCATTTATACAAAACCACTGTTCTTGGAGCTCCTCAATGTATTCTCTCAATCTTCAATTTTGGAGAAAAGCAATAGCTAGATTTTCTTTAAAAACAGAGCTGAAGATTTTCAGGGTCAAAAGAATTTGCAATTGCACATTTCTAATAGATTTTTTTCTTATTCTTGTTAGTTTAGGAGAACATAAAAATAATTTTGTTTAAATGTACTTAACAAAGAAATCCAAGTCACCTCAGGCTGGAATTTCCAAGTCTGAATTCAATTCAGATGAATTTTAAAAGATCTATTCATAATGCCTTAAAGGTTTTGTGTATGAGGAATGTTATTAGTTTTTTTTTCCACAGTCCTTCCAAGAGCATATCACATCCTTTTTCTTTAGACTAGTGGCCTATTTTCTCTTTGATATATCTTCTCATTTAGAATTCTAAATCTAATGATTTTTTTTTCGCATGCTGACAAAGAGAATAAAAGGCTCTACATTGTTTTCTTCAACATTTTAAAATCTCAAATGAACATGAAAACTGCAAGAAGTCATGTTAAAAGGGTCCTATTAAATAAACGCTAGAGCAGGATTAGGTCCTTCTCCTGAAAGGAGAACAAAATAAAATGAAAAAAAGCTCTTCAAATAACCATTGACTTTCCCCAGGTGGAGATGAAACACTGACTGTTATCTCCAAGGCTATTTATATTAGTCAAAATGATGTGCCCTAGGAACCTGAACATCTTAGTCTTTGGAGAGCAAAAATGGGGCTTTAATTTTACCCTGTGCCTAACCAATGGCCCTAGAAATTACTCAGCATGCTGACAGCTGCTTATTCAACCATGATGCCTAGCAATGGAAAAAAAACTCTCATGTCCTTGCCTCCAGTTCCTCCTGTTCCTTGGTACCCGTGTGCTGTGCATCTATCTCATCACAGCCACTCAAAATGCTTTCCCACCAGTCTAACAAATGTATATTCTTGCTTCACAAATTCCAACCCACAAAAAATAGAAATTACTTCCTTGTGATGTCCTCCTTCCTATCTGGAAGTACCCCTTTCCAATAGTTCCTGGGTTTTGTTTTTGTCATTGCAACAGTTGCTAACAGAAACTCCAGAGTGAAGGTTTATAACAGCTTGCATAACGCCGTCTTGTTTCGGGTTTTTTTCTGCAGAGATAAAACTTCCTCAAATTTCCCATTATGAAAAGAAATTTTCCCAGGCTTGGTTATATTTAAAAGCAAAATTATTTGGAAAGTTTGAGTAAAGTCTCATAAGTGGCTTTTAAATGAGGGGAGAATGAGAAGCATAGGAAACTTGGTGAGGTCACAGGACATGATCCTGCTCCCACAGACATTAACAGCAATGTTCCCAAAGTCCTCCCAGAGGATCTAGAACCAGGGACAGGGACTGCTGCTCTGCATTCCTTGTACAGCCAGAGTTGCCAAAGAGTCTTGGTGTAACACTGGTGTGAAATACCAACCCCAAACTTGACAAGTCAACATGACCTTGTACAGATCAGCACATTCTGGATGAACCACTTAACTACACACATGACACAAGACTCCAAGTTATTTAGTTGGTTCTCACTCTGCAAAGCCCTGCCCAGTAAACTTACCTGTTTATCATGGGTGGAAGAAAGCAGAACATCCACCAAGCCTTTATTTTGTGTCTTTACACACCTTTGCTTTTTCCTGATGCATTTTCACTTAAAAAGGAGAAAAGAAACCAACCAAACACCACCACCATTAATAACTGTAACAACAACAACAACAACTATTTTGTAATATAATATAATGTAATATAATATAATATAATATAATATAATATAATATAATATAATATATATGCATACCAATAATATATAGTACAATACATTAATAATACATATTATTAAGTATTATTTATATGTTCTATATATCATTATTTATAATATATAATATATAATATATGTAGCATATAATATATAATAATGTATATTGCTTATAGTAAAATATAAATTTTTAACTATTATGGTTAATAAAACCAACCCACTGATAAAAAAATTCCCTTGTTACCAGTGAAGAGATCTGCATTCTTTCAGTCTTTGTGCTGAAACTAAACTTGAGCTCTCATCTAGTGATCAAGGAGATAAGTTTGTTTTTGTCTATATCCATGTTATGACAAAAGTCTGTTGCAAAGATTGCTTCATGTTCTATGCAAGAACCCTCAGGAGTCAGTCCTGTGTCTTGGTGTAAGGTCATATGTGAAAAAGTGTTGGAAATTCATTAGTCAGTTTTGCTGTCCCAGCTGTAATCTTCTCTGTTTTTTCTGTACTGTTCTCTTCCTGCAGTAGAGAGTTCCTTCTGCCACATTTTTTCTCTATTTCACAATGGGCTCAACCAGCAGAACTGGGGAGGATCATCATGGGACCAAGACTGCAAAGGTATCAATGGATATATACGTGCCAGGTGTATTACTAAGTACCCAACATACAGTTCAAGTGAGCAAGTATGCCTGATAAGGATTTCGATTAGCTATCTCTTTTCAGACCTGTGGAAATCCTTATTTATGAAAATGAGAAACATGTTGAATCCAAAACTGTTTATCGGTGTCAAGACAACCAAGTCATCCCAGAAACAAGAAGCATAGCAGGAGGCTGGAGTAAAGACAACATCAGAGTCCCATTTTAAGTGGAATTGTCTGAGTTCCCTAATAATAGCTAATTCAGGAGTTGCTGGTAAAGCTAGAAAATGCAGGTAGAATGTGAAAGCACTGTAAGAAAATCTCTCCTGTGGATGCACTTTGATGGAAGGATGCTGCAATCTGCCAGGCAACTAAAGACCTACTACCCCTGAAGGTAATTGCTGCTTCAGCCTTTAGCTTCCTCATTGCTTGGATCAGGATCTTTCCTTTGCAAAAGAAAACCCTTCAATCTCATCACAGTGACTTCCAACCACAAGGCAGGGTGCATGCAGGATGTCTCAGCCTCTAAAATATATCATGTTTATATCTGTTGCATCTGCTTCTTCTCTTAGTTAAATCATTCAATCATCAGGGAGAAACTTTGCTTACAAAACATATATTGTTTGTATTGTAAGCAAGGGCTATGTGTATCATGCTCTTTTTCTCTACACAAACATTTTGAGTAACTCTCTTATCAAGAGATTCTGGCAGGTGTCCAAGAAGGATTTGGGATGGAAGTTAAACAGCCTGAATTGTTACAGTTCAGCAAGCAACATCTCTTTTTTCTGGTGGATCCTATAGTTTCTTAATAATTTCTGGACATGGAACAGTAATGTCTCACACCTAGGTGTCTTGACTATAAGAGCTATCAATGCAGGGATTTGTGTCCATGGACTTCTGATTGGTGTTTCCACCATGGCTAACAATTTTCCTTACTTTTAAGCCTAAAGCCTAATCTATAGTAGATGAATGCAGTCAAACTGTTGCATTGGGTTGGCAGGTGAAAGGCTTGTGGTACACAGGCTGTATCTCAACTCTCCAAGACATAACAGTCCTTCAAAATAAAAGTCATTAATGAACCAAATTTAACCAGTATTCCCTCAGAGTAATACATCACTTTCAGTCTTGATTTATCTTGCAATTTCTTCCTTTAAGTGATTTTAAAAGCAGCTTCTGAGGGTATTTTTTTTTAAGAAGTAAAATTCTGAATAAGGACTTAATGAGGTTCTTAATCCATCTGCTAGTTGCCCTCTCCCACCCCAACTTCTGGAGAATTACATTGCTTAGATTAGTGTCATCTTTCACTGCCCTCCCTGTGAGCTGGGACAGGTCATCCCTTCTCTAAGAAAAATGGCTGATGAAATATTTATTCAGTTAAATGATCTAAGCTGGAGCCCAGCATGCAGATGACACAGATTGCCAAAAGGATGGGCAGGTGCTTCTTTGGGTTGCAGGGCTGCATTTAGCCAGTCTCTGAGGCTCAGAGAGGCCTCCCCTTATGCCAGTCACTGAGAGCTGGTGATCTGGGCTGGGATTTCCAATGTTCAGATGCCTTGGCATAACCCAGTGGAGGTTATGCAGTGGATTTGTCACTGTAAGGGGCAGTTCATGCAGCAGGCTTTAAAGCCCAATTAATTAACTGATGGACTCATCTCTCTCTGGATATGCTCAAAGCACGTGCATTCTTCATGAAGTTTTGCTGTCATCAGTGGTCATCGAGGACAATTTAATGACCTGGATACTGTGCTCATTTGACAAAATCTTACATATCTTCCTGGAGAGAAATCTATTTTATTTCAATTTTCATCATGGGATGTGAGAATGAGTAGGAAAGATGAACTTTTAAATGCTGGCTATTCTCCACCATCATGCTAAAAATGTCTGTAAACAAACCAGCCTTTTCCTTAGCTCTCACTGACATTTGGGAGACTAAAAATGACAACTTTAATTTCTCAGTAAACACTAGGTCTATGGGAGTTGGCAACATTCCTCTTGAAAAGAATTTAAATGAAAAAAGAATCAGATCATTTCTATCTCCAAGGGTGTGATAATAAGGAGATAGATGCCCTCTGTAGATAAGTCTTTGGAGTTGCACCGTTTTAAGAACTGTCTCACTGAGTTGATTCTTGCTGGTGTGCAATTAAGTATCTGGGGGAGGGAAATTCATGCCACTGCTTTCCTCTGCTGCCTTGCAAGTGAACAGCATCTTCCACCTTTGTTTTATTCAGGGAACAATGTAGCATATTATCCAGAATCTGAACACAGTCCTGCATCATCATGCATGCAGGAATTTTTCTGCTTTCTATTTACTACTCTGTCCTCTCATGTACCTAGAGAACCAGAAAAAGGATCTCTGAACACTTCTAATTACACTAATGCAATTTCTTCTCTCCGAGCTAATTTAGATTTCTGTTTTAACTTGCATTCAGGGAGGTCAACCACATCATGCTTTTGGGAAACAAAAGAGCTGTCTCTGCTTAAGGAAGCACTATGGCAATGTTTGCAAACTTGTTCTTTCCCAGGCTTCAGAAAATAAAGTCATGTCAGAGCTCCCCTTTTAAAACAACCTCCAATTCACCTTCTAAAATAAGGTCTGACCTGAGGTTTCTATGTGGGGAAAGAGGAGACTCTGTCAATACAATAATTCAAATGAGCAATCATTTGGAGGGGCAAATGCCTCAGGGCCAATCTCTTTTCTTTGTTATCATTATAGTCCACAAGGGAACTTTTTATTTCCCTAGCATAGCTTTCAGTTTGCACATGGAGAGCTGTAAGAATTCATGTCAGACATGACAGCTTAACTCTACAGATTGGTCCATCACACTTACAGCACAGACATTCCATCAGAGCCGAGTGCCTACATAATTGTAGATCTAGGTCTATATAACTAAGAATGATTTCAGCTATTGTTAACTTCAGACTCTACCTTCTCTCTTTCTTTTGCTAATTCAAGTGAACAGTGAGAAACATTTAATGCCTTATTTCAGACCCACGACCCAATGAAGGGTCATGTCAGCCTCCTGTGATGATTTACCACTGAATGGCGACGGTGTTATTGTTCTGTAAGCCAAGTTTGTGAGCAGGATACCTCAAAAAACTTAACAAAATTGCCTAAATCAATGTGTTCCTCGTGCAAGGAGGTTCAGATCTACTCCAAACCCCACTTATTTTGCTGGCTGTGAGATACAGAAATACCCATTGCCATCATCCCAGCTCACTTTCAGACATCACATGCCAGCAGTTGATGGCATGTGCTTCCTGATGGCAGCCTTGCTGCAGCCTGCACTCCCTGCTGCTCTCCCTTCCTTCAGAAAGGGACTCCTGCTGGGCTGGGGATGTTTGTCAGCTCACCAGAATCACAGGGCTCATCCTTGCCTGCACAAGGCCAGCTGCTGGGAGGTTCCTTGTGCCAGTGGAGTGCCACAGGATGTGTTGCAAGCTTTCCATATTAATGGCATAGCATGAGGCTAAGCAGCGGGGGCTGCTGCCTGAGAACCTTTCAATACACCAGCACTTTTACTTATTTATTCTTCCACTTTTTAAATAAGATCATCAAGAATCTTTTCACTGTTCCTGAGAACTTAAGCTTTGCCTTCTTTTATGAGGAGGAGGAGTTGATACCTCCTGCTGCCTCCTCTGACCCTGCTGCTCCTCCTCTGCAGTCACATCACAGGAGTACAAGTCCTTTCCTTCTGGCATCTTTTTAACTATTTGTGCAGATAACTATTGAAGTCTCTTTACCTTTTAAAAGATTTTATTTTATTTTTCCAGATTCCATCACTTCAGCAACGAGAAACTGAAGAGGCCTCCAAACTTCTGTCTTCAGACAGATCTCTCTCTACTTTTTGCAGTCACTGAATTCAAACTGAGCATCCATAAACTGTTCAACCACTTGCCATTCAGGAGGAGGAACCATGCACACTGATGAGACTTGAGATCAACAGCAATTTGGAGGGGAGACTGTAGTTGAGGAGGGAATGAAGGTACAGGGGATTTAATAAAAACAAAAGAAAATGTCCATTTACAGTGGACTGACTCACTACTGAAGACCTTGCTTACACACAAGTGTCAAGTTGAATTCTACACTTGATTCTGCTGCCTTCATTTAATGATCTAATGTAAAAGAGCCACAGTAATGTGAAGGTATGGTTCCTGGGAAACACACCCAATTTATTCTTACCAGATAACTTCCACAGCCAGTACCAAACCTCTGAAAAGCCCAGAAGAAAAAGCCTCTCAGATCCAAGCAATTTAAATTCAATGAAAGTGATTTGGCTCGCAGTTAGTTCCCTAGGAAGTAATGAAAGAGGTAATTAAAAGACTGGACAACTGTTTTAAGTACAACATTATTCATTAGAGTAAAAACATTTCAGATAAGCTGTTTCCAGGCCATGAAAGCCAGCCCTGTCTTTCTGTGCATCACTACAGTGACCCAGTTCCAGATGGGGGAATGAGACCTCCTTTCTGAAGGTCCCACCACAGCCTGCTTCTGTTTGAGAAGGAGGAGAGAGACATATTAGAACACATAGAATAATCCAGGAAGTGTTGGGTTTTTCCTAAACTCACTCCTCTCCAGAAATTTTACTCTTTTATTTCAAGCTGCAGGATTCCCAGCTTCTCTCACCTAACCTCCTATGTCATCCTCAAAGACCTGCCCTCAACTTTCATCTGGTAAAACAGTGCAAAGAAAAATCCCTCTTCCCTGAAGGAGGTGGATTCCTTTGAGTTAAAGATCTGTGGGATGCTGAGAGGATGCACTGAGGGTGAAAAAGGGAAAGTCTTGGACAGTGGAATTTGGTCAGCATCTTTGTTTTGAGAAAGGAAAAAGTACTGCTGGTGTCAGCAAGAGAGTAAGTGCCAGGCATGTCCAGGACAGTGCTCCAATGGCAGCAGCAGAGCAGGCAGAAAATTGTTCTCTGACTTGAAGTGGGAAAACGTTCACTATTCAGTCAAGGAACTGGGCAATTTACAACTTCCTAAAAACTATTTCCCAGAGAAAAAAAAAGCCCCAACCAATCATTAAAAAAAAAAAATCCCCTTTAAGTAAATTCACCTATGTGAAGGTGAATAGCAGCAGAACAACATCTGTGCATCAGTGCTCCCCCCCATACACACACCACAGTGGTATTTTAAAAGACTCTTAAATGGCATTGTGTAACTACATCTCTGTAGTGGGTTTGAGCACACCCTAACTACCAACTGCATCAGTGTAATCATCCTCCATGCTGAGATTTTTTCCTTCAACCTTCTATTTTTACCTTGTGACAGTAAATCTCTTTCACCTGCAAATACTGATTCTTAGTTAAGCTAAAATAATCTGACCCTGGAAATGTTATACCTTGAACATCCTGAATGTATCACATGAAGGAAAATATTTGCTGCCTTTTTGTATGGAATAAGTACCTTAAAAAGCTTTTTTTTTTTTTTTTTTTTTTTTTGTGGGGTTGATTCTGTGCCCCAGTCAGTATGAATAGGACTGCCCACGTATCCAAAGGATCCAGAGACAACACAGGTTTTGCAGGAAGGAATAGGTTTCCTCTCTTTTATAGCATTTTGGGATGTTCCTGTTGTAGGTTCTATGACTCAGACCTTTGTGGGTTGGCAGGGTCCTTTCCTGCTCCTTTGACTCGAGGCTGATGCCAGAGAGATTGTGCCTTGGGAAGGAATGGCCTGCCAGCCACTGCACTGTACCTTTAATATCACAGTGAGAGAAATCAGGACTAATCAGGAAATAAATCAGGTTTTCATCATTGTAACTGAGAGACTGTTTCACCTCTGCAAATCAGTGCAGTGGTGCAATGAAAACACAATTAATATCTTCTAGAAATTCCCTGGGTGCATCTTTCCATCAAGATTATAGGCAATAAAATTATTAATGTTTCAAAACAATTAAGCCATAATGAAAATTAGTAAACTTTCCCCATCCTTCTGCCATTATTATTGATTAATTCCATCACTGAAACTTTATTGAGTACATTTTTAAGTAGGACAAACATCAGTAAGGCATAATTCAAGTAGAGTTGATCTCACTTTAACGACCAAGTGACATCTTAAGATCTCTTCCAGACCAGTTTTTCTCCTAAAGCATTTTGAAAATCTGTTTTCTCAGCAGTGATTTGTATTCATTTCACATGGGTAGAGATGAGTACACCAGCTTCTTGAAATAGGGAAGTCAATCTCTAATGCATTCAGATCAGATGCATTTTTAACTTTTAGACATGGAGATATTCCATCACCTGAAAAATATTTTACTTTGACATAACGCATGCTACTTTACTGATTTTTAACAAGAAAAACTTACTATTTGATACATTCTGGTTTTAAAGTACTAATTGATAAGCTTAAAGCACACAGTAAAATATTCTTTCTGTAGCTCAACATTTTTTTCATTCTGCCCATTTTAATTATTCTATCTTTGCCTTTATTTAGCATTTCAATTGCGGTTCATCTTGAATGACTTAGAAGGAAATACTTTTGCAGAAAAGTAAATTATCATTTCCTTTGTGGAAAACAATTTTTCTTTTCTTAATCAAACACAAACCAAGCAAAAAGCCAGAGAAAAATATCTGCTATTTTTTTCCCATATTCTTTCTGACAAGATGAATTTTTGAATTTACTTTCATTAGGACTTTACATAAACAGAAAAGAAAAATATCTTGTTGTATACAAGTTCTTAGTAATCGTTTAGTCACATACAAACTAACCTTAAGTACACTTCTAAATGTCTCTATTTGTAAACAGTAGGAAAAAATAGTATAGAAAACAGTACAACAAATCAAGTTATCTAGCTTCTTTTTTGTTTTTCTCTGTGGGACACTTCCCTTCTATATAAGGACTTATGCCCTTGGGTCTGGAGATGCCAGAAGATACCTGCAAGTATAGGTGGCTGCAACCACTGTTTGGGTTTATGTTCCAAGGACAACTTTGCTCTGGACATATACAATTACCTCTCACCTGTAGGTACAAGGGCTTTGGAAATCTCTGTCATGTGCAGAGTGTGGCTGTGCTTCAGTCAGGGTCTCCACATACAAGGAGTTGTGTGCATTGCCAGGCAGGACCCCAGGACAAATGGGGATGTGGGTGGACTAAGGAACCACAAGGGATATGAATTTGGATCCCTCAGGGGACATCTGATTTACATCTACAAATGTGAACTGATGTTCTCTCTCTCACCTGCATGGAAATCTTTACTATGCATGAGGCATATAGACATAGATGGATAAAATACATTTCACTCATTTTTTAAAGCCTAAAATCGTGAAGGGTCATAACACATAAAGTGCATCAGGATCCCTTTGACACATTCTTAAGTGAGCTGAATTGCACTGCTGCCTTTCACAATGGCCTTGATATAGATTCAAAGGACAGAGATGTTCTACCTCCTTCTGTGGAGCACACAGGATTTCATGATGGATTATACCTGGTACCTACAGATACTTCTTTGTGCTATTGCCAGGTTACATCTTAGGAGGAATTCAAGGCTGAATCACTGCAATTATTAACAGCCCTATTGTTTTCTTCATGGCCACTGGACACAATTACCCCATACAGACTCTGCCAAAGATAAGGAGGGACATCCCTTTTCTTCCTCTGACCTTGCCCTTCTCTTACAAGGCTATTTTGTAGGGTGATGGTATGTTTAATTAAATCAAAAGAAAAGTTATGTTCTTTGGTAGTTAGATACCACTTCAGACAATTTAAGAAATCTTTTATTTATTTTCATTTAAACTGGATTGCTGTTAAAAAGAATTACTAGCCTTGAATGTCTTGATTTATGATCAGATCCTTTCCCAGCTTTGGAAACTCATAAAGTAAGACAAAATTTACTGGTGTTACATGGTGTATGAAGGAGCTTTTGCACAGGAAATGACAGAGCTGCCCAGAATTTTATAAAAATGCAGATACTGGCTATCAACATGCCTGATTAATTAACACTTGTTTATGTTCTGTTTCTTTCAACCTTATTTCAACACCCTAGAACTGATTCTAATAAAAGCCCTTTGAGAGTTATTTTTCCTTCCACACACTTAACTCATGATTGCAAAAATCATTACCACTTTTGATTATAATCTTTAATTAGCAGGAAAATATATGTGTTGAATTATTTAGTTAGCATTCATTTTCATCGTGGTGTTTTGACAGCTTTTGCATTAATAAATCTTTCATAGACCTGAAGACCCTGGAAAGCCTTAGATGTAGTTGTCTAAGGATTTCTCTTAAATATTTTTCCTTCCAAGGACCTTAAAGCACGGTGTGCTACCCAGGATTTTTCACTCCCAGGTGAATTTCCTAATCACTAGCCTGTCTCTTCTGCTCACTTTATAGCTTAATGAATTTTTAAGAGCTTTCCTTCTCAAAATGAGAGGAGGAGATAACATCTCAGCACAGTCTGTCATGCAAGAGTGGTTGTGTGGCCTGAGGCCAAATCCATCACTTGTCTGCTGCATGGTCTTCTGGGCTGGTTCTGGGACTGCTCAATTGGATTTCCAAGGAGGAAGACTTTGATTTTAGCTTATTCTTTACAATGTTCTCAAAGGACCCTTTACCTGCCTCAGGGCTTCCGTGCTTGATCTGGCATCCCATTTCTGTTAAATCCATATTTTTGGTGGGTGAGAACATTGGTTCAGATTTTCAGAAGGGCCTCAACATCGTTGCCAAGGCCTTTAGGGCTGCAGACAGCAGAAGTTAAGGCTGTTCTATGGTTTGATCCATTTATGTAAAGCAAAGTCTGTAACCTGCAAAGAGCTTCAGAGGATATTTGGTTTCCTGTGCAAAACGACATTAGACTCAGTGGGGGTCCGTGGCAAGTTGTAATGTAAGAAAAAAGCCTTTTAGACTGGGCCCATACTTGCTATTTAAAACATAACTCTGTCCCTGCTAGTTCAGCTCTAAGCTTGCTGTCCCAGCCAGCATGAAATGTTGAGCACAGCAGCCAGTGAACTGCAATTCTGTGTTAAGTTCTCTGACAACATTTGAGTCTATCAAGACTTTAGGCTGTAGATAAGATGCTGAGTTTAGGGTTTAGCCTGATTATTGGCTTGGTGTGTTTTTCTGTTCAATCTGATGAAATGTCTGTGTCTGTAATTGCAAGCATTGAGGGCAGTTATTTCTAAGTGAATGCAATTTATTAAGTTTAATGAGCAAATAAGCACCTAACCACTATGGAAAGAGATGCTCCCCAAATCTTTAAATAATAATAAATAATACAGACTCAAAGGAGGTCTGAGATTGGAATAATTGCCCCATGTGCCATTATGCCCATACAATAAACAATTTAAAGCTGTTTTAAATGCTTCCTGCCATCACTGTGGAGGAGAAATAATTTTGCATGGTTCATTTGCTGCAGTACTTAGTTTTCTTTGCTGCTTCTGGAAGGGGTGATTTTTATGAGAAAAATGACTACAGCAAGACTGTGTTATTATATGTTTAGTTTCCATCAGGAAGTTCTCAATCCAAACCAAACTAGAATCAATGCAGCAGAGGAGTGTTTGCAATGGAATAGCACAATTTGTTCAGAGCAGGGTGGTGCTGACCATCCATGTGGAAACTGCTGAATTTCAAAAGACACATGAATTATGCAGAAATATATTACTAGTAATGAACTCTGTTTGTGAACTTGTTAGGAACAAACCCCAGAACTTTGACAGATAACCTGAGACCAAATCATAAAGTTTGTTAAAAGAAAAAATAGCAGTGAGAAGTAGGAATTTCCTCTAGAAAGTTTCCTTTGGACAGTTTCTGATTAACCCTCAACCAAATATCCAAACCCCTAAAAAAAAAAAACCCACCAAATAACCTAACTTTTTACAAAAAAATAAGCTAAAGTGAAATTCAGACATTCTGCTTCCAAGAGTATTCACTCAGGATTTTATTACAATTTAATAATTTCACTTAAAAGAAATATTCTTATTGATTCTCCTGGTTGTCCCTGCATTTCAATGTCCTCTACTGAATGCAGAAATATGAGCATTGATAGAAGAAATAGCAGGTGGATAGAGATTCTTAGAGTGTTATGGTATTAATTTAAACAGTGTCACTCTTTCCTGTACAAATTGAGTAGCATTTAATATTCCTAGAGCCAAACCACTTTTTGAGGCATCCTTGAAGACAGCATTCTGCATCTCAAGGACTTATCACCAGATTTGCATCCTGACAAATTACTCTTTTCAATCCCTTTTTCAGCATGTCAACTTTTTATGCTGGTCTTTTCACTAAATGAGTTGTTTATACTCATCACCCTTCATTTAACTTTAATAAGATGTTTAAACTGTGATATTATCTCTTTTTTTAAGGGACTTGCAAGTCTGGCATCTCTATAGGGGGAGAAAGGATTAAAATGGTATTCCTGACAGCAGAAATGATTAATACAAGGCTCTTGAGATGACACTTTTGTGTTCATTATGTTTGCTGAGATGACTCAACACAGCATCAGAAATGCAGAAGCTGTGAGCAGCCTGTTACCAAATTTCTAGTGTCTGTTGCACTCTGTGAGCCCACAGAGGTCTGGGAAGGGAAAGAAACATCTGGTCAGAGGAAAGATTTAATGGACAAATGCAGTACTTTGTTTTGAAAAAGTAGTAAATAAGTGAGCATAACAAAGAAAGATCCCCAAACCTGAATCTGCCTCCTAAGCAGCAGTTCAGCACTTTGGCTGGTGAGCAGAGCAGAAGGAAATCAGTTAACATGGTACCAACCCTGAGCAACATGGGAAACACAGGACCTTCACTAGAGAAGATAAAACAGAGCAAAGAGGTAAGAAGAGCTTTTTGTGAGTTGTTTGACTCTGGGCTTCATATATTCCATGTGTAAGAGATGTGAGAGGGAGAGTTAGCAATCCTGGGTCCACTTTTGAAGAGCATTTCTGCTTCTGCTCTGAGTCTGACCCTGACTCCCTGCACACTAATCTGGACTGGTGTTTCATCACCACCCAGAGTCTCCCAGTGTGCAGGGAAAATGAGATCCTTACAGCACTGCCTCCCTTGTCCATCACACCCCACCAAAGGGCCCAGTGCTGCCTCTTGCTGGTACTTGGTGTGAGCCCTTTGGCTGTGCTCCTGTTCTGAGCCTCCCCAGGGGAGCTCTTGGGTGCTCCAGCAGGGAAGGTGGTCATCCTCCCGTGCAGCTGGAGCTGGGAGGGGTAAGAGGACAAAGATCCCGACCCCACAGACAACCCCAGCTGCTGGCAGCCACCTTGTCCCTGCTCTGGATAACATGGAAAGCCCCTCACCCTTCTGAGCTGGTGCATTTGCTCCCCTCTGCTGTTCCACCTGTCATATCCCTGTGGTTGAAGGACTCTCCCACTGCTCGTGGTGTGAAACCCTTGGCTGCTGGGTACAGTTGATAGGAGTTGGTGGACAGGAGGGAAAAGCAGAGCAGGAAAAATGAGACTGGAGAATGGAGATAAGGAGTGATCTGGGTCATGGAATACACTACTGACATCGGCAAACAAAGTAACAATCTATTAATTAAAGAGGAAGTAACTAAAACCAAGTTAATGGAAGATTAACTGGTTGATAAATAACCTATACTGCTATATTTAGATTCACTGATAAATTAGAATCTATTTGTTAAAATGTAGTAAAATTTCATGTCTCTAGTGAGTTTGCTGTCACTAGTTTTTTTTTTTTTTTCCTGATAACTGCAAATCTTCCTAAATTTTAGCTTTAAGTAGTTACTGACCACATTTAATCAGTTTGTTCTCATCTGCCTTTAGGGATGAGTGTGTGTTTTGTTAGAGTTGGTACAATGGCACTGTCAGCTGCCCTTTGTGCACCCAAAGTGCAGAGGTGTAAGAGGTTACCATCTGCCTGTCCCTTCTCTCCCAGGGTGCTTGAATCAGCAGTCAGAGTGAAAGCAGCAGCTCAGCACTGAGAGGGCTGGGCTGACAACCTGTTATCTTTCATCAGGGCATTGAGTACTTTCTTATATCCCCTTAACCTTTAGGGGCAAATTAACCCTGGATTCTTTAAATTTGTGCATTCTATTAGTATGACAAAATACAAAGATGTTTTGTACCCTGTTATGGGAGAGAGTTCAGCTGCCAGCTCTACAACTTAACTTTCTTAGTTTCTCCTGTGACAAGTTGCAGCTCCTGGTCTCCTTTAGAGGTGGAAATCAACAAAAGAAGCAGGAGGTGGTTGTGATTGTGGCTGATATCTCAGTAGGCATTTCCTGTCCATGAATGACTGCCCTAAAACACTTTGCAGCATTTGATCAGTCATCCTGTGAGCAGCAAGCTCTTATTTATTCAGCTTACCTGTGGGGCTCTTAGCCTATCCACTGGCATTTCCAAGGTATTTAATATTGACAGTAATTGTTATAATCCTTCCATTCAGTAGCAGGCTTGAAGCCTACTCTTTCCATTGACATAGTTGATCTAAGTGCAGAATAAGTCACGTGTTGACAGCTGGACTGAAAACCACCCACAGATGTTGCTTAATAGGAGCCTGAGTAAGTCCACCCACTGCTGGTACATTTAGTCCTCCTAGAGGAGGCAGGTGTATAATCTAGGAAATTTTCCAGTTCAGCCCTTACAGGTATGAATCATTAATGTTTAGTGCAAAGAAATAATGTCCTTTTTACCCATGGGGGAAAAAGACCACAGACATGGAAAAGAGGGTGAGGACATCTGGGAGACAGTTAATTTTTCTTTACTCCCAAGCTGGCTTCTGGTTTTCGCTATGAGAAATAACACAGAAGCCTCTCCCAATACTCTGAGACATTTTTTCATGTCTTACCTGGTGCATTCATGCTGTCTACAAGGCAGGGTCAGAGGCATCAGGCTCTGAATCAGTGGGAATAATTGGACACTTCTACTGCTGGTGGCTCTGGGAGGTGTCCTGCTCTAGTTTTGCTTGAGTGAAATGGTGAACTTGAAGTTTCTATGTCCATTGTGTTTCTCTCTTTGTCTGCTGCCTTCCTATCACACCTGAGCAGGGGGCAGCTCAGGCTTTTCCTGCCAGAGGTTGGAAGAACCAGGGCAGAAAGAGGGCATCAGGGGCAGAAAGAGAGGGTTGGAATTGAGAATTATCCTTACTAAGCAGTGCTGAACAGAAAAAGGTTCACTGGCTTGTTTTCAGGAAAGAAGAGGCTTCTAGGATAAAGCCCAGAAAAGTCCTCAACACACAGAACCCTGTTTTTATTCCCATAGCCCTGAGACAATGCTGGAAACTACTAAGTAAATAATAGCCTGAGAAAAAAAAAAAAAAAAAATAAAAAAGAGAAACTACCTTTTTTCCTCTTTTGCATTTTTGCTCATTGTCTTTCTGAACCTTTTTCAAAACTGGGGTATTTTGTAGAGAGACTAAAACCTCAATGAGTCGATCAATTGCTATGGAGAGTCCCAGGACAACCATCCCAACCTCATCTTTGAATTTAAACTTTGATCCAAAACCATTTGCTTTTTTGCAGCACTGGAACATCACCTGAATTGTGTCACCTTAGAGAATCAGGTTCTTTTGCCTGTGCAAACCTGGCATTTTTTACTCTGTGGGCAGCAGCCCTGTGCTGGGTGTGTGACTCAAGACCATTTCTTCTTTACTACATCTTTCTCTCTCTAAGTATTTTGTTCTTACTTCAAAAAAGATTATATAAGAAAAGAAACAGAAAGAAAAGGGCATTTCAGTTTTGATTAGTGTGATTTACTGGAGAGATGACAGACTGTGGGGCTTCTGGCTGCTCCCCACAAGGTGTGTATAATGCAATTAGTCACAGGGCAACATAAATAGACAGATCTGAACTGTAAGCACTGCCATGACCAGAAAACATGCAGCAGCCTCCTCTGGGGAAATGGCATTTTTCCTAGCATTTACAACACTCCTGGCAAGATGGTTCCTGCTTTTGCCCAGAGCTCTCAGTTATGGAGCCACAAGCTTCACTTGGCATTAACCAAGAGCTGAGTAAGCCATACATTTGCATGGGATTGCTGACTTCTTAAGGAGGTAGACAGCATTCTAGTTCCTTATCTATTTTTGTTGGAGTGAATATCCTTGTCCTGAAAAAACTAAAAACAAAAATGTCTTGTTATATTTTTAAAGCCAAAGTTAAAACTCTCCTGGGAAAAACACTTGATTCTGGGGATGAGGAATGGGTTGTTTTCTTTCCTCAGTTAGGCCAACTGTTTTGGAATACTCACTCAATGACTTGCCTCTGCTCTTTGTCAAACAAGTGGGAGAATATTAATTCCAGCCTTGAGCCATTTTGGGGTCTGGCATGGGACTGCTGGGAAATATCTAAGGAGAATCAATGGCAGCTGATTGAATGCAGGGTCACATTATAAATACTGTGTTGGGGAAAAATCTCTACAAAGTAAGATTTCATCACGAAAACACCACTGTGTTGGGAAAAGAAGAAAAGTTCTCATTGACCAATTGTTTTTGAAGCAAGAATTAGACTTTGTAATTTGATTAAAAAGATGAACCTTTGGATAAGGCTAACACCAATGAGCTAGTAGAAACATCAGGCAGGGCAGACCTGGGTGGATTTGACTGCTATTGCCATGCCTGTTACACCCTTCCATGGACTTTGCAAATAAGGCAGTTTTTATTCAGTGCCTTCAAGCCTTTAAATTGAAGGTGTGCCATTCTAAAGCAGAGCAGATGGACATTGAAATTAAAAAAGAAAGCAAAAAAAAAAAAAAAAAAAAAAGAAAAAAAAAGAAAAAATCCTTTAAAAAAAGCCCCACTGTACTGACAGATGGTTATGTACCTGAAAAAATGACCAAGTTGCTATTCTGTTGTTGAAGGCCTACTCCAACAAGCTGAACTTGTTTTCCTTTTCAAATATACAAATTTCCCTTAATCACAAGATTCTACAATATCAAACTTTTCTCCTTCAACAAACTTCAGCACAAATAAAATTAAACCTCTTTTATCAGCAATACCTCTGAGAACAACAGATTTTAGAGTCTCTTTACATTAAATTCTTAGGCTTTTTGAGTGGGAAACATTTTAATCTCTAATTTCCTGGCATATCTTCTAACCAGTTTGTCCCCAGCAAAACACATGAATTCTATGTGCCATGTTTCATTGGCAAATTGATAAGGACATGAAAAACCAGCATCAACATATCATAAAAAATGCAAAAGCATTGAACATTAATTGCAGCCCAAGCTGTTCCAAAAGGCTCATTAGCTGAAAGGGTTGAAGAGGTACAGTTTCTAAAGCTGCCTGTCTAAATCACACATAATTTTCTGAGATCTGTTGCTATCAGTGATGGTGAAATCAGAGGATGAAATGAACAATCTCCAATTGGCACTGATGTACAGGGCAGTGTCTGATTTAGAGCAGACATCAATGTTTTACCTGGCAGGTGCAGTTCATGGTCACCTGCCTTGAGATGCAGCATGAGTGACAGTGTTTGGTCTCTTCTTTCAGTTAATAAGTAACAGAATGAGAGAAAATGATCCCAAGTTTCAAAAGGGGAGACTTAGGTTGGATATTCAGAAAAATTTCTTCAGTGAAAGAGTTGTTGGACATAGGAACAGGCAAAGTGGTGGATTCACTATTCCTGGAAACATTCAAAAAATGTGTGGATGTGGTCCTTGGAGACATGGCTTAATGGTAACATGGTGATGCTATGTTAGAATCAATGATCTTAGAGCTCTTTTCCAACCTTAACAATTCTGTGATTCTATGAAACAGTAAGTTCAGCCTCAGATGTGCCTTAAAGCATGTGTTAGATGGGAGGGATTGCTTCTACACCTGAGAGGCAAGATGCTGTGCAGGACCTGTTCCAGGGTGTTGATGATGGGTTTTTCAGTGGGTGTTGTTTAGTGTCCTCATAGGAACTGAGAAGATCAGATCCCACCACACTTCAGACTGAAATGCGTGACTGAGCCTGTGGTTTGGTGAGTTACTGTCTTTAGCAGCCCTGAGAAAGGAAATTTCCACAGCAAATATGAAGTAAAATATATTAGTTTAACCCTCTTTCCTCAAGACTGTGATTTACTCCTTACTGGTAAAGTCCTTGGAAAGGTAGAATGCTTATTATGCCTCAAATGTTAGGCAGTAATTTATTAAACTGAGAAACCTTGATGCTGGACTCCACAGAGGCACCTGCAAGAATTTTCTAGGATCCTACTGTGCCCCAGGGAATCATGATGGCTGCAAAATTTCTTGCAGGGTCTCACAGGAAGGAGCTTATTGAGGGAATCAGAGGAAAGCAGGAGTCTTTACTTTCACCATAAATAATTTCAGAACAAAGAAGGACATGGAATACAAAATGGATGTTTCCATTTTGGCTGAGGTGGTTTTTGGATGTGTGGGGACACAGCTATGGCCACCTTTCTCAGGCCCAGCAACAGCATGAATTGTAAATTGGGTTTTCTGGGACAACACATCTCTGCTCAGCTCCATGTCAGAACAGATAAAAATCTGTCTCTTGGCTCCACACACGTGACAGCTCTCAAGGAGACTGGGGAGGTAAGTAGGGGCTGTCAAAGAAGCCTTTATTCTCTAGTCCTTTACCTTTCTGCCCTGTGAGCATTTTTTACTGCATTCCCTCCATTACTTCAGAAGCTTTCAACTCTTAAGAACAATTTAGTCATTTTTCTAACTTTAAGAAATTTGGGCTTGATTGTCTTATTTTATGGTTTCCTTGTAGGTTCCTAAATGGTCTCCCTGCAAAAAAACAGTGGAGTTAGTTTTTGAGCCTGTAAAGAAGTGTTGCAGAGTATTTTTATATAAGCCAGATTAATGGCTTTAGAAGATGATGCATTTATCATAAGACAGCATTTTGGCAGCAAAGTGAGCTTCAGTGAGCAGCTGTTTTCAGTCTTGTCATGTGTTTTCAAAGAGCTAACCTGAATTTCCTCTTGAATTTGGAGTTTTAAAAAATCATGACTCAATCTCACAATAAAAAAAAAAAAGACAAAAAAACCCCACCCAACATCTTAGATGTATTTTGATAGAGAAAAAAATATTCTTAAAATTGCTTCTTTGTATTTGTCTGTGTCCTTCTAGATTGCAATTTCTCATGGTAGAGCTAAACTAATCATATAGAGAGATTTATGCATTACAAATGAACACAGTGAAATTTAAATCAAACAGAAACTGTAAAGTTAGAAGACAAATCTTTATAAAGCATTTTGGGGGGGTGTCACATAATGGAGCTTCTATTTTAAATATTTCAAATTTGATGTCAACACTTGGTAAGAATTACAACGGGAATTGGAAACAGCATTTCATCCTGTGTAAGCTACAAGAAGAGAAATTGTTTCAATGACTAAATAAAATCAACACCAAAATAGCTGTAAATTATTAATCACTGTCATTCTATTTCAGATCAGAAGTCTAATAAACCACCCAGAGTGGTTGCCTGCAGTGTGTCCCTTGGGAACTCACAGGGATGGCAATGTGCCACCTCACACTAGAGCAGGAGCAGAGCAGAAACTCTCTCCTTAATGACTGTAGTTTTGTGAATTGCAGTGTGTGAACTCAGCTGGACCTTGAATGACAAACTTTCCTAAAAATGACTTTTTGGTATTGTGGAGAATTCAGACAATTCAAGGTTTTTCTCTTTGGTGCATTCCTTTTTTGTTGTTTTTTTGTTCATCTCTAGATGAAGCCTAAGAGTAGTCCATTGTGCTTCTCTTCACAGTGCTCAGTGGAACAAATGTGAAATTTAAGAGTGGTAAAAACCTGAGTGCAGGAAAACCGAGTTTGCAGCAGAAAACTGTGGTGTTCTTGTGGGGGACAATTAAGACCTTAAAAATGGGGGTACAGTTCTTTAGGGAAAAAAAATAAAATGAAAAGAAGTGTGTAAAACAGACCAGGAGGTCTGTGAGAGAAAATTCCTATTTCAGCAGCAAGCTCTGGGGCTGTGCTAACAATCACATACACCAGACAGGGCACGTTTCATGCTGAAATTCCAGGTATTTTGCTTTTATAATGCAACATCCTGAAAGATGATCAGGCCAGAAAAGAGTAAGAGTGAGAGGAGACAGGGACAGTGTACACATTCTGTTTTCCCTCCCTCTCTGTTGCTCAGTGTGTTTTGCCTGCCTGGATCAAATCCCTCTGCAGGGTGGGTGTTCTTTGCTGTGCTGCCCCTGGCACCCAGCACAGACAGGCACAGAGGTCCATGGGGTGCAATCTGTAGGGTTGTACCCTACAGCAGCCAGAGCCCTTCCCACAGAGAGTACTGCTCTGGATGCTGGGAGCCTCAGGGATTAGAAACATGAATATTATCACTTTAAGTAAGAACCTGGTTAGCTGTGAGGGAGGAGACACCGAAGCAGTGACCTTGGACTGTGAAAGACCCCTCTGTGTGCCATGACAGAGCCCAGGGCTGAGGCAGGGAGGATGTGGCACACTCCCTGGGGATTCCTTCGTGGAGCTGAAAGGGAAAACTTTTCTGTTTCAGCTTCCACAACAGACTTTGATAGATAGGGAGGTAAAAAAGGCTGCCCCACTTTCACATGTGAAAAGTCTGCAGTGACCTGGAGAATGTCAGGAGGCTGTTCCTGGAGAACACGAGGAACAGAGAATCCTCCTCATCCCACTCTCTTCAAGGTGCCCAGCAGTAAGAGCTGGAAGGTTTCTATCCTCTCCCCATTGCTGTCAGTAATTCCTTCCCCTCCTCCCTACCCTGAGGTTAGAGCAGCCAGAGCAGCAGGATCAATCTTTCTCCCCAAAAACCATGGACCATAACCATGTAAACTGCAAGATGCCAGCATGTTACAGAGTACCTTGCCCAAGGGAAATTTTGTTCTTTATTCCCTTTCAGCCAAACTAGATTTTTATCCTAAAATACATGTTTCCATCTCTTCTAAAATCCCTTTAAAAGAAATTGGACATTTGCAGGCATGTTTTAGGTGTGAAAGTAGGTGGCTGCCTTTTGCTTAACAGATGTGTGTTTCCTTGTCTATAGGCTGTGGATTTGCTGCAGGGAGTCTGAAAACTGTGGTCACATAGCAACTGTATGTTAACTAAAGCTTTTGAGAGTTACTGAGATTAAAGTTTCAACAGTGTTCAGTGTGCTGGTCAATGTGCTGATCTGCACGTGTCCAGCTTTGTTTTGTACTAACTGTCAAGTGAGGAAGCAGGATTTTGCAATAATTATGACTGTTATTCAGGGAATTGCTTAGAAATTAAAGGTCATCTTGGAGAACAAAAACAAAGAAATCATTCTCAAAAAGAGAAGACAGTGATGAAAACCTCTAGTACGAGGAAGCTGAAAAAGCCCCAAAGCTAAACCTTAATATTCTCCATGGAAACTAGACACAGGGGTTACAATGTATTTGGTGACTTTACTGGATTTTACTGACTGTTCTCTGCACTGAAAACAAATGCAAATCACTTGGGGAGCAAGTAACCCTCGAAGTCTCCATT
Source organism: Muscicapa striata striata (assembly GCA_030060385.1). NCBI lineage: Eukaryota > Metazoa > Chordata > Aves > Passeriformes > Muscicapidae > Muscicapa > Muscicapa striata. The sequence goes on along the minus strand of JAREIS010000023.1, from coordinate 2,965,515 downwards.
CCTTTCATTCCTTTTTTGTCATTTCTCTTTCAAACCCTGATACTTGCTCAGCTGTACCTGAGACTGGGGAGAACGTTGCAAGAGGAGAGCTATTGATACTTTTTCCTTTAAATAAAATAATGTCTCTTTCTTGGCCCTGAGTGTCTTCAGTAGCTCCATTGTGGTATGGCAGGGTGTGGGAGTGAAATGGAACCAGTGATCTTTGAAAAATAACCTTGAAATACCCATTTTATTTCCAGGCTGCACTGTATTCATCTCTGACCTGTCCAGCATCCCTCAAAGTTCTGTTGCCAGTTTATAGAAGGGAAAATGGTTAATACAGGGGTTTGCAGTATTCACAGTGGAAGGCTGGCATTCAATGAAAAGGGGTAAACCAGCCCATTTTCATTTAATACCAGATATACAGAAGCAGCATAGCTGTGTGTTGTTTCACTAGGGCTTTGCCAGACTTCTTGGTAACTCCCAGCCATAATAATCCTGATGATAAAGTTTGCTGCTGAGTCAGCCCTGTTTCCCAGTGAGACAGTCAGTGAAGAAGTGTGGAGCAGATGCTGCACTGCTCCAGGGTGTGTTTGTCAGTGGCCAGCAGAGAGACTCAGGGCAGATGCTCTTTTCACTGGGGAGGAGGGGAAGACTCAAACCAAAGCCCTGATTAAATGGCTTGAGAGCAGTGCTGCTTCTGGCCCATGTAGCCAAGTATGTTTGCAGAGCTCAAAGGGAGAAGAGGGGCAGAGCAGATCTCATCTTATTGTGAGATCAGGGTGCAAATGTTTGAAATTGCTATACACAGATCCAGAAATGTTCCTGTGGCACTATTTTTAGGAATTATTTAAGCACCTTCTCTCAGAAAGCAGTAAAGCCAGGATAATATTGAGATGCAATTAATCTTATTCTTAAATCCATTTTATTTAATTTGATATGCTAGGTGGAATAGTCTCTGTTAAGTTACTGTGAGTTATTAGCTCCCTTTTCCTAACTAGAAAAGAAATATTGGTTTTTTTTTTTACAACTTTCTGACAGATATTAAAACACGATAAAATGAAAAGGGCTTCACGCTGGAATGCACTGGGACATTTCTCCTGAGAATGGAGTTGAGCAATGCAAAATTAATATTGATTTTATCACTGTTGCCTTCTCTAAGGAAAAAGTCCTTGCAGATTTAAGGGAATGTTCTTTTTGTGTGGCAATCTTTTGGGAGTTGTGCTGCCTATATTTAAGGTCTCCAAAGGTCCAAGTCCCTCAAGACTGAATGGAATCCTAGATGATGATCAGCAGGATTCAATATCTTAACAATTTAAGCTCTAAGAAAAGGAACAGTGCAACCACAGTGAAAATCTGAAGGCTTGCCCCAGAGCCCATTAGACACAATGACTCTTGGACCAGTCTCCATCCAGATTTCCTTTCTCATGATTACAATTATAGATGAAAACCTCTTGCAAGTCTTTGTGTTTCTCTCTTCTCCACAGTACTTTCAGCTGATCATAATTAGGCTTACAGAATAGAGTTTAGGGGGATTTTGGCTACCATGACACAACCTGAACAACATATGTTTGCACAAAGAATTTTCAAACTTCAACTTCCAGTCAAAAGAAATGTTTTTCTGATAGCTCCAAACCCAGTTGTGTGTGCATGGATCACCAAGGTCTGAATCCTGCATGAACTGCAGAGAATATGGAGACAGGAATGAGCAGAGCACAGACCAGAGTGAGGTAGATTACAGAGAGCTGTTATCTGGCAGCATGACTGCTAGGGAAAGGAGGTCAAATCTGACATTCATTACCTCATTCACACTCTGTTAAATCAGTCTCTGTCTTTATTCTCTACTGTTTGTCTTTTGCCACCCACATTCCCCCTGACTCCATCATTATAATGAATAATTCAATGAGTATTTTTAAACTCCAATTATTATTGACTATTCCAAGCTTCCTACTTTATGATTTATGGGGTTTTCAGGGTTTGCTGTGTCTGTTCTGAGTGGCTTTCATAGGTTTTATAAAGGACACAGGGAAGAAGCAGTTGGAGTTTGTGCAGAAAACTAACAATTCATTGAAAATGGTCTAATTGATAGACTAGAAAAATATAATTACAATAGTGAGTAAGAGGGAAGAGGAGACCAGAGAGTCCTTGAGGGTTAAAAGCAACAAAAAGACAGCAAATGAAGAGGACCCATTTGTGGCATTCATGAGTGAAGAGATTGAAGGGCACTGAGATAGTCTTGAAGGAATACATGGATGGATCATCAATTATTTGTACAAGTTGGAGAAAAAAAAAATCATAAAGGCTGAGAGTTGTACAGGACAGCAGGGTTTGCATTTTAGCTTGAGGGAATAGTCAAAATGAGATAATCAGGCTGTGGCTGAAGGGAAAAATGGCAGCAGTTAGAGAGAAGAGAATGAGAGGGACAAAAAAGAATAAAAACACATCTGAAGCAGAGCAATATTGAAGTTGAAATTGCAATCACCTAAATCTGTTTTGCTCTTTTATAATTTACAAGACAAATCATGAAAATGAAGGCTTTGCCTTGGACCCACCCCATGCCCAGTGTCCCTGCAAGCTCTCCGAGCTGCAGTGTGAAAGGATCTCTCACCTGGCACCCTGCAGTGCCTCAGTGTCAGTGTGGCTTGGGACTCCTCTTGCTCCCCTTGTCCACTTGCTCAGAGCACAGAATTAAGAAAAAGGAACCATGTTTCTGTTTGCTTTCCCCTTAGAGATGGTTTCTGAACAGTTTCCAAAGTCTGGAATATTTGGCATTTCAAGGACATCACAACATCCTGTTTCACTTTCTCCAACCTGCTTCTAGTAGCCACCCTCATTCTCTAAAGCTGTGGGAATTTCCTATATAGAAGATACTAGGAGTGAAGTTCTTAAGGACAAAAACCCAAAGAGGTGGTGTTTTCTTCTCTTCCTTACTTCTCTTCTCTTAGCTAGTTTGACTTTTCCCTCAGTAAATATTGATGAAACAATGCTGGAGAGATGGGGTTCTCACTGTTAGTCATACTAAAAGATATCAATATACTTAAGTTTCAAAATCCTATCCTATGTCCATTCTCCAAATGTGACAAGTGTGCCACTTCTTTCCCATTACTGAATTATATATTTTGATATTAAACAAAAAATTATCAAACTTATAATTTCTACATTTGTTATTTTCTCAAACAATTTGTTAAAAAAAACAAGATACAGTAAAAAGAAAATTTTTAAGTCACTAAAAGAAATAATCCAGAACTGTGCTTTTGTCCTAGGAAAGCTATAAATGGGTATTCACAGTTTGTAGCTGGAAAATTGTGTGAAGTTTTACAAAAATAATAGAATTATAGGGACATGGGTAAATTAGGTTCTTGAAAAAGGATTAAAACAGCTTTTTCTGAGAGAAATCAAGTCTCACAGAGGAGTCAATGAGTACAGCTGTAACTGTGAGCCAGGTAAAATAGTGTAGTTCAGTTAACAGAACTTTTTGATGAGACATCTCCAAGGACTTCTACAGTAACTAAGCTGTCATGGAATGAATGTGAGTGTCTGCTCTTGAATTAACTGTCAAAAGATAAGAAACCAAATGAAGGAATAAATGGACTGCTTTCTCATGGAGAGGCCATCCGGGGAGCTGTGCTGCATCTGTGCTTGTCACCGTATTTCTAAATGGTCTGAAAAAGAAGCTGAATTCAACACTAATGAGTGAGTTTATGAAAAAGGCAAATCACCAGCACCACGATGGAGAGACTGCCTCAAAAGGGGAGTGAACAGGCTCAGAGAAAACAGTCTAACTATAGCTAGAAAACCAACCAGACAAATGCATTTTCCAAAACAACGTCTCAAAGTCTCCATGAGAAGCTGAAACAGTTTAAGAGAGGAAGGGTATCCCTCTGGATATTCTTTCTGCTCCTGCCCTAGGTTTCTGCTACCAAACTCATGTGCAGGATGCTGATTGGAGTGACTGGACCTTCTACAGTTCTCATCTTCTCATTCCTCCTCTACACAATTCTCCCTTCAGGGAATTAGAGAAAAAATCAATGGAGATAAAACAATTACATCAGTGAAAAAAGAGGGAAAAGCATGCAGTGTTTGGTTTTTTTTTCATAGGATGTACAGGTGCTGTGACAGGCAGCCTTACTTCAGAAACATCAAAAGTGTAATGGTATTAATAGAATCACTTAGGCCTGAGAAAATGGAGATAATCTATAATTTACAAGTAAATGACGACTCAAGACTTGTAACTACTGGACTGCATAATATGGCCAAAAAATGCTTCCACAAGCATTGTCCAGGAAATTGTTACACAAAATGCTTCCCCAAGCATGTCCAGAAAATTATTGCACAGCTGTAGCATAAGTGTGGAGAAGATTAGTAGAGACTTTCAATAGATTTTTAGGTTCTCCATCTTTAAAAATACCTTTCATTCTCAATGCAGCTTGATTGCATATAGTAGCTGGCATGAAGGCAAGAAACAGCTATAGCAAAGTCTTGGGAAGAGATTGCCAGCATATTTGGATATGCTGACAATGTAGCTGCAGGATGGAAAAAAATTTCAGTGTCTGAATCATAAAGAAGGACAGGATCATGATTCTGCAACCTTGAACAGAGGGGGAAGTCTTTGAAGGAAATTATTCCCCCCTGCCCTGAGTAAGTACTACAATCTTTATCATATTCTGTTCAAGAATCTCCTGGCTGTATGAATTAGAGTTTGATTATAATAGGCAGAAAGAGTCTATGGAGTCCTTTGTCCAGCTGTGTCTGGTGCTGTGCTTCTCCTGCCCTCAGGCAGAGGTGCAAGCAGAGGGTGATGAATGTCTTGGGACACTATTTCCAAATCACTGAGACAATATATTGGCCAAGTGTATGATGGTTAGATATGCCCTCATCTAAAGAAAATATATATTTCCCTCCTTATCCAAAGCAAGAGAGATAATTAACAAGACAGATACTCTCCTCTTTCCCCTCTACCCCTCAGTTAATTTAAATCTGGTCCAGGCTGATGAGTGGATTGTCCCAGGCCTGGAAATGATCGTTAGATTTGTCTCCAAGAGCAGGATACATCAAAACAGGAGACACACAGTGTCCCATTTGATATTCATAGATAGAAGAAAAGAGGATGCCATTGTCAAGAGATCTCAGTTTCAACATGCTTTATGACCCACTCTTCTAAACTATCAACATGCATGAATTAAATCCATGGAAATTCCATGATACAAATTTGATACTATAAACTAGAATAAGCTGGTCATGTCCTCAGTTGATCCTAATTAAAACTGAACAGAGGGTTTACCCTGGCCATGCAGATGTACTCTGGTGGAAAATTCAGCTGCATGGTTTTTGCTTGGCTTTGGGATTATGACATGTTAGATTTATTGGCTCATTTGCTACAGTAAATGAGAGTCTCTGGCTTGAGCAACCATTGAGAGCAGAGTGCTGAATGGGCTAGTTGAGGAGCAGGACAGGAATGGAGAGAGAGCATTTGTTCTGAAAGACAGAACACAGTCCTCACACACTGTCCTAGTCCATCATGAATGTTTTCCACAGCCACTGGACATGATCTGCTTTGCCACTTGAAATGAACAAACAAAACTTTTTTCTTAAGTGAGAAGTGTTGTAATGAAAAGGATCTGACAGATCATAGAATATATATGGAGCTTTTTTGAAATGAACTAACTTCCCTACACTAGATGGAAAAGGGATTTCTTGGTGCTAATTTCCATGCTAAGAATTGAATTGTAGGGAAAGCAAAGGATATTACATATTCTTCAACAAGGTATAATGATGTTTGGTTTTGCAGTTACCTGCTGTATTGAGATATCCAAACATGATTTGATCTCACTCATGAGAATTTGAGGAACTTTCGCCAGAGAGTGTAGGCACCTGAAATTATGGATTTAAAAAACCATATTTATAAGCCTAGTGAAAATGAGTAAACAAAGACAGATGAGACATGATGACTTTTTATGTGACAATATGAAGCTGATGAACATGATGATCACATGCAATGAATGAGAAAAATCTTTTCCTATGATTCAATTTCTGACTCAGAATTTAAATCTTCTCCTGAAAGATCACAAACAAGGGGACACTTTAGTAAGAAAGGAATCTGCCTAACACAACAAAATTCAGAGAATAAGTTTCACAAAAGATTTTAGAGCAATTGCACAGAGGCAACTGTAAATTGCAGGTTGAATGCCAGTAAAAGGATTCTTACAAAATGTTTTCCCTATTTTGTTACCTTATTAATATTAATTAATATTGCCTTAACCTTATGGTAACTAGTAATGATAATTACCAGTTATTATTATTATATTACTGGTAGTAATAAGAGCAAATTTGTAGCAGTTTCTAGTTTGCTGTATGAGGACTTGAGCTCCCAGAGGTCTCCTGGGTTGGCTGTGACAGAGTGCAGGGTGCCAGTGCCAGAGCAGATCAGATGCAGGAGAAGAGTACACAGAGAAATACCATCCACATGCTGTCTAACCCAAACTTCCACTCCTGTCCTACCTTGACTGCTGAACCACAAACATTCTGTTCTTACAGAGCTTTCCCTGAGGCAGCACCTCACTGCACAGGCTCATGTCCTGGGTGTGCTATCATGAATTAATGTTATTTTGCTGTGTGTGTGGCATTGCCATTGACCTGATCTGCTCTCTTATCACCTGGGGAGAAGTTTTCTGCAGTGCTAGACACAAGCCAAGACAGAATTTGATGTGAATACCCTTTGAAGGATAAAGCAACTGGTACCATAAAATGATTTATACATTGTCCTGGCATTTTCAGCTACCAAGATGAACTGCTTTGGAGTATACAATAAAGCTCTTTATCAAACCTGGCTTTTCATGTCCCTTACAGCCATAAAGAGAAACGTGTGAGAACACAGCCCCATCAGTTCTCCCCAGAGGAACAGAAGAACAATTTCTTCAATACAATACTTGATGCTGGCAGTAGAGTTGTTTCTAGACTTGTAACAAAGGAAGTTATTAATACTGAGAAGTAAATACTGAGCTCAATCCATAATCTGTAACCAACTTTAAAAACCAAAAGTGGACTCAGCAGAAGAGAGAATACTGTGATTACTGTGCCAATAATTCCACTGGTGTGAAAAAGTGGGGCCCAGATCCATGAAAAAGCACCAATTTGTTGGAGCTGGTAACATGGCATGGCACTTACAGAGGAGCAGTCAGACCCTTTGTAACAATTATGTGGTTCTTTTTGACTTTCCTCCACTCCAAATTGCAGAATTGGTCAGGGTGGAAGGGATGGAAGAAATGCTCACTTTGTTTAAATTATTAGAAAAAAAATTATTTTGGATGACAAAATTTAATAAATTACTTTTCCTGTGATTTTTCTGTGGCTCCTCTTCTCCCCCTCCATGTTTTCTAACCCTTCTGTTGCTCTAACATTTGAAAAGCCTTTTGTACTTTTTCAAACATCAGAATTACTAACTGCACCATAAACCTGGATTTTCAGAGCTAGCTTAAATTTTTGAAATTACAAATGGTTCCAAGGAACAGCAATTTTCTCTCAACCATGCATTCTGCTCTTTTTTACTGCTTGGGGAAAATAACAAGGAAAGCAGTAAGGCAAAGCTCTGAAATGTCCAGTTGCAACCAAAGATGGAGTATAAATAATAATCTTTAAAGAAAAGAATTATTAACTAATTAGTTAGTTAATGGTTAGTTAAAAGCCAAACCTATATCTCATCTTTGTGTGATCTCCACTAACACCAACAGCTCTAATGGATTTTTCCCTGTGGAGTGAAACAGTTGATATAAACTTTAAGTAAAATAAATCTATACTTCTACCATTAAGTGTCAGGTTGGCAGCCTGATGGTACAAGCCCAGAAGAAATCCCAAGCCTGTCTCATGGCTCATTTCAGGAATTCCTTTTAACACTGGTTCTTGGTAATGGAGTCCCTATTTGATACCTGTGCAAATCTCTCTGAGCTGCTGTACTCCAGTCATGTAATGACTCAAAGTGTGGAAGCTGCACGATTTTCCCAAACAAGGAACAAGAGGCATTGTGTGGAAGGGCACAATGGGAAATGCATCCTCCTGCCTCTCCTTGGCTTCTTTGTCTGTAAAGCCATCATCCTCTCAGGGCTGGAGCATAATAATTTAAGTACTGTACTTGCTGCCAAGCCTCTGCTGCCCTAAGAAGTTGTTTTTCCCCAGCAGCACTGAAGAGAAATCACTCCAATATGAGTGCATTAAACACATGAACAACTCTGACAAGAGGCAGAGTAATATTTTGTTGGGTGAGCTCATTTATGCTTTATTGAATTCATCTATTGGTTGACCAACAGACCCATCAGGTGCTTTTGCAGCAGTCAGGTACAGAGACATGACCTCAAGTCTGACATAAAGCCAAAAGGTTCTCCCTGCTTCTTCACAGAGGTAAAACAAAAAATTCAAGTAAACAGAGGTGTTCTGTCACCCTGACTTACTCCACATGTGGTGCAGACAAAGCATTAACATTTTTCAGCAGCGTGGCTGTGCTAAGGTTTGGCAAATTAATGTGCTATGGGTATGTCTGAAGTGCTCAACAGTTTGATGTGGCAATAGCACGTAATAGAATTTTAATCAAATTTGAGCATTTTTTCTCTGCCCAGGTGTAAAAGCTTCATTAGTGCAACAATGTACAACCTCTTGCATTCATTTTTCTGTGCAGCTTCAATGGAAATGATGGTGTGTTGTTAGCACGTAAATAATGAACTGAGGCAGACTGCAAATTTACCAGTAAAATACTGAAGAAGATGACATTTTGTCTCCATGACTGTAAAAGGGCAGAAGTAGGTCATTAGAAGGCTACTTTTTTACAAGGGAGCCTGAGATAAGCACTTCATTGTTGGCCACACATTTACACAGCAATTACAGTAAATAAGCCATAACAGAGGCAAATGTTAATCTGTTCCCTGAGGGACAAGAAAAATATAGTCTGACTTCTCCTTTCTCAGCATTGCACTGCAAACTACACGTTAAAAATTATATTGTACAGAATAAATGGAATAGGAATAACTGATGAGTATCACAAAACACAGATGCTGAGAGCTTTACTGCAGTATTGGATAAAGTTTGGAGATTTGTTAGAGACACATGGTAGGCATTTGGAAATAAACAAACAAAAAGGAGGATTTTTCTCTTCTTGAGAGAAATTCAGGAACATCACAAAAGTCCAGATATGTTAATAATGAGCTTTGCTCTCAATGCTTTCCTTTGCCTGTGTACAAACAGGTGATACCAGACCTGCCACTGCTCTGGCTCCCTGAGATCCCTTTCTACAGCATGACTAAATCCACACACACCTGGTCTAGGTCCTGTTCCTACTGTGAGCCTTGGAAACAAGACCCAAACCCTTACTCTTGGCACTTTCATTCCTTGTCATAGCAAGCATTCCCTGTCCTTGTGCAACTATTTTCTTCTGAAGGCAAATCAATCCACCAGAACTGCTCTTTTGCACATCTTTTGGATCCTTAATGAGCCAAGATGCTCATTACTGTCCTTTCTGTGTAAACCTGAGGTAAAAAATTCCAGCCCTTAGAAATAATTCTAGCCTTAGCTAGGGCCTTAGTTTGCAACTATGAAATAACATTTCTTTTAGATCTATGAATTTTTTCTTCCCCACTTCTTACTGTGTTTTCCCATGCCCCAGAGGAATTTATTCTTACTTATTGAAGTATCTTCTAACCAGACTGTCTTCAAACATCAAATGCAAGCCAGATTAATTATCAGGGAGATCATCACAATTTATAATAAGTCATGTGCTAATTACATGTACCCTATGAGTATTTTACTCTCATTTATCTTGTGAGCACTCATTTTGCAGATTAGTAATGAACATGACAACTGCAAGTGCAACCACTGCTAGAGACTGTCAAATAAAGGCATAGAGGAATTGGGCTCTTAATTAAAACTGGTATTTGCTTTGCATTACAAGTGCAACTACTGATGCTGCTTCCAGGAAAGTCTGTTTATTAAAAATATATTACTCCCAAGGGACAGATAAAAGGCACTAAGACACTCAGGCAACACCAAAAGAATCACTTATATTGAAAACCCTTTCATAGCCACGACCAATTAGAATCTATGAAAAATACCACCCTGTCAAACCTGAAGAGCAACACACTCTCTTAGGCTGTACAAATGAGCTTTTCCCCTCTGTCTGAGCCATTTCCAAAAAACTCAAGCCTGCCTGTGGTTTCCTTCCTACAATTTGGTTTGGTCTAGATTCACTCACTAAAACTGCCTGTAGATCTCACAAGTAATTTCTGTAGTTGAGAAGAACAATGAATTTGGCTATGAGTGGCCATCAATCAGAAGACATTTGTTCAATGCCAGCTTCATGGGCTACATGAGAATCTGCAACCTGGGAGTGAAAAATGGTTTACTTATTTTTTCCTCCTCAGAACCTAAAAAACAGTACTCATGGTTTTAATACAAGAAAAAATGTGGATAGAAATAGCTCAGCATCCAATGCTTCTGAGAAAATAAGTCCTTTTTTTGGACATCAGCATTGTTCTGGCAGTTTATGGTCTGCTTTAGAATGGATTTCTTTTGGTTTGATGTAGGTTTATCAAGGAAATTACCTTTGAGAGTGATAGCTTTATGCCAGAAAAACAGTCTTGGTTTTCTCAATTCTATTCAGCATCCTCTTACTTTTGACATCTTCCCTATACTGCTCTTCAGATTATCACCTGTTTCATTCCTTTTAGTAGCTTGGCTAAGTTTCTGATGAATGTTTCAGTAAGATCTCATTTGTTCCTCTAAAGAGTCCCAAACTGAATTACTCTAGAGTTGTGCCTCTGCATGGGCCCCCCTTTCCTCTCCAATAACTTCACTCATCTCAGGGCTGAAATTCAAAAAGTAATTTCCAATGAGAAACAAATTCTCTTACTCACAGCTAACAGACCTCACATTTCAGAAAGAACAAGAATGAAGATGACCTCTTGTGGAATTTCTTAAAAAGCCTATTTCTTTTTTCCCTTTCCATACCCCAGAAGAGATAATTAAGACTTATGTAATTTCTTGTTCACTAGTTCACGACTCTGTGACTCAGGTGCCATGTCTCAAATCCTGAGTCCAGTTCTGGGGCCCTCAATTTAGGAAGGAAATCAAGGTGCTGGAGCAAATCCAGACAGGACAAAGCAGCTGGTGAAAAGTCTGGAGCATGAGTCCTGTGAGGGGCAACTGAAGGAGCTGAGGTTGTATAGCCTGGAGAAAAGGAGCCTCAGGGGTGATGTTGCTGCTGTCTGCAACTCTCTGGAAGGAGGCTGGGGCAAGGTGGGGGTCAGGCTCTTCTGGACAGCCAGTCACAGGAGGAAAGGACACAGCCTTAAGCTGTGCCAGGAAAGGTTTATGTTGGACATTAGAAAGGAATTCTTCAGGAAGGAGAATTAGATGTTGGGATGGGCTGCCCAAGGAGGCAGTGGAGTCATTATCCGTGGAAGTATTTAAGGGAAGACTGGATATGGCACTGAGTGCTGTGGTCTGATTGATGTTTGGTCATAGGGTGGACTCTATCTTAGAGGTTTTTCCAGCCTAATTGATTCTGTGGTTCTATGATACGTTGCCAGCTGTGCATTCATCAGAGATGCAGAACCAGACCAGTCTCCTCTGCTAGACCTTCCAGCACTGCACAACTCTTCTCCAAGTGTCTGGCTCTGTTCTGGACCTGTCCTTGCCACTGTTCCTTTCTTTATTCCTGCTTTCCCACTCTCACTCGGCCAAACAAAACTGCAACCAGTTTGCTGCCAAATGCCTTTCTTTTCCTATCATTACCATACAGAATGAATACAGAGCAGGCAGTGAACTTGTTGACTGCCATACTAAAATCAGAATAATATTTCTTATCCAATACATTTGTTTTTATGACCTTGATGACATATTTATAAAATTTGGTTTTTCTAGTTTGTGTTTGCTCACGCAGCAGCTGTACTTTGTCCTTTAAAAATACAGTAGAGTCCTGATGCCTGGCTAATTTTAAACTACATAAGTCTCATTGGTCATCTAAAAATAACTTTGTAATGTTCACATGTAGTATACATAGAATCATCATTAGACCAAACATGGTAGCATAAAGGGATCCTTATCAGGTCTTTGGCTTCTTCTATAATGGCAATAATAACTACAAAATATACAACAAAACCATAAACAGGCCCTGCACTTCCTGTTTGCAAAACACTATGAGTATAAATTAATGTTTTTGTGAAAAAAATCTGGGTGAAGGACACAAATAGACTTTTCCCAGCAGTGATCAAACAATGTTTTATACTTTCCTGAAAGGTCTGGTTCATTATAACCCCTGTAGAGCAATGATAGTGAATATTTTGAATGGAAAAATAATGCTGGAATGTAAAACAAAAAATTCTAATCCTCTAAAATACCAATCAATGGTCATTCTTCTAAATAAGCATAATCCAAACAATCTTCTTATCCAGCATCCAGATCCGAATTATTTCTTCAACCCAGGCCCAAAATGTCTAGGCCATCTGATTCCTTTTAGGTCAGGCTTTTAGGCTTCTTCTCCCTCAATGATCCTAATTCAGAGAAGAGATGTCAGAAGATTTAGGCTGCTCAGACACAAAGCAATCAATGTGACAGAACAGACCTGGATTTTAACTATCCAGACTTTCTCAGCAGAAGTGAACCAGCCTGGATAAGAGAAATTGCCATGGGTCATCTAACATTTAGAGATGGGCTATGAAGGCTTTAGAAAAATGTTCTGGTTTTCATTACCTGAACATTTCTTGGACAAAAACCAGAATGGAAAAGGCTATCATAAGACAAGACCTTAAGAAACCAGTGCCTATCACAGTTTAAAGAACACCATGAGCAGTAAAATTAAGAGTGTCTGGCTTTTTATTGATTTGTGTCCCAAAAGACCACCTTTGTGGACTTAATTGTTTTTAGTAAGGGGTGAGCAGGTGGTTGAAGACTTTCTTTTCTCACCTTCTGGTCTTTCCATAAATCCAGTAGGAATTATGTAACTTTGAGAAAACTCATAGACAGCTACATCATTCCAGAGTTACTGGCAAAAGACAGAATGGGATAGAGAAACACATAAAGCACATCACTACATCAAAATGATTTTGGGTGCAAATTCTACAATACAAGCATTTACCATAACAGGAAGCACAGATGTTTTTCTTCTACAGCTGTACATCTAAATTAATATGCTCCATCCCCATGTTGCTTTTCTATAGAAAAGCAAAAGCATCAGGTTAAATATGTTGCACAGAAAACAATTAAAATTCAATTAACAGGAATTTTGGTTGCTTAAGATTTTAAGAATTAATTCTAAAGACCTCAATACAGCTGTTTGGAAAGCAGTCAGGGCCTGCTTATTTGATGAACAGAACTGGAATATGTAAGTTCTGGTTTTGAAAACCTCTCAAGAAATACTTCAGTATGACAAACTGTGGATGGTAATGGGGTATTTTTAGTGTCATGTTTGAGTGCATTACTCTGCTTGCATTCTTTCAGAAGAGGATGAGTCATTACCCACAGAATGCAATAAATTTAACTTGGCTTTCCGCTTAAGCAATATTATAAAGTAAAACAATTTCCTGAAATGTGGACTTTATTGAAGTTCATTCTTCACTGAGGCTATATTTTTAAACTTAATATTTCTGTCATGTGCCTGGTAGATATCTGACCCACCACAAACCTTCCTATGACATGAATACAGTCTACCTGTATAAAAACCATGAAGATTTCAGGGAGAGCTCAGCACCCCACACCACTATGAGGTTCTGATTGTATTTCATATACCTTACACAATTTTTAAAGCTTTTCTTTAGCTTCCCTTTAACCATTTCATTGTTTTTGTCATCACTTCCCACACTGCTGATATTGGTCATTAACAATTCTCTTTTTTCAAGCTTTGTCAGTATTTGTCCAGCACCTACAATATTAGAGTTCCAGCATGACAATTGTGCCCTATTGTGACAGAAATAATACAACCATCTTTGTTGTTTCTTTCTGCAAGCTATGGGTATGGTTAATACTTTCTTAAACTATCATTGTTGCACTCAAATGAAAAAAAAATGCTCTAAGGATATTGCCATCTGATTTAAATGGAAAGGGTTCTGCCTGCATGACAATATGAAAAACCATTGTAAGGCATGGCTTCCCACAAAACAGAAGAAAAAAATCTTCTGTGGTTTCAGCTGAGCCATGTGAATTTTACAACAGCATTTCAGGGCTTTCTGCAGCAGCAGTTTTCATAAGTGAAGATGTTTTCACAAATGAAGATAGACTCACACAATTACAGGAGTGGGGTTTGAACTTCATGGTAGGATGGATGCCCTAGTATTACACAGCAGCTCCTAAGAGGAAACTTCTATAGTAGGAACTTTGTGATGTTTATTGAAGTTTAAGTATATATTTTTCCTAATTCATGGCAGCTCACATGCACAATGTGCTCTGTTGTAAAAGCAAAGTCCACTTATATTTTCACACCATTCCAAATGGAGAGGGTTGGATTTCATGCAATTCAAAACAGCAATGGTGCCTATTGTTTTTGCTTATATTATCACAGGAATCCCATTATGTTTATATGAAAGGATGTTTTTCTGTTCAGTAAAGGAAAAACATTCCAAAAAATTTTGTATACAGACTGCAGCTGAGGTGAAGGAGTGAAAAGAGCATCCAGAAAACTCCCTGTTAGGGAAATTAGGAAGATATTCTCAAAGTAATGATTTATCTAAGAGCACACCTTATTTAGTACCCTACATCATAAGATGTGGGCACACGGAAAATTCACAGAAACTGTGGGAGAAAAGTCCATTCAGAGGACACTGTCAGAGATCTATTAAGATGCTGAGATTGAGAATCAATCTGCAGATAAGCAGATTTTAAAGGCCAGAAGGAAACCTTCCACCACCTCACTTGTTTTCGATAGGAACAGAATCCAGGGTCTCCAGTAACTTGTGTTTAAAGAGTTTTCTGTATATATTCTGTAGATATTCTGTATTTAAGGAATTAAAGAGGGGAATCATTCTCCATTTGGCCTCAGTTGGTGACCTGAAACTCGAGGGACTTGTGGTTTTATTTGCAAGTGTCCCAAAAACGAAGTTTATGCAGAATAGGCTACTTTCTGAGACTTATAGCATTAAATCCTTTTTATTCTGGGTGCTGAGAACTTTAGAGAGAAGGGAAGAGAAGAGAAAGAAAGTTGTGGTGATGAGGTTTAGTGTATTTCTTCCAATTACCATGAACATATCTAAAACATGGGGAAAAAGCTAGTGAGTTTTCTAATAGAGTGGAAGGAAAGCAGGGATATGGGAGGGCCTTCCCTGCTTGGTCAAAACACGACTAAGGCAAAAGAGAAAATTAAAACCTAGGGCAAATAAATTGGCCTTCATCCTGCTCCAGTGGTGTGCTTGTCACAGCCATTAACTTGACAATGTTCTAGTCCTGATGGAAGGTGTTAGTTGGGACAGCATTCTAATTCTTTGTTCAAAATATAGAGCATTTCAAACACAGGAAGAAAAGCTTCTGCATTTAATTAAGCTGCTTTTGGAAGCATGATGGGAAACTGAGATGTACAAAGAGATTGCAATGCTGATGGAGGCATTTACCAAGTTTCTAGGTTCCATTTGAAATTCAACTCCTGGCCTAGCTTGGCATTGTCTTTGAGCCACATGAATCTGAGGGAGGGAAAGGAATGTGAATGTGCCCATTAGCCCAGATATCATAGATCTTGTACTTTTGGGACTTTAGAAATTGACAGCATATGTTGGTAAAAAGCCTGAGAGATCAACCAGGACCATAAGTTGCTGTTAGGATACAGCTTGTTTGTCTGGTTTTAATTTGCTGCAGCTGGGTTGCCTGTGTGAGGCCACACAAGCGTGTAAGAGCCTTTGCACTGCCCCACAAAATTCCAACTGGACATTCTTGCCATCCTTCACCCCTGGAGTGGAATGCAGCACTGGAGTAACAGAAGAGCTACTCCCCCTTTCAGAGGCACAGTAGAAAGAAATATATTCTAAACCCATCTCATTTAGTGTGTGGAATTGCTCAGGTCTCTTGCCAGCTGGAAGGTGGCTGGCAGGCACACACAGGCTTCCAGCCTCTCTCAAACATAACTTTGTTTGATGGCCTGCTCTGATGAGCTGCACAAGAAGAGTCAGCCCCTAAATGAGGATGGATGGGCTGCAAGTGCTTGTTTAGTCTGAACTGCCAGCACTCACTAAGTGCCATACACAGCTCAGAAAAGGGAGAAATGCCTCAGAGAGGTCACAGCACTGGATACATTGTGCTGTATGAGCTGGGAGATGCTGCTCCTTGACCACCTCAGAGAGGCAAAAGCAAGCAGACTGTTTGGAGCCAGGAACTAAACACAGATGCAAGAATCAGGGAGCTGGAGAGAGCAGCTCCACTGCTGCCCCACTGTTCCAGGAGCTGCAGGGGTTGGGTGGGCAGCTTGGCCCTGGGGAGCACAGCAGTTCAGCTTCAGTGCTACCTGCTGCTTTATTTCACCCTCACAACAGTCACTAGCCAGCAATTCCTATGGCAGCACAGATTCATATCCAGTTTAAGACTCATGCTATTCAATCATTTGGCTTTTGCCTTTGGCTTGATAACCACAGCTTGGCCACCTCTCTCACATTTGTCCTAGTTTCCATAAGCAGCAGCCAGGGGATTTTCATTGTATTTCCTGAGGGAAATTCCAGCATGATCAAAAATATGACTCTCAATGATTTCCTGTGAATTTCTTGCAGTACTAGTACATCTATCAACACAAACCATAGTCTTTTAAATGGAGACTTTATACAGCAAGATGTTTGAGAATATTCTTAAAGGGTGAACTTTTGTAAGAGTTTTGTTTACAGAATCCAAGAAATCAACAGGCTGCCTATAACCACCAAAAGCATCTGCTGAGGATGTCCTGTCAATGCCCCATGATGTTAGATTTTTTGGGGTTGGAAAGGACATGAAAGAATACCTGGGTCCAACCTCTCTCAATGGGGCAGGGATTCCTTCCACTAGACAAGGCTGCTCAAAGCCCCACCCAACCTGTCTTTGTACAATTCCAGGGCTGAAGCATCCACACCTTATCTGGGAAATGTTCCAGTGCCCCACCACCCTCAGAGTAAAGAATTTTCTCCTAATATCTAATCTAAACTTAACCTCTATCAGCTTGCAAACATTCCCCCTCCTTCTATCTCTACAGGCCCTTGTGAAATGTCCCTCCCCAGCTCTCTTGTAGCCAGCTGCTTTAGGTACTGGAAGATTGCTATATATGACATATCTACAATGTAGGGTTATAGATGCTATTTATGTTAAACTTATGTATTTAAAACCTCTGGAGTTACTCTACTGAAGATCAAAGCACAGCTGAGTTCTCTGGTGCAGGAGGGAGATGGAGAGTATTCAGCTGGTGATGGACATACTGTGAGACCAGCACTGGGGAGGAAGATGAGTACAAGCTTTTGACTGTGTTATGGGGTTGGACAGACACAACACTCATCACCCAATCTGGAATTTTCCCATGATATCAAAATTAAAACTGTGATGCTACTTACCTTCTCAGGAATTCACACCAGACCCTGCCTGACTGCTTATAAACAGCTGTGTTTCATGGCAAAGGATTGCTTTGACTTTGCTGCCAAGAATAAATTCTGCAACTGTTTAGGAAAGAACAACCCTTTCTAGAATTAGACTACAACTTTCAATGTGAAATCCAATCCAAAATTGTAACTACCCCAAAAGCTGGAATTGTACTTCAGTTTGTGGCTACGTCTTGCAAAACAGCTTAGAAACTACATAAGTGAAGTTTGGTTTGTTTACTAACTGAAGGATATACTATGAAAACCACAAATAAATAGAAGTATCCCAAGTTTTGCAGGGCACAGACAGTAAAAGCATCAGTATATACAGCTATCCCTTAGGAGACTCTGCTCCAGTTATGTCAGGAGTGCAGACCGAAATTGGTTTTTTGTGTTGTATTTGGTGTACTACTCCACCAAATGTATGTTTTCATCAAAGAAATAGAAATAATTAATATCATGGGCTTTGGTTTTGGTGTTTTTTTCCACTCCTTTTTCTGGTAATATAATTTCTGCATTTTAAAAAATGCTGCTGCCACAAACAGAATTTTCAGTTGGTGAAAAGAGACAACAGAAAAGAGCAAGAAATTGGTATCAAGAAACAGAGAGACCAGAGCAAAAAATGCCCCAAACAACAGAGTGTGAAAGATGAACAATAATGCTGAGCCAGCAGACTAATAGAAAGTAGAGGAGTATATTGAACAGTCATAGTGGAAAAGGAAGTATAACCTGCAAATAGAAAGGAATACTGATTCACCACCTGTAGTCCTGTAATCCCAACAGGATGGTGCTGGATGTTTTTCTGGTCCCTAGAAAAGACATTGAACAGTCATGAATACTAGTATGTGTTCTGTATTTTGTGTTCTGAGGTTTTAAGACTTCTGATCAGTGGAAGACATTCATGGGGAAAAGATTGCTGGTAGGTGAACTCCACTGGAGTACAGGAGAGGTTGGCAGATTGCTCCCACTCATTTCCTCTAGAGGAGAAAACTTTCAGGATTTTCTTCAAAACTTAGAGAAAAAAAGTCAGGAACAACATGTTACATGAAATGTAACAACAATTAGCAGAATATCAGCATACAAAAAAACCAGATATTAAGGAAACAGATGCTAACATGGAGGAAAACAGTTCTTGACAAAACTAAAGTCTGAAGAAAGACTTATTCTGATAGAGAAATAGAATGAGTTAAGATAAATAAATTTAAGATTCTTATTGCTATGAGACTGTATGGCACACCAGAAGGAAATACACTTACTGAAGTAGGACATGAACAGAGCTGTATGGAGTAAATAGAAAGAGTAAGGAAAAACAGTTATGACTTAGCTTGTTAAAAGACACTCACTGTTCGAAGGGGATAGAAACAAACAGAAACTGATCTGAGAGGCTCAAGAGGAGTAGGTACTATAAAATGACAGGGAAAAATAGAGGTTGGAAGAAACCTTGGAAGATCACTAGTCCAGCTTCTTGCTCAAAGCAGAGCTAACTTCAAAGTTAGACCAGGTGGTTCAGGCTTTTTAATGCTGAATTCTGAAAATTCTTAGGGATAGAGATTTCACTGTCTCTCAAGAGACTCTGCTGGAGTTGTATCTATGGACTTTTACAGACATTCAAGGTCAGATCTGTTTACAACTTGAAAGCTCTTTGATAGTTTCAACAGATCAATATTACAAGGAAAGATCCCATTCTAAATGACATAAAACTTTCCCATTGGAAACCCAGAACAAACATTTCCAGTAATGTTAAAGGCTGCATCAATTTCTTTGCCAAATAGCAAACAAATCAATCAAGAGTGACAGCATTTAGGATTTGGTTTAAATTATCATAAATAACAATATAAGATGTAGAATAAAATAACCTTTGATAGTGTGATCAAATGTTTCATATCCCCCAAAAAACAAACAAACAAAAAAAACAAACAAACAAACAAACAAACAAACAAACAAACAAACAAACAAAAAAAAAACCCCAAAAACAAAAAACCTGGGAAAAAAACAAACAAAACAGAAGAGAAATATATCAGTAGATGCAGTATAGTGAGAAGTTTGCAAGTTGATTTTGCTGAACTTCATGCCTAGAGCCCAGATGTTCACTGATTCAGGGACCAGCAGGAGACCTTGCTCTCCAAGACATGCAAAAGAAGAAAGCCAGGCTCATTATTTTTTGCAGTGTTATTGATGCTTGTAAATAGCTTTATTTATTGTACAGAATGCTCACTTGATGCTATTTTGTTAGCTAGCATTTTTGACAGGTTACAAAGCAATTTATTAATCTGCAAGGAGAATATTTTGTAAATTGTATTTGATGGATGTTGGCACATCCCAATGGTTTTTACAAAGTAACTCTGAAAATGGCATTTTTATCTTGTTAATGGATGATGGGCCTTGTTGGTCATATGAAATAATCTGTCAAAAGAAGTTCTCATTTGCAACAGTGAAGCTGGTTCCCTGTGATCTGTGTGTCAAATGGACTGGGAGACTGGGGGTAAAACTGAGAGGTGCTGACAAAGGAATGTGACAAAATCAGTAACAGCTGTCATTCTCACATTTGAGAAAGAATATGTATGGGTCTTAGTTCACTGTTTATTACCTGAAATTATTGTCTATGGATCATTAAATGAAAAGTTTTCCATGCTCAGTATCAAGAGGGACATAAGGTGCATGTACACATGAAAAACCTTAACCTTTTCCTTATAGGAAAGATGTGCAAAGTGAAAGAAGCTGAGGATCCTCAGAGCAGATTAACAGATAGGATGGAGCATGAGGCAGCTTGGCACCCCAGTCACAGGCTGTGGATTGCTTGATGGGCACAGTGCAGGAGTAGATGAACCCCTCTGAAACAGGGGACATAGCAGCCATAGCATTTTTTCCTTTGGGGGCACAGGAGTGAAACAGATCATTGAGAAATTTGATGGTAAAGCAAGGAATACCAGGGCTATCTCCTGCTAACACAGGGAGCATTTCATGGCTGAGCCTTGAGCTGCAGGGCTTTTCCACTGGTGTTAGAAGGTGGCTGTGCTCAACCATGGGAATAAGAAACAGCTGAAACTGCACAAGAATGAGAAAAAAAAGTGAAAACGGTTAAGGCTGCAGTACAAAGGTCTTTGGTATTTTAACCTGTAAAAACCATGTCACAAAAATTTAGAGCTTAAGTGTTACTTGAAAATGGGTTTGGTTTGGAGGAAAAAGCCTCTCTGATTGTTCTGTTGTATCACAAAAGCAGAAATTTGTGCTTTCTTTGACAAGACAGATGGCTGCAGGGATATTTGATTCTAAACTAATTTCTTCTCCTGATCCAAACTGAACTACTGCTTTAGCTGTAAAGGGAAAATACTTTTTATTTTCTTTATATCCCGCCTATATAGACTAAAAAACTTCTGTGTATCTGGGAAAAAAGTATGACATATCATTTATTGTTAAGATTTTCTGATATGACTTAGTGCTGCAGAACAATCTGTCTTAAATGTCTTTATTTTATTAAAAGTATTTGTCTGTTAGAGAATAAACAGTTCTTTAGGGTAGAATAAAGAATTTTGCAGCAGAACCACAAGGACATTTTAGTAGTCAAGCTGAGAGCAGGAAAAGGATTAAAAGAAAGTTTTCCTCAATTTAAATAGTTTCCATTCACTCAGGTCAACTCCTGTTTAACAGGGATGATTAAAAGAAGACCTCTTTACACAAACACAATGAACTACAGAAAGGATCCTCAGTTCTGGCATTGTCAAATTTTACTTTTTTGGCTCAGTAAGAAAAGTCATAATGTAAAGATGTGTGAAACTTGGGATGAAGCAGAGGAAACAAACACAGCACAACACATAAGCAGCAGAGAACATCTGATGATGCTCTGTTTAAGCTTGAAGGATTTTTAGATCTTGCCTCAACTTCATGAACATTTAGGAAGCTGTCAAAACCAGAGTAAATCCTGTTCATGGCACAGAATTATTTGAAACCTTAAGTTTGAAATGCATGCAGCCTAAGAAAGTCATTAAGATACAGCCTGAAGGACTTTCCTCTCTATGCAACATTGAAGATATGCCCATTTTCATTAAACTCTCATTAAAAAGACTTGATATTAATGAGACACTTCTACCATTTAATTTACTTTTCAGAATCATAAATTATCTACAATTCTGAGTTCTACACTTTCCTCATTTGGTTCCAAACGTTCTGCACTCTACAAGCACTTCATATAGAATGGGGGCACAGAGACATACCAAAACCCCTTAATGCTTTCCTAACACAGTAGACTGCAAGTTGCAATGTCTCCTTGCAGGAGAGATGAGTGCAAGTGCTTCCAGGACTTTAATAGTAATGGGTTTACACTTTTGTTCTTATGTCTGACAACAAACACCTACAAGAGCCAGTAGATTTCAAAGAGCTTCTTGACACTAAACAAACTACAATGAGAAAAATCTTAGCAACAATTACTGCATGAAAGAGACTCCTCATCCCTCATTCTTATATTGTCCCAGTTAAGTCCCCCACTGAAGTAGTTTCACTTAGTACTTTACTAACTTGTCCCTCCCTACCCAAGCTCCATTCAAGTTATGGTTAAACATAAACACTACATAAACACTTCTTGCTTTTTTCTCACTTGGATGAGTACAGGAGATGTGCTTACTGTTGGTTTTTAGCCTATGGATCCTGTTGAAGGCAACTCCTGCTGAACAATTTCTTCACTCTGAAACCAGAATCTGTGCCACACTCAGGATATTGTGACTCTGGTCTCCTGTTGGATCCTCAGGACACTGCCATAATATGACAACATAAGCCCAAACTGCAGCACTGGAACAGATGAGGCTCCACATCAGATATTCAGGGATATCCACAGGGATATTCCCTGTGGAGCAGGGAGCACAGCACTGGGGAGTGCTGTGGCAACTTGGATGTTGGTAAGTTTGTGCACACTGCATCTCGAGGCTAAGAAGGAAATACTTGTGTTTTGGGAGGCTCTTACAGTTTTCAGAGAGTAAGAACAAAACTAGAAAAGGTGTATGGTATGCTTTTTCTCACCAAAAGCATCTTTTCCTACATCATACTAATTTTCTAGGGGTCTCCATAGTCTGCTGCTCCATTTATTAGCATTCTGTTCTGGGATTTTGTGTAAGACTGGCACAGCACTACTTCCAGCCATGCTGCTTGGATGACAATGCAGAACCAGCTGCTTGCTCCTCTTATGCCATGATTGCCTCTGAGATGAGGGACTGGAGGGTACAGGCTGAAGCCCTCACTGAGCAGACAAGCTCTTTGTGCAGCCACTCACTGGGACAATCTTGCTGAGCAGTTGCCATTTGGTCAGGAGAGAGTCCTGCCCTGTCTGGACTCTCCTGAGAGCATAATCTGACCAAATGGCTTTGCAACATCTTTGAGAGGGAACAAAATGATCATAAGGGTTTTTAGAAAGTGTTTTTCACCAATTGCAAATGTCAGTAGTGGGGTAATCATCTCTTTTTGTGTGTGTGAAGCCTGACTGTAACAATCTGTTCATACATAACTATCTTTTCCCTTTCCCAAGTGAGTGAAGAGCTTTTAATCATGTAACCTGAGGACAGCTCTGTCATTACCTGGATTTTTGCCTGTGGTCTTTAGTGAAGAATGTTTATCACCCCAGTTCAGACTGACCACTGTGCAAATAATAAATCACAAACGCTACTATTTCAGGGTTTAGCCTAAATGCAGAACTGATTTATGTTGCTGGTTCTCTCATTAGCTGATAAAGAAAATTTGACTGACAGGAAGGCAGAGGGTTTGATGATCCTGAATTCCTACATACTTTTTAGCACAATGGTCCACAGAAGAAAAAGCCCAATAAAAACTCTCTCTTAAAGATTTCAGATCAGTAACATTAGATATCAGTGTGTCCAAAGAGAGGGAGTGGTATAACTGACACAGGTAGTTTCATATGGGGAAGAAGAGCCCAAACAAAACCCTGCAAAACCCCCACAAAGACCCTTGAAAGAAAAGATTATTTAGAAATTTGGCTACTCAGAATTATTCCTTTGGTTAAACCTGAGCTATCCCAACCTATTTCTGCCATGATATTTCAGCCACAAACACATCTGACACTTGAAACATCCTTTACATTTTCCTTTTCTCTGCAGCTCTGGTGCACTCTGAGTTCTCACAGCAGAACAAACACCACTGTTTCTGTATTTTTTCATTTTCTGTGATAAACCCAATGCACCCACAGATGGGTGAAGCCATTAGACTTGTCTTCAAGGGAATGGCTCAGCAGGCACTCCTGAGAAGATGGGAACATGGAGTTCGTGTCTCTTTAAATGAATCATCCATGTAACAGCCAAATTGGGAAAGCAGCCAGAGAGTTCCCAAGAGAACAGCCGGCAGAACCACATCCTAGTCCTGTAATATAAGAATATGAACTCTGTGGCATTACATCTCCCTTATTGTAACACTTTCCAAGATGGCTTTGGGTAACAAAATGTAACAGCAAGCACAGAGTCATCAGGATTTGAGGGCACAGATAAAACCACCCAGTTCTTTTCTTTTCTTTTCTTTTCTTTTCTTTTCTTTTCTTTTCTTTTCTTTTCTTTTCTTTTCTTTTCTTTTCTTTTCTTTTCTTTTCTTTTCTTTTCTTTTCTTTTCTTTTCTTTTCTTTTCTTTTCTTTTCTTTTCTTCTTGCCTGTCTGGAGTTGCTCTTGGCTCTGTGTCAGCCAAGAATGGGACAGCAGGTCAGGCTGGAGTGGCATTTTCATTTGAGTTAAATACCTGTCTGTACTTGTATTGGTCAGGCCATGGCTCTTTATGTGATCATGTGGGACAGGCTTTTGGAAAGCACTAAACATCCCCACCTTTGCAGGTGTGCAGACACAGGGGAGGACACCAGCCACCACCTGAGGAAACAGATGAGGCTGGAAAACCCAGCAAACCCAACCACAAACAAAGGAACAATTATTTGTTTAAACAAACCTGTGGTATCTCCATGGCACAAATAAAGCCCCTTCCTGCATAGGGGACAGTTTTTCAGGCTCAACTCAATGTGAGCAAAGACAAAAGATCTCTCTAAGCATGAGACAGGATTTCAATAAAACTGAGCCCTAGAAAATAACCTTTGATTTTTGCCCTGAGGCAAGGCCTTGAATCAGTGGCAAAGCTGAAAAATCCCTAACCTGGATGGTTTGAATCACAGCCTGGAGACCAGCTCTCCTAGTTTTCATGTCTGTCTGACAACAACAGCTTCACACAGAACTGCTGAAGTTCATTCTTACAAGAGAAAGTTGAGAAGGTCTCTCTAACTGTGAAAATATATGACTGTGACACATAGTGATAAAACAACTGCTTTGAGGTCTCAGAGAAATAGTGATTTCTGCTGAGATTCAGCAGGAAAGTAAGAACCAGTGCTCCAACTCTTGAGTGTAAAAGTCAAAAATCCACCTGACATTCAGAAAAATAACAACTGTTTTATATATATCTGCAACAGCCAGATGCTATGAATCTTATGTAGCCTCAGGGAATATCAAATTACTTTATAACATGTGATTTGATATTCCAAAGAGAAGAATAACCTGACAAAACTTTGCTAAAGAAACATTACCAGAAGCATCCAACTGTTCCCATTTCTTTCCCCTGCTATGTCTCCATGGTACCCAAGAGGAAAGACTGGAGGTACAAGTTTGGAATCAGATAGAAAGATCCAGAGTCACTTTTTATAATATGTAACCCATTGCAAGATTAATATTTAATTCCAGTGTCACTAAAGTAATCAGCATCTGTTTATCAACCAAATAATAAATAAAACTCTGTGCTGTGGGTTAGTTGCACATGGAAACCTCTAAATCTATAGACATTTCCCAATGAAAAGCACAATTTATGAGCCAAGAAATACATCTAATTTATTTTAAAAATTGTTCTCAAACAACGTGAAAAGAGGAAACAGGCTTGATAATGCCATTGACTTTGTGGGCCATAGGTAAAACCACTGATTCTCTTGATTTTTAAAATATTCTGGGCTGTGCATGGACAGGGTGGTTTCAGCACACTCTTAGGAGGCAGCATTACAAGGGACTTATCTGCTGAAGGGAATTACCTGCTCAGCACTGGAGTAGCCAGAAATGCATTCCTGTAGAGTAGTGGCCAACAAAAACAAACCCTCCTGAGAGTGGGGAAGATTCTCCTTCCATGCTATGAGCCATATGGTAACTGTTCATACAAATAAACAAATAAAAACAGTTTCTCTCCCACTCTGGCTCCCCACACACACCAAAAAGATTCCTGAAACAGTAGGACTAGGCTTCCTAAAAACATAGAATCTGGGTTTTTTGTAGCTTATGAGGACAGCTGCTCTGATTTCACTTGTAAAGCACAGTCAGAACTGTGATGAATTATTGCTGGGTTTTGCTAAAATCCTTGCTGCCTAGTGCTTTATCTGAATGATTAGTTAAAAGAAAGGCCACTGATCTCAAATGCTGTTCATCATCAGGTCCCAGTCCAGCCTCTAGGATGCAGCACCTGAAGATGAAGTTGCAGACAAGCTCTAACAATAGATGTGAAGAACCACAAATTTCCTTCCTCCTTTCCAGATTGGAAAGATGTCTCCAAACTGAGACAGGATAACGTGTTTGCAATAAGGACCTGTGAGACAGCTGGCTTTACAAGTGATGGGTAATAGGATATAACTTCATAATTTTGATGTGAATGTTGAGCTTTCCCCAGATCCTTCAGAGAGAATGATTTTAGTCAAGCAGCTGGACATTTAAATATCCATTCTGTTAATCTGTAAGCATTATGTACCAACTGCAGCTTTACTAAGAATGCTGAGCCAGCTCCCATGAATATATGACACAGACTGAAAGCTGATTTATGGGTTAATTACCATATTTAATAAGGGTAGCAGAAATCTACCCCTAAATAAAGGATATTTGTGGTGTCTGTTTAAACTTCACCCAGGAACAACATGCAAGCAGGATACTTCAAACAACTCTAACACCTTTCTGGTTCATGATCTGCCTCTGTCTGACCTACACTGGTTTTCACTAAATTTACCAGTGTCATTCAGTGGTACAGAACACATATTTCAAGAACCAAGAAAGTCCCACTTTTTAGTACTGCTTTGTAATAAAAACTGGAATCTTTATTTGCTTCTCAGGAATAACACAAAAAAAAGGACAGTGTTTTGTGGGTCTCTGGTCGACTTGGTTAAGGATGTTTTTTATCTGAAAAGTATTCACACTTACATAGATAAAATTAAAAAAGGTAATAAGAATACAACAGCTACTTTTGATCAGAAGAAAAATAAAACTAGTGTGAAACTATATTGGTCTCCAAATTTTTCTGAAAAAAAATAAAAATCTCAGAAATTCTGATACTTCTGGCATGTACAGGAGGTATTGAAATTCTCTGACTGCCAGTGGGATAAATATCTCATGTTTCTGCATCTTTGAGTTTAATGATTTTCAAAAAGTAAATTCTAGTAAATTAAATTTTGTGTCCCCAAGAGTTTTATTAATCAACATATTCTCTTTAAAGAAATTCTTGACACAACACACCACCCAGGACTGAGATCTCCCTTGCAAGTTGATGGTAAGGGCCAAAGCTGTGAGTGAAGACCATGTTCAGTTCACCCTGTTCTTGTGTTCTCAATTACTTTCTGTAGTTCTTCAGTCTGAGAAGTTGTTCTGGCAACTTCAGCCAATATTTCATCTAAAACTGGATAGTTTTCTTTCCTTTCTTTTGAGAATTAATTTGTCTTGCACAACGTTCCAATTCTGGACTTGGCTCTGGGTTCCATGGCAGCTCTGCCAAGTGATGAGGAGAGAGTGAGTCCCCAGCCCCTCAGCACCACTCCACTTACAGGCAGTCTGCACATCATAAACTTTTAATTCAAAGCATAAGTTGGTTTCTCAGAGGGCTTTTTCTGGGTGGTTTTAGTGATTGCAAGAAGTACCTTGCTCTGACTAGCAAATGTAAAATTTTTAGTTGCTGTGAAAAGCCCTAAACCTCCATCTGGCTTAGAGCATACTAAGTTCCAGTCTGCAGGACATCAGGCCATGGATCCCCTGTGACAGGGGTACCTGTTGTCATTTTTTTTATGCTTCTCCTCCCTCCTAGCAGATATTAATAAGGTCCATATGTTGTCTTCATAGTTGCACTCTAATTTTACCCATTGACCCCTGAACTTGTTCTGGTTTGTTAGCACAAACTAAGTCTCCCACTTTTCTGGAAATTGCAGGATGCCTACATTCTTTCAAAGGGACACATACTTAGCTCAATAGGGTCCCATAGCTTTTCTTTCCCATCACCACATATTAACACATGTTTATGATTATTTCGGAAATTTTCCAGAGAAAAGCCTGAAAGCTTGTTACTCACAACTCCCTGTATCAGCTTTCCCCTTCTTTGATACAGAGTACTGGCTACAGAAGAAGAAAACAAAATCTAAAAATGAAACAC
This sequence comes from Muscicapa striata striata, assembly GCA_030060385.1. Classification (NCBI taxonomy): domain Eukaryota; kingdom Metazoa; phylum Chordata; class Aves; order Passeriformes; family Muscicapidae; genus Muscicapa; species Muscicapa striata. The sequence goes on along the minus strand of JAREIS010000023.1, from coordinate 2,937,586 downwards.
TTGTGTATCCACAAAACTCTTTCCCCATTGCTTTCCATGACCTTGGACTGCAGCATTTAGCTTCTCATATAGAACAAATCTTTAAATGAGCAGTCTGGAAAAATAAATTAACTAAGATCTTGATACCAGATGCCTAAAGAGTTTCCACATGTTTATGAGAAGGGAACTCAAAGTACTGAAAACATTGCTCACGTCATGCTTTTGCAAACTTTCAATTTTTATTTGGTAAAAATACCTCTCCAGACTTTCCCATAACTACAGTGTTCAAAGCTATATCATCTCCAGCTGTGATCTCATCACATGTCTCAGGCACAGCAAGGTCAGGCCTGGCTGCTTGCACATGGAGCTTCCAGAAAAGGCCATGCTGGATGAAATGCAGTAATACTGGATACCAGAACACTGGATAAAGGCAACCTGAGTTCAACGTTGGGTTTGGTACCCACAGAAAAAGAGGAAAGAGGTATTGACAGTGAAAACAAGTGAATTAAGAGCTGTTCAACAATTTTTTTGCAAGTGTTAAATGCAAGTCAACTGTACCAAGATGGTCTGGGTTAGGGGAAAAAAAAAAAAAATCACTCTGCTTCATGCACACAGCAATGGGAGAAATGGATGGGATTAGCAAAGAGTATCTGTAAAAAGGAGCATGGGATTTGTGATGCACTTTGACACAAGCTTTCAGTGACTCTGTGAGCTCCACTGGGGGAGTCAAGGTCAGAGGCACAGTGGCTGCTACTGAGTGTTTCTGTGAGCCCAGCAAGAACAGCACATGGTCATTCAGTACAATACCCCAATTGCTATGGAAACTGCAGAATTTATGGAGGAGTTATACAGGACATGAGAAGCCAACTCCAGGAGCTACCTCTGAGGTAGAGTGAACTTGCTTTACTTGGCTGGCTTCCTAATGTGTTTGTTGAAATGATAAATAATAAAAAACCCTTTCCTTTGAAAGAGGAAAATCAGTCACTAGCAATAAAATGGCTACAAAATGACCTTGAGTTTGGATTGTTGCCAGAGAAGGTGGTTTCGGGTAAAAGTGTCCTCATCTGGCTTTCGGAGGGATTTGGTGAGTTCTACTTATTTTGAAGAGCCTCTGGTGACCTGAAACCTCACTTGCACTCTCTTTGTTTACCAGTGAGACAGCTGAGGCTCTGTTCATTGAGTGTAAAACCAGGCTGGTTCCCATTTCTCAGCCATGATAAGCAGCCTTTCTGTAGCACGTTCATATTCTCACAATCCTACTTAATTAGCTTGGATGTTTCCTCACTAGCCTGGCAAGAGGCTCTTTGCTTTGTCAGCTCAAAAAATATTCATAGATAATATCTCGTTTGCAGTTCTTCTTCATTATGCCCAAATCTACACCTCCTCTTTTCTCCCTATGAACAGCCATTTAATGTTCTATTTCCTGCTTGTTTCCAGCACTCAGAACAAATGCACTACTCAAGTTCACAGGAGTTTATCTTTACACCTCATGACGAGCCAGATGCAAGTCAATCACACACATATATGATGCCTGTCCCTCAGTGTCCCACCACATCAGAGGGACATGAGACCCATGAAGATGAGAACTCCAGCCATGCAAGTAGTTTAATATGCCCAGAGACTCTATTTTTTAGTGACTGAAGCTGAGATTTGAGAACTCCACCACTCTGCAATATTCAAGAAGTCTGAAAATCCACGTGCTGCATAACCTGCAGCTCCCACTGATTGGAGCTGATTTTAAGAGTGCTTTTGTATCACTTGAAAACACTCCTATGAGCAAGTTCTTCTATCTAAATGTAACTATTGAAGCCCTGGATAGAATGTGCTGTGACATATTCCCAGGCACCATTTCTCTCCAGGATTTAAAGTGATGTTGAAGAAGTCAAAGACTTTGGCAAGTCTGGTTTGTTCAGAGGAATCAGATTTTCTCACCTCCATTAGGGAGGACAATGACTAACAGCAAGAAAACCTCAGGCAACTCAATTATTTACCTGCCTCTGCTGAATTCAAGAACTAAGCCTTAGGCATTCAACCTTGAAAACCATTAGCTAAAAATCTTCAAACACTGGGAACCTTGCAACACAGTACCCACGCCAAGCACAGCAGACAAGGACAGGTACAAAAGTTTTGTAGCAATAAGCACAAGGGAAAGAGACAAAAAGAAATTGAAGAGAAACAGTTGCTTTGTTGCAGCAGGGTGTGAACTACAGAAGTTTGAGAGGAGTAAGGAGAATAACCTTGTTAGCAGCGTTAGTTTTATTTACTGCAACAACTTGGGGAAATAGGTGAAATAAAACACACCGAGGTAAAAATAAAACCCCAGAATTAGTGACCAACCAACCAAACAGCTGGATGTGGCCTGCAGCTAAGCTTAGCAATGCATGAGAACAGTGGCATCTAAATAACACTCTTGAAATTTTAGCTTTAAGGCTACTAGAAATTGCGGCTGGTGAGCACTGGGAGAAAAAAATAGCAAATCCCAGTCATATGCAATTTGGAGCATCTTGCAGCAGTCTCTGTCCAAACATGCTAATTTTTCAGTAGTTTCTCAAGTTAACTCCCAGGCATTGCTCAGGACATCATAAAGAATGAATGCTAACTCCAAGAACATCTAATAAGATGTTCTAATAAGAACATTTAATAAATGTGCCTTATTAAATTATAAATATGCAACCACTTAAATAGACTAACCACTGTCCTGTTCACACTATGTCCTCCAAAAGCTACAAGAAATAAATCAACCCCTTTATCTTTATAATAAACACCTCTTGTACACTGTGCAATATGCCTAGAAATAGACTGATTATTTTACTGTGGGCATGAAAGGTGACATAGCCAGAAGGACAGAACAGGTTTTTTTTTTTTTGGTTTTTTTTTTTTTTTTGTTTTTTTTTTTTTCCCTGGGACACATGAAACTGAGATCACTGTATCTTGAAGACTTTCAGGGGGGGAAAACATGTCCTCCTGGTTATATCACAAGTAGCACACATTGGATATATCAAGGAAGGCATAAGGACAGGGGAAGAGAAAACTCCTTGTCTGAGGAGTTGGGCTTGACTGTGGAGAGGTTTTGTACCACAGATTGAAAATCTCCATGTCAATGCAGTGGATGTGAGGTCAACTAGAGAGTGCATGGCACTTTGGCTGTGTTCCTGGGGCTCTGGACAGGAAGGAAGGTCAGTGTAAATCAGGATAAAATCCATGGTGGTTCTGTTGTGATGGCATTTAAGTAATAAGTGAGTAAATTGGTGTTTGGAGGCCTAAATGGCCAGCCTGGAACAGCCTTTTTCCTGGCCTGAGCAGTTAAAACTTGGGGATCTTTAGCAACTGAGTGCTAGCTGTATTTTCTCACAACTTTCCCGAGGTTTTTGAGGGCTCCCATCAAAGTATCAAACCTGTGTATGACCTGCCTGTGACTCCCAGCAGAGGGACATGCCCAGAGCCACCCACTCAGACCACAGCAAACCCAGCAGAAGCCAAGGGGCTGCTGCAGGAGGTGCACTGGCAGATGGCATGTGCCAGTTACCTCTTTTAGACACAAGGAAGAATCTCAATTCATTCACTTTTAATTAAAAAAAAACCCAGAACACTGAAAGTCAGATGTAGTCATTACCTTTGCTGGGTCTTCTTTTCCTCTTGCAGTGACAAATCCTGAGGCAGCATCAGTTGCATCACTTCTGCTTTTGAGACCTCTTTCCCTTTCCTACCCTTGAGCTTCTTACTCCCAGTAAGAGAAAAAGCTCAAAACAGAAATAAATATCCCTTTTAGAAGGCAGCTATTATAATTTCAGCAATGAGTTCTGGCCTCAAAATTTATCCTCATACTATATCAAAATCACTGGGAAAAAAAAAAATCAGAGGAAAAGCAAAACCCTCTTCCACATGCTTATTCCCAACTACCATTCCTACACAACTCTTGCCTTGTCCTTACATAAATCAGCTGTTTTTTTAGCAACATCAGCTGTAAAGATTCACAGCTGTCCTCCCATCTTTCCTCAGCATCTGTCAACACTCTCCATCAAAGCTTTTTGGCTGCAAGTTTAGTGTATTTTCTATTATTGCTGCCAAACCCTGTTTAAGGAAACATTATTAGAAGCTTCTTCTAAAAACCTCAGACTACTCCTTCTTTAGGGAAAGAAATCTGTTAGTAGCAAAATTTTCAGATGAGGTCCCTCTACTGTCTGTTCAGTGAAGATCAGAGACTTTTGCAAAGCTGATGGAAAGGGATGTAGTTGGAGTTTAGCTGTGAATTTCAGCTGCAGTCAATTGTCTCCTTTACAAGAATGTATCTAGTAATAAGTTTTAGATAAGAGTATAATTGCATTGCTGTTGTAATTAAAAAATCGATCATTTCCTGTGGTTTAAGCATTGACCTGTGGCATTTTTTTAGCTGACATTTTAATAGTGACAAAGACAATATTTTCATTTGCATAACAAAAAGTGACTGCATCTATTGAATATTGCTTTTTAGTCCTAAAATGGATGAAAAGCCTAGGCCTATGGAAAAATTTGTTTAGGGAAATAAATTGCTCTTTCAGAAGTAGACATTTGATGTTGCTGTTAGCTCTGAAGCACATGCAGAAGCATAAGCTATGTAAGAGCAGAACTTTATCCTCTGTAAAGTGACATTTTCCAAATGGCACTGCTCACAAGAAGTAATTCATGACTTCCCTGAGGGTTTGGGGGTTGCTTTCTTTGCCATCTGTTGGTGAAGAGGTGGCCAAAAGGGCCATGCAATCGTGGGTTCTGACTCTGAAATGAGTATCTCAAATACCACTGAGAAAATGAGATAAACTGAGTCACAGGAAGTGTAAATCATCAGCTGAGGAAGAACCTGAACCCACCTTCTGCTGACTCCACATTGCATCTTTGAAACAGGTGAAGTTTAAAAATGAGTTCCAAGTGCAAGAAATGTTAATTTACATCCAGACTGTACAGCTGAGAATCAGGCAGGGCTCTGGGTGGGGAAGCATTTAGCTGAATGATGGGGACTTGCCATTAATCTATAAATAGCACCTCTGTTAAGAGAAGGACTCTGGAAATGAGTCAGTGGAGGTTGACTCTCCTTCCTATAGATGTTTCCTTTTCCCTTGGGGTTCTCCTTTTTCCTCTTCTGTCAAAGGAATCTACACACTGCAGTTATGGGTTAGATTAGGCAGCTGGGACTGATTTTGTGGGTTTCTTTTTTACCAATACTGCAGAGGACTTTGCTTAGAGGAAAAGGAGTAATTGCATTAGCATTGAAAATAACTCAGTCTTGGAAAGAAGTGTTCTTTAGGTCTAAGCAATTTCATAAAATTTATTTAACTTAAAAAACAAGAGCAGAGTACAGAAGTGCAGGTTTAATCTCATTTTTTATCTTTCTCTGGTTTTTGCATGTACATACATATAGGTGTATTTTTTATGTATATATTTACAGCAGAATGTTCACTTTTAAGTCTGTGTTTATCCAGTGACACATTTGATGTTGATGCTCTGGCAAAACTGCCTAAAAAACCCCATCTTTGTCTGAAATATTGCAAAGAAGTAACATGATTGTATGTTTTCCAAAGCACTATGTTTTCCAGAGAAATACCAGTTTATTAGAAGTGGGAATAGATTTTTAATTTCAACAGTAATAACTTACACTGCTAAGGCAATGTTGGTCAAAAGAGGAACAGTAGGAATGAGTTGGAAAATTGTCCTGCTCTCTCCCAGACACTACAGAATGTACCAGGTCAGCTGAGTGTTTCCCTGCATAATTTTTCCTGTGAAAATAAAATAGTTTAATCATGGTACACCCCCAGGAAGGGGACACTCCTGCTCTTATCTATAATATGACCTATAACAGGGATCAGGAGAGCCAGGTTAAAGAAAAGGCTTTTTCTGGGTACTTGGGGACTTTCATTCCCATTCTTTAATGTGTTTTGTACAGTCAAAACTCAGAAGCCAAGAAACAAATGGAGGGAAAGTTACAGCTGGAAGTGAGGACCAAAATACATGGGCTGAAGGTCACTGGAAGACTTCTGGTGAATTTTGGGCAAAGTGAAAAAGGGTTTCTAAGTACTGTTGGTTAAGACAATATGTAAGAAAATATGTCTCTTGAAACTAATGTTTTCTGTTGAGGATTGCATAAAAGTTTTCTTTTTTTGTCCTGTCTTCAGCATTCCATTTGGGTCAAAGTACAGATAGACAGAATGGAAACCCTTCCAGTCTTGAAGGATGTCAGTTCTTGTATCTGGATTTTTCTAAGAGGAAAACACATAGAACTTCCTCTCCAGGCTTGCTTTTAGCAGTCTGGGCCCTTCCTGAGTTTTAAAATTTACCTTTCTTGTCCTTAATAAATTATAAAGAATTGTTTCACTCTTCATAAAATTATCTCTTGGAAATAATCTTTCTTTCCATTAAAATTTTATGTACTGAGAGCTTTCAAAGTAGATTTCCACTGAAAAATTGTCCTATTGGATGTATTTTGACTAACCTGAAAAACTTGCTGTGATGAGGAATGGTAAGGGAGTCTATTCATACCATCTAGTATCAGCTTGTAAATGAGGAACCTAAATGAAGATTTTAGCAGTAATAGGCTTCCATGGGGCTAATGGAACAAGATGGGATCTTGTAGAGAACTATTTATGAGAACTGGATGTGTGTGTCTTTGATAGATAAAGAGGCAACTTCAGGCTTCATGAATCCTTTGGTGCTACAGAAGTGGAGACATGTGAGCAATATTCTGTCTTTAATGTTCCTCCCTGGAGGTGAAGGTGGGCTGTTATTTCCTCTCAGAAGATGACAGTCCTTGGGGGCTTACACATATATCTTGTGCTCAAGGATGCTCTAGAGTCCAAATTCTGAATTTCTTTAGTGTTTGTAGTTGACCTTCAGGGCTCAGTGGGGCAGGTGACACCAGACATGCCTTGGCAGAAATTCCATACATGACAGTGATGGGATGTGCTGCAGACTGAGATCTGCTTGGCAGCTGGTAGCACAGAATGTGCTCCCCAGCTTCAGAGCCAACACACTGTCTGAATTTCAAGGAATTCACTTGCTGTCACCTCTGTGGTACCACACATGCCGTGGTTGTCTGGTCATAGCAGCACGAGAGTCTTTATGAACAAATCTGTCCAGAGAAAGGCACGATGTCTAAAGTGATTTCATACCTCAAGCAACCAAATCTGGCAGCTATTATGGGCAAAAACAATGCATAACTTCAGAGTAATCACCCTAACAGAGAGTTTTAAAAGTCTCTGCTGCTGCATAGTTGAGTAATGAGAAGGAGAAACTCTCTCTCTATAAAATATAAATGAAGTTCTTCACCCCCAAAAGCATCTCTCTGGAGTGTCAAAGGGATGAATTGTCTCAGTGCTCAGCCCTGGTGCAGCACTGTGCTCCCTGGATCTGAGCCAGGCCACAATATATACTGAAACTCTCCTCAGAAAGGCCCATCTGAGTTATTTCCCTTCTGGCATCACCAATCTCAGAACAGCCCTGCTGGCTGGTTTCCAGCTCACAGAGTGCCTGTAAACTCCTCTGAAGGTGTTGATAGATTCTGGTACTTATTCTGTAAGATGGAGACAAAATTAAAGTTGCCATGGGTTTATTAGAGATACTATTTTATGTGACCTACCATCCAAGCCTTTTGCAATAAAGGCTTCCCAATATCCTAGAGCACCTCCTGGGATTTTTTCAGGAGGCACCAGGACTGTGCTTCAGTAGACAGTTCCTGATTGCCTCAAGGTGCTGGAGAAGCTTGGCAGAACCACACATTAGCAGCACTCACCATTTACCAAGGCCCTAACCTGATTTTTCTGCTCCTGCAGTCCTGTTTAGACTTTTCCCCCACATATTGCCATGGCCACAAGGATACACATAATTCTCCAGAAAGCAATACCTGTGCTCTGCCTCTCAGGACAGGCAAAGATGTCACAGGTGCCATCAGCTGAACTCAAGGGGCTGGGTTTTTCTGCCTATTAACCCTGAAGTGCTATTTATTTATTTTTTTTTTTTAGGCAGACTCCCTCCCAACCCCAGCTGATGTAACCCACCTCATTAGAAGAGCTTTGCTCAGAGCCCAGGGGTGTGTGATGTTTGCCTGGGGGTGAGGAGAGCAGCTGTGTGCTGGCTTTTGCACACCCAGGTTACTTTTTAGAGCACTGCTGGGACAGGCAGGGGAGTGATGGTTTCAGCAAGGGTGAGTGAATCACTGCTGGCACACCCATTTCACCCAGAGCAGCACTGAGATAGTGTTAATTTGTCTCTGTTAATGCAGGAGACAGAGGGTTTTGGTGTCTCCAATACCTTATGCAAGGGTTACAAGCAACTTCTTGTCACTATGACACCAAAGACTACCAAAATAGAGGGGGTCCAGGGCTTCTGCTGTCACTCAGAAGGGGTATTTTGTACTCCTTTACCTTGTTTCACCATAAATTTTGTTTGTGTTCTGCAGAATTAATTTTAACTGGCTAAAATACAGCCCAGGAGAATGAGCAGTGATGTGGAAGAGTGTTGGGGGTTATATTTGCATCTGCACTGCAGCTTTGAGCAGTCTGGCCTAGAGCTGCAAAAGGTTCAGGAGAACCATACCCTGATTTGTACATATATATATATGTATATACACATACAGATATCAGCAGGTGGTTTATTATCCCCATTACTGAGCCAAATGTTCACTCTGAGGTGCTGTCCTGATGTGAGGCACGGACAGAAGTGTGGTGTGGGAGTGAGAAGCACGAGTCAGCCAAAGCAGAGCACGAGCAGGGCTCAGGGAAGTACCCAAAGCTTTGGACAACTCCATGTGTAAATACAGACTGGCATGCATACCTTAAAAATACATGCTCTTGTGACCAGACAAACTGTGTGGGCAAGCACTACTCCCTCAACACTTCTTCCCTGCAGGAGAAAAATGAGGCACAGACAGCAAGTGGATTTCCTGGGATCACACAGGTTCAAGGTACAGTTCTGGAGCTGATCATGGGCTGGATTAGCATTGTGTCACTGTGAATTTAAACTTCATGGTTCATGGTTAAAATTCCTCTTCCCATGTCCAACGTCTCCTGTAAAGGCAAATGTCATCCCAAAATGTCAATATTCTAAGAAATAAAAATCTCTGAATAGGTTGCTATAAAGAACATTTTTTTTATGAGGCTTACTTTCCTAATTAGAAGTTACCAGGGCAATCTTAAAGTGTTTTAGAGAACATTGAATAAAGCACAGCCTTAAGCCAACAGTGAATGTCTCTTATTATTAGTCACAGCTAGTGACAAGGTCTGTCCATTGTGTTTTGGCATCTGTGGATTTGCTCCTGACTGTGGACATGTTCTTGTGAGTGAAAAAGATGAAGAGAATGTTTTTCTTTTAGCTGAAGAAAGTTGCATGGCACAAAGCTATTGTAACAACACAGCAGAGGGACTGTCTCAAAGAGGTAAATGCACTGCCTTCCATAGAAGGGGAAGAGCTTAATGAGAAATCTGTGATGTTTTTAAAGTACTTATGAGCCCAGCACAGATTTATTGATGGCAGCTGAAATGTAAATCATAAAAAAACAGAAAAAACAAGTATTTTAAAAGCCTAACAAAATGAAATCAAACAAAAAAAGCCACACAATCCTTTTTGGTCCACATCTAGCTCTCTGAAGAAACTTTGCCAGGACTATTTTCTCACAAATCTGCTGTTCTGTGTTGTTAGTGTGTCTTCCAGCAGCATGACACAGAGCACAGTGACTCTCACATCTGCTGGGCTGGTGTTATTCCATGTGTGTGGGTGACACTGCCACTGGATGATGCATGGCAGTGATGAATAATGGCCCAGTGGCAGGAGTGGGCTGGCTTCTTCTCTTTGTCACTGGGAGTCTTTGCAACTCTGACTCTGCTGGGTGAGGAGGAGAAAAAGAAATGTGGATTTTATTTGGCACAGCAGTGCTACAATCAACCTTAAGTGCAAGAAGAAGGATAGAGGTGTCACCATCCATGAGCTGGGCTCTGAGCAGCCTGGTCTAGTGGAAGGTGCCCCTGCCCACAGCAGAGGGGCTGGAATGGGATGATCTTTAAGGTCCCTTCTAACCCAGGCCATTTGATGATTCTGTGATCCACTTGTGAGACATCAAACAAGCTTTGAAGGCATGAGGAGGACAATATAGGAGGGGTGTACAGAAATCAGCGAATAGCTGACACCTCTGAGCAGATCCAAATCAGCTGTGTAGGATTCTGCATCTCATTTGGTGTTTCAAAAAAGAGGTTGGATGCCAAGTCTCAAAAATGTTCTGTTTGTAGTCCTGTTAGTGAAAGGTAAAGGCTTAAGTTTGATGTAGGTACAAGAGAGGAAAAATATGGGTGCAATTTTCTTTTTTCTTTAATGTATCTCTGTATAGTAGCTCAGTGCTGCTGTCATCAATTCAAAGGAGATAAGCAGTATATTGAATAATAAACATACTAATAATTTCTTTATCTTTTGGATGGAAAAAATCAGGCCCAGTTTTGCCCTCCATGCAATTGCAGGCACTGAGCATGCAGCTCTCATTTTAGGTTTTGCCTTACAGTGCTGCATGTGAGTGCTCAGATGTCACTCCAGAGCATTTTTTTTTTTTTGCCAGTGATTTAATGATAACAGCATTGTGGCTGTATGCATTCCTCTATGCCAGCTCTACCATAAACATGGAGGGAGACATGAATCCCATGTGAGGTACTTTTATCTCTTAAGTCCCTCAGGCAAATGTGGTAATTTTGGTTTCCAAACTCTTTTTTCATTCCTTTTCAGCACTTCTGTTCAAAGGTTACAGTGTTTGTTTTCTGTGACTCCTCCTTGAATGGCCTTTTTGAACATATTCTCAACCCAAACAAAATTTATTTAAAAGAGAAAGAAAAAGAAATTGATAAAAAGAAAGAAAATATTTATTTAACATTTTACGTGAATTTATTTACATTCCTCATGAGTTAAACTGTTCAACTATGTGATAAATATAAAAAGAAGCATGACTGGTTCAAATCAATCTTCTGTCTATTCAAATCCTCTGTTATCATGAGTTTTCTGTCTAGAGAGAGCTGTGAGTACCCTACTTGTTCTCAGCAGAGTTTTCTACAGGTAAACATAGAATAGAAGCTGAATCCACTTTGCTGACAGCTGGCTCTGGCTCATTGAGGTTGTTATCTTAAGTGTGATTAACCACTGTCCTTGAGATGCTCATTATCTGTTTCAGAAATTTCCTTGCACAGTTTGTAACATCTCAGCAGAGCTAAAGTTACTCTGGCATCATCTTGATCGAATTTTCTTTTACAGTAGTTTTCCATTTGAGTCGATTTATCATGCACTAAAAAAATTAATTATGTGCAGATCCCTGGACTTGGCTTAACATTTGCCCAGTCTGAGGTTTGCAGTAAGTTTGGAAACCCTGAGCTGACCATCTCTAGTTTTCTGATACTTGACACCTGGAATCAACCTGAGGTTTGAACTACCTCTGCCATCATGAAATAGCAATTAAAATGCAATTACTTTTTGGCATTGTAACAGAACTTCACTTGTTCTCAAAACTTCTAAAACACAAGAAATGAAGGGAAATGAGTGGTGTGTGAGTGACTGGTGATCTAAGATGCATGGGTAGTGTGTAAATGAATGTGCTCTTCTCCCACTGCCTTCTAAATCAGGTGCGAAGGCAGTGGGCTGCTGAAATGGAGAAATGGAGGAACTTCACTTAATGATGTTGCCTTGTCCTAGCCTGCTGCAAGGTAATAATGCAATTAGGAAGGGCTGGCTGACTAATAAGCACACTGCTGTTGTGGGCTGTAGGAAGGTGTTTCATACCATCTCTCAGAAAACGAAGGCAGCTTTTCTGAGCTGTACGAAAACAGGTCCTTGCCAAGGCCTGTGTCTTAGCTATCTTTTTTAATTTTTTTTTTTATTTTTTAAAGAAAACCAGAGCTTCTTGCTGCTGAGCCTTAAATGACAGAAAATGGCATTTGGTCATGTCTGCTCCTGGCTGCATATCATCCTTCCCCTGGCATAAGTGCTGTGATTTAACCTCCCAAAGAGCGTGGGACAAGCATAAACTTGTGGCTGGAATGGAAACCTTATCTGTGCAGGGCTGGAGCCTCATCTGTCAGGACAGTCCTGCAGATCCAGAGCAAACCAATTGCTCTTATAAATGGCTTTGAACTGGGGAGGGTTTAACAGTGTAAACAAAACTCTCCAGCCACATTTCTCCCATTTTGCTGAAGGATGAGAGGTCCAGGCCTCAGTGTGGATCTTTTCACACAATTCCATTACTTTTAGCAAAGCAAGAACTGAAAGCTATTTTTATGGAGAAAGCTGTACATCTTGCACAGTAGCTAGGTTTCCAGCCCACTCTGGGAGATTTCAGACATGTATCTTCCATTTGCTTCAACATACTCTGATTGTAATGAAAGATATGTGTCTGAATCCCACAGGATGCTTTGGAAGTAAGAGTGTGATTTAAAACCCACTGAGATCAGATATCTCAACTGATGTCAATGGGTCCCAAAGTAAAAGAGGTTTCTGTATTGGATGTGCCTGTAAAAGAAGGTTCTCAGCCAGTTCACAGTGACCCATTCTTCATTTCAGGCAGACTTTAATCAGTAGTGCCCAGAGCTACAGAGCAGTGGCATTTTGCAGGCTGCTGGGTGATGAATGATTAAACAGCCACAAATACAGTGAAGTCTTTAGTGCAATCACTATTAGAAATGGATCAGGGCAGGGGGAAGGTTGCCTAAGAGGCATTTGCTGGGATTACAAGGATTGAAGAGGATCCCAGAAACACTGGAAAGATTATGAGATGGTACCTTAAATAAATGGAAAAGTCAGAAATCTATTTTAGCTTAGCTTCTCAGCTACATTTCTACATCTGGAACATGCAAGATTAGCTTCAGCTAGTAAGACATGAGTAGGGGACACTGATAGTTGTACAGAAAAGCTTTCCAAGGACCTGTTTTCTTTCACTTTCAATTTAAGGTTTACCTGCCTGTCAGGAAAGATTCCCCCACAGAGAACAGCAGGGAGTGTTTTCATTAGGAAATGTAAGAGGGGAAAAGGAATAGGGCCATGGGAAGTGTGGACTGTTTTTTTTTCTTTGTATGTGGGATGTGGTCCTCTCACCCAAGTCACTAGAATTTTCCCTGCCTTTTGCAGAAACAGTGCTGTCTGTTTCTTCTGCAGGCAGGAAGATGTAGCTTTGATGTCCATGAACACCCCAAATGAAGATATTGAATTCTCTGTAGGCTGCTGGGGAGCATTTGGTGTGTTTAAACCATGGAGAATATAAGATTTGATTTTCTGGGTCTGTGGAGCACTGCAGAGAGACAACAAAAAAGCTTTTCATGTTCCAGGAAATGGGCTGGGGGCTCAATCTCTGTGGCTCTGTGTTCCCAGCTGAGGGTGTTGTGTAACTGTGCAACTGCCAACTGATATATTGGAGAGTTTAATTAATCATTTAATAGACTAAGTCACCACAGCACTGTGGCTGTCCTTAGCTCCAGAAGGTGGCTGAACCCCAGTGAGTGTAGTTTAGATTATGCTGAATTTCTTGCCAGCCCTTTGAGAAAACCAAGAGTAAGAGAGTTAACAGCTGTGTTTTGCAAGAGGCAGGCAACTTTTCCTTTTTAACAAAAGTTAACTTTTAAAGTTATCTTTTGGATTTTGTCTTTTTTTTAACCCTCCATGAGTTTTCCCATTCTGACAAATCAGTCACACTCCTCTAGTAGAAACAACTAGATGGAAGCTGTTTCTGAGAACAGGCATCATTGTTAGTAGGTATCTGCAGGCTTAGGTCATGGTCTTATGAATTTAAACTATTCAAATATGATAGAAATGAGTTCGATCATCAGGAAAATCCAGCAATCACTTGACAGGTCTGAGTGTGTGGTGCAGAACAGAGAACCCTCATTTCTGTGAAAAGATGACAATATTTTGAACAGTTCTTGTGTTTCCAGACTTTCCAGAGGGACTTGGGGCAAGAAACCCTACCTGTGTGGGGATTTGATGTTATGTTCTTTAACCTCTTTTACTGAAGGGAATATGAGTCATTTGAAAATCATAAAGTAAATTAATGGCTGTAACTGAAACTGGAGACAGTTCTTTCTAAAACAAGTGCAAAGTTTCTTTAGGCAAGGAGATAATTTCTCAGCAATGTGTTGTTACCCCACTGGTGGTGCACAGACCTGCATAGTCATGGTCTGCAAAGTCCTCCACAAAGTTAGAAGGCAATGGATGCTCAGTTTAGGAGAAATCTGCAACTTGGCAGTGCTTACTTTTTTTCTATTTGTAATTCTAACTACTCACAGGAAGATACTTTTGGATTTGTGTGTGTGTCTGTCTATGAACACATATGAACATTTCTATCTATACTTACACCCACCTCCTACACACCCTTATTATAGAGCATGAATCCAACTTGTGATTGCAGGAAAGCCCTCATATTTTGTGTGGAGCAGTGCTAAGCTGTCAGAGAATGGTATCATAGGTTGTTATAACAGGTTAGTCAGAAAACTAATGTGTTAGAGAGAAATACTCTATCCATCTGAATATGCTGGAAAACTGATTGGACTGCAGTTACAAGTAGAGTTTGGAAGGAGGGATCCAGGCATAGGAAATCCCATTATAGGCTTCTGGCTGTATCACATTGTTTCTCCATATACCTATAGGGTTGTTATATACATCTTGTGTATGCTCTAGGTTAGATGTCACAAGGTCAAAATTTGTTCTGGTCTGTTGACTTTAACAGAGATATCCAAATTCATGTCAGCTGATTATGTGTTGTACTAAATGTATAAAATTAAGATCAATGTATATCTTGTTTATACAAAATCTAGATGATTATTTTGTAATTCAAGCTTGTTGTCTAGGTAGGTTTGGTGTTTGGGGCTTTCTCCACATCCCTGTATACACATGGCTAAAATCAGCTTTTTTTTTCTTAGCTCCTCCAGAGCAGAGATGCAAATTCAGTGCATCAGAAGATAGTGCTGTTGCTTTCATTAACATTTCTTCCACAGAAAAAAATCCCCAACCCAAACCCTTCAAAAACCACCACATTTTCTTCTTCTTTTTTTTTTTTTCTAATTTCTGTGGCTGTTTGGTCTAAACTAACACATGGAAGAAAGCAATAAGATGGATATTGACAGCAGGGTAAAGAAAGCATCAATGCTCCCTCATATTACTCTTGCTAGATTTAATTTCAAACTATCCAATTTTTATCCCATCTCAAATATCTCATTTCATCTAAAGTTTGTATGGTATTACAAGAAGGAAGGGCCAGAGTCTAACATTTGTAGACAAAGTCTTGTAGCCTTTCCTTCTCATCCTTGTTTTTGTTTTTGTTAATTCCCTTCCTGTTTTCAGAGAAGCAGAACCATTTCCCAAACAGTATTGCTGTGAACAACAACTTGAGGCTGAGTCATGTGCCAGCTCCTGTGCCAAGTCCTGGGTAGGACAGGGAGTTTTGAACCATCCCATTGCTAATCAAACAATCTGGTGACATCCTCCAGCCCCATCCTTGGCAGCTGCTGCTCCCTCTGCACCACATTCGATCAGCTCAGCATCAGATTCTCCCTGCTGTGCACAAAGTTTCTTTTCCTTTGCTAACAGCCAGAGGAAGGAGGGATGGACTGATTTAAGACTCTTGGGTCATCTTATCTGTCTCATGACAGATGTATTCCCAAATTGGTCTTGTAAGTAATTTTTTCCTAACTAGAAATGACTTTTTGCAATTGTTTTATATCTTTCCAGCCTGCTTCTCTGTTTTTCTACCCCAGGTTCGTTTTCCCAGTCTCTTTCTTAGGGTTTGATTCTGAAAAGGGGAACAATTTGCCTTTAGGAAAGTGGTAAAGGAGACAAGCACATCCTACCCTTTTCAGACCACAACAGTCTGTGCTTTAAACTGGTCAAGTACTGGGTCACAGTAGAGAAAGCTCTGTCCCAAAATGGAAACACTACTAGAGAAAGTATGTAACAAAATTAATTCTCTTTTCCTGAACATAAAGAGTGGTATATTCTCCTTATGTACAATGGCTCACAGAGGTTTAGTTGCCTCTCCACCTGTTATTCTACAGTCATTGTTCACTCTTTCCCTCCCCTTCTACCACAAAAAA
Source organism: Muscicapa striata striata (assembly GCA_030060385.1). Taxonomy (NCBI): domain Eukaryota; kingdom Metazoa; phylum Chordata; class Aves; order Passeriformes; family Muscicapidae; genus Muscicapa; species Muscicapa striata. The sequence goes on along the minus strand of JAREIS010000023.1, from coordinate 2,921,543 downwards.
AACCCAGAGCAAGAGGAACATTATGAAAGCAGAAATCCCCTTGGACAACTCAGATCAAGGATGAAAAGCTACTGCTCATAAAGCATAGCTGAACCATCCCCATGTGCAGGGCAAGGTTAGTGAGTATGAATGCCTGTGGAGAGCTTGTCCACAGGGATTGATAATTTTGAGTGACAGGATTTTTCAAGTGTGTAGAGCAAAAGGAAAAGTGCTTTGAAAACAAGCAGCTCATTTCTCTTTTGGGCTGAGGCCACCCTGTCAAGTTTTGAGATGGCAAACAGGGCTGAAAAATTCATCTGATGACATTACCATCAGAAGCAGGTCACATGGGTGCTCAGGCTCACAGAGCGGGACATCAGGCATCTAAATATTCAAACAGTTGTGGATAACAGACAACAAATAAAGTATCTGCAGCAGTGACTTTACAATCTAAAAGGGGAGACTTTTCAAAACAAAGTAAAAGGCTGAATTTAAGAATTCAAGCCTTTTTAATAAGTATATGGATTAAGTATTCTTAGGAATTGTCGAGTTCAACAGCTGCTGCTTCATCCATCACTGATCCCACCTTAGGTCATAAAGCATGTAGTGGCTGTGCTGATATCAGTGTGTTGCACTGCTTTGTTCTGGTTTGAACCAGAACTTTCTGTGTGTGCCACTGGTCCTGTGCTGCTCAGCACACCAGAGATCTTGCTAATATTTACTGTGGGCAGAAATCCCTTCCTGATCAGCCCTGTGCTGCCACAGTTGTCAAACACCACTACTGCAATGAAGTGTTAAGTGACAGTGGCTGACAAAGAAGTCCCTGAAAGACAAAGAGTGATTTTTCACTGGTTATCCTTAGAGTGCTTTGTCCCTAAATGCTCCCTTTGGGTACTTGCTTCTTGCTGGTTGTCTACAACTTGGGGCATCACAGCCAGTTTCATACTTTGCAGTGCACTTTTTTAACACAGTTTTGGTCAACTGCATACTTTCTTATAGAATACTGCAGCATAAAGTAAACTTGTTAATTCTTCCATTTGATTCAAGGCTAAGGAGGGGGAAGGACTGTAATGTATAGAAAGTCAAGTTAGTCTTCCTTCTGGGGACTTTAAAATAATGGGGCAAGAGACTTCCCAAGAAGATCCAATGAACAAAAGGCAATGTGTGCTCATAATGAAGCTGTTACTGAAGGAAAAAGAAAGTTCATAGATTTTCAAGTACTGCTCTCTTTTGCTTTGGGTTGAAAGGGTAAATAAATATGGTGTCTTGCTTTCTCTGCGTGTGTGGAACATTCCTGGCAAGTGGTAATGCATCAAATACATTATAAGATCATTTCTGGTAGTTAAAATTTATTGCAATTTGGATTATTAAGCAATTCTCCACTTAGCATTGTCTTAAAAGAAAACACATTAAAAGGCCATCAAAATCACTGATATCACATTTGTTATCTGAAAAGAATGGTTAGCATTGGAGAGAGAACTATTGGATTTTGGCAAATTAACCTCACAACTAACAATGAATGCCACATGTTTGCTGAGAACCTAGCTTTACAACTTGATTTATAGAAGTAAATTTCTCTACAAATTTCAAGCTTGCAATGCTGGATAAATATAGAGCATAAAGTCCTGCAAGGTAAGGGCAACTTTCCTCCACCCAGGAGCCTGGTTTTGTGGAAAAGTATAACAGAAAGGCAAATGTGTATTTTCACAACTTCAGGAAGGCTGCTTTTCCAACTTTCAGAAGTTTTAAATGCATATTTGTGGGGTGGGAGGGAATGACCATAGCCTCAGAGGGATGTTTCTTCTATGCTTTTCTCCAGTTTGAAGTCATAAAATTTTAACACCCACTAAAGCTTATCCTGCAGAACAGACATCCATAACTCTGCATTGTGTGAAGGATATTTTTGCTTTGTTTTAAACCAACTTCCTGTTAAAAAACTATAAACACCTCATAGTCTGTGTTTTGCTGGAGGCAAACCTTTCATATGCCACACAAGATTTAATAGACCTCTATCCTGCAGCACCTCCTTCCTCACATCCATCTCATTTCCAGACTAGGCACCAAACTGATATAATCCTTTTTTATGTCAAACTACTCTACACCAGCATAAAAGCACTGAAATCCTGTGAAATTACCCAGGTGAGAGGGAGTTCAGACATAAAAAGTATTGAATATGGAACACATCCAGAAAACCTGATAAATGTTATAAACTAACACGTTTTCTTTTCTCCCAGGTGAACAATTAGCCATGTCTTATGAACAAGATGAATAAAAATATGAATATGTTCTAGAGGAACTACTGCATAGTTCACTGTGACTCTGTTCTGCTATCTGACTGTCTCAGAGCTACTGTGCCTGCCTGGCTGGGGAGAACTCCATGGGGAGAACTCTGCTCACAGCTTGGGCAAGACACACAACCTGGGGGCTCTCAGTCTACATCAGTGACTTGTCTGGTTCTCCAGAGACTACAGGCTATGGGAGCTGACTTGAGGTTCTCCCATGTCCTTGTCTCTCAGGGCCTCCAGAAGCCTTCCTGGCCCCATCAGAAGCTGTACAAAATTTCTTTAAATGGACTACTCCATTTCACCTCTCCGTAGAATCAGAGAATCATCAAGCTTGGAAGAGATCTTTTAAGATCATCAAATCCAACTGTCAACCCAGCACTGCCACTGTAACCCCCAAATCACATCACAAAGCACCAGATTCAGATGTCTCAACACCTCTAGGGTGTTTTGTTGCCTGTTATTCTATAGACTAGTCTGCCTTTGAGTTTCTCACCCTCCTGAAGGACCTATTCATTTCTCTTCCAGCAGATCCAGCACAAGAAAGCAGATACTCCTCTGTCTCTGAGCTAACACCTTGGAACAATAAGTGGATTCAACTCTGACTCTCTTCAGCATTAGATAAACCAAACCAAAGTGTGGAATGGATGGATTTGAAATTCCAGTAAGAAGATATCCCTTGTAGCTGTGTATTTTGCACCTAAATACCTGTCTCTGAGTTGCAGCCACTTCTGGGACAGTGGAGTGAGCTCCACTGAGCAACCTGCCTCAGCAGGATACAGGTGGAGTAAAAAGTTAGAATAGAAACAATAAGACAATTTTTTTTATAGCAGCACAGAGAACTTTAAACCTTATTGAGCCTGTGCAACTTACAGTCAGTGAAATGTAAGCTGTGTTATATTTAACATTGACTCTTTGCATGTTTAGAAAAAGGAAACAGATGCTTTTGAGGCTGGAGCCTAAAATTCTGAGGGGTTTACACCAGAGATTCAGTTCTATGAGCCATTGCTCATTGTTACAGGAAATGCAGAATTTTACTTTTTTACACTTCCAACTACATGGACACCACAAGAAACTTTCTGCTTTTCACATTTTTCTACATTTTTTAATTGTAGAACAATTCCCTAAAAGGTAAAAAGCTGAAAATCATCAGAACTTGATGGACAAAATGCTTTTTTTTGAAAGTAACATCATCACTTTTATGTAACACTACTGGAGGGAATGTTATTTCAAAAGTGAAAAGCAGCATTTACCTTAGCAGGTCCTACTATTCTGTAACAGATTTTATAATGATTTTTAAGGGGAAAAAAATAGTGTAAAAATAACCTTTTGCAAATTAGAGTATTACAATAATACTAGTTCTAAGCAAGAAGGAAAACCACTTTTTCCTATAAAAACTCATTTCATCAGGTCATTATTACACCTCTTATTATTAAAATTGCATTTTGGACTTGTCAGGAGGGGAATTAGTTCAGTAATAGTACTAATACCCCCCACTGCAAATCACTGTTTTTCTGAAAAAAAAATGCATCAAGCATTAGACTAACCCCTGTGTTTCTTTCATGGCTCACCACTATAGAGGCATAAAGTCAAAATTGGCCAAAGATCCAGCCCAAAGCCTGTTAAAAATCAATGAAAAGCTTTGCAATGGGCTTCTACTGTGGGTTACTTCCCCACTGACTACAAATGAAATTCATCTGTCAGGCAACAATACAGTGATATAATTAACTTGCCTAGAATAAAATCATTTTAGCTTCCATTAAAAGTGATGAGTTTCTTTCAATTATGTTGCGAAGATGCATTTTGTTACTGTTTGCTTGTTTGCTGTTGAAAAAGGAAATAAATCCTTTTTTTAGTTCATTTCCCTCTGGACTTGGGGGATTGTTGCTGTGATGAAGTCCAACTTCCAGGGTCATGCTTGAGAATGTAGTGACAAAGAGGGACATCTGTGGAACAGGGAAATAACAGCCATTCTCTCACTGGAGCCAGAAGTATGCACATTTCACCCAAAAGTTAATGAGAACTCGATGCAATATTGATTCTGCCTGAATGCCAATCCCAGTGGCAAGCTGGTATTACAATGAGAGACTGCACAAGTTTTCCAAAGAGAGATGGGCTGGTGAGAGGAAAACTTGGGCCCAGAGTCTGGAGAGGCTTTGGGCTCCTTTGATGTGAAAAACTCCCTGACAGACAGGCTGCTGTCTCATACCTCAGGATTTCATTGGGGTTTGGAAACTCAGTAGGTCCCATTGACTTCTCAGTGCCCTGGCTGAATTGTGCCTTCTCTTGGGTCAAGAGCCAGAAATGAGAATCAGCTGCCTCCTCTGCTGCAGTGCTTCTCTTCTCAGCAGAATCTCAGGCCACTCTGAGTGCTTGTGACTCCTTTCCAGCCCAAATCTCACATCTCACCAGGGTGGCAGGGAGGTGGAGAGCTCTGCTCCCAACCACACAACACTTCTCATCCACAGATCTTAATGACAATTACAGAGGAGAGCTGCACCAAGCCACAGATGAGGAAAAGAATATTAAATAAAGATGAGTGTGGATCAAGCAGAGCTATGAGAAACTTGGCAGGTTTGATTCTCTCAGTTCACAAGAGCATCTTCAGCTGTGATCCACTGAACAGATGCCAAAGAAGTCACAGGGGTGATTTCAGCCTGGGCTGCAGAGGAGGAGAGGCCACCTGGGTGTGAATTCCCCTTTATTCCTTCCCTGTCACATTTTTATGCAAATTAAGGTTTATATTACTCTACCCTATCTTTTACTTTGCAATCTCTTACTTGAAAATATCAAAACAAAATTTATAGTTTTCAATAGAACACAATAGTCCAGGACTGAATAAAGTCAGCTTTCAGAGAGCTCTGGATAGACTGGTTTTGACTTCATAAACTAACAACAGATATCTCTTTAGTCTTTGAAAAATCGAAGGTGCAAGATGCCTGAAGGTATGAAGATTACACAATACTAACAGTTGGAAAAAGATGTGTCTTTAAGAATAAACATTGGGCTAAATAAAGAGAGCTCTTGTAAAGAAAGAGCTGCAGGGTGTGGGGAGGAATTTTGTTTGTGCTGATCTGGAAGAATTTAGAGAAATGGAGCAAAGGAGAAAAAAGTGCATATATGCATTTTTAATGTGGGTGAATTTACTCTCTTTTCACATTTTAAACAGTTATTTAAATATCAAAATTTAGTATAATTTTTCATAGGGCAAGATTACCATTTAGATGGCAAAGAATTAAACCAGAAAAATTCCAGTTTGAGAAAGCTGACATAAGATGTTATCATGTCCCTGCCAGTTCTTTCCTGCCTCTTCCTCACCCCCAAAATATGCCATATAATACATTCAGTCAAACACCTTCAGTTGCTCTGGAAATCCCTTTTAAGGCAAAATTTCTATTCATCTGAGAGGGTCATCCAAATTTGGTATTGGATGTACAGTCCTGCTTTGTTCTTGTAGACAACAAGCTCCCCTAACGTGGACAAGCCCTCCAGTGCATTGCCAGTGCCTGACCATCCCCTGCAAAGGAAAAGTTAGTGTCCTGTGCTTGGCCAGGGCTTGCTTTGCCTGGCACCCATATAGTGCTGAGCTGTGTAACCAACTTCCAAAATAAAGGGACCAGGAACTGAGTATTAGTTCATTTCTGTAGGTATGAAGGAGCACAATGGATATCACTGCCAGAAGAAAAAAAAATAGGATATCTTTCCCCAAAGCAATCAGGAAATCATTGCAGATTTCACTTTTCAGCTTCATCCTCATGTTTGCAGGACCTGTCATTAAACTTACAGGTTTAATTTAAATATTTCCTTGCTGTTTCTTATCTTTTTGTCTTTTGTTTTGGTCCTTACTTTTAGTCCAAGTCAGAAGGCAGCACTTACTCAGGTGTGCTATTTTGCAGTGGCCTCTATTAAAAATGGAATAACAAAATGAGCTGGCAGAAGAGAGCAGAAACTACAGTAACTGGGCAATAATATTATTCTGCCCTGGTAGGTACTTGTAAGAGGGGTGAAAGACACAGTTGACCTTTTGAACTCTGATTTAGATCTCTTCTCCTTAGGATTTCCTCAGGATCTTTCTTCATTCTGTGCAATCTTTTATGTATGTGATGGTTGGCAAGGAAATATCTTGTTATATCTGGCTTAGTATTCAGCAAATATCCAAAGGGCTGAATGCTACTCTAATTAAAACCTATTTGCCTCAAACTTCTGTGTGCATCAGCTTTCCTCTGGCTGCTCTTTCTGCCTTGGCATTATCTCAGATGTTATCCCACCCCATTCCTTCTCCTGGTGGATTGTTCCCAGTTCAGTGGGTCAGAGTGAATTTTGCAGGGAGCAGCAAGCCCATGGACTTATCAAACACAGGGGTTTTCCCTGTGGAGCTGGGGGATCTCAGGTGCAAACAGAACTGAGCTGGAAGCTGGACAAGGTAACAAGGGATGAGGGGTGAAATAATATCCTGTCATTATTCTGCCCCAGGGCAAAGCCAGTGTCCATGGCAGAGCTGGGAGCAGAAGGTGCCCAGGTCTGTGCAGCCACTTGCAGTGGGACACTTCATGTGAAACATGCAGGTGAGATGGGGCAGCATTTATTTCTGGACATGTTTGATGATTAGAGGTACAAGATGGGCTTTTCCTAGACATGGCAAACAGCACATGGGGTTCTATGTGAGTTCTGAGTACAGCCTGAATGCATAAGGAATCACTGTCCTTTCTCAAACCCATTTAATCTGCTGTGATGGAATTTGCATCTCTATTGTAGTACCCTTGCAAAAGCCCAAACAACACCTTTCTCAGTATTTAATGTGGTCAAGAGAAAGGGAAAGCTTAGGATGGAGGAACTACCATGAGGACAGTGGTGTTGTCTTCCCTGCTCTCTGGCACCTTTTTTTAACTCATGTCTTCATGTAGAAGTGGGAAAGGCAGAGATCACCTTTACACCAAGTGCCTGTCATAGGTTGGTATGGATGGATTTGATTCCTCAGCACTGCAGCCACCTGTGCTGTGGCAATGTATAATTAAAGACAGGAACATCATCAGGAGCTGTCTCTTGCTCCCAGCTCAGGATTAATGTCAGAGAGGATTGTATCCTCACAGCTTTCAAGTCATCAGCTCCTGTCAGCTCTCATGGGCATCTTGAGGCTTTGTTTCTTCCTCATGCTTTGAGGCCTTCAGGATTTGAGGAAGAAGCTCAGAAATTATGTCTTTTATTCAAAAGCTTTCTTACCATCAATTCATTAAATATGATGTTTTTTAAAAATAGGCTGTCAGGAAAATAATCCAACTGACATGAAGTCTTTAGGCCAAGTGCTAAAATTAAGTAATGATGTAAGCAATATGAAATGGAGAGTATATTGGTTTCCTTGTATAATAGACTTATCTAGGTGTATTAATTCACCATTCAGGCACTCCTCTCTAGTATGCCCTGGATGACTTCTTCCCTCAGCTAAGTTAGAGACTGAATTTTAACTAAAATGCTTAAAAAGACCGTGCAGGGGAGGCAATTTCCTACCAAAGCCTCCAACTCAGCACCCCAGAACACATTAGCTTTCCACTATTGTTGTTTTCACACACAAATTGCTCTATTTTCTAAGTCTGACAGATTAGCAGACAAAGCATGAAGATTTTGCTGAAAAACAGTGAAAATCATTAAATTAGGTTTGGGGTAAGTTTCTTTCTGGGAAAATGCAGAGCATTATTCAGTATTTTGTAACATTAATCTGTATTTGTGTGCAGGCTGCAGGGCAGGTTTAGCTCCAGGTGCTCTGTGGCTCCTCTTTGGCCACACTTGGCAGCCAGCCCAACTTCTCTGAGGCCCTTTCTTGGCCAGGGCTGCTGTGGGGTGGAAATTTCGTTTGTTTCCAGTCAGCTTTATTTTCTAGACAATTATTTTCCACTTTAATCTCAGAGTTCTCTGCTTAAATTAAAATATAAGACATTTTAAAATCTCTTCCACACTTTCCTTTTAAGCGCTGTCCTGCTGTGATTTACTGGGTGCTGTAAAACACAAATTCCTGGCTGGGAAACCCATGGCTGAGTTGAAGACAATGGTGGCTGAGGTTTTCTGGAAAGAGAGCCTGTCTTCTTTCAACCCAGCTCATACTTTAAGAGTGCTTGCCACCTTCTGGTTTCGATAAGGATAACAAGTGTCCTCTTCTTTAAATGTGGCAGATTGAGGAGATCAAGTGTAATAATACTGGTCCTGGTCCTAATTCCCCTTAAATGGATGAGAGATTTTCAAGATGCCATAATGCTGATTTGGAGAGTTTTGAAGTGAAAGGATGTGGTTTTTGTTTTTGGTTTTTGTTTTTGTTTTTGTTTTTTTTTGTTTTGTTTTGTTTTGTTTTTTTGTTTGTTTTTTGTCAGGATGTAGAAATGACGCCTGGCAGGAAATAAAAGAAATCTTTTCAATCAAATACTTCATTTGCTACTATTGACATTGTTGGAGGATGTTGTTTAACCATTATGTAAAGCATTCATGAAAGCAAGATGAATTGACAGTTAATTTTTTAAGTGAAATAGGTACAAATCCTTCAAAAGGCAAAGAACTTTGAAATTGGAATATTATTTTTCTCACAAAGCTGCTTGCAAATTTTGACCCGTCTCAGACACTTCTATTCAATTTTGTCAGTTGTCAGCACTCAGCCCAATTTCAGCAAGACCACTTAAGGGTATTACATGGGCCATTTGTGTGAGAGGAGAGTGTGCATTATCTCTAAAAAAGCCACTTCAAAATTTTGGCACTCAGATAATATGAATAGCACTGCTATCAAAAATCAAAGCATACCTTAGCCAGTCATCTGCAGTTTAGCTAGATGAAAGCATTCCATAAAACACATACATTTGTGGAAGGTTGGTACATATTTATTCTTACTGGCTGTCACATTTGCTTGGCTTGATGCAATTCATACTTAATTTTAGATGTCACAGTTCTGTCCAAAAAAATCATTTCTACAGAGATCCTAATTGAAGGCACTAGAGTATCTGAAAACATTCCAGCAGTGTGTGAAGCAGTGTGACTAACATATGCCATTGGATTGTTCAATTTGTTCCTTCCCAGCAAGGGACAATGGGCAGTGAAGCAATTCTTTTTGTCGTGCATTTTAATCATACACACATAGAACTGTGTTCATATTGAAAAAAAAGCAAGTCAAAGCCAATGTTCCTCACATGGAGAGAGAAAGGCAGTAAAGTTTCAATGCTCCACAGTTCTTGGCAGTTCCCATAAGGTTTTTGGCAAAGAAATTAGTTGTTTTCTTGGTTCTAACTTGGTCTTGCACATCCTCACACTGCAACTTACTCCTTGTTTATCTTTGTTAATTAGAGCAGGCTTTGCTGTAGAGCAGCATCCTGCACAGCTTGAACGATGGCTGCAGTCACAGTGGGGTGAGCAGCAGCATTTGCTGGTTATGGCCCACTAAGGACATGTGGGAAGAGAAGGTGAAAATTGGAGGAAAGTTGGCAAATGTGGAACAATTCAGTGATGTGGTGCAGAGCCCCTTGCAGAGGATGCCACATCTCTGTGCGTGCAAGAATCTACAGGCAATATGTGAAAAGACTGGAAAAAGAAACAAAGTGAAATCAGGGCTTGTAGTCAGCCCCAGCATGGCTTTCATGCAGAAGAGAAGAGCTGGAGGTAAAAGCTGCCAATTCTTTCTGTCCATCACAGGAAGGCAAAACAGGGTCAGAGCCAGTGGGAATAAAGGAAGAACAAGGAACAAGAGGTCTGTGAGGCACAAAGAACTATTCTTCACCTTTTAATTTTGCAGTAGAAGTTAATTTACTCCCAGACCTTCACTTGGGACAATGCTCAGATTACAATAACATCTTGAGAATGAGCAGCCCAGATGTCAAGGCTCAGTTAGCTGAAGAATCAGGTGGATGCTCACCCAGGAGATCAAGTAATGACCATTCTCAATTTTGCCCTTATTCATCACATATCACTGCCAGACTAATTTTGGAGCCATGAGGCTTTGTCAGGTCTCCCTTCTCTGACCAGTAGACATTTCAGGTTTGTCAAAAGTGGGAGCATCCCACCCAGGCTAGCTTATCCCTTTCTCCCTACCTGGATGAAATATCAGAGCTGTTCACACCAAGACTCTCTTGACAGAGCCCTAAAATACATGGGGCTCAGAGGGAGTGTAGGTTTGAAGAAAATTCCTCCTGCACAGCCTGCTGCTGTGTATGACAGTGCTGATATCCATGAGAGCTCTGCAACCATGTGTGTGAATGGGGTTTTTCCCTCATCTTCAATGCATAAATCAGCCTGTTATGTCTTTGTCCTGGTTGAGTCAATTTTCCTGCCTTCTGCTCAGCCATATGAGAATTACTGATGGGAAACTGTGGCAAACATGTTAAGAATCTTGTTTGTTATACCTCAAGCTCCATTCATTTGCTAAACCAAAACAGGGGATGTTTTTCAATGAATATTTGAGTTGACTGTTAATAAATCTGGCTGTCCATGTTACAGCCACAACACTTATGTTTGAGCCCTCCCTCACTGAACAGTTTCTAAATTCAGGAATTAATTCTCCTACCCAAAGGAGATCAAATTTTGTGACTGTGACAATAAAAGCTCCCTGCAGACCTGGAAGATCCCAGGTATGTCCCATCACTACCAGAGTCTATCAAATGAAGAGTAAGAAACAAATTAATTTGCCAGAAGTAATATTTGTACCATCATCCAAAAAATAAGAACAAACAAATCTTTAGAGGCTGAATAACCTCTAATAATGACTAAAATATCCGTGCTTTTCATAGCAAGTTTTTTACATTCCTAAGATGTATACTGATTTCTCAGATTTATCCATGCAAATAATTTCTGCTCAATATATCCCTTCATAACAAGTTAGAGTATTGTGGAAAGAAAATGTCATTGCTCTGACTGGTACTAAGTTATACAATATGAATCTACTCATTATTTGATTGAATAAAATCCAGATTTTATATAATCCAGATATATATATATGAGGACAATATATATAATTTCCTCCTGGCAATTTTTTTTTATTTTCTATTTTTGTTTTGTTTTGCTTTTAAATACTTAAATAAACTAGTTTCCATGGATGCTCCTTCCAATATATTGTTCATTCAGAACTTTGGGTTTTATCCCAACTGGCCATTTCTTTTAGTCAAAAATGGACAGATGCAGGAGGTCAGGATTTTTTAAGGTCAAGCCATAAAAAAAGAATTTTTAGCTTCTAGCTCTTTCCATACTTTTGAGCATGCTTTTCATTCTAAGCTCAAATGATCCCACCATCTCTAGATGACATTTGCAGGAGACAAATTACAAAACTGCTGGGGAATCTGTTGGATTTCTCACCACATGTGAGGCAACATGAGAGGAGGTACCACAGCATGGTAAAATACCATTCCCATTAAAGGAAGGAACATAGCTGGATTTATCTTGCCATGCCATTTGCAGATGAAATTAAAAAGCCTCACAGATATTTAAGGCCATTGGATGATGCCAAATACATTCAAACTTTGCTTGAGATAGCTTCTATCTGAAGACTTCTGCCTGCTGAAACATCTCACAGAGGTGAAAGGAGGATTCAGTGGCAGTGAGTGCAGCCACCAGCCAAAAGCTTGCAGATGAAATAAAGCTCTGTTTCATAGCAGAAACAATGCACCTGTCTGTATTGTGTTTAACATTGCTACTAAAAGGCTGCACAGGAGTGATAGCACCTGAATTTTTATGTGTGAAGTATAGTTTCTCCTAAACATATCCTAAAGCCTCTGGAACTTCACAGGGGCATCCATGCAGGCCCTGAGAAGAGCTATCTTGGATATGAGCATATTGCTTGCATAAAAACTATGTATACCATGACTTCCTTTGGGCATACATAAGCACAGGTGGAGAGAAAAAAACCTATTCTTATATTTGTTTGCCTTTATTGCTATTGTCTTCTGATGGTTGAAATATTCTGTTCATAATTCCTTTAATTTAATGAGAAAATTATTATTTCCTTTCCTTTAAAAACAAGTCCAGAACTGATAAACAGGTTGGCATTTTTTTTTTTGTGGGGTGTTTTGTTTCTTTATCTTAAATTTAGTTAGTTTTCTTTTACATGAGGAGAAAAAGATACTCACTTTTCCCTCACTAAAATCCAAACTTGGATTTTCTTGGCTTTGCAAAATTTTGAAATCTTTTTTTTTAATGATAGCTGAAAAACCCCCAACATTTTTCATGCATCTCTACAGCTGCATGTGTGTCCAAGTGCTTTGCATAACTCTCAGCTATTTACAGGAAGATCAAATTGCTCAAGAGCTGACAGCTAGGATCCATTATCCCCTGTGCTGGGAGCTCACCGTGCCCTGATCCTCCCGACCTGCACGGGTCACCTGGTGAAATATGAGTGAATCTGTGCTGGGAACTGATGCTCAGAAGAATTCTGTGAGTTCCATATTTTTACAGACACAAGGTTGTTCTAGCCAAGTCCTCACATTCAGAGGCATGCCAGAGGTTTTAGCATTGCCCAAGAAATTACTGTCAGGCTCTTAATTCGACCTGGAGTTCTCAAGAGGTAAGGAGGCTCTACACAGTTAATTAGGTGATTAGTGATTAGTAAATTAGTTAATTAGTGACCTCCCCCACTTAAGCAAATATTTGTACTTATTTACCACTAGACTATCCTTGGTTTGATGCCTTTTCCAGATTAAGCAGAATTGCACTGCACACTGGTTTCTACACTGTGACTACAGAAAATACTGCTCTGAGAGTCCCTCTAGGCAGGACTTTCTGGTTGTTTCTGAGAATCAAGGTTATATCTCTGTAAAATTTTTTGCTATGTGATCTGGATCTACAGGTCAGGATAACTTTAACTTGGAGGTTCTTTGCACAACATAGATCTGCTCTTTGTGTAAATTGTATTGCAGTTTTTAACTCATCATACTGCAAAAATTGAGCTTTTATGTCCTAAATTCATTCACTGCTTTCTGCTGTTTATTGAGCTGTTTAGGTAAACCAAGAATGATAGAAAGTGAGAACTGGATTTTAAGAAGTGAAGGTTTTTTTACTTCTCTCTACATCAGCTCTAACCTACAACATTCAAAAGGCATTTGTAAAATTCTAAAAGAAACTTCCCATGTTGTTGAGCAGCTACACTTATTTGTTTCTGAATATAACTCCTATATCCTTCTTTGGGATCCCTGTTTTCCAAGATATTGTAACATATCATTTTGTAGAAGAGCTTTTTGATGTGACTTGAATAGGCCAGATGATAGCTAAATGATGTTAGATCCCTGTGCATCATAGCCTTGCCCTCATCTTTACTTAAGAGAATAACAGGTTCTGTCCATACTTAAAAATGACTTTTTACTTCCCTGATACTCTTTGATGAAACATACACAACAGTATAACCCTCAGGCAGAATCACTCCCAATCTGCCAAGGAACCACCCCTTTTTGCTAATGATTTCCCCTTGACAGACCTCTTTTAGGATTTTTCTGCCACTTTTTGGCCATATTGTATTGTTGTATTCTTCATAGGTTCTGATGTTTAATTAGATGAAAACAATTCGATTTCAAACATTTAAAAAAAGAGTAACATCATGGATTAACAGAAAGTACAACTGGGGGAAGTAAAGGGATAATAATTTTTTTTCCCACACCCCCAGACAGGATCAGCTGTACCAATACCTCATTCTAAGAATATTACATCTTGAGAGGTACATTTATCATCCAGTTGTGCATTCTTGTTGAAGAAAAAATTAGGTTTTGTGTTACAAGACTTTTTTCCACAGAGCTATGTTGATTGACAGCTCATAATTTTCTCCCTTAACCATTACATTTTTTTTAAATGCCTTCTCATTTGAAGTGTTCATGTTTGAACACCTTTTAAAAGGTAGAAATGAGGAATCTTCACTCTGCACTGCAAGAAATTTCATCTACTTCCAACTAGATATGATCAGGGTTTTAACCTTTAGCCACAATTACAGCTTGATTCAAAGATCATTAAAGCCAGCAGGAGTATTTGCAATTGTTTAATAAGCCAGGTCTTTCCTACTTTCTAAAATGTTGAAACAATTGTCAGCTGCTTAACCTAAAGAGAAGTTCCAAATGGGTAAATTTCATTCTACTGGGAGGAAACAAGACCTGGAAAAGCTGGCAACATTTGTCTTTTCATATTCAAATGCAGAGATAAAGTCGTAGAATTAGATTCCCTCTTACAGTAACAGCCTACAGAACCCCTGGCTGCTGTAGAGAGAGACATAAGCAGAAAGCAAAGTTTGTTGGTAAAAAGACCAAAGCCTCAGACTAAAAAGCATCAGATAAAAAGGATCTAAGAGACAACTAGATGCCTCAGATCTTGTTTTCATGGTGCAAATTTTGTTTCTTTAACATATATATCCTTAGGACACTGGACAGCCTCTGAACTTCTCTTGTATTACTTCAGAATAAACTTTCTGAAAACGTCTTTGTGTGAAAGGCTTATCATCCCCCAATATTATTTTGTTAGTCCTCACTGTTCGTTACCCATGTTATAAACATGTCATATTGCAAACTAGAGACCTTTACTAATGTTTTTGTGTATTTGTTTGCTCCCAAAATTAATCTATCTGATCAAATCAGCTTTTCCTGAGCAGTTTAAAAGAAAATTAGTCTCCAAGCCCTGAAAGTGATAATCTGAAGTATTATTGCACATTTTCATCTTTCATATGGGGATTTGAAGATCAATGTGTCATATGCCATAGAAGAGCAGCAAGTTTGAAGGAAAAAATAATGGTTTTTTGAGAGGGCAATTTCTTGTTAGCTCCTTTTATACTCTTCTTGATTTTTGTTTCAAGTTTTTCTTTGCAATTTTAAAATGAATCTGCTAACCTTGGTTTGATATGATTAGCTAGCAGAAGGCAACGTAGGGGAGAGAGAGGGTGAAGGGGAAAGAGTAATTGCCAAAACTGCTACAAGTTGATTACTAAATTAATAGATCCTTACAACTTTAGGCTGTGAAGCAATTAATGCAAATTTTCTATCAGAGCTTTTTCAGCTGCAGGAGTGTAGGCTCAGTAATTGCTGTTTTTCCTATTTGGGATATTGGTATTTGCTTGGCTGGGATTCTCATGGAAGGATATGACACTCTCTGTGTCACAGGACAGGGACCTTGAGGCTTTGCCCAGGGAGCTGTGTGTGCAGCTGTGCAGTTCCTGCTGTATTTCACAATTAATAGGTAGGTGACTCGCAGTTGCATATGTGGATATTCATGGTAAATGCACTTGTTTAGGCTGCTAAATGGAAGAGAAAATATTTCATCTGGTGGCCTGATGAAGAGGTAACAGCATCTAAATGTTTGTCAAAAGTACAATTCATGCACAGGATCTGCAAAGCAATTCCTGCAGTGGGCAGGAGTCAACAGCATCAGCTCAAGGCTCCTCAGGCTCTGGAGCTGAAATTTGGGACCCTGAGGATGCTGATCCCAATCCTGGCTGGGCCAGGCTGCCATGCAGAGGAAGCAGAACAGATGCAGGGCACTTGGGTCTGGCTGCAAGGAGCAAAGCTGGATTTGGGTCCCTGTGCCAGCCAGAGAGGGAGCAGCAGCTGCTGTCCCCATGTCCCCAAATCCCTCCCTGAGCTGCAGACAGCTCTGCCACAGCACTGCAAACCACAGAGCCGAGACTGGGACCACGGCTCCAACACCATCCTGATAAACTGCTGACCTGGACAGGAGCATGTTGTGCTTGTGTTTATGGTTAGCCCTCAGTTCTCGAGTTTTTTCACATAGTCTGAAGTACAAGCATAGAAAGGGAGATATATTTGCTAAACAAAGATAGGAATCATGGATAGACCTCTCTGCAAGACAAAAATTATTCTTGTAGAGGCACATTTCAATCAAAACTAATTAAAATTGTTTTCTATTTCTTTAGGCATAAGTGAAATTAAAATTGCAGATTGCTATTGACCTGTTCATCCTGTTCTTTGTGCTTCACTCTGAATTTTCTGTTTCAATGAAACTCCAAAAGCTAAACAAAAGATAAAATATTCTGTGGTTTTTGGTTCTAATTTTGAGTTGGACTGAAGAAACCAAGATTTTCCTAAAGCATATGACTACATCTGTTTTTAAAAAAAGCTTGTAATCCCTCTTTCATTCAAAACATGCTCATTACTGTTATGAAAGTTATAATGAATACAACTCTATATTGCATATCATTCAAATATGAGAAAAAATATGTGAATTTACAGAAAGTTAAGTGGATGAAAATTCCATAGCAGATGCATATGGCATAATTTTGTTGAAGAAATATCACAGAACTATATTAAAATACCAGAGGAAAAAAAAAGACTTACACCTCCAACTTCCCAAAATAACAGAACTAACTTGGAATCAAAGCTGCTCTGGGTGAATTATAGGGTTCCCCCTGGCTGTGTTGGTTCAAGAATCTTCTCTCTTTCATCTCTTTAGCTGCAAGACCAGGATTATCTAAGGATCTGCATCTTTGGTGGCATGAGTGGCTTTCTGAAAGAGTGTTGTAAGACAGACATAGAAAGACTGGACAAAGTCTGCTTCTCTTATCCCTGAGAAAGCTTGTCTGACTTTTTGAATAACTGTCAAGTCAATATATAGCACAAATAAATTATCTTGTTATATAATATCCTCCCAGTAATTCAACTATCTCTCAGTAATGAATAAAAAAGTATAGATAGGCAGATCTCAATAGATGAAAGCTATCACTGAAGTGTAAGAAAAACAAGTCCTACAATAGCTAAATATTTCATCTACTCTGAATGAATGGCTTTGAAATTATGTCTCACTCAGAAACAGATGTTAGAGAGAAACTGAAGTGCTGGTAAATGTCACCAGAGAATCATCAGTACCTTATTTTTCTTGAACTCATTTTTGCATGACTTACCCCCTACATCTCCTAATTGTCATTACTTATTTGCTAATGCTGATTTTGTGCTGCCTCATGAACATACAACTTTATTTCAGACCTTGTGGTTGACTTTAAAAATAACTTTATGTATGATTTGTTTAAAATCCCGCCCTTCCTTAGTTTCTAAATTAATTAACTACTGATTGAGAGAGATTACAGTGCTTCTTCCCAGAATGATGCTTAGTGACTCTCACGTCCTTGCAGCCCTCCCTGGCTCAGGACAGAGCCAGGATATTTGCACTGCTTTCCTCTGGGTGAGGCTGACCATGGACCTGTGTCACAGCCCCCATCTAGGAAACACCTTGCTTGGCCAAACACAGTGGTGCTCATGCATTTGTCACAGCCCTGACAGGGACAGGTGACACCACAGCAGAACCAGACAAGCCTTTTGGGAAAGCAGCCAAGAACAACCTGATTGTCATCCCTGCTGCTGAGAACAACACAGAGTGCCCATGGATGATGGATGTTATCAAATTCAGATAATATTTCCTTCTTTGTCTTGTTTTGCTGGTAGTAGAAAGTACAGTCCCTGAAGAGTGCTAACTTATTATTACAGTCAATTGAGTGTACTGAGTGGCTATGTCTCAAAATACCCACGTGAGAATACATTCTAAATCTTCTTGGGAGTCAGTGAGTAAACTCTGGCAATGCTGACAAGCCCATGGAGAGCTATTAGATGCAGAAATATACCTCTGGCACAGGAAATCTCTCAACCACAATTTCCTGAGGGTTATGAGATCATTTTGGAAAAAGATCATTATACTCATCATACAGTCCTCTTGCTTTATGTTTTCCAAGAGGCATCTAGCCACTGCTGACAGGAGGAGCTGCACTAGGTGGATGCATCATGGAAATCAGAATTACTGATCTCAGTGAAGCTGATGAGACCCTTACTGAGCACCTTGTTGGGAAAAGGCTTCTCTCTCAGCTTTCACAAGGGTAAAGTATAATTACTGGAGTAAAAGTTCTAAATAATCTTGTCAAGTATCAGCATTAGCAATTAGAATTATTCTAGTACTCAGCTCATTCATATCCAGCTAGTTTGGGTATCTTCTTACTAAACTGGGAGTTTCTGTTAAACCACTCCTGTTATTTGAAGACTTCTCTGAATTGCTCAATTATGGGAAACACAATCTCAGCTTTTCTTATTGTGTTTGGTCTGCAGTGTTAGTGCATCCCTATGGTTTAGAGCAAGAGCCAGCTGAGTTTTTCTCTGTAATCATTGCTGTAGACAGTGTTCACCTGTGCTAAGGAAGCAGAACCCATCCCTTTGGGAAGGAAAAGGAGATTTGTGTGGCTTTTAGTCTCTGATAGAGCAATCCCAGGAACAGTCAGAAAGAAAAAGTTTTCCAAGAGATATGAAATAGGGAAGGTCTATGAGGCAGGAAGACATTTCTCAGGAGAAATGGCTGAACAATTTGTCCATGATCAAGAGATTTAAGGTTTCTGTATGGATAATCACAGGTGTTTACAGAGACCAGATTTTAAAACTAGTTTTATTTATTTTACCCATGTGGGGTGAATGTGCCAGAAGGAAGGTGGATATTGAATTACAGGACATTGAGAACAGTATAAGCATACATATATATACATACATATATATGAATTTTATATATATATATATATATATATGATTATATTTCACCCCTCCTGCAATTTTCATGGAGTTCACAGTCCCTGATCAAATTTTAAACCTACAAACCCAATATCAGCTAAGCTATCTGGGATGAAATGAAGTTGTTCCTTCAGCAGTGCTCATGACAGTAACAGCAAATAAAAATTCAGACATTTAAGAATGCTCAAACAGCCAAATAATCTTTTGGAAAAAGCTTCAGAAAGCAAAGAGCAGGCAAAAGATTTTGCCCATAAAATTTCTACACTGTTTGTGTTTTGCATTTTTTCCACTTACCCATTGCTCTATGTTCTCACATGCCACATAAATCCTTCCAGTGAACTTCTACCATACATAAAATAAACACATTTTGGGCAGCATGATCATTTGAAGGGGCACTTGACATGCATCACTGGTTTTTATTTCTAAATGTAAATAAATATGGTTACTCCTGGTGCATGGTTTCCATTTAGATTCCTATTCTGATTCCAAATGCAAAATTGGGAAAACAAACCTACTGTTTCCAAAACAGCTCACTGCCTCTTGCTGCAGCACATGAGCCACTCAAGAACATGAAAACACAGATTAATTGCTTTAGACTCAACCAGACTTCCTCCTCCTATATTGGTTTAGTTTTCTTTTTCCCTAGCAGATCTAACACAGCTGAATATACTGTTGGTGCCATCCCAAAGCAATTACTGTTACCTGAGCACAGTTCTATTTTAAATTTATAGAGCATCACTCTGATTTCTATTTGAAATGTACAGAAATTTGCTATTGACTTTGGATGAGAGATGGCTGGGGCTGAAGTTAGTATGACAGACTGCACTCCTGACTAAGCAATTCCTTAAAAAATACATCAATGCAATGAAATTCAGAATCAGTGAGAGCTTTCAGAGTTGGATTGTCAGATGTAGATGTTGGTAGGTGGCCACAAAACTTGTGTGTGGGTGGTGTCAGTAGGAAATAGTACCCTTGGCAGCCTGGACACTGCCTTTGCAACAACACTATTCCCCTAAGTGTAAGAGTTCAGTGAAAAGACATCCAAATGCTCATACAAAATATGAAATGGCTTTACATGGACCTGAATTAGCTTTGTTCAATGCAGCACCCCATTTCTGCCCACACTCTCTCCCCAAAAGTCATGTCTAAAAGTCATGTCTCTGTCCCTGTCATGACTCACACACCATCTGGATTTCTGTTCCAGAGTCCCTGAGGTGATTCCATTGCCATACACCTTCCTCCATCATCCATGAAAACTAAAAATACACAACCACCCTGGGGCTATTCCTGACAGCCAGGAATACTTCCTTGTATGAAATTATAGCTTCAGCTTACCTCCTTGTAAAACGTGGCAAATAGTACTGTCTTTCTCTATTAAGCTATTTGAGTTTTCTGGGGATTAAATATATGACATAAAAGAAAAGTTTTGGGTGCTCCATCCCTGGAAGCATTCAAGGCCAGGTTGGATGGGGCTTTGGGCATCCTGGTCTAGTGGGAAGTGTCCCTGCTCATGGCAGGAGCATTGGAACGAGGTCATCTCTGAGGTCCCTTCCAACCCAAACCATTCTATAAAAGCCAGGACCTTTCCTTTGTGTGTGTCTTGCCCATTCTTCCCTTCTCTCTATATAACAGTTTGCCCTTTGTGTGCTCAGTGGAGAGAATTCCTCTCTTACAACCACAAGTCTGAATTAGGTCAGAGACCTCCAAACCCTTGGTCTACCTTTGAGCTATGCTTTTAGTCCTGAAGCACAGCTGAGCATGGACAAATTGTCTAGTTCTCCTCTTAAAAACATGGATTTTTATCTGTGTATTTTTTGAGCACAATTGCCATGAATTTTACACAGTTAATCTAAAATAGTGGCAGGAACTGACATGACATTTCAGGAAACTTTCCTATTTAATGGCACACTGTGCACAGAGTAAATAACCAGGCCCTCTTCCAGTCCCTTTTACAACCCACTCAGGTTACAAGGTTGGCTCACATGACAACTTGCTCTGGGCTGAGTCATCCACAGAGCCTGAACTCACAACCTCTGTGACTGCAGTTATAATTTTCTATGACTGGAGCTAAACTACCAGGTTCATCTCCTCAGACACAGGAAGAGGCAATGAACTCCTCTGCACTCCAGCCAATGGGAAGGAAGAAAAAACCAAGTGTAACCCAGGGCAGAAAAAGCCCTGGGTCTGTTCTGCCACATGTATGAGCCTAATCTGTCCTTTTTACATCAGCATCAAAAAGTCAGAGAACCTTTTCAACAAGTGCAGCTGACTTCTTTAAGATTCCTTTCCAGTCTACAGCTCATCCATACCTGTGTGATTTATCTCTTTAAATCAAGACTAAACAATGTTTTTCATTTCACAGACAGTGAGAGACAGAACAGGTACTAAGGGATCCTGTGATAAGGGTGTTGTGCCAGCTGAATTTTAAAACAGCCACATAAAGCCTGAGTAATCTGCTAACAGCTAAGCAGATGTGGGTAAGTGCTGCAGGAAAGCTAAAACTTCACAGTTATTTACAAATATATTCCTTGCAAAGGTCACAAAATAGTCCAGATTAAATTGTTCACTAGTAAAAGTGGTCTCCAGTAGGATGACTGAGTCAACACTGTGGGGGGACATTTTTGTCCAAGATTCAACTGAATATTTTTTAGCCAAAATCTGCTTTCCAAGTTTTCATTTTGAGTAGCAGGAGCCACCAGGACCTGAGAAGATTCAACTTCTCATGGCCAGGCTCAGTACACTTGCACAATGGCTGCTTGGACTTGGCTGAATTGCACTGTTCAGTAAAAACTCCTTTTTCAGACATCAGTTATGGTGAGTAGAAGTCCCTAACTTGATTAGAGAATGTAGCTGTTGTGGCATGCACTGAGAGCATTGTTTAGCATTTACTGAAAAGATTTCTTTTTCTTGGGCTCTCTTCTGCAGGGACTCACATATTCACCTGCACTGAAATCTCAGTTGGCTTTTTCACATTTTATGAACTGGGGATGGGAGGCTGAAGTTGCTCTCCAGTAGCTATTCCTCCAGGTTTGGAGGAAAACTCTCAGGGAAGAAACCAAAGTCCTTTGTAGTTACTGCCTTTGCATAATAATGCAACCAACAAGTGGTATTACAACAACATTACACTAAATTTAATGACTTTACCTTGTTCATCTCTGCAGCAGCTAATGAAACATTATGAATGCAAACCAAATAGTGTGTTCAGGCTGGTTCAGGATCCACATGGCATCTGAATGTGCTGCATGAATTATTCACACTGTTTTTATTCACCCCTGTCATCCCACCCCCATCACAGAATAAAGCTCCTTTCCTGGCCTTAGCAGACTCCTCTACAACTGTTCCCCTTGCACTGAGAAAAAATTCCTTTCTAGTGTGTCAAAAACACATGAGCCAGGTCACCCAGTAAAAGTGAAACAACAAAATATGAATACACTCAAGGAAGGAGGGAGAGAAGGGAAGAACTGGCAAGCTTCCTCCCCATGTAAATGAAAGTTTTCTTATTTTTTATTTTTCAACAAACCACTGTACCATTGCTCCTTCCTCCCATATAGCTCATAGGTGAGACAGCTGGATAGACTGTGGCTCTTAAGGCAGAAACTGCCTGTCTGGTATAACTGAAATTTCCTCAATATCAAGGTGTGCTTATTTATGGGGTCAGCATTCAGAACTGACCCAGCTTTGCATCAGTATCAGCTACCTCCCTCACCCCTTTCCTCCAGTCTCAGTTGCCAAAAGTACTGAGGTAATTTCTGTTTGACCTCTGTTAGTTACCCTTTTGCTAGTTTTTGCATCCACAAAAAAAAAAAAAAAAAAAAAAAAAAAAAAAAGATATTCAATTTTGACTTCAAAACAAACATAATCTGTTTTCCTGCATTGACCTGCTGCTTGCCTGTTAGCAGGAGGCAAATATTTGTAGTGATTTGGAAGGCACACAGAAAAAGATTGATAGAGAGTCAATCAGCATGCCAAATACATTGCTATTTGCTCGCATGAAAGGCTGGTGAATCTGATTTTTTTTGTTGGCTTTTGTTTGGTTTTCTTTTTTTTAAATTTTTTTTTCAGCTTTCTCCTCTATGATTGCTTCACCTGCTGGAGAGCTGATCAATTTGTCACAATCTCACTTTCATCTCAATTACTGCAATGAAGGCAGTGTTTCTACTAGCTTATTTAAAAACTTTTGAGTCATACAAGTTTCAGCCTGACAGACCAAGGTGTATATTATATATCACACATTGATGCCCATCAGAGAAAAACTAGAGATAGGTAGCAAGTAAAGACAGTAATTAACTGAAAAGTCCTTGGGCATTTTTAGTCAGGGAAGAAGTAAGAAGCATGAGCATGATGGGGGTGTGGAATATTTGGGATCCTGCCCACTCACCAGGAACAAGTCAGAAAGGTATAATTGAGTCTGCATTGAGAGGACTTGAAAAAAACTACACCTCTCTCTGGACTTGTGGAACTCAAAGGTGGTGCAGTAAAACGGGAGATAAAGCTTGAGCAATGGGAAGCCATCTATGTTTTATGCCCTTGCCCTGTGATGGGGATATTGCCACATATACCACCCTGATGTGAACTTTCCTGCAAACTCCTGCAGTCTTCTGCTCCCTTATTTCTTCATACTTTTGCATCTTAGCTCCTGCTGACTGTGTGCTGGTGCCTCTGCTGGCTCTGCATCGTGGCAGTCATTGCAGGTGTGCCATGAGATCTCACCTTGCTCTGTCCTTCCTTCTCCCAAGCTCTCTCCCAAGGCGTCACAACAGGCTGTGCAGGAAAGTGGTGGAACTGAAATAAAATCATCTTCCCTGGAAGTGTTCAGGGGGGATGTGGCATGTTTGGGAGGTACATGGTTTAGTGGAGAACACTGCAGTGCTGGGTTAACTGCTGGACTTGGTCTTAGACTTCCTTTCCAACAAAAATCTTTGATTCTCGGACATGAAGGGTAAGACAAGACACAATTCTGATTGCAGCTTTCTGCTGCTTCTCTGGTTCTTGGGATGTTTCAGTGCAGTTCAAAATAGGAAGATTTAGCAGGAGGACTTGGAAAAAGGGAAAATAACCTGTCCTGCTAATCCTCCTGTCCCCTAGACTGTACATTTGCTGGATTATTCTTTATTATTGTATCAAGCTTCAAAGCAGAGCCAGAGAGACCAGAAAGCAGCGTGCAATCATCTGCTCCAGGTGTTCCATTCCTGCCTTCTCTGCTGTTATTGTTCCTCCAGCAGGCAGCATAAAGAAAGTGACATGTTTATTAGCTCACATTCAGCTGTGCCTGATTGATATCTACGCTGTAGTGAACCAGCTTTTTGCAGCTATTTCACTTTCAGTGAAGGATGCTGTTTTAATTGCCATAGGCAGTCTTTTGTCAAACGCTTGTGTGTTGCTGAAAAACCCAGGGTAGCACAGTAGTTGTTACTGCAGGATTAATGAAAGGCATGTTCTGTTTACACAAAACTGACACTGAGTTAAGTGACTTCATAGAAAAAGAGGATCTTGGCTAATAAGTGCCTAAGGACTGAAGGCAAAGTCAAATCTGCAAGCATCCAGGGCTGTCTTGTAAGGAATTTTATTTTTAGACAGGAAATCTTTTACTCTGTTGAAAATTATGATCATAATAGTTGCTCCTCTTGATCATTTTAATGAAGACATGTTATAGTGGTACTGCTTTAATTATTTTACAATAGTACTTAAGAAATGGAACAGAGTTTTATGTGGAAGTTGGTTAAACACCCAGATCCATCACAGTTAATTTATATAGTACAGCCCAATATAATAATCCTTGAAGTCATGAAACATTTTCCATCAAATTCTGAGTTTTTTAGACTAGACCTAATACCTTCAGATTCAACTCCTAATTCTTATATCTTCACTTACCCTAATGGTGAGGGGGGCAAAAATTGAGAAAATAGAGCTTATTTGACACAGATTTTAAATATGGGGAAAATAACTATGAATGGCAAGACAACTTATCTAGAAAGCAATTGTTCCATTAAGTCTTTCTCTCCAATGATGTGTTATGGTCCTAATGCATCAGTCCTATGAAAGTCTAATCACTGGTTCTCATCAAGAAAAGCACTTAAGCACCTGCTTAACTTTGTGAATGCTCCTGGCAGATGTCCCAAAATATGACTGAGCTGAAAACACAATATTCAGCAACTAAAAGGTACTGTCCTATTGAATGACTGTTATCGATGCAAGAAAGAGACATAAAATTCATTCTAAAGTGTTACCTAAAAAGAAGTAGAAATAATTAATTGCTTTAATGCAAGTATTAGTAGTATTAATCCCAGGAGGAAACACTTGGCTAGGGCAAAGATGTATTTACAAGTCCACTGTAGCTTAAGAATACATGCCCACTTTGTTCTTATATTTATTAACTTATTAAATTATATTCCAAATGAGCCCTCAAAGCAAGCTCTAGGTATTTAAGAGAGCTGAGAAAAACTGGGAGGAGCCATAAGGGTTTTGGTGGAGGTCAGGTGTGGGAGAGGAAGGGAGGTCAGAGGTGTGTCTCTTCATCCTGGGACAGATCATTGCCTCTTTCCCTCTCCCTCCTCCTTTGACTGAAGCAGCTGGGTCTTCCCAGGCAGCACAGGCAGAACTGTTGTCTAATTTGTTTTCCTCCTAGAGCTAATTTTGGTAGCTCACCACTTTTGCAAAATGATCTACAGGATGCTTTGCTCACACATGTGATTTGTACAAATTGTGACTATGTCAATGCACTGCAGTGAACTGGCAAGAGATAACAAATGACACAAAGACAGGTGATCAGCTTGATTTTGTACTTGACTGCAGTAACAGTGAGATGAGTTTGCTGCTGCTGCTGCTAGCCACATGCTTCTGCTGATGGGAATTGTTCTGGCAGAACCTGTGCACTGGGATGGGAGAATTAGCAGCTTTATGGGGAGGGCAAAGGCAGTGGCTAAAATCAGAGACATTTGCTCTCATTAACCCTATCCTACAGAAAGCAATCACTTGATTTTTAATGTAGTTATTATCTCCAAATAAAAAATAAGAGAAATATTGTCTTTGTTAATGGGAAAACAGAGAAATCTATGTTTGCTGGCATAACATAGGAAATATATAGTACACAAACTAGAATTGGACTCATTAAAATGCTACTGTTTCAAGTCACCTGTCTGGTCTTTCCAGCTCAAAACCAGTTGTTTTACTCGGACAATATTTTGTTGGATAGTGGCACTATTTATTTGGTTAACCTTACATGTCTCTGCTGCAGTGGCACAGACGATTGGCTTTCATCTTGGAAGTAAAAGAACATTCTTATTATGCTTATTTCTTCCTACATCCTAACAAATAAAAGAATCATCATAGAGGAGAAGACAAATTATTAATTTCATTTAAAGGAATCTCAATTTCCTCTCTTTTACCAGCTGAAATATCAGCAAGGGTTAATGAGAAAGCAAATGAAGCTCAGTGTATTTCCTTAAGCTCTGTTCACATTGCTCAATCTCAGCCTTTCTGTGGAATTCAGCAGTTTAAAACCACACACACTGAATATTCATAAGAAAAAGATTTTAAGAACGGGAGAATTTTGATTATTTGTTTGGCCAGTATTTCATAAAAGGCAAGTGAAAAGAGGAAAGGCATCATCCTTCTTTTACTCAACTTGTTAGTCATTCACCATGGAGCAAGAGTATGTTTGTTCAGAGTTTCAGGGGAGAGGACAGCCTCAGTAGTGAGAGGAGTGGATCAAAACCTACTGGCTGCCAACACAGCTGTTCTGAGTCATGCAAACTTCTGGAAATACAGGGAGGTTCTCAAAAATAACTGTATCAAATGCAACAAATGTCTTTAACACAGGCATTCAAAAATAATCCTCACTTTGATGTGAAGAAAAGTTTTTCTCTCTTCCCCTCCTTCACCAATTTTTTCTCCTGTTCATGCCATACACTTTATTGCGGGAGAAAAAACACCCCTACACACATGCTTCAATTACTGCAAGATTGGGCTTTGGTTCTGAATATTTCAAATTGCACACTGTGCAAATAATCCAAGATGAGAATCACACAAATTCTCACAGCTCCTCACCCATCAGCAGCTGACATCAGAAATCACTTCTGTAGGTAATTAGCACTCATCAGGGGTAGATCAGAGTAGGGAGCCAGACTAGGGTTATGCAAACTGCATAGATGTGGAGAGCAGTAGGAAATCCTGTCAGAGAGAAAACTGTGACAGGAAGCTGGGAGAGCAGGGAGCAGCTAAGGGAGCACCCAGATTTCCACCACCAAGCCTTGAGGATGAAACCAGATCAGCAAAGATATGAAATCACAGCTGGTAGCTGTGATTCACCACAATCCATGCTTCAAACACCCCAGCTCTCCAAGGACAGTTGGCAAACCCTACATAAAACACTGTCTCCACAACTGGGTTTGTCTACATCCAAGTTACAGTGATAAAGATGTGGAGGTCTCAATGAGTATGGGAACATAGCATCACCTCCTCAAGGTGATTATTAGGTACAGGCAGCAGGGCTGAGAGAGATCCCTGGGCAGGTATGATGAAATTTCACACTATTGATGGGAAAGATGTGGCTTTCTATGCATAGTATCTCCCTTAAACCTTACCTGTAACAAATACATATTTATAATACAAAAAATGAAAATAAAACAAAAGGTGTCAGAACATTTGCTATTGCTATTTAAAACATTTGATATATCTGTAATTACATAAGGTAGAGTTAAATAGCAAATTCTTTAATTAAGAAGTCAGGCATGATGTGATCATCCAATCTGCCTTCCATGCAGGAGAGTGTAAAAAGGTTGAATTTATTTCTGTTTGAACTAGAACACCTTCATTGGTACATTTCTAGCTCCTTTGTAGTTTGCTTACAACACACATCTGCCTGTTTCTCATACATAGGAGTGTTCTAGTACCATAGCAATAACTAAACCATGACATATTAATATACCTGTAAAGAGATGTGATATCTCTGTCACTCCTTTAAATCAGCTGAATAAAAAAATGTATTACAGAACCTTCAGTTTCTTGTCAAGCTTCTATTGTATGATTTGGGGAGAAAAATGGAAAGCTAATTCATAATTTACTCAATTATAGAATCATGGAATACCTGAATCTTTGGAGGTGATCTAGTCCTACCCCTCTGCTAAAGCAGACTGACCCAGGGCAGGTTGCACAGGATCACATCCAGGAGGGATTTTGAATACCTCCAGACAGAGACTGCACAGCCTCTCTGAGCAGCCTGTTCCAGTAAAGTAGCTTTTCCTCATGTTAATTTACTCCTGAAACTATTACTTTACATTCACCACAGGAAACCTGAACACCCCAAGGGATTTGATGATAAAGAATTTGTGTATTAGAGCCAGACAGTGTAGGACTTTTATCAAAAATGGAAGGTATGATTAAATAACCTTTCTTTGATTTCTTATTTTTTCTTTCCAAAGAGCACAGTTATGCATTTATAATACAGGATACTTGCTCACCTATTTCTGGAACAGTCTGACTGCCCTGACAAAGTACCATTTGACCTCTTTCCTGGCTTTCTTTCCATAAGTAAATATCCATAATATTTGACACTGTTTCCAAAAACATTACCCCAGTACATTAGATTAAATTATTCCTAGATGCAAGCTTCTAGGGCTCCTTTTATAGACACCCAAAGCTTTCTTCATGTAAGTAGGCATGCACCAGTGTCCTAGAGCAACTAGGGAGGAAAAAAATTACTAATTGTGTAAAGGTCACTCCTGAAAGTCAGCTGAAGAACTTCTGCCTTTTAGCTACCTTGTGAATTCTCAGTGATGGCTGAAGCAGAGACAGGAACAAATTAAAAAATCCAATTGATAGATAATATATTTTCCAATTTTTTACAGCAGCGTGTGTCCAGTTGTGTCTGAGACCCTTCCTGGCTCTATGGAAAGGGAAAAAAAAACAAACCAGTATTTCAGCAAATTCTTTTCTGTGACTTTTTTCTTTTCCTAAAAAGACTGCAGTGATTCACACCAAAACACCCATCTACTACCACAACACTCTTCATAAATCATCCTTATAATCACAAGTCAAGTGACCCTGTGGTTTCATTCACTGAAAAGAGGTTTTAAAAGATTTGCATAGTAAAGCAGTGAACAGGAAAGATAATTCCTCTGTCCTTCCAATTGTGCATCTTTGTTTCCCTGTACTATCTCAGATTTCCTCCAACCTTGTCCTTTGATGCATTTAGGGAATTCAGGATGGCTTCAAATTCAATTATTGCCTAAATCTTTAACTATTCTTAAATCAACACTGTACCAAACAATCCCAATAGGGTTTGCACTCTGCAAATGAAGGGTGTTGTTCAGAATACACTCTCCTGTATTAGGTTCTCTCATGGCAATCCATTGCCTGTCATATCTGACTCTTATGAGGCAAGAAATGTGTTAGACTGTTAATTTCAAGAAGAAATTATTTGGACAGAGTCAGGCAGAAAAGAAAAAACAAAAAACAAAAAAACCAAACAACAGGAAAAGTGAGGAAGCTTTAGTAATCAACTGATTCAAGGAAAGGAATAAGCCCAGTATTTTGTTTAAAAGCAAATCCAGGTGGTGTAACTTGTAAGTAAAATGATGAATGCATGGAGCTGATGTTGGGTGTACTCTATATGTTCACTTTTCCTTTTCATACCTTTCAGCACAGGCACAATGCATCTGTGTGTTTTGAACTGGTCAGATATCCTTCTGACACTGTATGTTAAATAATAAAAACTCATAGGATACAGAAAGCCAAGCTCTAGCAACAACTCTCTACCCAAAATGATTTAATTGGAAGGGATAAAAAGCATAAATTTGAACCTGCTCTTTCATTGAAATTTGCCTTTAAATACCATAGACATTTTCATAAAAATAAATAAAATCTCTGCTTGATGGAATGTTGTTTGATTTAAAATTTTAAATGCTACCTACTTTGTTCCTGTTTTTTTGTGAAATTAGAGGGAGAAAGACAAAGAAATATGGAAAACTATGATTATAGAAATTTTTCAGAAGAAAAAGTTATTTTTCAACCAGTTTTACAAATCACCAAATTTCAGATCATCTGAAATCAAAACATCTCTGACTACAATCAGAGTTTCTACCATATCTAAGAAAAAGCTGCAGATAGCCCTGCTTTCCTTCATACTTCATACAATACAAGCCCAGTGTCTCTGCAACAAACAGAAATGTCTACACTCAAGTTCATGTGCATTTTACCCAATGCCTTGGTACAAAAGTCAAAGCATGGTAGGTTTGGATCACAAATTCTGAAATGACTGCAGCATAATGCTTGGCTCATTAAAAGAGCTCAATATCTAGACTGATGATAATTTATTACTCTATTTTTTTTCATCTACCTAGAATTTTCAAGAATCCAGTCAACTTCTAATGCCAAGAAACCATTCCATAGGATCTCAGTCCAAAACTCATGAATACAGTTGTTTGGTTTAGTTGGAAGGTTTCTCCAGAAAAGCACATCTTTGGTCAATGGAACACAGTTCCAATATACATTCATGGACAACTTATTCCCTCCCATTCATCACTTCCCACACACTTATCTTGAATTGTAGTTTTCTTAAACTTTAGTAGCTCAGGTCCTTGGTATTGTCTTCAACCTCTAATGCATTCACTGACAGCAACCATGTAACTGGCCCACTTCTCCATTTGCTCAATCAAACAAGCCAAACTCTTGCAGATCCCCAAGACACAGTCTCTATTTTCCTGTTTTCAGAAATAGCTCTCTGCCTCTTTTACCCTGGATTTGTCTTTCTGAACCCCAGTAACTGGGTCTTGTGCTGCTTTGCAAGGGATCAGATCATGTGTAGATCAGTCTCTCTCCATCCTCCTTAGAGGAGTTTCTGCCACAGGAAACATTACTTACACCACCTCTGACTTTCTCAGCAAAAAAAGACCAAGTCATTTATATAAACGAATAGATAATCAAACAAATCATGTATCATAACAACTCAACAATCACCACAAACGTGTCTTTTTTTTTTTTTTGACCTAGCCAAGAGCACAGGAGGGCACTGTTGATGCCATGTATGCTGGGTATGCATGTATGTGTGTGTAATCAAATGGATCCATTTCTTAAGAACATTTATTTATTATACTCCATGATCATCAAGGCAAATTCAAATTTGAAGCACACAGAGTTTTAAGTGTATACCTGACATGCACTGGCTTTCACCACATGCCCCACCTGCCTTGTAAAAAACAAATGACAGCACCACAACAAGCAAAAAAAATTTCCTGGCCTGACTGCTCTTGAAATGCAATTATTACATTTAACCTATTTCCAAGGCTGATACTGAGGCAGAGTATTGTAGCAGGCTGAATATCAATCATTCATGATTGCATTGCTCTGTATCCCTGGGGATGGATGTGAAGATTTTTATTGAAGTTCTAGGCAGTCATGAAGAATTGTACTCTGGCATCCAGTGCAGGCATTTACCTGATTTCTCATCTATCAGGAAAAAGTTTGCTCTCTGCTGTCCATTGATGTGTGAGCAAGGCAGGGCTGGTGAGGAACAAACAACGGTGGGCAGTGCTGATACAACTCTTTCAAAACTCCATTATTTTCTCTCTCTTTTCTTAAAAAAAAAAAAAAAACAAAAAGCTGGCTAGAGGGTAACCATGGTGAAGACAAGCCTCTCAGCATGAGCTGAAGATAAAAGTTGTAATGCTTTCTGTGTGTCTGCAAAGGGCTGGACAAGAACTCTTGAGTGAGTTTGATTTGAGTGTGATTTTTTCCAATGCTGTGTAACTCAGATACCCAGGGATAACAATTTATTGTGGCAGCCTCATTTTTCTCTCATATTGTAGTCTCTTTCATGCAGATTCTCTCATCTTACCCTTCAGCTTTATGGTGTCTGAGTGCCCTCCCAGCCAGCAAGCAATACCTCCAGCACAGCCCAGCCTCCCTCTGTTCTGCTCTGCTGGGGTGGGAACATTTCCACATTGCCATGCCAGCTGCCAAGGCATGCCAGGAGTCCAGGCTGACTGTGCTCTTGCATGACAGCCCTGCCATCACACTAAATTTACTCAATGATGTCTCAATTCAGACATCAGCATGTGTGAAACCCATGCTTGCTCTTTGGCAGTCTTTTGGTTTAGGGCAGATAAAACACTGCAGCAAAGAAGCAAAGGCTGTCAAACCCTCTCACACCTCAACCTACAGGTCCTGGCCCCCCACCACAAAGTCAAATGTGTGAGGTAAAACCCTTTTCAGCCAGGCATTGTTGGACTCTGAGTGCAGTGATGGATGCACAGACATTCCTGGGGGCTCAGGTAGATACCTGCCCTGAACAACTCGCAGGCTCTAGGGGAAAACTTCCTCACCAGTTTCTCAGATGTGCTGACTGCACAAGTGTTTCTGCTGAAAAGTCAAACAAAATAATTTCACTTAATGCTAAGAATGTTGTGGGCTGGGCTGAGTACCCCAGCATAAGGCAGAAAGATCTGAGACTGAATTAACCAGTGCTTGGTCTGGAATGCCAACTAGCAGATGAGCTGCAAGTTTCAGTCCGTTGGTTTTTGTGGGATTTTTTATTTGTTTGTTCATTACTTTCCAGACACCTGTGGGTCTTATCGAGTAGGTGAACTTCTATTGTGGCTTGGAGAAGAGTAAAACAAGTTAAAATAAATGGATTTCACTGGGGTTTAAATCAACTGTGTTTTGTCCTCACACTGCTCTCTGCAGCCTGCCAAGATGCAAAAGGCCATTTGCTGAGCACTGGGCATTATAGAAAGATGATATGAAGTTCTACCTGTTCTGCATCTAGAAATGTGTTACAGGTATTAAAACAGCTCAGACATGGCCACATCAGGGAATGACACTTCTATGGGCTCAGGATGGTACCAACACAATTTGGTACATGTATTTTGTCATTTTTACAGACAACTGCAGGTTGTATCCATGCAGTGTCCTTAGGGAAGATGTCACTCACTAGAGAAATAGAGGAATTTATTTGGAGTACCTGTAAGATATAGACAAAGTCTTGACATAACAACCAAGCCTGGAGAGATCAGTGTGAACTTTGTGCTTCTCACTGGTGGGCACTGAGGAGAAGTCAAGAAGCCAGGACAGTTCTCCTTTATGACTGCAATACATACCCTGAGGAGTTTGGGGCAGTAAGGGCTGCAATCAGGTGGATCACTCCTAATGTCTCTCCCACAGACTGCTGCTGGGTAGCCTGTGCAGAGCTCTACCTCTTTTTTTCCTATGACAACACTGTATTTCTTCTCAGCAGTAAAAATGGGAATATGTATTTTTAACACACTTTTTTTTTTTTTTTTCATTGGCAGATACAGATTGAGAAATGCAGAAGACCAAATAAGACCCTTTAAGGCCTTTGAAAGAAATGGCTTTTCTAAAAGCCACACTCCCCTCACTAATTTTTTAGCATTTTCTCAAGGTCGAGCAAAGGGCTTGAATCAATATTAAGTTGCACACAACAAGCTAGACAGGTTAAGTAGACTTAGAACTCCTGTCAAAATACAAGACATTAATTAACATTATGAAAACAAAATAATAGTAGTACCCCATAAAAATTGCATTAGGAAGGAGATAGAATAACACAGGTCATGTTAACTTGCTGCATAAGGGAAAGAGGTGGCATTTTTCTCTGGTGAGAGTTAGGAAACTATTTACTTCAGAGGCTATAAAGAGACCTCAAATATAAATCAGAGGTTTCAGATGGTCATGGGGGACTCAGATGAAGTTCAGCTGAGAAATGGTGGGGTGTTATGTAGGTGTTAGGTCCAGTTGAGCTAAATGCAGTTGCAATTGTTGCAATTTTATCCTTTGTTTTGAAAAAAAGAAGGAAGGGAGGAAAAGAAAGATAGAAAGAACAAAATATGTAGGGGAAGTAAGGAAGAAAGAGAAAAGAGATATAAAGAAAGCATAAGAGATCCATCCTAGCTAGACCTATGCCTTCCTTTCTTTTTTTTCCTGTCAGTAGTGAACCAGTCAGAAGAAAGAGAACAAGAAGGGAAAGACAAAGAGGGAGAAGCTGTACCTTCAAGGGGTACAGGGTTGCTGCTGTTGTGTGTTCTACCATGTGTGCCACTGACACCCTGAGTACTTCCCTCCACACTAAGGAAAAGCAGCAGCATCAGAAGCTGCCCTTGGCCACAGCAGAATTCAATCCAGCCTGTGTTGGAGTGACCTGTTTTGTGATCTACTGCTGTGACCTTGCTGCTGATTTATGGCTTCTTGCCTGAGATGGTGCAAGGAGTCATGAAAAGTTTTTGCTTTTTTTCTTTTTAATTCTATACTGCTGTCATCAATAGCTCCTCTTTGGATGTGCTCTGCAAGCCTGTGAAATAAAACAGCTCCCAGGCCTCTTGACCCTTCTATTATTTTATCTTCCACTATCTTTTTGTCCCATGTAGGAACCATAAAAGAATAAAAAAACTCAGCAAACTCTCCTACCAGTTCATAATGCACTTCAAGTACATTTTACAGCAAATTTAATGTTAATGAGCACCAATTACTCTTGGAAATCATCATAAAAGGCATAAAAAAGCTGAGACTGTATATTTGATATACTCTGGAGGCTGTCTCAAAGATGGAAGTGCAATTTTGAGAAGCATCCACAAATTCCCTCCATGGGAAGATGGTAATTTCTGAGTACATGGTGTGTTTGTGGTTTGGGCATGCATCACATTTATGGGCCAGACCAATACTCATCTTTGAGAGGATGGAATTTGCACCCTTCTATAATAATAAAAATCATTTTATTGAGAAGATATCTTCAAGATTGTTACTGTAAAATACTGTCATTAAATGTATAGGAGATAATCAGCCTTTCTTCTCTGTTTCTCAGTTGTGCAGACAAGGCTTCTTTCAGAAAAAAAAAAAAAAAAAAAAGAGTGATAGAAAGGCAGAGAAATTGTTCCTAGTTCTATAAAATTCTGTGAAACAGCAAAACCACATCTGGCTCAGGAAGGCTCAGAGTTCAATTTTCCCTTTAAATATTCTTCCAGTCTCTAACATATTAGTTTTGGGCACTGTTCTACATGAATATTTTTCTCACATAACACATCTGAGTAGCTTAATGAGTAGCTTAATATATTCATGGCTTCTTGGGAAACAACTTGAGGTTCACCAGGCTCCTCATTCAGCTTTGTGTCTCAAGAACAGGGGAAAAAAAAAAAAAAAAAGAATTTCTCATCTGCCCCTAATAAAAAACCCCAAATTTCTGTGATCAGCAGAGTATAATCTTCTCTCCTTCTCTCTATATAGTTGTGGTTTGGCAGCTGATAAATCCTACTAAACTGCAGGTATTCTGGACAGATGAAGTCATGATATGAGGGGTCCAAAGAGATTCTGCTCATGTTTATAGGATTTCCCATTTTTTTCCCCTCCTGTCATACTGGAAGTATTTCTTGGGGGCTTTTTTGAACAAATGCAATATGAAAATGCTGAAAAACCTAGACCAAGTACTTCCTAAATATCTGTCACTATGGTTGGGCTTTATTTTCATGTCTGAAATTTCAGCCTGAACTGTGGCTTGAATCATTCATATACCAGCACTTTTATAAGAAGTAAATTGTGTTCAGAAGTCTTTGCATCATGGTTGGAATTCCATGAGACTCTTTGAATATGTGACTCCAAGAATTAAATTTGTAGGTTGTATATGTCAACAACTGATGTCTTTCTTTTTGTTTGTTTCAAAGGAAGACATCATTCAGAATGAGAGGAATTAGGAGCTGGATTTCCATGCAAACTCATGTGGGCTACCTGTATTGCCCTGAATCTCAGAAATAAAGGTAAATGAATGGGGAAAGGCTATGCTGGCAAGGTTGCAGCTTGGGAAGCCATGGCTGAGCTATTTTTGATCTGCTGATACTACTGGAGACACAGGAACCAGGTTAAGTATGAGAGGGAATGGGTATTGCAGCCATCAGCTTGGGTTGAACTTCAAGATTAAAAAAATCCCTTTCCTATGCATATCTGGTATCCTATTGCAATTACCTGCACAGCACTCCTGCAAGGTCAGCAGGTGCTATTAGTCTTGACACTAAACTGTCTGCTGGGACAACCTCTGCATGGAAAAGCTGTGCTTAATTCTGTGTGCCAGAAGCCTGGGAGGACAGTGAAACCTGGATAGCAAGGATGGACCAGCTGGAGTGACTGCAGGGGGAGTGCCTTCCCTTGCCCCCAGCACATTTTAATTCCCCATGAGTCATTTGGAAGATATTAACAGTCACCTAAGCCACCCCAAAAATAACATTTGTTTCTCCTGCTGAAACTAGTGACATTTAATTATAGAGGAGAAATGCAAATATCTTTGAAATATCTCCACCTTTGAAAAGATCCTTTAATATCCATGAGTAGCTGCCAGATTTGTCAAATAATAAATCAAAGTCACTTCTCTCCAAATAGGAAAATGGCAAGCAATAAATCTCTAGACCAACCATTACCAGGCACAAGTACATTGTATTTGGGAAGAGTTCCATCAAACAGAACATGGCCAGCAAAATCCAGCTCCATGTTCTGCAAGAGGCTTGCTTTGCACATTTTTGTACCAAAACAAGTTTTCCTGTGACTTTCCTGGTCCAGCCCTCATGCCACTGAAGGCTTCTGTCAGGACAATGCAGTTCTTTTCACTACCCTGAAGAACTCTCTCTCAGCAGAACATCATAAAACTGTGGGGTGTAAAAAACCTGCAGCCCTCTAACTAAGAATCTAGCCTATTGACATTTATGATTGTTGTTATTTGTGATTATCATTGCAAATATTTTAACTGCATAATTTGTAAAATTTGTGTTTACATCGACTATATATAAGTAACTATATTATTAACTGCCTTTTTTTTAAGGAAGAACTTATTTAAAATGCACAAGCTCAGTCATTTATGTTTCATTTTCATCTTAATTTTTCTTTTAATGAGATCTTACTCTGGAAAATGGGTTAGATTGCAATCTGTCTGGATTTTTCCCAAGTCTAACCCTTTTTCATATACTTCACATCCATTGCTCACTCTAATGCCACAACCTTGGCAGTGATTGTATCATCAAGATAACAAGGTTCTGTCTGTCCCATCACAAATGCAGGCTAGGAAGGTAACATAATACCCAGGAAGCAAGAATTAATCTTTTTAATCCAAATCTATTGCTGATAACAGGGCTTTCTGTTGAATGTTTATAAGCACTGAGGCAAGCTGGATTCTTCAAGGTTTAGAGTCAGCCCTGTCACAGTCCCCTCTGTGCAGCTTTTGGAATACATCATTCTTCAGGATCAGACATTTTTCAAATTGTTTAAATAAAAATATTGGTAATTTTTAGGAGGTAGAGTTTTCAGTCAGTGATCAGGGTTTGTAAATAAAAAAGCAAACCCAAAATTAATCTCATGAAAGAAAATGTTCCACTGACTTCAGAGAATGAATCTGCTTTGATGCAATAAGCTCTGCTTTTCACACCCACAAAGAAGAAAACCATGCATTTATTAGATTTCACTGCCCTTCTAGTTCCTCTGTGAAAAGTCATTTTCTCTTATGTACAAGTTCCAGAAATGTTTTTCCACTAGGTGCTTGGTTTTTATTGGTTTAGTCCTTTATTACTAACAAGATATGGATATAGAGCCTCAAAATCACTTGGGGTTAGGGGAAGTGTATGCTGGAATTAATATTGTCTATGACAAGATATCCAGTGCACACTACCTATGAAAGAGCAGCAGCTTTTGCCCTGCAGTTCAAACTGGATAATGAAAAGGAACTGAAATTGATATTCTTCTGACAAGTGCTGTTGAGATCCAGTTTTCAGTCATCTCTGCCTTAACACAAGCACACTCAGGAGGCTACTTTGGCTGCAATTTAGCTTTAATTAAACACACCTCTCAGTTTTGCTTTTAGTGGGCAAATGCTCACATCAGTGGAACCACAACCAGGACTGGCATTAGCTGACCCTGTCAGTATGAGATCCAGCAGCAGCACTCCCAGACCTCATGGACAGGCTTCAGTTTGCCAAAGTCTGCCAGATTCTCAGAAGCTTTTGGCACATTGGATGCAAAGCTGTTGAATTCCTGAAAGGAGAAAAGAGCCTGTGAAAGTCTGGCTTCTGCTGGGCAAAGAGGCTGAGCTGGAGACTGGCCCTTCCAGGCACAGCTTGTCCTGCTGCTGCCAGCTCTGGGCATGTTCAGCAGGTGATCAGTGTCTTCTGGAACTGTGGCTGTCAAACCAGCACCTCACCTGGGTTCTGAGGTGGCACACACACAAGCAAAACAGCACAGGTAGAGATGCACACACAAACAAAAACTTCTCCTGTCCCTGGCATGTTTTATCAACACTTTCAAGCTTAAGAAAAACCGCCCTTCATTGTGCACAATCCCAACTCTGTCACCTCACAGCTCCCTGCTAAGCTGCACAGCTCTCAGCAATGAGCAGTTTGATGGTGTTTTTATCACCATTTGACAGTTGTGAGCTCATGGAGTTAAACACTCCTAACTTGGCTCTCAGCTGCAGCTGCCCTCTGCACTTGGCCAAGGCTCCTGTAACAGTGCCAACACAATCAGCTTCTGCTGGGGATGGACAAGAACTGCTCTGCCTTTTCAGGAAGAACTTTTCTATCTGCTGTGAAATACAGAACTTTGCCAAATATATATAGAAAGATACACACACACATTAGAAGGAAATTGTGTCTGGCTTGAGAGCAATTCCTGGTTCTTGCATTTCCTGACTTCTATCATACCTCCTCCCACAACAGTTTTTGTTATTTACATTCCCATTTAACTGGGACCAGGACACGCTGCTGAAATTACAGATAACCTCTATCTAAAACACTGATTTAAGTTTGGAACTATTTAATCATTGCTTTAAAATATTTACAATAATTTAATTTTCAGAAGCCTATTCAGTGTTAGACTGGAAGAGCACAGAGTAAGAGTACATTGCCTATAGGACAGACAGAAGTTTTTTTCTGAGGAAATAGGATTAAAAAAAGGTAACATTGAATAAACTGCTATGGATTATCTGTGCTGAACAGTCAGAAAACTAATGTCTGAGCTCTTGGGAGTTAGAGACTGAGATTCAGCCCAGGACACAGAGGACAGAGTTACCTGTCTCCTATTTCTCTCCATGGAAGAACAATCAATAAAAATTATCAAATTTCTATCACAATCCTGAGAGTATTGATGAAGAAAAATGATTGAGTGTCTGATCTAAAGCTAGTCTCAGTTACAAGAGTGTCAAAATTCATCAACTTTAGTAGATCAGCCCTTCAAGGTTGTTTCTGCTGATTGATGTTTCACTATTGTTTCAGATGCTGCCAGATAGCATAAGTACTAATAAATTCCCAGGGAAAAAAACAGGTTGAATGGAGAGTGTACCAGACCCTTATGCATCCTGATCTGTCTCCCCTTAGAACACATAATTGGCTAAAAATATTTTTGACTTCTTCTTGGGGCTGCACAAGCATTTTTCATTTCATAGGTCATATCTGAGAGCCTCCAGAGAAAGTGAGATACTGGCTTTACAGTCTTTTTAAAAAAAGATTTGGCTCAAATAGAATAAATACAGTTGAGACAGCAGCAACAATCCACTCTGCATTGCCCTATAAATATTAAGTTCACAATGTTAATATGTGCCAATTAAGGGTGATCTGTGCTGTAGACCAATATGCAATATAACAAACAATGGAATGAGATCAGTGCCATATTTTAAAACATAACATCCAAACAGCCATTATGCAGCAAAACCCTATAGTATTGCTGAACTCAAATTAATATAAAACCATGGTTAAGAAAATATAGATTACATGGTTCTCCTGACAATTCCAGCCAGGACCATTTACATCTGCCTCTTGATTTTTTTTTTTGGTAATAAAATTAATAAAAGAAATTAAGAAAATAATACAGTCAGATACTAAAAATTCATCTTTTTCTATAGTCATAGGGGAACTTTTAAGAAAAATTTTAGTACGAACCCTGATCATTTTTTACAGAGATTGATAGAAAGATAAGTAAGTCATTTAATGTTAATTGTACCATCAAAATTGGCTTGCTGGTTTTTTTTCTAATGTTGGTTTTTCTTGTTTCTTTTTTTTTAATTCAGGAAATAACCAGGTGTAAAAACCACACTTGGAAGAGAAAAATTTCAGCACCTCTTCCAGTGAGATTAAATGAAAATAATTGCAAGACTGTCTGCCAAAAACAGAGGTTCAGATGTACTTAGACATATTGATATAAAACCTGAAAAGTTACATTGGCTGACTAGCTGAAACAATAGTGTTTTGAAAGTGGAAGTTGAAATGCAGAAGCATTTATCAGAAATACTTGAATTTGAAATATAAACTTAATATGAAATCTGAAATGTATGTTCTTAAAATCAGATTAACATACTGATAAAGAAAACCTGCTATGTCTTGACTGTTTATCTCTGAGGACTACATGTTATTTAAGACGACAAACTTTTGCCAAATTAAATGTCTTTGTCTCAATAAAAGAGAAACAGGACAAAATTGGATGGCCCTAGTATTTTAGACATCCAAACTTCATGTTCTGCTGGTGCTTTCCAACCTTTGATTTATGCTGTTACCTCTGGTTCAGGTGAGGATTTGAATAAGAGAATTTGGGGTTTTTCTTCCCTTGTAGAAGAAAGAGATTACAAGCTGTGAGGGTATATATCAAGGACTTCATTAGGGTTCATAAGTGTTTGATTTCTGGAGTTATTTCACAGACTCTTCATAGGCAGAGCTGATTAAAAGCAACCCTTTCACTCAGTCCCCTGGTTTCCTTTGTCTAAATCTCTCCTTCTGCAGCAGACATTGGCCACTCTGCCTTTACTGGCAGCTAAGCAAGCAAGGTTGTAAAAGTTTCAATATCCCTGGCTATTCACAAAGAAATACAATTTATTTTTGCTGTTCAAGCCAGCAGTCTACAGCCAGCATTTCTGTACCTTGCCACTCTTCATGCACTCTTTTTGGACAAATTATTGCCATGTATTTTTGCCTTTGGTTGTCCACTTTACAACTGGAAAATATATTGTGTATTTTTGACAAGCACTTGGAATTCTACTGAGTGAAAAACCAAAACAAGATACCAAATAAAACAAGCTGAAAACCCCAAAGCAACAGAAAACTCTCCTTAATAGAGTTTGCTGTGATTCATTATCTGATCTCCAAAATGTGAGTTCCCAGTCACAGGAAATAAATGTTGTATGGCACCTTCAGTACTCAGAGGCAGAATTTCAGAAAGCTTGATTTACTGATGAGTAAAACAAAACTGAAAGATTTTAATCCCTGATTGAAAGAAATGCATAGTTTTTAAGGGAAAAGGCTTTGCATCTATTAACAATCCCTGCTAGTATCCATGACTCAAGAGGAAGCATTTAATTTTGCCTTCTTTTCTGCTATTTTTCTTCTATTTTTGAGTGATGGAGAGAGGGTGGAAGTGATTCCACTGTACAAATTTCAGCCAATAAACTGACAGTGAAGTGAATGAAGCTCTCTACATGACAGCTCCTTCTCCCTGTGTAATCACCAGAGAAGTCTGTCCATAAATGACCCTTGGTTTCCATTTAGAAGCCTATCATCTCAGTAGGAAAAGTCTTCTGAAGCCTTCTGACTTAGAGAGAAAAAGCTCTGCTAGCTGGCCTAAGGGCAATTTCTTCCTTCTGTTTACCTCTTTGAGAGGCAGCCCAAATACATTACTGTCTAGAAAGCCCTGCTCATAAAATGGCAGGGATGGGGTGGGAGAATGGGAAAGGAACAATATAAGAAGAGATCCAGAGCTGAGGCAGAGAACAGAATCAGGTATTTTGTGCTGTAGTGCAAGCAGCATGTTTGTCAAGAAATGCATGATTAAGATTTAACCCAAGATCCATCCCACTACAACCTCTATTATTTTTGTGGGTCCATACTCATGCAACTTTCCCTGACAGTACAATTTACTTTCTGAAAGCTCTCTGTCATAAGAGGCATTGCAGGACCCCATGGAAAGCTGGTGACCATCACCATGCTAGTTTGCCTCTAATTTTACTAATTCTTTCAAGCTAGCATAACCTATTAAAATAAAACTCACTCCCTGCCTGGATCAAACTTACAGCATGGGCTAGACCAGCATGTGCACTTGCTTGCAAGGCATTCTGCTCCCTGCACAAGAAAAAAAAGGAGTGACTTTTCCTACTCTCTGGAAAACGATCTCCACAACAGTGCAATCAGCATCCCCAACACCTCCACAGAGAGCAGCAATCATTTAGGACTCTTAGTGGGAGTATGTGACACAGACCCCATCATGAGCAAGCATAAGGTCTCAAAAAAGAAGTCTGTACTGACAGCAAAAGATGTTTAAATGATATTCAGGAGAGGTAAAGCCCCTGGACAGCTTCCTTCCCTGGGCAATTCAGCAGAATAAAAGAAAATTCAGTTTTGTTTTCCTTTTGAGCTGCTAGTGATGATAGAGCTTGAGCAGAAGGGTTCCTGAAGCTTGGGAAGGTTGCAGTGGCTGTTTCCAAAGCTGTCTCCACCAGCAAGCTCCCCCAGAGGAGTTGCCAACAGCAGGCTCACATTTCTGCTCCCACTGACAGAGCTGCTGAATGCTTTTCCCTCTGAAGAGCCCTCCTGGCACACATGGATGCAGCAATGCTGACAGAACAAGATCATCCTTGGAAAGGAACCAAAGGGTCTCTTTCATGCCTTGAGGTGCCTGCCTGTGTCTCTGTTCTCTCACCACACCTCTTCACAAGCTCACACAAAGCCTCTCATCCCCTCCTGGCCTTTTCATGGGGGGAGCAACAGCTGAGAGCCTCCCACACCAAGCATCCAGCCTTCCCCCAGCAGGCTTTTACACCCCCACCAGCATGCCA
The DNA here is from genome assembly GCA_030060385.1 of Muscicapa striata striata. NCBI lineage: Eukaryota > Metazoa > Chordata > Aves > Passeriformes > Muscicapidae > Muscicapa > Muscicapa striata. Next base: position 2,879,019 of record JAREIS010000023.1, on the reverse strand, counting down.
GAAACAACCACCCCAAACTCCCTAATGAAACCCCTTCTTAAGTACCACACTCAATGGCAGGAGCTGCATTTCTAGGAAGCTGCAGATTTCCTTAAAGATGCCCATAAGCCTTGTTACTACCTGACACATCTCACCTAAAGAGAAATGATTTTGTAGAACTGCAATCTAGCCCTCCATTGGCAAAAAAAAAAAAAAACCCAAACAGTTAGGGACACTGAGCTGTACTGAAAAATCAAGGCCAATGTATTTCTAGATTTTTTTAGAACAACAGCCTTGAGCCCAGCATCACTTGCTCTCAGACAAGGCTCAACATGGAAACTAAGACTTGTCAAAGTGTCTCAGCAAAGATGCACAGCTTGGAACAAGTCAGATAATTTGTAGTAATTGCAGGTGGCTCATGCAGAGCCATGAGAAGAAGCCTCCCTTGAGTCAACTTGCACTTAAGTTGGATTTCTTCCAAGAAGATATTTGACTCAGAGCCAAAAAAAGGAATTAAAAAAGCTTTTAATCACTCTAAGAATCTCATTTAATCAGACTACTGTCTGAGTTTGTTTCTTTAGCACTGATAAATTAACCTAATCACTGTATGATTTAGCTAAGAGTTTTGATACTGTAATGTTACAAGTTTTTCTGTTAGTTGGCTGCATTTGTGTCTGTTACAAACTTTGCTTACAGAAAAAGGTTGATAAGAGAGGTCTTAAAAGCAACCCCCTGACCAAATTAATGAATTTCCACGTTCAGATCCTGCTATTCTTATCTTCCAAAGGGGCATATTTAAATAATTACTATGAACTGTCCTATGATACAGATTATTTTAATTATGTCAACTGAAAAAAATGCAGTGTTTTCTAAGTGGACTAGGTAGTTAAAGGGGAAAGGAAGGTAAGAATCTGAATAAGCTTGGGCCATGAGTTACATTACTTATGTTGCCATCATATTCTCCTCTTTTCCCCCTCCCCAGGGAATTCATTCAAACATTGGGCTCACAGCATTTAATCTGGCTACTTAGAAATGAACAAGCCAATGAAAATCAGCCTACAGCTGAATTTGGAAAGAAACCACAATCACAGGTAAGACAAACTGGTTAATGCAAAGTCAGATGTAACAACAGGATCAGAGCAAGTTTAAACTCAGAGCCCAGTGGAGTCAGGGACAGAGAATTTTTCCATATGGTATCTGCCATGAGAATGTCAAGAAATATTGTTCTTAGCCACAGAGCTGTCTGAGGGATGGCAGATGGAGGAACCAGTACATGTGCCAGCATGTCTAATTAGCTTAGAGGCTCTTAAAAAACAACAAAGAAATTAAATGCCACTCTATCAATATCTGATCCAATGACCATGGAAGTGGAGGGGAATTTCTCAATTCATTCTGGTAGGTTCTAGCCTCAAACCCACAGTTTATGTAAGAAAGGTTTGGCTGCTGGCTTTTTGCAGAGTTGTTTGCAGGACATGGGGGAAGAGAAATGAATGGATCAAAAGCAAGATGAAAATGAGACTACTTCTGAGCATTACTATAGACTCACAGCAAATCTCTGAGCATTTGATGTGGACAGTTCACCCTAAATCCAGATTTGGAACGTTTGTGTGTGTGCTTATATCAAAAGAAAAACACCCTGAAGGCTGGTTCCCTTTTATTTTTCTTCCTCTCAGAAAAGACTTTTTTTTTTCCCTCCCAGTTAAAGCTCTGCTGCTTTTTCAGTTCCCATGATGTTTTCTCATCTCCATCCCATGCTCTTGCACACTGACACGCTGCAAAGCATCAGTGCCAGGGCTCCCACTTCCCCAAGGGTGGATTGGTGTCCCATCAGCTGCTGCACTTCATCCCATGCCAAATCTCCCTGCCTTAGAAAAAACAAGGCATACAGCAGAGGGACAGTCACCCACTCACTGTGGGGGCTCCAAAAACTTGAAGAGCAGAGTTTCTTCTGCATAAGGGAATCTCTTGCTGTGCTGATTCATGGCACAGCAGAAGGATTCAGGCCAGCTGGGCAAAGAGATCATTTTCCTTGGCTTTGGGAAGGAGCTGGCAGACTGTGCAGGAAACCTCTGCTCCCAAGCAGCACTGACCTTTTTAATGGTGCCTGCTCATGCTGGGCTGGGAGAGCCTCTCATTTTATTAATCTGCCAAGGGGAGCCAAGCTGATACCTGCTGCCCAGCCTGCCCTCACACAAGGCAGTGTGACCAGTCACACATGGTCAGCTCTGCCAGCCTGTGCTCAGGCTAATCCATGGGCAGGAGTCATGACTGACCACTGACTTGTGCTTGGGTTACACACTCCTCAAACCAACCTCACAGGGGTTCTGAGGAGAGGAAACATTGCCATTCCTACCTCATCCACATGAAGGTTGAGGTACAGGGCTGATGGCAGCACTTAGATAAGGCAAAACAGAGTTCAGCACAAGATTTGTAATCCAGTCCTACACATTATCATTCTGCATCTTGGGGCATCTTAGCTTGGAGTGGCTTTGAAAATAAAATCAGGTCCTGTGGCTGTGAGCCAGTCAGGTTTAGGGAGGTGTAGTTTGAATAACTGCACTTTTTCCCTGCTGTATGTTTGTTATATCCTGGTGTTAGATAAAGCAGGAATATATCCAGCAAAACAGCCTTCTTGTGTTCCATCTCTCCTCTGAGGCCTGAAGTCTGTTCCAGGCTGTCCAGACCTTGATTTGCACTGCACTAGGCAAGACCAGAATGAATGTGGTCTGAATCTATCACTCAGGGGGAAAGAAAGGTGTCATTCAGACTCTGAAAATATAGTTTTTATGAAGACAGAAAAAGCCCACCTAATAGAGCAGAGAGTTTGCTCACAAATATACATTGCTGCTCATTCTTATGACAGGCACACAAGCAAGTTTGTAAAGGTTTAATCACAATTTCTACTTAAGAATGTGGTCAGAAACTCTGTCCAGACAGACAAATAGTTTTTGGGGGCTGTGATTTCTTTTCCTAAGGAAAAGTTTTTTGCTTTGGTAGACATTGTTTCCATAGCACAGAGATGCACTCACATATCTGGACTGGAAACTGTGCTGGGCACCATATAGCTCTTCCCCTAATCCCCTTGGTCCAGTTCATTAGTTTCTGTTATAGAATCATTGCCTAATGGGAAGTTAGATATCTAAGTGCTGAGTTTTGAATTGAAATCTTATTGAATGCTGGTTTTGGCTTGATTTTGTTTCACATGAGGATTCCGCCTTGAAAAAAAAAATGGATAAGGAGCTTCATACACTACTAACAGCTCTCCTCTGTTCTTGTATTTTTTAAGTCTTTATAGCAACTCTTGCAGGAAGCTTCCTAAACAATAATAACAAAAACAAAACAAAAAAATTCAGTCCTAATCTTACATGGGCTGATACAGGACAATTTTTTTTTTATGGTTCATGAGGAACTATAGTCAAAACTAAAGATATTTTCTACCCCTCCTCATATAAATAAACATAACCAACTAAACATATTTTCCAATGTAACCAGCCTCTAAACTCTGAGACAGAATCTCTCCTTTTTTCTGACTTGATATTCAAAATTTTATTGTGTAAGTTTTAAAAAAGGTGTTGTATGAAAAACATACATCATTTCCTAACAATGATTTATTTTTAAGTTCCTTTTAAATTGACCTGCTGGTTTTGCTCAACATTTTCTACTCCACAGTTTTAACCACATTCATAATCCACTCAGCATATGGTAAAATCTAAGAAAATTCAGTCAGAGAACCATTAGAGTAAGTGGAACGAGACACATTGCCTATTTAGCCTTATATATTACTTGCAGGAATTGTTTTTGCTTCCAGGGAAAGAAGTTTTACTTAGCATGTAGATCTTCAATTATTAAGTGTAATGACTCAGAAGAAAATGTTGTTATATTCTGTCCCCTGGAGATAAGTAACTTATGACTTCAAGCACAATGGTGAATATCCCAAAGCTTGAATTCTGGATAGCATTATTATCTCTACAACTTTGCAAGTCAATACAGAATTCCTACTTGTTTAGCAAACCCCAGTACTGAGTGCATTGACATGTGAAGAGATTGGCAAACACAGCCAAGGAAAAAGGGAAAAAAAAAATCCATCAAATTATGGAAGCACCTCACTACAGGACTGAGAAGAAATGCTAATTTTCCTTTCATTACTAATTTGAAGGCAGGCCAGTCCTCAGCAACAGATATAATCCTAGGGCTGGTATTGAAGCATTTGACACAGATGGGATGTAGTATTCCAAGGGATTTTGTCACTTGTAGGGTTGAGTCCCTGCATTTTTTGCTGCTGTGTTTGAGATCAGACCCTGTAGGTCCACAGAAAGCCCAGTCTAGAGAGCACCAACAACCACCCAGCCTGCTAACAGCCCTTCTGAAAAACTGAAACATGATTGAACTGTGGAGCAGATGGGAAGATCATGTGGTATCTATATTCTTGAGGTTGAATTCATCAGCACTTGTATTAAATTTTATGCTTCATTTTCTTCAAAGAAAGTAGATGACAAATTGTCTGAAAAAAACCCCTGCTATCTGTAATAGAAACTGCCCTGCCCATAAAAAAAGAAATCTATGAAAAACAAAACCAGAAAAGTTTTATCACTCTATTCTTGACTCCACAGTGCATTACCAAAAATTTATCTGTGCATAATTAGTAGCTTCCTTTAGCTAATTTGCTTCATCTTGACGTTTGAAAGTATTTATTATACAGGGAATACTCTTGCATACCAGATAATTCACTACAAGCTCTCTGATAACACAATGAAACTGTTAATAAATCTGTTTAATATCAAAAAGAAAAAACACAATATTTTACTATTAGAAGGTTCTGTGAGAGCCAGCAAGGAAAATAACTCATCTGTTGGATAGGAAGACTTCAGATCTTAAAAATATTAAACATCAGCTGCAGGTACATCAGTCTGTTCCTTTGGCAGAAAAGCAGGGATCACTCATCCATAAAAGAATTATGGATGAAAAGAATTCCATAAATGAATTATGGAAGTGATCAATGCAATGTAGTCCTCATGTGGCAAGTGTCCAGATCAAGCTCTGTACAAAGATCCATGAGGTCACCAGTGCTCAACAGTGGGCCATGGGGGAAATTTTCAATAATTTCACTGTGAAAGTACACTGGTAATAAACTTACTGCATAGCAGGAATGTTAGATATCTTTCATGCTACTTTGAAAACACTGGTTTGTTATGAAATTTCTGTTTACTATTCAAGAAACAAACAGCATCTGACTGCATCAGAATCAAGAGCAATAAGCAATAAATCACAGCATCAGTCAGGCTAACAGAATTGTTGAGGCAAGATGGTATCTATGCTGCAAAGGGACACATTTCCAGATGCCATCTCCTCAGGAGATGTTCTGGAACAGCATGAACTGAATGATGAAAGGCATCAATGCTTATCAGCTTGGGTTGATCATGGACAGAAGAACTATTTCAGAAAGGGCTGTAAGGTTTGGAGAGGCAGTGGAAATAACACCATGCTCTGAGATTTCCTAGAAGCAAAAGCACAGGGAACATGGTTGCCAAAGCAATGCACTGAGCCTCACTACCTGTTCTGCAGGTCCTGGACCACTATCCACAACTCTTCCAGTGTGTTAATTCTGAGCTACAGCAACACTTAAAGCCAGAAACTTCAGTGACTCTAACCCAAGCATACCAGTACAGAAACACAGATGGAGGTATCCAAACATATCTCTTTAGACAGATGTATATGAGGACACATCAACATCTGCCATAAAAATATAGTGGAAGCATCCCACCACTGGCTTAAAGACCAGGGCCAGGCACAGGTTGGAAGATCTGCACAGACAGAGGAATCACAAGTCTCCAACACAGAGAGGATACCCTGTTTTACCTCAGGCTAAGTGAGAGGCAGATAAATGTCCTTTGGGACATACAGAGAGGTGGACATGTTGGCCTCATGGTGTTGTTAGTGGAGAAGCATATTTTGTGACCTGGGCTTAAAGAAAACTTGCAGACTGAACAGTCACTTCTGGTATGATCAGAATAAAAATTACTATGCAGGACTGCTCCTGAACCTGACCTAGTTGGGGAAGGCACAAAGATTCTTAAAAATCATGGAATAACCTGGGTTGTAAGGGACCCACAAGGGTCTTAGAGCTCAACTGCCAGCCCTGCACAGGACCATCCCCAGGGGTCACCCCATGTGCCTGAGAGCATTGCCCAAACACTTCCTGAGCCCTGTCAGGCTGGTGCTGTGACCACTGCCTTGGGGACCCTGTCCCAGTGCCCAACCTCCCTCTGGGGTAAAAGACCTTTCCCTGCCATCCAACCTAAACCTGCCCTGACACAGCTTCATTTCCTCTCACCAAACACCAGAGGGATCAGTGTCTGACACTCCCCATCATGAAGAAGCTGTAGGGTACTATGAGCTCTCACCCCAATCTCTAATTTGGGCTGGACAAGCCAAGGGACCTCAGCTTTTGTTTGTGTGGTTTCTTCTCTAAACCTTTCATCACCTCTATAACTCTCCTTTGGATGCTTTCTAATAGCTTTATATATTTCATATATTATGGTGCCTAAAACTTGCCATAGACCAACACTCAATCACACTCTGAAGAAATACTGTTATCTAGGTCTTTTGTCCTAGAAATAAAAAACCAAGCCCAAATCAAAATATTAAAGGCCTGGATACCATCATGGAGAGCTGAACAACAGAAAAGAATCTCTGCTTAAGATGCAAATGATGTATTAGAAAATAGTAAGAGGGAAAACAGTAGGGCTATTGCATGGCTTAGAAATAAAAATGCATCCAAAGAATATTTCTAGTTCTTCCCAATTTTTAGGGAAATAAATGCTTTCTTAATCATGTACATTGTGGTGCAGCAGAAGTTGCCTTACAGTGCAGGAAATATTCTTCAAGGAAAAAATGGATTCAAAAGACCAAGGAATGAAGAAAAACCCAACAACAAAAACCAAAACATACCCTGAATAGAGCCTTAATTATAGATGTTGAATAAGATGTTCCCCAGCTGCTTTTGTTTAACATAATTTTAAGGCAAAGTCCTTTAAGCACTGTGGAGAGAATGTAGCTGATAAATCAGGCTGCTCATTAACTGCTGTAATTCTGAAATATTTTGCATTTCCTGTTCAGATCCTGGTTTAGGCCTTTTTTGTGTATGTGTTAGTGATTAACCTCTGCAGGGAAAATGGAGGGGGCTAAATGGATAAACCAAATTAAAAATGACAAAAGCATTTGTCAGCCTAACAGTACATCTTTTCTCTCACTTTCCTTGGGCAGTACATAGTTGATCTCTGCAGGAAGGAGCCCTCCAGGAAATTACCCAGGCATCAGCAGTTTTGATTATGAGAAAGATGAGTACAAAGGGCTTGCCTGCTGTCTTTACAGACAGACTGCAAGGGTTTCACAGTGTTCTGAAAGCTGTATTAAAAGCACCACGATGGCCACATCTCTGTGAAACATCCCATTACTTGGGCAAAGTACATGATATTTTCAGGGAAAATGTTTTTTGACACTGTACGTGACCACAGCTTCTGGCCATGGAAATAGGGCATTCATTTCCTCTCAAAACCCCATCCCTTAACCCCAACACTCTTTCCTGCACAGACACATCTGCTGCTGTTTGACAACAAGGGGACTTGCAATAGCTGAGCTTTTGAGATCTATTCTAGTTCTACTTTTCCAGTTTTTGTTTGGGACAGAAGATCAGGATGTAAGTTAGCTCATCAGTATAAAATTCAAATAATTCTCTGGTGTTCATCACAAATCCCTTGGAAATGAAAAGCCAAACAGACTCTTGACATTTATGTAGATCTCTTCCTGCCTAATTGCAATGAAAAGATATTTGTATGAATTTAATTTCTTTCTGGTTTAAATCTCTCTTGGATTCATATTCAGGGGTTTTTGTGTTAGATCTTAGTATCTTAAAAAAATTACTTGTGACAGTGTTTGATTTTTATCATCTGTTCTTATGACATGATTGCCATGTTCCTCTGATACATTTCACCTCTTGGAGCTCATTCAAGGGCACTGGGGCAGACCCCAATCTAAGCATAGAAGTGATGTTTATGGCTACACACAGATTAAAGCTAAATGTCAAAGTACAGAAGGAGGCATTGTAAAGGGTAAGTATTAAAAAGTAATAACCCAGCCAAAATGTGCTTAGGGCAGGTGAACAATTTCACTGAAATTCCCCTTGTATCAAATTGTAGACTTTTGCCCTTTGCTCAGTGTGGGAGTGGGTGGGAAGAAATAAATCAGAAAATACTTGAGAGGGGGAAAAAAAAAAAAAAAAAAAAAAAAAAAAAAAGAGAGATTCCTCCATTTTATTGTAACCAACACAATCTCATATCTTAAATCTATCTCAATGTTCTTTCCACTCAGTTACCAGTGAATATAGCAAGCAAGAAGCTATTTCTCTGTGTATTACAGAAAATATAAATAAAGAAAACTGTTGTTTTTGTCCAGACAATACTTTAAGTGATATTTTTTGGGACAGTCTGAATCTGGGCACAAAAAAAACTGAAGACAGGATTTTAATGAGGATTCATTTACTTTGTGGTAAACAGAAGCAGAGAAAAACAAACCAAGGGAGATTAGACAAAGGTAAATGGCTCAGAAGAGAAATGGGCAGGAGGCAGAGCAAGAAAGGGATGCAAACAAAGCAGCAGAGAAGCCCTGCTTCACTAATCAAACCATAAACAGAAGGTGAAACCTGTATCCAATGAAACCAAAATTTTCAATTACTTCTTAGATTAATTGATTGAAGAATGCTTGGTCAGGCTGTTATTCCTCAGACATCCCCAAGCACCTCCCATTTAATGCTGTCCTTGCACAGAAACTTTTCAGAAGTTAAGTCCTGGTCACATCTTCCTCCAGCATGAGCCATACCTCTCTTCCACAGGAGCTACAAGAGTGGGTAAAGAGTCTCCAGCCAGCACCTAAAGAGCCAAGGAAAGTGGCTGAGAGCCCCAGCATGACACTGCTCCCTGTCCCTGCTGAGCACCTGCTCTCAGCACACCAGACAAGGGAAGCCTGCTGTCAAAAAACTTTCCTGGCTTCAAGGAAAGAATCTGTTCACTGCACTGGCACAGGATTTCCTTGATATTTCCAGCAATTGACTTATTCTCCTTATCTTATTTTTCCTCATCTGGAAGAGTGGGTTACTAATTTCACTTTTATTTATTTTGCTTATTAAAAGTCCAAGGCAAGCATTCTTTCCTTCATTGCACTTAACTCAAACCATGTAAAATTCAGAACATGTTTTTTCTGAACATTGAGGCATCTTTCAGCTTTTCACTGCAGACATAAGGGCTGAGAACTTGATGGGATTTTATGAAAGACAGGTCATATAGGGCTTTTAGGGTCATCTCTCTAAAGAGGTAGCCAGTATTACACTGCCAGTAATAAGCCCACAACAATTCTGCTGTGAAAAATTTCACAAACGTGGATTTTATCCACTTTAAAGCTTGTAGATGCTATTTTAAAATCACTAGAAAACCCTAAACTTCAGATTTTCAAAGGTTTGCTCCTGAAACTCTGCTTCTCTCTCTTCTCATCTCACCATCGCTCTACTACAGAAACTGTGCAGAGCTAAGCTTCAAGCACAAAACCAGCCCTTTGAACCAAGAGGTTCTGAAGTAGAAACATTCTTGTTATTGTATCTACGGACCTCCACACAAGAAGAATGTTTTCCCTCTGCTTTCTGGTGTTCAGTGGAAAATATTCAAACAGAACAAAATCCCCTAAGACCTTGAACACGTGATAGGATGGGCTTGCTGTGAAAAACACAAACAGTGGGATTATATTCATTTGCCCCAAGGCAAAGGAGAGGTCGTTCCAAATTTATCAGGATGCAAAAATACAGATAAACAGGTTCTGTAAAAGTTACTGAAATGTTCTGAGAAGGATTTTTTGGTATCAAGAAACCCCACTACATTTACTGAGGGATTTATCATGTCCTTAGATCCATTCCACACTACAAATCTTCCAGATCAACTGGTCAAGAGGAAAGTTAAGATGAAGACAGAGGGGTAAAGGGTAAATGTTCTGATTTGTTGTGTTCAGAATTAACCTAACTGGGCAATTTAATTTTTCTTATCATAAATTCCTGTAAAAGTCACAGCTATTTGCAGGCAAACAGACTTGGTTATAACCTGTGCACCTCTGAATTCCAAGAGTTGGAAATCCACACTGTTAAACACCACAGCAGATTTAATGACAACAGAAGACACTTTGTGAAAAGCCCTGTTCTGCTGCAGCCAATGGAGAGAAATGAAGATTTCTAGATAGCATCACTTTTTATGTCAAGCTACTCAAAATTTAAATGATAATTAGGAGGTGCCTACCTAGCTCCATCTTCACTTCAGACAGGCAAGAACAACAGTTATAACTTGATTTCTAAGTGCAGCATTTAAACTGAACTGGGTCCTAAGTTCTGCACTCTCCCTGACTCATCTTGCAGGTAACTTCTCACTGAATTTTTTCTCTGAGGTGTCTGGAAGCATAATAATGCTTTCTAAAATAAATGAAAAATTAAAAAGCAGTATATTGTCTGACTCCAGAAGCATTTCCTTTCAACACTTGATATATATATATATTTTTTTAAGTGTTATGTAGTACTAGGGATTATGACACAGGACTCCTTCCAGGTAATAAATTGCAGATGTTTATTTGCAATGCATGAATGTAGAAAACACAACTTCACAACTTGGTTTGAACCACAGAGTTAGAATTCCTTTTCTTAAGCAAATACTCTAACCCTGGAGTTACTTGCTTTCCAAGTGAGTTGGGGATTTTCTGCCTGAAGAGACAGCTTGAGGAGAAATTAAAGTTCTTTCAGTATCCAGTGGGGCTACATGAGATGGAGAGGGCTTTTTAAAATGACATGTGTTAATAGGAAAAGGGGCAATGTCTTTAACATTGAAAGTAGGTTTAGATTAGCTATTAGGAAGAAATTCTTCACTTGGATTGTGGTGAGGCACTGGCACAGACTGCCCAGAGAAGCTGTGGATGCCTCATTCCTGCAACTGCTCAAGGACAGGTTGGATGGGGCTCTGAGCATCCTGGTCTAGTGGGAAGTGTCCCTGCCCATGGAAGGGCAGTTGGAACAAGAGGATCTTTAAGGTCCCTTCTAATCCAAACCATTCTATGGTTCTGTGATTTCTTGTGTTTGAGTGAGAAACTCCATCCAAGGTCAAGTTGGGAAAAAAACCAAAACCAACACAAAATATTTTCTTACAAAACCCCTAGAACACTAAGACATTCCTAACCAATTCCAGCTTTAATGGCATCTCTTGACCTCTTGTGTCAATTGACTGGCTCCATTGTGACTTTAGCTGTGTGAAAGGTCTTTAGATTCAGATAGGTCAACCAGCTCAGAGTGCCCCATGTGGAGAGGAAACTTAGAATAGCACAGAGGCATTCCTGCTAAATTAATCACTGATCCTTTTGCACATATTCCCCACCAAAACCACTAGTTTTAATAATGACTTTTGGTGGGAAAGATATTTGTCTTTTTATCTCCAGAGTTAACTCATTTCATAAATAGTAACAAATAACAGCACTTGATGTTCAACTCAACACTAGAGCAAGGAACTTCCCCTTTTTAACCACAAAGTAGACAGGAATTCAGTCAGTGTTATAACTTCTCATATATTACAAGTCACAGATTTATGAATGAAGACAGTTTGGATAAGCTGAATAATAACCTCTGCAGGATACAGCAGAATAAATTTACAACACAATTGCCATTTTTACAGGTGGGCTGTCTCTTTTTATGATGGAGGATGGGATGCACTCAGACAGTTCACATGTTAATGTATCTTCTTTAATGGAGTGTCCTAATAATGAAAAAAGGTAAATCTGCCTGTAAAGTTGTCATTTGGAATGCTGTTACTTGAGAGGGTGCAGTGCAGAGAGAAGAAAGCCCTCCACCATTGAGCTGTTTCAAAACTTCTGTGAAAACAATTTTTGGGGTTCTTTTTGTTTGTTACCAATCTGTCACTGTTGCTAACCCTTTCCCCCCTCCCAGCCTGCACTGTTCAACACTAAATTTTTCCCCAAAGGATCTACAGAACCAAACTTGCCTTCTGCTGCTCTTATTTTGAGGAGAAAAAAATACCATCTCGCCCATCTCCAGTGCCCAAAATGCCTCATTACAGCCAGAGGTATCTGCCAAAAGAACCTTTCAAACTACATGCCTCTGAGTCAACAGCTGACTAGATAAAATAATAAAGAGCCCAGCTTTATTCTCTAATGGAAGTTGTCTAGAAAAATACATTTCAGTTCATACACTTACTGCTTTGACTTTTTTTGGTAGAAGTATCACACATGGATGTAAGGAAAAAAGGAATTTGGCCTCCACTTCAACTGAAGTTTCAGTCCAAAGAGTGGTGTCAGAAGCTGAGGTTGAAGTCCAGAACCACTGTTATTCCTAAGCTTACCCATTCTTTATAAATTGTTTGAAATAAAATTACATGTTTTTATTCCTGTATTAATTTAAAGGTTGATGTATCAAAATATTTGCATTACCTTTTTTATAGATATAGTAATAAAAACTGGTCTAAAAATAAGAGGTCCTATGACATTTTTGTATTAGGCCATTTTGATAATTAAGATGTTCTGCTTCTTGCATTGCTAAAATGATACAAAAATAATAATAACTCCCAACCCCAACAGTTTGCCAAGTTTTAATTACAAGATAACAGGGATGGAATTTTTCATTTTATTTGCTGCTAGATTTAGCAAGTAAGTGGCTATCCAGGCTTCCTTTCCCAAGCTCTGTTCTGCTATGTAACACACTGTCCCATGATTCCTTCTTTTTAGCTTTATGCCAACAGTCAGGAATGTACAAAAACCAAGAGCTATAGAAGGTTTTGTGCTGACTTAAGAAAGAAAGTATGTAAATGGATAACTGGACGCCAATCCCAAAATTAAAGAACAGCAAGAATTCAAAATCTAGAGGGTTTTTTTGTTTGTTTTAGAAAATGCTAAAAGGAATATTATCTTCAATACGCTGATTGAGTCTTGTTTGCATGAAGCAGGATTCATTTTCTAGCACAGCCATTGAACACACAGTTTTCACTTCAGGCAACCAGCCACAAAGCCAGCTTAAAGCAGCAACACTCTGCCTACTCCATAGGTTTCCTTAAGTTGTAGATTGGTATCATTGTCATTCAAAAAACACAGGATTAAACCTTTTCCTGAACATCCAGTAAACCACAAAAAGTCTTGAGAAAAAGATTTCTATTAAACAACTGATTTCATAGTGCATTATAGAAACTCTTCACAGCACTCACCTCTGCTTGCTGAACCAGAGAGAATTATTGCTTAGACTGCTTCACCCTTAGAAATTAATTCCCAAGTACTAACCACAGCACCTAAATACAACAGCTCACACCTCAAAAAAATTACAGCTCCTACAAGACTTTTATACTGGTTCAATTCTCTGCTGGTGGTTGCAGGAAGCAGGGATTTGTTTTGGGATTAAATTCACCTGAGGGATTGGAGATGAAATTCACCTGTTGCAGAAAAACATTCTTTGTAAGATTTAATAATTCCTAAGCAGAATTTTGAGTGGGTCACAATTTTTTTTTTTTAATCAAAAGAAACAGAAAGATAAAATTGAAAGAAGACAAATAGTTGATGCAGTCACAAGCAGTTAAAAAGTGAAAAATAAATGGTTAATACAGTCTGCTCATCTAGGTTGTATAGTAATAGGAAGAACCTGAAATACAAGATAGAGATCTTACAGGAAAACATTTGGGACAAGCCTTTGTATTCATCTGTATAAAAGTCATAGTATTCTGTAATGATAAAAATCTAGAACAGGACCTTGTCCTTCTCATTTAATCCCATATGGACTCAGATTAAAAAAAAAAAAAAAAAAAGATCAAACAGGCTCCAGCAGAGTGTTCCCTCCTACCATCAAAAGAAACTGCTGGCTTGGCTTTATTTTCCAAGCAGCTTGGCAATGTCTATTCATATTTCAAAACTGTTGGTGATCTCTGTTCTTGTAAGTCCAAGGTATCTGACTTGTCACAGTTGTATGCATTTTCCTGGAAATCATGGGAGACCACCATCACTTCAGGAATGTCTTGGGAAATCCACAAATGTTCTGCAAACATTTGGTGGGTGAGTGGCAATATTGAAGGAGGCTGTACTTGGTTACTCAAACATCTTAACAGGAAACAGGTTCTCCAAACAGAAATAAAGGCTGTTGGATAAGAAGGAAGATTGCAAAAGGTTTCCAGGCTGACTTCTCCACTGGACACCAGGTCAGTGCCCACAACTGTCTGTAAAGAGAGACTGCTTCATCACAGAATAATATTGGTACCATGACCTCAGATCATTCTCTTTAATAGATTAAGCCATGTTTGCTGAAACCTTCACAAAATTCTAGCCACCAGTCAGGAGAAAAATCTGTTGTAGTAAGGGATGTGGGAAACATCTCTGTTGGCTCTGAAGCTGGAAAGTTTAACAACTGTATCAAAAATTTTATCCATCCTTAGGTTGAGTCAAGTTTATCTCCTTATTACTGAAATTCAAGAAGTTAAAGAAAATGCTGAATAAGTAAGCAGATGTTTTCAGTTATCCTCCTTCCTGAAAAGGAAGCTGCTCAGACAACCAAATGAGGTGAAATAAATAGAAAGTACATTTTGAACATACAGCTCTTCCTGTGAATCCTTTATGGGAAATGTATTTTTTTCCATACAGAATTTGCTTACAAAGTAAAGGTCTTGTTTATAGATTGTGAAATATTCATGCAAACATGATAACTTTAGTTACATTTGCAGACTTTTGATCCATTTACAATGTGGGAAAAAAAGAGTGTGTGAAAGGTTTTGAGTAGTCTTAGAAACCTCTTAATTCTTGGAGCACAGAAAAACATTAGCCCTGGAGATTTTTTTCTGTTAAATCTGCATTAAACCCCAGGAGTAGCATATTTCTATGAATTTTGCATAAGACAAATGCCAATATTGATTTCTAATCACCATTCTATTATTAGGCATGTATTACATATTAACACTTCCATTATTGTAATTCAATACTCTGCAACCTGTAAATATCCTCTGAACCTGCACAAATCCCACTGAAGACAGTGCAAAAATAAAAAATAGTCTAATTATTTCACTGGGTTTCACTGGGCTTTCACAGCATTCCCTAAAGACATTCAGGCTTACATGTCACCCTGTGTTAGACCTGCTCCTTTCCTGCATCTTCTCAAATGCAGCAATTGAGCCTGAAAGATTCTATAAATCATGTAATTGAGAAACCAAAGCACATAAAAGGCCTTATAGCAAAGCCATTTTTATTTTGTTGTACCCTGGGCCAATGCCTGGGATGGACTGCACTCAGAGCTCCCTAGGTGATCATTATGGTTCAAGGAAGGTTTGGGGAAAATCATACTGCAGACAGTGAGCAAGTATTGAGTAGAGCCATTGAAATTGTTTATGTTTCAACTAAGGAGACAGAAATTGCTACCTAAACTCATGACCAGAATGCAGAATTACAGCTGGTTTCTCTTCAAGACAACCAGTATGTGCCTGAAGACAATCTACTGACTTTCACAGAGTCACCCAAAATGATAGTGGCTTCTTGAAGGACTATTGTTAAATGCTATTTAACTATTCACCTTTTGGATCAGCTTTTTATTGCAGTGGAATTGCTATGCATTCACCCTGGCAAATCTAACATTTCAGTGGAAGCTACACAGTTTTTGATAAGAGCTTTTTACATTATTACTGTGAGCCAAGACTTACTTTAGTCCATAATCCAGAATTTTTCTTTTGACATGAAAAGTCAGTGTTTGATTTCACTACTTATTGCCAGGTTAAAGATAAAAAGAATACAGGTTTTTGTATGTCTGCTTTGTTAAGGGTGTGTATCTCCCAGTAAATGGATTATAAATGAAAAAAATCAGATTTTCTACATTCTCCTTATGTAATCATAAAGTTCTCTGCTATTTTTCTGAGTTTTTCCCTTATAGCAGAAAAAATGGTGTTGATGAAATTTGGTTTGCTGTTTTTCACTGAACTTGCAAATTGTATGGGATCTAAGTTATTTTGGTAACTTATCTCCTCTTCTACACTGGGAACACATAGGCTAAAAGGATTCAGAAGTAATTTACTGACATACAGAGTAATGTATGAGCCTTGCTTTCATAAGGAGCTGGGCTAAAAACCAAACTTGAGCTGGAACCTTTCTCTGGATCACCAAAATGGGAGCTGGCTGCATCCATCATTTGGTAAAGTGATAAGAAGACTGCAGAATTCACAATTCCTGTGGTCTCCCAGTGACAACTTGTTCTTCCCATTGGAACCACCCCACACATCTTAATATTCCAGAAAGAGGAGTGTGTGGATAAACTGTGTGTGTGCCTTTCTGGAGTTCTGGGCATTACTGATTATTAGTAGCAATTGCTAATATCATCAGTATTATCATAACTAATAATCAGTTAGTGAAGCCTAACACAGCAGTGGCACTGTTCTCTGCACTGGCAGTGAAATATTGGGAGAATTCTCAAAGCCTGATGAGGGGAGTGGAGTTACTTGTCTCTTGGGGAACCAGCAGTGAGGAGAGACACTTGTCTGAAAGAGTGGTGAGTTGAGCCAGGACACAGTGCAAATTCTGTTTGCTGATTCTGTTGGTCATGACTGAAATTTTTCCTGCTAGTAACAGGCTGGTAGGAATTAATAAAGCCAGAGTTTTCAGAAAGACGGAGGAAAGAAACCCTTTTAAAAACCCTGAAAAAACCCTCTTTAAACTGCCTCTTTGGTGCAGGCATGTTCTGCCTTTACACTTCATTGGGAATGCTGATATTCCATTAATGAAAAATCAGATGCAACAGGAAAACCCACTATACAAACATAACCTGTGTCTAAATAAATGTTGCTGCTCTGTTTCCCTCACGCTTTCTTATTTTTTTATGGTGCTTATGAAATTAATCCTTCTTATAAGAAAAGTGTGAGTGGTTTTGTTTATCCTACTTGTTATATTAGAACAATTCACAGGCTGTCATTTCAATATTAAATTTGAAAACAAAACAAACATCAGATCACTACAAGACTGAATTACATGAAAATAAGCCCATGTCAGCCTTACCTGTTTGAGCAAAATTTAGTATGAGTGATGGTAGGTGAAGCTTCTATCATCAAGTACCAAAATCATTAAATGACTAATCCTCATTGTCAACAAGATCTGCTTTCAAAGTTAAGTCTACCTTGTCTACCTTCCAAAAATTCCTAGGAAATTTATGATTCAACAATGAACTCTTAATTGCTTCCTCTTTATGTTGATCCATTTTCCTGGAAATACAATTAATTCTCTATGCTGAGCCTTTAAGAATGAAACGAATTGTAGCCCTTGCTCACTTTGGCAATGCAATCACTTTTAATCAGTGCATAATTAGGATTTAAACAGTATCAACCTGTCCTGGTTGCAAGAAGGTAGCTGCACTTAAACTTCAATTACTCCTAAATTTAAAAATCAATTGCAAATAAAATGTCCTGCTGCTGATGCTAAAGAGATTAGAAAGACCAGAATACATTCACACAAGAAGCCAGTCATGTCAACACAATTGCAACAAGCAGCTGCCATAATGTAGGTAATTCTGCTGTAATGCAATATCAAGGCCTTTATCTAATCAGAGGCTGTGGGCTAAGACTGTCAAAAAATACAAGATGCCTCAAAAGGCAGAATACTATTGTTTTCTATATGGCTTTATCTAGTGCAGGATAAATGAGTTATTTTGCTGTTAAAAAAAATGTTTTTTTAAGATGAATGCTTTCTATGGTGGGAGTTTCAAGGGGCTTTTTAATTGTTGCAGTGTTTTCTTTCCTCTTTTCTAGTCTAGAAAAAAAAAAAGGTTTTTTTTTTCCTCACAATATATCTACAGAGAGATGATGGAAAAGTTGAAAACCAGGCATCCTTTGTGATGACTCTAAAGGTGTGAAACAAGAAATCCTTTTAGTATATGTTTATCACAATGTTTTCTGGAGACATCAAAGAGACATTGGTCTTGCACAGAGGCAGCTGGGACTGCCTTTGGGGAAACCTGTGACTCAGATTTCTGCCCCTGGGTTTTCTATGCTCACCCCTGCTAGGTGTGTAGGGAAAGGGCTCCCCGTGTGAGGCTGAAGAAGCAAAGCTCTCAGCAGGCACTGGAGAGGAGTGTGCTCCTCCTGGGACCTTCTCCAAGTGGGATTTCAGTGCACAGGAACACTCAGCACTAGGTCTGGGCTGCAAGCCAGGTACTGCCATGCCCAAGGAGGGAAGGACCATGAGATCTTCCTGCCTTAGGCACTGTAATACCTGAGGAAAGACTTAACAAATTTATTCATACTCTTGGATGGAAGCTGCCAGAAAAAAAAAAAAAAATTCATCACAACTACTTGGAGACTGCCCCTTTTTAAGGAATTATTCCAAACCATCTCTCTGGGGATGTGACTCTCATGTCAGCAGGGTAGGAAACAGTGAAGAATTATTGGCTGCAAAACAAAGCCAAACTGAAATGTACTGAAAGGAGTATCCAGGCCTTACACTCTGTGAGCAGATACTGTTCTGCAAGCCTGGCTGTCATGCCCCTGCCTGCTGAACTACATTAATACCTGTACAATCTGCTTCCTATCAAAATGACTGTGGGGGCAGCCCAGAGGCATTGAGATACCTGGCAAGAAAGTAGCCAGGTGTGCTGCTCTGATCATTCTTTCATGTTTAGTATTTTGGAAATTGGGCAGAGAATACACCAATGAAAGCAGATTTTTAATAAAAAGCATGGCAAACCTCACAAATAAATTATCTGCCTTCTTCCTTTTCCAGGGTAGAGAAGAAAACTTATTTTCCATTCAATGCATGCCTTTGGCCTGACTTCTTACAAATCTCTTATTTTTTTCAGATGGTGAAGGACAGGCACATGGTAACTGCATCAACACCAAGCAATTCTAGTGGGCATTCTGGTGGCACAAGAGGAAACTTTTTTATTTGGTATATACATGTATTTTCTTCTTAAAATTCTTCCTTCTGAAAGAAATCCCCATGGTACTGGTCAGAGCTGCTAAAAGTTTTGGCTGAAGGAAGCAAGCTGGGGAAAGAGCTCAGAATACCTCTAATGGTCCCAGGCACAGAGGGGAATCAGCTCATTGTTAGAAAAGATTTTAAGGCTTTGACACATATGCAAGTGGAGGCACTGCTTTGTGTCCCTTCTGGGTATTCCATCCTTTCTTCCTTCTCCTGCAGGTGGGATTCCACTGACAGCAGCTGGGCTTGATTCCTTGGACAGTCTGCACAAAATGCATCTGGGAAGAGAGAAACCCTCTGTCCTCCTCCTTAATTTGGTACATCCACACCAATAATTTGGGCTCTCTTTCACATACACCTTAGTGTCTGCAGTCAGTTTTTATTCCTCCTTCACTGAGGCACATCTCCCACTGAGGAATCACTACCTCTGCCCTCAATTCTCTTACTGAATATCCAAAAAAAAAAAAAAAAGTGCAGTCTGGCATCCTACAGGGTGTGAAAGTGAAACAATAATGCTGGTTCTTTTTTCCCTGTGTGATACAAGGTTAGAAATCCTTATCCATTCCTGTGGTTTGGTTATTCTAACCTGATCAAGTGCCACTCAGTACTCTTGATTTTAGACTGTTAGAAGCTGCAGCTCTTATGGAACAAAAACTGTAGAGCAGAAATGATAGATGGACTCAAATTAATTAAGGCCAGGTTTTCCATTTTTCCTTCCCCAGCCTTTATGCAATTTCCTACCTCTTAAACCTACCAAGGGCAAAGGATACAAATTTTGCTTTGGACATAGGAACCTATACAACACAGTCTCTTGTGTCTGTAAATATACATTATTTGCATCTTGGTCCTGTAGAGAAGAGGAATCTTTGTTGTGTATTGGGGCTCTGGTGTTATACCTAAGGCTTTGCAGAATGTGCTCACTGACACAGCAAGAACAGAACACTCTGACATGTTTATCTGCCATAAAGTGAGTGGAATTGAGCATGAAAACAGTCAGGTAAACAGTATTTGAAAGCTGGGGTTGCCAGAAGCCAGCCTGGCCCAATACCTGTTGTTACAGAGTCATAAGATCAGGGCACAACAGGAAAAAGGAAATATTTTATATTAGCTGGGATGAAGCTGTAGGTAGGGAAGGAACAATACAGGCATTTGAGCACCCACCAGGCTTGTAACAGCAGGGAATAATCATTTTTTATATTAGACACCTGATCAGTTACCACTCAGCTTGCTCTGCCTGGGAACAATGCCAGGATCACTGCTGTTTCCATGAGGATTCCCATGCTCATATAAACTCCTGTCTCTCTTCAGCTGAAAAACCATCCTTACTCTTTGTTGTAAGACACTTTTCTGACAAATACACTCAAATTAATTTTTATATTTCCTGTGCTATTTGCTCATTAAAAATAATAATGTCATCACTGAACTTCAGCGTGCTTTCTAGACAGTCAGTCCTACAGCTAATGTTCTTCTGCAGGACTGAAGTCCTTCTTTGAGTTTTCACATTATTTAACATGAAGGCCTTTGATCAAGCTGAAAATTAGTGTTGCTGACATGGGGAAAATGGCACTGATAGGAAATGGGAAATCCTTTCTCCCAGAACCTCTGAAAACAGTTGTGCTGCAATAGCTGCCTGGGCATCTCACACTGTCATCAGCATCTCCAGTGTCTGAGTGCCTCCCAGGTTAAACCAATACTCACCTCCACCAGCAGCAAGAGGATAGACTTCAATTGGAAGGGACACAGAAATATAATCTGGAATACCTGAAACTCAATATTGAAACTTCTCAGTACTTTTAGCTGAGTCAAAACTACAGAATATCTTTTTTTTTTTTTTTACACTTCCCCAAATATGGATCAGAAAGCATTTTTTAATGTTGGCAATATTCAGAGAGATCTCCTATCACCCAGTTTTTTTGGCATATATGGAGAACTGTTAGAGAGCTCCTACTGATATATTTCCAGAAAACATGTGGTATTGCTTTTTCAGAATAAAACCTCCTGAAAAATCCTAGAGTTTCTGAAATACCAAAAATAATTAATCATAAATACACAGCAATTTATCCCTAGTTTCCTGTAGCAGTAAGAAAATAGCTTTACCATAAGAATGTAGGCCTTTTTTTTCTCTTGTCGTGTTTTATGCTTTACCAAAAGAAGCTTAGTTATAATCAGCAATGGTTAAAGTTTTTACCAAAGTTCGAGTACTGTGCAAAATCTATAGGTAAAAATTATCCCATTTTCTTTATTATTATTAATTAATTTTATGATTAAAGAATGATTTTGCAACCAGCTCTTCTCACAATGGTTTCTGCTGACTTTGAAGACAAAAGAAATAACTAAAAAAAGGGAATAGGCACCCTCTGAGCCATGAGAATTGCTGTCTCACTCTCTTGCCTCACCCAAAGCTTGCCATCATCCTAATGTCTATCTTCCTACATAAACTTATGTTCTATATCACATATTCTTCCCAAAATGATCATCAGTAACACTTTTAACCTCTGTAATACCAATTCTGCTGCACATTTAGAAGTTAGTAAAAAACCTTGGGAGTGTGTTTTGCTTGGGCATTCTGAGACAACTTTGCTCTCAAGAGAAGGTGGAAATAACACTGGTGCAATGGAATTTCTGTTGAAGCCATCAGATAAACTTTAATTCCCCAGGCTTTGGGTAAGTTTTTGCTCAATTCCCTTTTTTTTTTTTTTTTTTTCCTATGGCTCTGACATGTACAATCTACTCCATCACACTGAGAATGAGATGATTATTCCTTTCTCAATGATATTTCTTGATATTTCATCTGCTCTTTCTGTCTCTCATGTTCAGAACAGTTGGAATTTCTTGCTACCCCTGGAAAAGTGATATTTCTCCTCAGTTTCTCAGGGTAGCTCTGGCTGTTTTCTCATTAGGCTCACAGCAAGAAATAAATGAAGAAGGTGACTGGCACTGAGAATTTGATTCTGATGGGATCCCAGCCACACAGTGAGCTAGAGCTGTAGCATTAAGCAGGTGCTTTTAGGTGAGAAATAAAAATATAAATTGACTATCAAAACTCACGTAATACAGTTATGGCTCTGTCTAAAACAAGACTGTACATGTTTTAGTGGATTCCTCTTTTGTTCATAACATCCTTTGGCAGGTTTGACTCATGCAGTGGAACGATGCCCTACCCACTGTCCTTTCCCCAGCATGCCAGCATAATTTGTACTAGCAAGAGTCTACACACCCAAAAAGCCAAATCTGATTCTGCTGTAGTCTGTATACATTCTGCTGTTAGCTCCAGAGGAAAGTAGATTGGTAAGTCAATTTAATGGATGCCATGTTCATGCAGAGATAAGAAGCTTCCTTATCACCAAATTTTATTGTCAGATTTGGAACAGCTTTGTTTTGTGCACTGTGGAGAGCTGCCTACTTTGACAGTGTTGCCAACTAAATGGAAATAGGTTATTTAACAAAGGTTATGCTTATTATTGAATTGCAGTGGTTGGCAGTGTTTTTTGGAAGCTGTTCTGGTTCTGCTTCTACTTTGAGAAAATTATAAGGAAGCAAAAAGCCTCAAATAATGGTGAGAACAAGAATCCTGGAAACTCTGATAATGCTCTCGAGATCTGAGGTTTTTGTTTGAGTCTACAAGGAGAACTACGATATTGGAGATTATTATCATGTGCCATAAAAAAAAATTGAAAAGCTCTTCTTATGCATATTAAGGATAAGTTCTTTGTAATATACCAAGAGATTAAATTGAGCATATCTAATGTGAGCATTAGAGAGGAGAAGAGTACAAGAACACCATCAAAGTTCAGTAAGACAGCTGTCCTTAAATACTGGGAGACATCTTCATACTGCTGAAAATTAATACAAGCAAAGTGTAATTTGAGCTATCTGAATCTGAGCTGTCATAGCATATACAGCTTGAGGTACCTTCCTTTCCACATTATTTATATTTGTATGCATGTTTAAATATTTTCTCTTTTATCTTAAAGATAAAGTCAACTTGTGTTGACTTTATTATATATTATTTATAACCTTGATACATATTCATTTTATGCTCTGTTCTGCTCAGGCACATTTTTCATTAATATAATCTATTACTTCATTTTGCAATCTTCTGGACTTTGGAGGTGGTTTATGATTTTCATGAGTTGCCCAAATTTATTTGTCTTTATATATGAAAATAAGGAGTTCTACACCTTATTATAATTTATTTTTTCAGTCCTGACAGAAATGCTTCTGAATCTGTTGAATTGAGGTGGGATACTGGGAGACAACAAGATCTGATTCTTTCTGCTTTTACTATTTTTATATCAATGAAATGTCTTTGCCTTGAAAAGACCAGCTCCTTTTTTATTCTAGAATCAATTAGAATAGAATCAAACCTAATTTAGGGTTAAGAATGTCCATGCCTGATGCACTGAATGCTTGTAAATAGGCAATTTGGGTCCCCAGTGAAGGCCTGCAAGTTATATACCTTTAGTACATAGTCTAACCCTATGGTCTGCAGCTGTACTTTTTATCACATTGATCAAATGCAATCAGGCTGCTACAGTTACAAGAGAAAGAAAAATCTATTTGGCTTGTTGAAATAAGATCTTTGCATGCCATAATAAGCATTAATTACACGTCATTCATTAAATTAGTCACTTCTAATTAAGCTGACATACAAGGAGTGATTTTTATGTTCAGCTATTGTTTAAGTTAGGAAGTATAATAAGTCAACTGAAGCAATTGGTTTCTTAACCAGCACAAACTGATGCAGCCTTACTGAAATTTTGCAAATTTACCACACTTGCCATTCAAATTCAGATTTCCTGGCTTGCAATCTCCTGCACAGTGAATCTTTCACAAAGATGCCTACAAAAGTGGAATTTGCATAGGGTTTTCTTGCCACTAACACAGGAACCTGGGGTGCCCAAATGTTCTGTGCTGTCAGCACGAGCTGTGCTGCACAGAGACAGGCAGTGCTTGGAAATGTGGTGGGCTCTTCCCAAGGGGTTTGGCTGTCAGCTGCTTTTCCCTGGATTTCTGTCAGAGCAGGTCAGCTTTTATCACCCTGTTCTTCAGGATTAAAGGAAAAGAAGGAGGCTCCAGAAATCCATTACTGGCCCAGAGAAGTGTCTGAGGAGCTGTGCACTGTGGGTCCCTCCATGGGTTGTAGGACAGTGCTGTGAAAAGCCAACAGGACACACTATTAACAGCCTCCTGAGCATCTGCTGGAGCTGCATTAACTGTGTTGGTGGGTGCAAGACCCATAGCACCTGTCCAGACCATGAACTGGGTTTCCTGCATAGGCAATGAGGTTTGTGTGGAGTCCCCACAAAGATAACCTGCACAGAAACAAGGAATCTCCCAGGTTGCTTTGCTGTGAAACCACCTTTCTTTGTTCAGGAAATTCTGATTTCCTCTGTTGCTATAAATAATATTCTCCTTCATTGGACACCCTTCTGTCAGCAGCATCCCTATATTTAGACTTACAACACTTAGGACAAATAAAAACAAGGAAATCAAAGCTTTGTCCTCATGCTTGCTATGACCTTGCTGAACAAAACATATTATCTGTGTATTTCCAGTTCTCTTTATTCCATGCCCCATTCATGTCTGATTAAGTAGACTGAAAGGTTTCATGTGTTTTCTACACTATTATAATCTCTCTCTGTCCTGACAGTGCTTGGGGTGTAAACTGGTGTCAGACCCTAAACACTTTTGGGATGAATTGCAGGGTCCTGAACACAGTCCTACACAGTGTGAAATGGTCTAAAAAGAGATGCTGTAATAAAAAAGTAATTCTAACAGTCATTTTACTTAACTGAAAAAGTCAGTGGTTTGTAGCTCCTCCATTTCCAATGAATCAGCTAATCCATTGGTAAAATAAATCATCAGGCAGTAGCTGGTCTAATGTAATTTAGTAAGCTCCAAAGAGATGAACAGTGCATACACCCTTCCTAAACTTATGGATCCTCCAAGCAACTTACAGTCTCCATGCCTTTCTTCATTTTTTAAGACAATGCTTGTCAAGTACATAAGCAAAATTTTCTGATTTGTACTACATATGATGGCAATCAATCTTTGTCTTAGGACATTTTTTCATCCTATTTTTCTTCTACTAATGAACCTGACAAATACCTTTTTTTTTTTTTTTTCCAGAGATAATGTACAAAAGTCTTATTTTCACAGCTGTTTATCTGTCTATGCATCCTGCTAATAGTAAAAGGTTCAACTGCTAGAGAGAAACAATCCAAGTTTCTGGTATTAATGCATTAAATCTTACATTTTAAATAATGCTTTTTCACCTTGGAAAACTTCAAGAAAGGAACTGCTGCAGTTTTCAATTTCACTCAGCTGGGGATGATAAGAGGCAGTGTCTATATCCACATGAACTGAGAAAAATGAATCTCATTATTTTTGATGATGTAGCAAAGAAGTAATGACCCTGTGGGATCTTATTACATGGCTGAAAAGTGAATTAACTTTGGCGTAACCATATCGAGTGAATTACTCTAATGATCTGTTTCCTAACTCTTATGGGTGATCTCATAACAATGCTCTCATAATCTGGGACTATGCATGAGAGCCTAAATTGATTTTGTTTTTCAAATTTCTAACTCCACTCTCAAAGGAACTCACTGAGACACTTTGTCATCACATTGCTGTGGGAAGCAGTCACTCCTGTAGGTGATGATGACACCTTCTGTGACAGTGACAAAGCTGGTCCAAAGCACAAGTATTCATCTATCTCCACAGAGGTGTAAAATTGAAGGTGGGCCTCGTGTGACAGAGGAGGAGGAGGAGGTACTGCCTTCCTCTGACTGGTGACTACATCCACAGGACAGGTTGAGGGAACTGCAAAGCCACTCTGCCTGGAAATTTGTCATAAACATTAAAAGAAAATGAGCTGGAAGCTAGAAACGTTGCACTTTTACAGGAAAGGCTGGGTTTTTCAGCAGAGAGAGGTCCTCAGGACTCTCTGTTAACCACATATTCTGAGAGACTTGAAATCGTGGACATTAAAATTCATTAGTCATTTATGAGTTAGAAGATGAAGGTATAAGTCTTTCATTTTTGTTTTCTGACAGATAAATATTTTTCAGAGTTTAAAATAACTCTATCTAGGATTTTTCATTCATCAGTGCTCAGAGCAGGGTATAACATGGAATTAACTTCTTGTGGCTCGGTAAATAAGTATCCACAGTGTATTTAAACACATTTGCAGTGTGCCTGACTTGCCCTGGGTCAGTGAGTTTCTGCACAGAGCTAAAGCTCCTTGGAGACTGGCCCTGTGCTTCATTCTGTTTGCTGCTTCCCTGTCCTGGAGTCCCAGCATTACTCAGTACATTTGCGTAATGCTAATGAAGGATGTGATCAGACAAAGTAATCAGCAGCAGCTCTGTCGTGCACTGTGATTATTTCAAGTTGAGATGTGAGTAAATATGCAATTTCAACAGGGGAGTTTTAATTCTCTAGCAGCAGGATTAATGAGTTTTCTTTGCATTGGTCACCACTGACGTGTGAAGTGATGGGAAGCAGAGGCAGCAGAGGTAGCACAGAGCACCTGTCCCTGGCCACCCTCCTCCTGCTGCTGAAGCCTCTCTCCCTCCAGATCTTGTTGCTTTAAACAATCATTTATCACAAAACTCCTGATGGAAGAAAGTATCGTTCTGGAGATTAATTTTTTGGCACCTGTGAAAAGACCAGCTGTTGGGTGACAGCTTGTCAGATTTCTTAAAACAATCCAACATTAAAGGGCAAAAATACTATGTCTGACAGGAGTAGCAGCAGTGGTAACAGGCAGTTAGTACAGCAGGGGGGTTCTGAGGTACTGCAGCACCATATGCTGTCTGCCACAAAAGCTCTGCAGCAGGACATGAAACCTAAAACTGAACATAACAGAAATGTAGATAAAATAATGTCACTGCATGTCCTTAGCTGCCCATCCAGCACAGAGGCCTGGAAAGGGCAAAAGAGGCATCATTCAGCTGCAGTCAGCACTCTTCCACTTATTAAGGAATGAAGTAATTTT
The DNA here is from genome assembly GCA_030060385.1 of Muscicapa striata striata. Classification (NCBI taxonomy): domain Eukaryota; kingdom Metazoa; phylum Chordata; class Aves; order Passeriformes; family Muscicapidae; genus Muscicapa; species Muscicapa striata. Next base: position 2,852,033 of record JAREIS010000023.1, on the reverse strand, counting down.
TATCCTACGTTCACCAAGAAAGAACTGGAGCAGAGAGCAAGGAAATTACAAAGCCAGGAGGAGCCTGGTGGTGGAGCTGGGTACCAAACCTTCTTCTGTACCCCTGGGGGTCCCTCAGCTCTCACACTCACCAAAATATCATTTACCAAGAGCTGTTGCCAGCTGTTTGCAAAGACAGACAATAAGAGGACTCTGAGGCAGTAATGTGCATTATCTGTGTAGTCCAGGTTTGAAATGTTGGTATTTGTCAGAGCATTTTCCTTACCTGCCTGGGAATAATAAAACTGGTAGCAGTCATTTGAAATAGCAAGGAGCAGCTGTTTGCACTCTTGCCCAGCATAAATCTCAAACCACTTACAATAGCAGCACACTCAACCTGAGCTACAGCTGATCTCTAGTATAAAATCTGATTTCCTTTTTGATCAGTTTCTCTGTGCCTGGAGTATTTCCAGCACAGTGTCCTTCTTAAGGAAAGGAGTAAGACACACTGAAGCAAATCTGTTGAAACATCATTTGGCACTTCAAGCACCACCAAGGATGGAAAAACACTTGGCAGAGACTTTTGCCTGTATTGTGTATTGGTCTTCCATAATAATGATCCCTTTGCAAGTGTCATAAACTATGGGAGCACGTTCATGGCTGTCACACTCCTCCACCAGAGAGGGCATCTGAATTTCCTCAGAGAAATCAGTCAAGACTGATGTTTTAGAAGTCATCCACTCCAGTCTCATTAAGTTTACTCAGACTATGAATGGATGGTTCATCTTATTCTTTACTTGTAATCTACCACCAAAAAGCTCTATCACTTTAACCCCTTCCTGAAGGCTCCTTTGACTGACCTGATTATTTTCCTGGCTCCTGAAGTCTTTTTGACTCAATCTGATTATTTTCTCCCCACTTTTCTCCATTTGGCTGTTCTTCTCTGTTATACAGATATTGCTTTCTCTTTACTCTCCAACTGATGTATCTGTAGAACAGAAGAGCACCTTGCTGTCTGCTTTCCTGGAGGTTAAAACTGAGCAAGTCCACCCCAAATTTAGAGTGCTACCACATTATAAATTATAAAAATGAAAAAGCTACTTGACATCCAAGAGACACAGATTAAACTGCTGAGAGAGAGATGTTTTTCAAGGACGGAGTGACACTTCTGATTTTGTTTGACCTCCTCTCAATACAGGTTGTAGAATATCATGCAATCACCTCCACATTCAATCCAACATTGTACTAGAGGACCAGAACATTTCCTTTAGAAATTTAGCCAGGTATCAAGATTACCTCTGGGGAAGCAACTAGCCCAAAGGTATAAGAGGCTGCATTTTCCAGCAGCCAGGATACATGGCTACATCTGCAGATGCTAATGATTAAACTAATTTCCCTCTGTGGAGCCTTCCTATTTTCTCCTTAATGCCTCTGCCATGCCAGGACTTAAATGGGGAGGAGAGATATAATTAACATATGTCCATCTCTAATGTCTCAAGTGAGAAATGAGCATGGTCCAAAGGCATGAGGACAGAGTATTACTGTGTTGGCCTAGCATTTGGGAACTTCTCCGTTTTTTACAGCCTCAATTTCAAACTACATCTGTGCATTACACACAAATGGGTTAGATGACTGCAAAAAGAATCACTAATTTAAGATAGCAATGCAAACATTTTTGACATTTAAACATTATCCAGTAAAGGTGCATAACCCTTCTGTTTGACAGAAGTGAATACTAATGAGAACTCACACATTAGAACCCTCCTGGAGTAAAGAGGGGAGGGAACATATTTCTATTAGTTCATATTTTTGTAACAAATTAATTCATTACTATGCTTCAAAGACTGAATAATTCCTCACAGTGCTGGTCTGGACTCTTTTTAAATTATTTTTCTTTCTGCTGTTACTGCTGCCCAAGTGGCCACTGATTAATGCAACAGAATATTAAGCATTGCAAATGGAAAAAATACTGGATATTATGTACTTTCTGCCTTTCCAAAGGCCAGCTGCTGTCCAGCTCAATTTATTTCCTGCCTCTCCTCACTCCCTCTTCACCCACAGGTTTCTTTGACATGCTTTCACCTCAGTATGTTTTCTCTTACTCCAAGTGTAATATGTCCTCCACCTAAGGAAGCCTGGTGAAATACAAAAATGGGTGGAAATCTTGACACACAAATGAAGTGAAGATCTACATTACCAATGCACATTACAGACGACAGAAAGTGACACTGACAATGCAGAAATGAAAATATTCCCTATCCCATCCTTGTGCATATAGCTTGTGAGATCTGGGATCTCAGAGGCTGACCTTTGCTTGTGTCAAGTTTCATTGTAAAATTAAGTTTAGTTGAACTTGATTTTGGCGGTGACCTTGCCAGACTGTGAGCAGGGCCAAGATTTTTATCTTTTGTTCACCTTTGTGTAGCTAGGATATGATTTTTAGCAATGTTCCTCCTCTGTGTAGCATGTTGTATACTAGGGTAGTGACCTCAGCTGACAGTCTTGCTTTTCTGCAATACAGAAAAAAAAATTATATCAACAGAGAGAACATTAAAGAAGGAAGCAGAAAGGTTAAAAAATACAGCAGTGTTCCTTGACAGATCCAGCTCATGTAGCACTGTGAGATAGGACATGTATTTCAACTCCTTTTAACAGCTTAGGTATGGCTGTAGAAATGTCATGTAAATGGTCCTAAAAACTGAATACTCTGAATAAGTTTGTTCCATGCCATATATCAAGTTATTTTTAAGCACTGATAATGCAGTCCCTTCTCTCATTTACTCCTGCTGAGGATCTCTCTCGAGCAAACAGTGTTTCTAATAGAGTTTTCTTCCTTGGCATCCTGGCCCAAATCTACACTCAGGTTTTTCCATGCTCCTAATTTGTGTGTTTGCTGTCAGCTCCCCATGACAGGGGCATTGGGTCTGACTGAGATGAGCTGTTTTTCCCCAGGCAGCCTTGGTGCTGTGCTCTGTATCAGTAGATGGAAAGGTGTTGATAAGACACCAGTGGTTTAGCTCCTGCTGAGCAGTGCTGGCACAGCATCAGCCCTGTCTCTCCAGCTTTCCCCCATCATGAGTAGGATGGGGTGGCATGGCAGGGGACATAGCAGGATAGCTGACCCAAACTGACCAAAGGGATATTTCTTATCATATGATGTCTGCTCAGCAACACAAGGCTCCTCAGGGAAGTTTAGGCAGCCTGGGTGCCATCCAGCCATTGACAGCAGCTGTGCACAAAGCAACATATTCTGTCAAAGTAGAGATTGGGCCCTGCAAGCTTTGCCAGCAATCAAATCTTCTAGGCAGGACCTGAACATGGAATTAACAGAGGATATTGCAAAGGGGTCAGAGGACTTCAGGGGTCTGGTGAGACTCAGCCTCCTGAATCATTTAGACCTTCCCTATACAGAGAGAGGAATTACCCAAGGATGTCTCAGCGCTTTGCACAGAGAAAAACCCATTTTGTGTGCTTTGGCAGAGCTCCAAAGGAACAAAAGCACAGGGGAAGATGGATGAGGGACACCACCAGAGAGATCACATGGCTTTCCCCTCTGGATATTCCACTGCCTTGACTGGGATTTTAAAGAGCATATAATGCTTGTTCTAAACCTTTCTGCATATCAGGAGAAATAATGTCTTTTTTCCCAAACAGGAGCAATGTTTTTCCCCAAAAAAGCTGTCAAGTCAGATGAGAAAAAAGAATATTAAAATGTTATTTTGCTTGTAGTTATGCAGGTCATTTAGCCTTTTAGTATCTATTAATTATTCTTCTTTGTTTAGGCTCATTATAAAATATCCAGCTGATACTGCTATTCTCAGTAGCCTGAGGAAGATACTTTGATGTTAAATGCTGTGCTATCAGAAGCATTTACAGAGTTGGCCTGGGTTTTTTGGTTTGTGTATTTTGTTTGGGGTTTTGTTTGTTTGTTTATGTGGTTTTGTTTTAACTCCCTCCAATTTAACTCCCTCTCATGTAGTCTGTTGCTCATTTGATCTGAATTGAATTTGCCAAAATTTTGTACTAAAGAAAGTGACACTATTTTTCTGTTCTGTAATGGGGATTTTTCAGCTACTTTTTAAATCTTTTCAGACCGACCTGTGAAACAACAATTTTCTGATCCACTTCAACAGTAATTGCTCCTGCCTATCTTAATCACCCAACATACAGTGTGTGCCTGAGGATTTATTCCAAGTGATTAAGATGATTTCCCAATGATGTTCCATATGATCCTTATTTGATTTACATCTCTCTTCATTTTCACCATTGTCTTCAAAATTACAAAGGTTCAATATAGGTTTTGTTGTTTTGTTGTTTTTTTTTTTAATGGAAATTATGCTGAGAACTACTCACTGCATTAATGCTTCTGATGCTCAAGGATGTTGGTAATTTGTGTGTATGTAATTACAAAATTCTGGTTTGTTTGGAGTTCTGTTCTTTTATTCACACTATATAAAATGTTAAAAATAGCAGAGCCACAAATGTACTTCATGGTATTTCTGATACTCTACTGAACTGAAGATAAAATCTAATAATAACCTTTGCTATAAAGCAAATTTCTTCCTCTGGAGAGATGATGAACAAGCTTTTTGTGGTGTGCTATCTAATAACCCAGCTGGTCACAAGGTTTCTGTATGGCACACATCTGGAACACGAAAATCATCTGTATTATTTTAAAGTTACTGGTAGAAAAATGAGATATGAGAATGTCACAGCAGAGATAAAAGGATTGGATAGGTGCAGTTATAATACCTGGGATAAAATTAAAAATGTTATCTAATTTTGTGCTTTAAGGTATGAAGTGAACACCAGCTTAGTTCAGGAATAAGTCCTTCCTCTGAACAATATACCCTTGAGCACAAATGGTGACTGATTGGAATAGTTGGTGACATGGCTGCAAGTTTTCATCTTCCTTTGCTGAAAATGCCTCCCTCGTTCTCAGACATTAAATGAACCAGTGCTATCTTGTGGTTTAGAAATTCCCTAGTTTTGACAGACTTGGCATTCCTGTGTCACAACAGAGCTGATTTCATGTCGGTCCTGCCTGGAGAAGAGTCTGGTGACAGTTCTCAGCTGTAAGGACACATTTGTATCAGTTTGCTAAATAGAATGGGACCCAAATTTCACAATTCATCAGTACTTGACCAAATAAGCCATCCACTCATGTGACATTTAGATATGAGCATATTTTAGAGGTAACTTGATCTCTATTTTCACCTCCTCTTAGGAGTGCTCTTGGAAACACAAAAAATTTGGGGAATCTTTGAGCTCCTCTGACAGTTCTATCTTTGAGCTGACAGTTCTACAAAAATATGGCCAAATATTCACCAAATGCAGTCCAAGAGACATTCACTGAGACTAATGTGTCAAAAGCAGGTGACTTTGTCAGGGCCACTCCAGTTTATGACCCCTGAAGTTTTGACCCTGAATGGAATGGATGGATAAAGCAGGACCTTTACTGGCTTGCATGTCAAGTTCTGTTTGTCTGCTGACTAATGCAGAATGCAGCAAGAGGCACAAAAGCCATCCACAGTGTCTGGAAAAGCATCCAAGATCCAGTACTCTTTGCCCACTTTTCTGAAAAAGATGTACTATTTGAGTGCCTGAGTTTGGAGTTATTCTCCAAAATCCTTGGAGAGTAGTATCAAAAATCTGAGAATAAGAATCAGCTCTAAAACAAGCAGCTGTGAGAATTACTAGAGGGTCCCAAAAAGATAAGAAATACACCCACATTAAGTTTAGTGCTTCCTAAACAATCCAAGGAGTGCAAGTCTGAAGGTTCAGACTGTGTTACTGACTGGTTTTCCCCACACCACTATGACAGCATAGAGCAGCTGAAGCAATCTGCCTTTTGGGTGCTATAATCCTAAAACAGAGCCACAGCTGACCTGTGGATCTGAGCTCACAAACCATTATTTGCCCATCTGGAGTTTAAATAGAAAATATGAAACAAGAGGTATGTAGAAAAGTTATGATTATCTTACTGTCCAAATAGTAAATTGGTTATAGAAAGGTTCTAGTTCTTGGGAGTGTCAAGATTGTATCCTCTGGTATCTATTTGAAGCTGCTCTGTCTGGGCTGAGCTGACACAGCTCAGGAGCTCTCTGGGTCTGTAGTAGCATTTCATCACTGCACTTGTAGGGTAGATAAAGCCCTATCACAAATGGGAAGACAAATTCTTCTAAGAGTAATTTGAGGTTCCACCACCAAAATGGTTGGTTTATCAACCTTCTCAACTACTGGTTTTAGGTGACATTAGCTCTGCAAAGCAGCACTGAAGTTTTCAAACAGAAGCTTAAAAAAGGAGTATCTTGCTACACACATGAACTTTCATGGTTCTATTATCTACATGTGGGGACCATTCAGTCTCCTTCCTGTTCACTTTTTGTGTCACAAACATTTTCTTGTGAACTAAGCCTGAAGGAGACAAAAAAAGATTATAAATCCAATTTATTTCAGAGGAAAGGAAATAAAAATGAATACTGTCCCCAACTAAAATCTTTTCAACTTCCTTTATTTATTTCTTATCTACCTTCAGTAATAATAAATAAATAAAAATTAGGCAGGAACCATACCCTTTCTGAAAAAATAGAATCAGTCAACCTCCGTGCTGACGCAACTCAGAAACATAAAATTGATGTAAAGGAAGAACAGACACTGTTTTTTCTTCTAGGGAGTTATTTTCTTGTGATGGAAGCCAATTAGTGTTGTTCTCTGAAGGAACATGAAAAACATCAGAGAGAACATTTTTTGTCTGAAAAGAAACAAAAAGAATGAAAATAATCTAATCTAGAAAGACATTTTCATGTGCCTTCAAAAAATGGAGAGAGACAGAAAAAGAGACCACAGCAGTTTTCCTAACAAACATAATGCAACTTTACTCTTTAAACTGCTGGAGTTATGATTTTTCCCTTAATATTATCTACCGAAAATGTTCTGTTTCAGGCGGTGTCTCACTTTGCCAAAATCTTCCTGCTGAATTATTTCCTTTAGATAGGGAAGAAGAGATGCTTCTAAAGCATTGCTGCCTGTTGAGATCAGGAGTTCAGGCAGGAAGAAATGTTTATTTTTTTCAAAAGTTCTTGCAGGAATACTGTTGCTTGTCTTCATTTTGAAGTGGGTTTTTTTTTTTCTCTTCTGGGATGCACCCTCCTCTCTCCTCAAAAGACTCCTGTTTGCATTAGAGCAGCCTTGAAGACAAATGTGCCCCTGCTCTGGGAGAAGCCTTAGATCTTGGGAGATGGAAATGCACCATGGAGCTGTGAGCCTGTCCTTGTGCCAACATCGATCATGGCCAGACACAGCCAGGCACTGCTGCTCCACCATCAGCCCTGCAGGGACTGATGAGCCTTAGGAAGATGAGGCACACAGCCTGTCTGTGCAAACAAGCATCTGAATTGATATTTGAACCTGCAAAAACTGGACAATTTTGCACACAAAGCCAGAAGGAAGGCTGGAGATGCACAGCACCAGGGGAGTGGCTCCTTGCAGAGCTCCGTGGGCTGGCAGGGCAGAGGGACCGTGGCAATGGGGACATGAAAGGAGCCACAACACTCCCAGCATGTCCACAAACATCCTGGGGGCATTCTTACTGTTCCAGGGGCAAATTCCAATTTGGACAACTTGCCAAATGCTGTCAAAAAAAAGAATAAATACCAAACTAACCATGTAAGCAAGTTCTTCCTGCAGCTCAATGTGCAGTTTTTTGGGAGAGAACCCCAACTGCCACAAAATACCACAATTTATTTGGTACAGCAGGTGGCAGACAGAAAAGCAAAGAGAAGAGACTAAATCCTCCAGGTTCTCAGCTGCAGAGGAAGATGGTCAGCAAATTCCAGACAGCTTCAAGTGATGAAGCTGACACATTTTAGGGAATTAGCACTTGACATCTGGAAATTATAAACACAATTGAAAGGCAAGAGCTGGCTGTATTCCTTCCACTATCCTGCTAATACACAGTAAAAAGGTGAATTAATCTTGTTGATCTTGTTGCTCCTAGTTGAACTTGACTTTTTTTTTTTAAGTGATCATTTTACTTGCTTATTTAGATTTTTGAACCATATTAACCACCTACATTTTTTTTTTTGGCAACAGGGAGGTTTTCTTGTTTGCACAGATGGCTAGCCCATTGCTGAAGTCCTTTATTTGGAAAGACTCAGCCTTAAAAAGTTGATGGTGTCAGTAAGAGAAATCTTGTATTTCTGTTTTTTTTCTTTAACAACACAAGAGCATCCAATTTATCACTACAGAACTGATGTGATCTGTCTTAAAAGATTCTGGCTTTTAAAATAAAATGTAAATACTTGCTAGGGTATTTACAGCATAAAAGAAGTTGGACCTATGGCAGCACTAACACATCGATGGACTTGAATAAAATCAGCATAAAAGTAGCACCAATACTTTTAGCATAAAAATAGCTAAGGTAAAACAAGACCAGTGGTTTCCTTGCTGATTCAAGTCTTGACAAGTTGTGACACCCATAATTTTGTTCCATGGATCATTTGTTCTCACAGCTGTAGCTGTGACAAAATATCTTTCATGTATCTCTTTACATCAGAAATCTAAAGCCCTCTGTAGGGAAAGATGCCTTTACAAGACATTTCTTGGCTTTTGAAAAATTAAATACGCTTTTCAGCAAACTAATATTTTAGTTCAAATATTTTTATGACACCTATGCAAATCTACTTAATCTAAAGAGAACATGGGTCCCCTATATGAAAAGTCATCACATCTAATCTGAATTTGATAGTACTGTGTGTGTGTTTCAGGGTTTCCTGTTTGCTTGGCTAACATGGACTATTATTCTGCAACCTCCCATCTGTAGTCCTGGTTGCTTTTCTGACTTGATTTGGTAACGATATTTTAGAAATGCTGAGGTCTTTCCAATGCCTTAAATCCAAAACAAGGGTCATGGGAAAAGCTCTTATGCTTGATTGTAACCACAGCAAAGTGTAGCCTGGGCCAGAGATATTATCTTTGAACGATAAAGGAAGCAGATTAAACACATGGGACTGTCCAGAGACATTTACACATAAGGCAAGCCATTAATGGGCAATGAACTAATGATACATCTTCAGAAAATGCTTCCTCTGTGCCCAGAACCACTAACAAGATCTGTAAGAGGCATACACTCAGCCACATATTAGGCACTGGGCTTGGGTGGCTTGTGTCCCAGGATACCCAATTTAGTTGATAGAGCAGGATGAGCTGCTCCAGACAGCAGGTCAGAGCAGGTGCTGCAGAGGTGGCAGTGGGTACTTCTCATCGTGTTACAGAGGAATTGCACCACAGCAGTTTAACATGTCAGACCTGACTGTAAAGGTTTGTGATCTGCTTGGTGCAATCAGGGGTTGAAAGCACCTGTCTGTGCTGTGAGATGCTGAACATATGAGGGCACACAAGCACCACCTCTGGGACTGAGCTAAATGAGAACATAAGCAAATGAAAGGAGAAACAGAAAAAGTAAAGCAAGAGAAAACAAGCCAAGATGCTACAAATGTAAACTCTTTGTCCTTTTGTGATATCCTTCATGTGTATATCCTGCACTAGTTCTGCTGTATTGTTCTGTTCTTTAAAACCACACAGAGTTTACAAAGAGCTTAAACAAAGCCAGCAGAAACATCCTATGCTTATTCAAAGCTGTGGGATAGAGCACAGTGCAGAGATGCAGAGTCAAAGATGAGATGGGCAGTGTCTGTTAATGGCCAGAAAAGCCTGTACAACTTACAGCAAATTGCTCTAATTAACAAAGAATGTAGCAAAGACAGACAGTCCAGGTTTATGCTTAATTCCCCTTCAAGTAATTGCACTTCTGTAAAGGAATCTGCAAGGATACAGTCCTATCCTGTGTGTGACTGGCTTTAACCTCCATTCATGGTTTCATCCTGATGGAGCTTTCCTCCTCATTTTGTATTTCCTATGAATTTCTGGGCTCCAGCTAGAATCAGAACCAAAAACGAGGCAGTGCAACTCTGAAGGAATTTTTGTCTGGGAACCCAGACATGGGAAATCTCATGAGAAGCGTGCTGTGAAACTGCTGGAAAGGTTTGGTGAGCTTGAAAGATGAGGGTAACCTGGACAAAACTGCATTGGTGATTATTTGTGCAATTTGTATGTAAACTATTAAATCTAATTGTTCTGAATAATGTCTGTGCTTGTATTCATGGCAATGGATCTGTAAAGCAAAACAGCTGGTACTGAGGACCAAATATCACTGGGCTTATTTTGGTTTTTATGTCATTTATGTAATTTTTGATGTCAGATTTACATCAGACTGGCTCCCAAACCATTTGCATCTCCCAAAATTTCCCTGCCATAGGAACCAAACTATAAGTGGAATTTGCTTGAAAAGCAAAGACCAAGAAAACATGGTAATGTACGTGTGTCGGAAGGTATTTGGCAATGACATATCATATCTGAAAAATTAAAGTATGAAAGTGCTTTATAGATATTAATCATAGACAATTAGAAAATGGTACTTCATCCAACATAATCCCCTAAATTCAAAAATATTCTTCTGAGCTTTCAATGAAAAAATATTGGTGAAAATTTAAACACTTTTTTTTTTTTTTTTCCCAAGCAAAATATACCAAGGTATTTTGATTCTACTTATCTTGGCTCTTTGCATCATGCTTGTCTGATTCACCCAACCAGATTCCCAAATTTTAGCTCTGTGCTTTGGAAAAACAAGATCCATCTGGTAGATGCAGACAAAACCACCATAAAAAGGATTAGCTTGTATGATATTTTTCTCATTTTCATTCCCAGTCTTGAGAAGGACCCAGAACAAAAGTCACAATAAGAAAAAAGGGCTCAGTTTTTATGGAAGAAGTTATCACTTGACAGGTAGCCCTAAGGCTGAGCTTAGTGGATGAAAAATACAGTCAGGCATGAGAATTTGGTAGCCATGAAACCTGTAACTCCCTGTTGCTGGCCTTTCTACATACAACAGCCTGACCAAAAAGCAGTTTTTGCCTGCTGACATGAAGGAGTGACACCATTACCATCAGAATTACTGTGAAGCTGAGGCAGGCATAGAACCTGGGTGGTTCAAACAGTAGAAAGAGGGGCACATATACAGCCAGAATAGCATTATAATATATATTATATACTGTCTTCAGAACAAAAAGATCTCCCTTTGAACTCAGTGGTCATTTAGTGTCTACAGCTCCCCTGGATGCAGATAAAGGGTTTGGTTTCTCCCAGCCTGAATGCTTCTGTGGCAAAAATGGGCTGGGAGAGCATTGCTTTGCTAAGGAGTTTGCTATTCAAATGTGCTGCATGTAGTTAAGGACATTTGCATTAAATTTCTACATCCTCAAGGCTCAGGTTAGAAACACACACATCTGTCACAACCTGACCTGTCCAATGAAAGAAGAAGGAGAGTTGAAGTCATTATAGGGTGGTTATTTTTAATGAGAGAACAAGTCAAAATACAAAAGAAGGAGACAGGAAAGGAAAGCACTCAGGGACTGCCAAGAGCATGTCAAAGCTGCAGTGTTAATAGTAAAAAAATCAGCAAAAAGATTTTTTAATTTCATGTCTTTCATCTTCAAGTCTCAGCAGTTATATTAATTCTTAAGCCTGTAATTTGTATGTTAGCTAAAGGTTAATGATCTTTATTTTTAGCACCTCCAGGCAAAGCTCATTGAGAATTTCCCATGGATGGCAACAACCTCTAGAATAGATTTCTAATCATGGGAATTATCCAGAAGATTTAAAAAATCTGGTCCTGGCGATGCTTTATTCAAATTTCAGAGACCAGATGATGTTCTTTTACAAAATATCTTTTAGACTCTGCTGGTGTTTTGTCAGACTTCATAAGGAGGGCTTTTGGCTAATAGTACCACATAGCTCAGCAGTATGACTGCTTTGCTCTTGAAATTTTCTTGATTTGAGGATAATTTTAGGCAAAAAGCAATTACCCAGTGCCCTGGATTCAGCTGGGATAGAGTTAATTTTCTTCCTGGTAGCTGCTCCAGTGCTGTGTTTTGGCTTTGAGAATAATGTTGATAGCACAGGGATGTTTCAGCTGTTGCTGAGCAGCACTCCCAGGACTCGTGCCCTGCCAGAGAGGAGGCTGGGGAGGCACAAGGAGCTGGGAGGGGACACAGGACAGCTGAGGGATATTCCAGCATGTGGCACCATGCTCAGCATGTAAACCAAGGGGAAAGCTGGCTGGGGGTGGATGCTCAGGAACTGACTGGGCATCAGCTGGTTGCTAATGAGCAATAGTTTTACAATTGCATCAGTTGTTTTTCTTGAGCTTTATTTCACCCTCTTCCTGTTATTTTCTTCTTAATTAAAATTATTATTATTATTATTATTATTATTATTATTATTATTATCATTACTAAATTATTAAACTGTTCTTATCTCAACCCTGCAGATTTCTTACTTTTACTTTTCTGATTCCTTCCCTGTCCCATGGGGGCTGGAGGAAGTGGAGTGAGCATACAGTGAGTGTGCTGCTTAGTTTTCAGCTGGGTTAAACCACAACCTCCAGGCTGCTGAGGACATTCCAGATTTCTTCTTTAGATCTGTTTGAGAGGCCATGTTGGTACTACTTTAACATAGTGTCAGTAGTTACAAGAGCAGATTTACTCTTCTGAAGATAACATTTTGCTTTGCAGTTAGGGAATGTTCCAAATCACAGACATCTTGCTGAAACTACAAAACCACCTTAATCAAGGTTAAACCCCTAAATTCCCACTGTGATCCAGTGGAGTCAATTAATGCTCTACATTCAGTAGAACAAAAAATTGGAGAGGATCAAGAGTGAATAAAATATTTCCTCCTTTAAGCAAGGTTGAACACTGAGTTGAAACTCTGGTCAACTGAGGTCTGTGGCAAATGCTTTTGTTAATAGCCTTCTATTAAGCAACAGAAAAAGCATCCCTGGCAAACTAACAAAACCCCAGACAGTTAAAACATCTCAATAAGGAAAGTTTTAACTTTAACACTAGCTCTTTTTTCTTTTCTCTTTGGGTACAGAGGAATTTTTTGTGATGCTGCTTCTTTGAATATCTTTCTGTTAATAATTAATTGCAGGAAACCTTAATTACCCTCCTGCAAGTCATTTTTTCCCAAAATGAGCTAACAGAAGCTTCTTCCATTGATTTCTCTTATGAGTATGAATATGTTTTCTTGGAGACAAAATTAGACAAATACCCAGAGAGGGAGGAAGAAAGAACAACAAAGATAAATGTGCTGCTTCTGATTCTGCAGACCATGGCATGAAGTGTCTCTGTAAGAGAAACAAGGGTTGGTAAACATCCCTATCAGCTGCCTGGGTAAACACACATCACTTATAGGTTATTTCAGACAGAGCTGCCTTCCTGGTCACAGCTGAGAGCAGCACAGCCAGAGACACTCTTCCTCAAAGTAGGTGATTTTCTTCAGTAAAATGCAGAGAAGGAAGAAAGGAAATGGTGTAAAGAATAGAAAGAACACATATTCAGAGGTGGGCAGCAGTGGGATCCTTCAGGTGGAAACCATTAATTTTTTTATGGCACACTTTATTTCTCCAGCCTTCAGTAAAACCTTGACCAAAGGCTGACTCATAACTTTGGTGGAGGCCATGGTCTCAAAGGCTTGCAAGAAAGGCAGAAAGGGTGGAGAAGGTTGTTATTTCTATCCATTAGTAATGCTGGTTTCAGCACTAAATTAAAAAATCTCAGGTGTTTTCTCCATCCTCTACTCTGCTCACATTTCTTTCTGATGTTTCTGTTTAGTTCTGGGGGTGACATTGGTTTAACAGCAGAACTTATGTCAGATGATAAAATGGTATCAACTGATTTAAAACTTCATTATATCAATCTTTCCATCTTTAAATTTAAACTATTATTTATTATTTATTTACTATTTATATTATTTATATTATTTATATTATTTATTTATATTATATTTATATTTATTATTTGATGTTGTTCCCTTTTTTTATCTTGGCCAACAGAAGTTGCCTGTACTTCACATGCAACTTTGAAAACACACATAATTCCTCTTGAAACTTGTACAAGGAGCTTCACTTTTTAATTTTCATGTCTTTATTTATGTTCTTTTTACGCTATAAAATAAAGCCTTAAGTCATGCAAAGAATTTAATCTGCACAACCAGAGTTATTGATTTAGCTTCCAAAAATAATTATTCACTGGATTTATATCCTGTCCTCCATTAATTTAACTAGTCTTCCACAGCCATAATCTCTAGAGACAAGCCTATGTGAAGAAATATATTCCCTGTTAATTCCATGTTGAAAGATCAATGAAGTGTCCCAGAACCTGGCATGAAAGTTAATCTTGCTCAATTTTACAAAAGGTTTCATTCCTTTACATGCCACCATAGTATTTTATGTTACAGACTCCAGTGACACGAGAACAGATGTTGAATGGCACCTGAGTCAGGCAGAGATCAAACAGCATCCACAGCAGCTCTGTTCTCAGGATCCTCTGCCACCCTTTCTGACTAATTAGAGGGTGTCTGTGGGGTCCTGGTCTATGGCTGCACTATCTCATCCCAGCACCACAGCACAAAGGTTTGAAATGCACATTTCACCCATCACAACAACAGCTGGACATAAACACAAATGGCCTTTGTTAATGCTGGAATGGTCCTCAGGACTCATGAGCATCATGAATTCTCATGACATTTATGACTGCCTTGTCCTACCAAAAAGCACAACAACCTCTTGATTACATTTCCAATTATGGGTTTAGAAGGCTAATATATGAAAAACATCTTTGGAAATAGTGTAACTGAAGTGTTTTTACTAGTGATGGTGTTACATTAGCTATAAAGAACATGACACAGACCTATTCCACACACTAACCAAGAAAAAAAAATTAATTTAAATCAAGCAGCCAGTTGTCTGGAGTCATAGTCCAGATCTCTGAACTGACCAGAGACCTTCTGTTTCTCATGTCAGATTATGAAGCAGTATGGAAGGCTTCTCTGCAGTCCAAACCCAGATTCTGTTGTCACAACTTTCAGGAGGTTTAAAACTGAGAGCAGGGTGTGACTACAGCTGCCCACTTAGACTATCTTAAATCCATCACAAACATGCAGCCTGAGGAGCCTAGTGAAGGCTCAAGTTCTTCACTGTGTATTCATTCTCATTAGATTTGTTTTCTTTGCTCTTTTCTCTCTTCTTGCCCTTTGCACAGAAGTCCTTAAGTAGGATGTCAAAACAAACAGTACCCAAGTGGGAGATAAACATTTGAATTTGTGATGTTAAAGTTAGTTTCAGAAGCCTAAACTATCCCACAATGCCCCAGAATGCATCTCAATTCACACAGGGAAAAAATCTTACATAAAAACAAAATAACAACCTAAATCTACAGAGAACTGCTAAATACTTCCATATTGAAGCTGATGTTATGGTCTTTATGAAAGTCCCACAAAGGCCTCCAGACAAGTATAAGTAAGACAAGATATGAACATTAGGCTATTTTTACAGAAGGCCAAGGTCATGTGAAAATGTTTTTCTATTTTTCTGGTTTTCGTGTTCTGTGAAAAATCAGCTTTTCTCTCAGACATGTTACATTGTACACAGATTTCCATAGCAGTAGCTTTGCACTGCATGTTTGTGACACTTTTTGGAACAGCTGGAAGACTGGATAGAATTCAAAATAATGACAGATTCTGCTAAAAAGACTGAATCAGAAATTTCAAACCAGATTTATTTTGCTCAGTTGGGATATTGTCCCTTCTTTTTATTTTTTGCAGGGTCAGAGTCAGCCCTTGAGGAGGACAACAAATTGGGCTGATGGAGGCATCATGTTCCAACCAGGAAGGAGAGATGATTTCTGCAGTGAAACTGGAAAACTTTTGGGAGATCACACTGACCTTGTAAAGTCCAAGTGAGTCACACCATTGGAGAAGAGAGTGGTTCTTATCAAGACCAAAATAGTCTTGCCATATACATGAAAGTGAAGCAAGACAGAAAAGAAAATAATTGTTTTCACAAGCAAATTTTCAGCAGTCTGTACTGCCCCATAACATTTAGAATCCATGACTAAGCTTCTATTTCTATTGTGCATTTAAAAATTGCAAGGCAGTCACCAAGTCCCACTGAAACCAAAAGAAAAGGGATGTAGTTTTCCCATTACATGTCAAAACAGTCTGGAAACTGTAGGTCTTTGCTTCCTTATTATTTATTCTGTTTGCTTTGGTTACCCCACAATACATGACCAGAACAAAGCCTTAGAGAGAAAGCATTTCCTTACCTAAAGAAAACTTGCCAGATTTTGAAACATTTTTACCTTCCACAAAAGGACACAAAATAAAAGACATGAAGATTTTCACAGAATGAAAATCTCCAAAAAAAACTGGATCAATTTTTGCCTGCTTTTATACTTTGTTTTCCCTTTCACCAGAGGTGAAGCTACTTCTGCAAGTGAAATTTTAAAACATAAAAAAAGCAAAGCAAAACAAAAGACACTTCAGATTATAAGAAAATCTCTGTTTCTTTAGTGTGTCAAAATCAAGCTTTGGATTTTTTTCCACATCAGCTTATTGAAAGCACTGGAAAGTGAAATTGAAGGCCAGATGCCTAAAAAAAATTTTGTCACAAAATGGAGCTTTTCACTTGAAAGCGGCAGAGAAGTGAATGTATCTCGACAGGTCAGTCAGAGAATGACTTTGAGTGCTGATGTGATCCCACTGCCAGAAAAGCTGATGCAAACCTCCCAGACAGCTCTCCAGAACCATGAGATGCTCTCTGATCTCCTGTTCACCAGGCTTCTACCAACTGGTTGCCTGTGCTGGAAAAGGACTCAGTGACAAAAGTAGACCCAATTCCAGAGTTACAGAGCAAAATTTATCAAATTAAATTTCAAATGGAACATGTGTTGACCTCAGCTCTTTACTGGTGCAGGTTAAATTTCAATAAAATCAGTGTTTCTCAGTAGACAAATATCCTCAAATCCCAGCTCAACTCATTTAAACCTTTCAGTACTGCTGTCCTTTGAAGCTGTATTCATTTGCTTTAGCTAGGCATTGTTCCACATCTTGATCAACTCAATCTCAGTTGATTCATCTTTCTTATTACATGAGAATGTAAGGCTGAGAGTGAGATTTAAATGAGGACAGTACTTTATTAATTCGGACATCAACTGATGGGAAGGCAAAATAATTTTATTGCAGTCCCTTCAGCAGTGAAATACAAATGACTACAGCAGATGTTACCATGAAAGTTTAACTCTGATTTTCTGTTCCTGCTACTGGCCTATAATTTAACCTTTTACTCAGGTTGGGACTCTTGGCAGTGGTGTACTACCCTGACTTCTTTAACATCTTGACTGAGGACATGGGAGGTGTCCTCTAATTCTTGGTGTACAGTGACACCTACTACACCTACTACAAACATAGCCCACAGCACTGAGACTGAATTTGCTGTGTAACCCCTTCTCCCTGAACAATTAATCAAAATTTTGGTTACCATTTGGACACAAAGTTTATACATTACATCTTTTTGCCTGCCCACCCACAACTGACAGACTGGGTAATTTCAACCAAAATTATTCTTTTGAAATCGGGATGAAGGGAAAATACATTCAATGGTCTGATTGTTAAGAATCCTGCTCTTAATTTTTTAAATAATGACTTTCCACCCAGTGTCTGTAGTGGTCATTTACATTTGGGAACAGAATAATCTCTTGTCACTGTGTTTTGCCATCTGAAAAAGCTGCCCAAATTTGAACAAGCTAAGAGAAAAATGCAATTTACACACCATGTATTCTCTAGGAACTCCATATTTTGTTATTTCTTATTCTAATCTTCAAAGATTTCTTCTAGAGAATAATGCTCTGGTCCATTTTCAGAGCTCTGCTCCCCATATATGGGACATGCTAAAATCTTATGTACTGACAATTCTGTGGAGTTTGCTTTAAAAAACAAATTATGAAAGACACTGCACATATATTTTAATAACATAGGTTTTGTATGAACTAAAAATTGGCAGGAAATAATTTACTAGGAAATGTTGTTTATAAAATGTAGGTATTCCTGAAGATTCTGTGTATTTTGCAGGTTTGCAAAAAAAAATGAAGAAAAGTAATGGGTAAGAGTAGTATGAAGCAACCCATTGCAATATGAATCCATTGCAAATGAAACAACATTCAGTGCAGGAAAAGTTCATGAGGAATGGAAGGGGTTTGTGACCCATAGTCATGGGACTGGTACCTCTGTGAAGCAAAATTAAGGTCCTTTATCAGGAAATGTCAAGATGAACACAAAATATAGAGGAACTAGCAGCATAAACAGACCTGTTCTAAAACATTAAAGATTCCAACTTCATTTGTCTTCTCCTTTGAGAGTGGCAAAATTCCATGGTTGCAGTTTCTGCTTACATCTGTTCAATTGGCTTATCTGGTACTTGTGCTCAGGCCAGGCTATGACACTTGCAGACAAAATAGCTGCTTGATATCTTTTGCTTTGAAAACAAGTCTGAAGCAAATTCCCCTGATCAAATAGAATTGAATTTCTTCAACAGCTATGCGTGCTCACCAGATGTGTTAATGCATTATTTCAGGAAAATAGCAAAGATATGGGGAGAAGAAAAAAGATCAGGGACCAATTTGAAGGGAACACAATGAAGTGCATGCATATAATGGAGAGGATATCTCCCCAAGCCCCCAAAAAGTGTTCAAAATTTCCACATCTTTGTTCATTTTCTGAAATAAATCAGCTGTGAAACAGTCATGGGAGTGAGAGGTTTGCTGGGTGACATCTGCAGAAAACTTACTAAGAGCCTAAGAAGAAACCATGTAATTCCAGGGAAAGACTGGGAATTCCTTCATTTGCCCAGGTAAGGGGTTTCTTAACAACTGAAAGGAAATGCAAAGAGAGAACATTCAATAAGTGGGGAAAAAGAGATAAATAGCATGAATATGAAAGCATTGCTTTGGCAAGAGTAAATCCCACCTGGAGGAAAAACTAGCAAAGGATGTCCAGAGCAATAAGAAGGGATTCAACAGATATGATAGTTTCAAGAGAACTTCTGGGAAAGGTTGGGTCTGCTACTGAATGGGGAAACAGCAGGGATGACACAAGGGAGGCTGAAGTGTTCCCTGTGCTTGCCTTGGCAAAGACTGTCCTGTGCTTAGATGTGTGCCAGCACAGCCTGGAAAGAGGGAGACAGACACCACTGTGTGAAGAACAGGTCCTGCAATGCTGAGCTGCTCTGACTAATCACTATGTAAATTGCTTGGTCTGATTACTCCAAATCAGTGGCAGTTTTTGGTGTCTGTGGTCATTATTTCTCTAGGCAATGTTACCTATGAGAACAGGAAAAGTGGGAGGAGAGAGGATGAAGCAAGCCACCAGCATCAGGTGAACTAAGCTGTTCAAGTGCTGTTCCTGTATGTGGCAGAGTGAGTTTGGGGCAGGTGCATTGCTGTGCCAGCCTGAGAGGGAGGGAGAGCCCTCCTGCAGCACTGTGTGCTTGAAGAAGCTCTTGTCTCTTCCTTTTTCTCTTGTCCCTCTTGCTCACAACTCCCTCCCTCCCAAAATTAACCTTTGAATTGAAAGTTCAAAAGGTGTCAAAGCTAACAGAGGTTACTCTTGCAAATCAAAGGCCCACCTACCAATCTGCTCAGAGTCATAATGTCAGCATTAAGAAAAAAGCTAGTCAAAACCCAGTGATTAAGTCATCAGTTATGAAAGCTCTTCATGTCCTGTCAACTTTTGTGTGCTTGGAGAGCAAAGTGCTCATCTCAATCACGATGATGTAAAGAAATCTTTTCTGAAATCCAGTTTCATTTTAATGTGGCATCTGCACTGACTGAACTAGTAGTATATTCCCTAAAGATACAGCACAGCAGTTCTGTTCTTTCACCTCAAAAAACTCCCTGCTGAAACATCCTGTGTACCCATTCAAACTCCAGATGTTAATGGACCCCAGGGTTATTTTGGTATGAAGCTGATAGGAAAGCTGTATCAGATGTTTTCTCTAAAGGAGAGAAGGAGAGAAGATTCTTTCCTGAGAAGTGAAATCTCTGGGCAAGAAAATGGGAATGATGATTTTGCTGCTTGGCAACTGATCATATGAAAAGTTTTAGACAGAACCAAAACTTTCTGTCATACAAATTGCTCAATTTCTCCTTTTGCAAGAGCACTTTCACTACAAGATAAGACAAGAAAAGACAAGACAATGGTTAAATGCCAGCCTACCTTATTTTAAGTTTAAACATAAAGATAGCACTATTCTCAGAGGACTTTCCTGAGCCTCAAATGTGTCCAGCTTTCCAGTTTGGCTGTGTGTCCTTCCTGTTTGGTTTGACAACTGTCTCCTCTACAGAGCCAGTTGGACCCCAGTTTGGCCATCATTGTTGTCTGGATGCTCAGCTGATGAAAAGAGATGAGTATAAAAAAAATTCTGAAAGAGACCTGTTTTAAGGAAAAACATTGCACAATCTGCCATGAAGACTTCAGATGATCCCTAAATAACAACCCAAGAAAAATACAAATTGGTATTTATGATCCCCAGGGGTACAAAAGTTACATTAGTGAAAAAAATTATCTATTGTTGTATTTTCTTATAAACTGGAAGGAGTCTGCATATCTACATTGTAAGCAAAGACAAGTGTATAAACAGCCAGCACTGCCTCAGGAACTCTTCTTGCTAACAAGTTGCAATAATAGAAACTACTCACATTGAATTCTTTTCCCTGTCATCCATTCACTTTCTAACACACAAACAGAGCTAAGGCAAAAGAATTATATTCTAATTACCTTGGCCAGGTGTATTCACATACTCAAGTGTAATTGTTGTGCAAATTTATTCTTTATGGCAAAGGAAGACTCATTGAAATGGATTTTGGACAGAACCAGAGTTAGGCTCATTATTTCCTCTCCTCAGCAGCAGCCTCATCTTGCTGGAGAGCAGCAAAAGTAAGAGACTTTAAAATGATGGTGACAGGGTGTAAATGGGGCTGGTGTGGAGAAGGATGCCCCTAATCTTGGCCACACAATAAAAACCCCATCTAGACTGCACTCAAATGGAGCATGTAGACAGTCTAAGTGTGGCAAATCTCTCATGCCAAGGTGAAAGGTGACTCCAAATTCCAGTGAAAAAGGGCACCAGAAGTGGAGCCTGAGGATCATCTGCAGGGGACAGGGAGCAAACCCACAGAATGAGTGTCTGAGGGCATTTAGAAACATTTCTGTAGGAGAGACACCTGAGATTGCTGCTGAACTGTTCCATAGCAAACACCTCTCCCAAGCCCAGTTTCACCAAGCCTGTGCCAAGGAAGATGAAGAATGATCAAAATTCACTGCAAGAATTCAAAAGAGCAAAAATATCAAATTCAGAAGCAGTTTGCAAAGTGTCCAGGTTAACCTTGTTTTTTCCCTTTGAGCTGAGTTACCCTAAACAAAAACTAACTCAATTTTCAGAGTTGTTTATTATGCAGTGTTGCAAACTATGAGCCAAGTTAAAAAATATATATATATATAAAGAAATATATTGTTGTTAGACAAAATTGGACAAACTAGTTGTAAATATCTCTGAAATTAGATCTTGAACATACAGATTCTGAGACTGTCTGAAAAACCCAGTGAAAATATCTTTATGGAGTTTTAATTTTAAATCAGTCATAACACTTAATATTTTTTTTTACTTTTTTTTCTTCCCCTTAAAGCTGCAGTGTTTGCAACCAGCTGAACATGAAGTTTTTTCACCCTCAGGTGAAAAATATATTCCACTTTCTGGGATTGTGAAAGATAAATTTTTTTTTAAAATTAAATATATGTAGAATATAAACCAAAAGATAAATTAAACCAAATATATATGTATTTTATAAAACAACAAAATCAAATAACTTTGCAATTTTCATGATCAGCACATGATGACTGAGTAATGTTTAGTACACTACTTTAAAAACTTCACTAATCAATTAAATGAACCAATCACCCCTGTTCTGACATTTTTGAAAGCAAAATAAAATTGAGGGTTTCGAACAGAGAAGACTCTTGCATGGACCTGAGTGTTGTGCTGTAGTTTAATAAGAAACAGTTTTTTCTCTTTGCAGCAGCTGAAATTTAATGAATTTAACTTTGAAATAATTTTCTCACAAAGTATATGCACAAATTTTTAAACTACTGTTGTTGAGAGTTTGATCTATGAGTTTAATACTCAATATAATTCAAAATTTGCATCCCAGGTCAAATAGCCAGGTATTTGCATTTAAATGGATTATCAGCATATATTTCTGTCCTTGTTACTCTCTGTGCTTTCCATGAAGCTGTTTGATATGAAGACTTCTACTGATGCAGACGGGATTTTAGTAATCAGGGCAGGAGACAGGTTAATATACTTTAAATTAGATATAATGCTATTCAAATATATGCTATCTCACTGATACCAAATCCTTATATGGAGCATCATTTCCCAGCACACTGAATCCCATTCACACAGAAAGGAGGCATGAGGAATGGGCTGAAGTAGCAGCTTGGTGTAACAGGCACCAAACACCAGCAGAGACTGGGATATTGGGGTATTGGGATATTGGGATATTGGGATTTTGTGCTCCCCTGCAATTCTCTCAATCCCAGCAGTGCTCCTGCTTTGAACATGGGCAAATCATTGACAGAACAGACAACTGCTTTGCAGAGATGCAGTGGATTCCCTGGCCAATATCACATGTTCTAACTGGGTTTTTATAGGAGCTCAGCAGCAAAGTTGAGATGGATCTCGTGGGAGCCAATGCAGAACTGCTCCATTTTTATCCAACTTGCTGGAAGCATCACACACTGTCCTTGGCACAAATCCACACAATATTCTGTCAATCTAATGTTTTTAATTCAGTTGCAGAGAGAAGATTTATATTAGATCTATGTTAGATGTTGACAGGGAAAAAAAAAAAAAACAACCCTAACTTGCTTTTACTTATGGGTAAGGTTTGTCATAAATCACCTGGAGAGGTTGGGGACTCCCCAAAGTTAGAGCTCCCTAGCAGCAGGATAGAGAAAGAGCTGTTTGAAACAGGAGTGATAGCAAGGGGAGCTCACAAGGAACCTGTGCTCACCAGCATGGACTCAAGCCTAGAGGACTTCTCTGTCCAGCCTTCTTTTCTAATATTTAATGAAATATGATTGAAAATTCATAAACATTTTGCTGGCTGCTTGTTACAAATGTGGATGTGGCTCCATCACACAGCTCTTTAATGGGAACAGACAGCACTGGAGGGGATTACACCTGGAGGAGCTCAGGGAGGCTGCAGCAGCTCCCCTCCCTCCCTGTAACCACCACCTTGGCTTCCCAGGAGCAGAGCTCCTCCTCTCCTGCCCTGTGCTCTTGCTGAGGTTCTGGCAGCAAACAGCCAGAAATTTGGCAAGTCCTGCCCAGTGTCTGATTGGACTTGTCCCACTGATAGGGAAGATGAATGACAGACAAATAAACAAAACAGCAGCAAAAAAAAAAAAAAAAAAAAAAAAAAAAAAAAAAAAAAAAAGGCATGTGAGTTATCTCAGAGACATCCACATCTCCAGCTGAGTGAAATAGTGAGAAATCTTTTGGCTGACATTCTGAAATCTGCAAGTTTACTTTGAAACATCGAAGCTGTCCAAGTCCTTGTACTATCCCCATTTTAAAAATCACCACCTGAAGGATTTATGGCAGGGTGCACGGGCAATTACATTGCTCCATTTGCTACTGTGGAAACAGGTTTTGTGGCTGGTGAAATCTATGAGAAATATATTGAATGAAGTTCTGAAAAACAATATTTTAAAATTAGAACTGAGCACTGGATTTAGCAACACTAGGAAGCCTTAGCCTCAAGGAAGTCATGGAACACCAGGGAGTCAGGAGGAAAGTGCCACTAAGTCTGGATGGGATTAATTTGGTTGGACTAGGTCTGTCATAGAAGGGAAAAATAAAGGTAGAGTCAACTCATCAAGCTGGTGCTCTCACAGCTGAAGAGCTTTGCCCAGAAGTGGGTGCCACAATGAGTCAGAACACAATGGTAATTACTCCTGCTCCCTTGGACTGTGAATATTTTCCAAGCAATCCAACCCTATGACATGAAACTGTCAAGACTTCAGTCCTCTAAGTAACTTTTTCAAGTTTTAAGCTTTCCATTGGCCCTATTGAAAAAAAATTTGAACTTGAAAAACTATTGAACTTCTCAAATGCTTGTTAGAAACAGAGATGCACAGAGGCAGGATGGAGTGTCTTCACACACCTAAATCAAGGAAAAAACCATGCATTTTGCCATGAAACAGCTTCCAACCTTCCTGGTTGAACTGGAAGAAAGGAAGAAATCTGGTTACCACCTCCCATAAATAATGGCTTTTTCATTTTTATATTGAAGGTTGTTTGGAAATGGAAATCCCAGTATTTAGTTAAGAAATCCAACTGCATTGAAATCATTTGAGGTGGCAAGACAGGAAATCCAAATACCCCGTTACTCAGGAAGATCCAACCTCCATATCTAGAGGGATTTCACAGAAAATAAAAAAAAAAAAAAAAAGGATTAAAGGAATTAAAAGGAAATTTGTTTGTTAAATAAGAAGGGAATTATGCCTGTGAGGGATTTTTCTGGATTCTGGGGGAATAATAATTTCTTTCCTACTGATCAAGCACCAGTCTTTATTGATTAAGATTATGTAAATAAAAATATGATATATCTTGTTGAATTTATCCACTCCTTTCAAGCAAGTTATAGCAGTGTATTGTAACCCTCAGAAAAGTTATTCTTAATTTATCCTGGTATTTGTGAGAAGAGGATTGAGGCTTGCAGAAAGGTATGAAGTGAGACTCCAGATGTGATCTATGCAAAAGCAACAGTGACAAAAACTGAGATCTGTGCATAAAAGTGCCAGGTACTGTGAGTTTATCACTTACCAAATCAGATATTCACTGTCAAAAGTTCAAAAACTGACAATAAGTGTAACTGTTGCATCTTAAAACTTATTTATAACTTACAGAGGGAGTATAATGTCTTGGGTTTGTCTCTTCCATAAAGTTTGCAGCCAGCAGGAGATAATAAAATCTAGGCTGAGCTCATATTACTGAGAGAAAAAAAAATTCAAGTCCTGTATGTGTTGGTGGCTGTCAGGTGAGATATTTTATACCTCATTAGTGCCACAGCAGTTATAGCTTTTGCCTCCTTTATGAATAGATCAGGTGATGCCATGCCTCTCTCTCACACTCCTCACCAATTTGTCACAGCAAACAGAAATAAGGGATTTCTTGTCAGAGTCCTTTCCACTTCAGTGAAGTGAAACGATGAGCCCTGCTACAGGAACAAGTCTGGATGTGCTTCACAGCCCTTGGAGCTCCCCACTGATGCAGAGATGTTTCCCTAGGAGCTGCCCTTGCAGCATGTGCTCCCTTGGCTCCATGGCATGGGAGGGCTCTGGCTGAGATCCCTGGAAGGACCCCTAAGTTCCAAAGCAGCTCATCCCTGGGGAAAGCTTTGTCAGAGCAGACAAAGCACTCCTGAGCAGTATTTTCACTTAACTCAATCCTGAAGATTATTCAGTACCCTGAATAATGGGTCAGTGAAGGGGTCAGTGTCTCCCCAGCAGAAAATGCCCTCCTTGTGAAAGTTGTCCACATGAGTTCTCACCTCAGATCTGAGCTGGAAGAGTTTTGGCCAGAAAAAAGTTGTGTGGAGTTTTTTTGTGTTGAGATTATTCAAACCATGTCCAATCTGTAGAGAAGGTGTATCAGGGCTCTCATATAGTTCAGGGTAAAGACACAAAGGAGAAGTGATGTAGATTAATTTGACCAACAGACAATGCAAAATGGAATAGAATTCCACAGATGAACAGTTGTGAAGAAAACATGACTGCTTCTAGTCCCTGTTTCCACAATTGTTAATATTCTCTACAATAATTATCCATTATTTGCCATGCCCATTCTGAGCACTCCTAAGGCAAATAGAAGCCACTAAAGTAATTTTTGGGAAATCGACTATTCCTTTCACTCTCTCTGTTTGCAGGAAAATCTATTCAGTTAAAGAACCACAGCTAAATATTATTTTCCCTTTTTAAAAAGCACACAGTTGTTATTACACCATGTTTTTAGTGGAGGGCATGATATAGTGTAAGCTTTAATTAATCCACTGAACCATCAACTTATATTCCACTGCAAATACTGCCATCTGCTACCAGTCCATGCATGGACAATTAATGTCTGCTACAAATTTGCTCCCCCAGCATTATCTGGTTAGGTAATTAGCCTATGGAACAATATCCAACATAATGCATTATTGTTCTATTAAGTGTGATCTGTTTGAAAGCACTAAAGAATACCTTAACACTGCTCCATTTCCGTGACTCATACCTCAACAAACACTCATCCAGAAAATGACAAAGCAATGCAGAAAGGAAGAGGGGATAACAACAACAAGCCCAAAACCACATCAAAAGCATGTCAATAAAATTAGGCATGAGAACTGTTTATTTCAGAATAGCCCAAGAGGAAATATAACATAAGACAATCCAAAATCACTGCTCTCCAGAGAAGGCATGAATCAACATCAACAATGATGTACTTATCATAGAGGCCCCTTCAGAAAAGAAAGATGAAACATTTTGTCATCAGAACTCAGGGGTTTAATAAATCAATGGAAGGTGGAATCAGGAAGAGGAAAAAACAAGGCTGCATGTCCTCTTTATTCACTGGTGTAAAATGTGGCTGTTTCCAAGATTACATCTGAATTAAGCTTGTGAGGAAAGCGAATGATGAAGATGCAGCACAGGAGAACTGAAGCCAACAAATCAGCACTGTCAGATCCTGTGGCTGTAGTGCAAAACCTATCAATATTTGACTGAGTGAAGTGTTTTTTTACTGAGGCTCTTGGCCTCAGGTGATTACAAAACTCTGATTTTATTTTGAATGAGATCACTAGCTTAGCCTAGGGCAGAGAAAAAGTTAGTAAAGTCAGCCCCTAAGTGCATAAAAAATACAATTAGCATATAAAAAATCCAAGTTTAGGAACCTGGAGACCTCACACATCATCTCTGCTATTTCAAAAATCAAGATCAGGATTTATTTTACCAAATTTACCTACCAACATAGTAAGCTACTACATTTCAGCCAATTCTCTCCACTCTTTTTATAGCCAAGAGAATCCCGCCCTTCATGCTGGCAACACAAATGTTTTCCACTACATTTATCTGGAATAATTTGCAAAATTATTGTCAGTTTAATAACAGAGACTTAAGATTATGTATCTGCAAGTTTTAATCCTGGACCAGGATTTTTCAGTTTCAGGTGTCCTTCCTTTCCAACAGGCTGTTGCACACTTAGATATTTTCAGGGGTTGTGACCTAATGGGGTAATAAAATCTATAAACTAATTCATGAAGCCAATCCTAGCAGGAGCACATTGTCCTGTTCTCTCACTATTCCATTACAACTTGTGTTCTCATTGACTTCTCCTCCTATTCCTTTTCTTACTCTGATAGCAAACCTAGAGCTTATCTACAACCACAAGCTCTGACCTCTCCAAACAGTGCAGTATCTTTGTCCAGCTCCAACACTCTCAGACCTCCTCTGCTGTCTAAATCTCTTTAAAATAAGTCATGATGTGCAAACTGTAGAGCACAAAATTAATTGGATTGAATAACAACCCTTGAGCTACTGGGCTGACTACCCTCCTCATTAAGAGAGTAGGAAGAGCCCTACAGAACCAGGTCAGCAACCTATGGTCTCCTCTGCAAAACTGGAGGGATTCTTCCAGAATTTGTGGTTACTCACAACTTTCTACATTTCTACAGGTATCAACATTTCTCTTCAGAGTTAGTGGAGTACATGACTCATGAAAATCTACTTTTTGCCCCATGATTATGATTTGTCAAATCTTATTTAAACTCTGAATGCTGTCTTGTCTTGCAATAGGAATGACAAAACTGAAATTGCAATTCCATGCCTATTCTTATGCCTAGTGTTTCCTTTAATCAATGTCACTTGAATCTCTGAAAGCTCATGGGACTCTCTCCTTTGAATAAAAGTAGAAACACATGTAGAGTTTAGGATGTCTGAATAGACACCATATGGATATAGTGAGTTTCTTTTTATTACAACCATTATTGTCTTTCTTACCATAGTGCCTAAGGGTCCACCTGAGACCAGGATCCTGGGCATTGGATAAAGAACTCAAAATAATCCATCCAAAGCTTGCAATTAAAATAAGAATAGCATTCCTACATATACAAGGTCTGAGATTATTTAGGTGATATAACTAAAGGTATTTTAGTCTGAGACTACAAGCATTTTTTGGTAAAAAAGGTTGCAAAGAAGGGCAGGACAACTACAAACAGAGTAGTTTTGTCTGCACCTATTGCCTTGTAATTAAGATGTTGACTTGGTGGGAGGGAAAAACATAACACTTGAGAGTATTTATTAATTACTTTTCAGCTTCAGTGCACAAGGTTAAATACAGCCCCAGGCAGCTTTCACTGATGTGACTCACATCTCCACAATGTCAGATCTTTCAGTGACACTGAAGGGCTCATATTTTGCAAAGAATAAACGACCCTCTGGTATATTAATTAAGCATGTCCTGCAGAGAAGCAGTGCAAAACCATAAGAAGTTTTACACAGTGACTTTCGTACCTATAAAACGTGTCTTGACAACTGCCATGCATGAAATCTCTCATTTATCCACAGAATGTGGGCAGCATGGATGAGAAACGTGTTTCCCCATGGCAACTGTGTCCTCAGTGGGCTCAGTCCTGATGGTAAGACAGCACAGGCCTCTTCCCCAGGAAGATGACCTGGAGATGACCTCATTATGTCCAATCACAGCACTATTTTCTATTAATTTTCATATGAATTAAAATGAGAGTCGAGGACCTTGGCAAATATTCCAATGGAAAAGTTGACAGAAATAAAGAATCACTGGTATATATATATTTTTATTTAATTGTGGCTATTATTTTACCATATTTTCTAACCACATGAAATATTTTCATTTATTTTTTACACAGCTGCCCCCAGAAAAAAAAAACCTAACCCACTCACAAATCCTAATCCCATCCAGCTATCCCTTCTGCTGCATGACCTTAGTCCATGGCCATGCTCTCTTATGGATCTTTGTGCCCTCCTGGAGGGCAGAATATAGAGTGTTCTATATGATTAAATCCATCCAGGTGAATTGCATAAAGAAAAATAAACCATCTCCAATTGCAAAAAAAACAAGAATAATGAAAACAAATCCACATCTTACCATGTTTGCCAGTGACTGTCTCCCCCAGGCTGATCATTATAAAAATCATGGTAAATAGCCAAGTCTAGAAAGTGTGTGCACAAAAAATATTCAATTTTTCTGTATTTTATTTGCTATAAAAAAGAATTCCTTTCAAAAGCAATATAATTTTTGAAATTTTAAAAGACAATCCCAGAAAGAACCTATAACAAGGTTTATGCTCCCTCTGTAATCTTCCTTTCTTTCAGAGTTCTCAAAATGATGATTTTTGATATTTTACAAAAATTTCAATTTAGAATTTTTCAATTTTCTGTAATTTTTGGCACTAAATTACAAAATTCTCTTACTCCTCCTCACAGTGTAAAATTTCATTTTCATTAGGCAAAACCAAGGATGTCCCCATGAGACTGCTGCTGGCATGGACAGCTAAATTCAGTTTCACCACACTTCTACAAGCAGCTCAGTGTTCATTTAAGTGCTCCAACCTCATGTACCTTAAATCCCATTATTGAAACAGAACAAAATGAAAACAACATTTTTCCATTTACATTCCCAAACACAAGTTGTCTAAAATAATGTGATCTTCTTTTTCTCACTCTTGTTTTACACCTAACTCCCTGATCACCTGAGTGCTTGGCATGAATCCTTGTGAGGAGCGTGTGCTGCGGTCTCAGCACAGCACTTTGTTCAGACCTCTGGTCTGGCTGCAGTTTTGCTCTCACACTCTTCATAGCAGCTCCATCAAGTGGCCAGAGATCTGCATGTGTCACTGCAGGCCATGACAAAGCCACCCACAGGTACCAGGCAGGTACCTCTTGGCTGGGACCACTGCAAACACACCCTGAGATGCTTCTGGGGCAAAGCCCGGGTGGGGTAGCAGATGCAGAAGGGAAGAACAGAAAAAAAAAAATAATAATAATAATAATGGGACTGCCAGACAGAAGATTAGACAGAGAAAAAAGTATTGTTTAGAGATTTGCTAAAGTCTATAGACCAAGAGTTGGGGTTTTTTTTTCACTGAAAGCTTTTTGGAAGGAATTAGTTTGGGATGTTTGCTAGCTTCACAATAAAGCTTGGTTTCCATAAACACCAGGGTAGAGGCAGGTAAAGCTCCAAACAAAGGAAGGAGTTTCCATATCTCCAAGATTTGCACGGAGACACAGCTCAGGGGTTCATTTTGAGGGTGAAATTTCCAAATTTCCATCATTCCCCTGTGGAGTACAGCAGGTGTCTAGTGCTGCATAATTTGTGGTCTGAGGAAAGCCAGCCTTTCCCATTTCCTTGCATGTCTCCTTGGGTTCTGACTCACCTGGAGCACAAGGATTTGCTGCTAACCCCACCTCTAACAGAAACCTCTTTTGAGATATTGGGAAAAATTACTGCATTCCTCCAAACCTCCTTTTTCTGCCTTGTTTTCAAATCTACTGTGCACTTGCTCTGCCAGCCTTGGCTCCTGAAAGGATCC
The DNA here is from genome assembly GCA_030060385.1 of Muscicapa striata striata. NCBI lineage: Eukaryota > Metazoa > Chordata > Aves > Passeriformes > Muscicapidae > Muscicapa > Muscicapa striata. The sequence continues at coordinate 2,821,434 of JAREIS010000023.1, read as the reverse complement.
AATAAATAATAACTAACCCACAGTTCAAACATAAGAATTTTATGGAATTATTTAGGGAGAAAAAAGATTGAAACTTCAGAGAATAAATCTAGCATTGTTCTGAAAAATAAAAGTAGGAAAATTCTCCACACATGGTAATTATAATTGCTTCATTAAAAACTAAAAGAAACCATGACAATTTTTACATATTGGAAATGTGATTTCTCTAACACTAAGAGCACAAATTCCCCTTTAGTTCTGCATTAGCTTTTCTTTAAGTATCTTAAGTGGAATTGTCTCTCCTTATAGGCTATTTTAAAATAATCTAGTTCCTGCCAATATTCTTTATTTTCCTGAAAGACATGGGACAAAATAAAGCTCTGTTTAGTCACGCAGAGGCAGATTGCCTCTGGTTTCTAAGCTAACTGATTGAGTCTGAACAAGCAGTTTTCAGTCTTTCCTGACTTGAAAAGTCCTAAAATTTTCCAACAGAGATGCACTCCCAGCCCCCTGAGAGCAAATTTACCCTACTAACAGTAGGCTTTTCTCAGCTGTGCTATGTGGATTCCTTTGCCCACAGGTTCGAAACCACTGCTGTGTGCTGCCTGGCATTCTGCAGCATAAACACATCTCTGCTCTGAGGAAAATAGCTCCCAGTTTTGGGTCTTTGAAAAATACATCTGGATCTACCTACTGAAATATGAATTCATTGTATTTTCAAGCCTTGGAGCCTGGCTGTGGCAGCATGAGCAAGTTACATTGATGGAGCCAGCTGATCTGCTGGGTGTGAAACCAGATATAAATTAATCTCTTTGTTTCCACAGCCCTCACTGTCAAATCTTCTTTGAGTGCAATCAAAAGTCAGGCTACTTTATTAACTTCAGACCATGACATTTTTCCACACCCACTAATCAAATACTGAATCCATTTAGCAAATTTTTTGGGTAATATGGAACACAAACACAATGTTGGATTTTCTCAGCAATTACACCTTTAGACCTCACTAACTTGTTGGCTTTCTTTTTTTAGCGTTGCTTATTACTGTTCTTGCAAAGGTATAAACATCTACTTATTTTTCTGCAAATGAATCATATCTTTTCATCCAAGATAGGACTCAGAGATTCATTTTTGAAAAACATTGCCTGTGCTATGTAGGATTCTCACCAAAGGGAGTAACAGAACACCATTTTTTAATTCTCACTTATGGCCCCCATCCAACAAAACACTTAGCCATATGTCTGCTTTTCCCCCTAGACTGGGGGTTTGGCTACTGGATAGCACAAATCTATGCACCAGGAAAGATATCCACTGCTACTTACAGTCAATCAAAGATGCTGATTTGGACAACTGGAATGTGACAATTATCCTATGGAAATCCAGAGCCTAATGGGCTCAGGGACCCTGCTCATAATGGAGGTGCAGCAAAATAGTCTCAAAGCACACAACATCACAGAAAATTGCCTCATGTATGGCTGTCCTTATGTTCTTTGGTTATCACATTTTAGAAATTGAAGCATTCGATGAAAACCACTGGACTATAAATTGGTGCCTTCAACATGTAGTTTCTTACTTCACAGTGTGACCTGCTCAGTGTACCCTATTAAAAGGGTAAACATGACAAGATAATGGATTCATTTTGGCAGCAGCAATACACTTTGATTTTTTATTATTTCTACTTTGCTAGCTCACATTGAAAAGTCCAAGAGCTCTCTTCAGTTGCTAATCTATGGATGGCTAATGGCTAGACCCTCATGTTCTGGGATTAATGTTACAAAATGACAGAGAAATTGCTCACTAGACAAACAAGCATTGGTCATAAATTTTAAGGGGAGTTTTTTTAACAAAGTTTAGCTTTACTCTCTAAATATGCTTTCAAATGCTAAATATGTTTTTAAATATGCTCTCTAAAATGTTCTCCTGCTTTGCTTTTCGGATTATCTCAATGTTAATATGAAACTAGCTAATTTTGAACACCCTAGGAGCTGGAGGGCTGAATTTATATTGAAGTCTAGCCTAATCCTTGTCAGTAGCTCCAATCCATTTTCTAGGTGAGCTAAAAGCACTTCTACCTTGACAATTTAAATGCATCACCAAGCAATCATCCTTCTGATCCACTTGCACAGATTTGTGTTTACTGCCTGTGTTCATGTGTCTAAAGAATGAAATATGGAACCAACAAAATACTGAGGATCTACCTGGCAGTTTCCTGGCCCCTGAAATTGAAGATTTTTTTTATTTTTTTGAGGTATAAACTCTCTTCTGCGCTCTGTCAAAGGAAATAAAAGATAGAAGCAGGGAAGGGAGAAAGCACCTTTTAAGGCTCCTAAGGCTTTTAATTGAATCAGTGATTCAGGAAATCTCATTCTCCCTTCTGCTTGTTCTGAAATGGAGAGACAATGAGCAGATTTCTGTCAGTTGAGCAGATGCTCTGTGCATGCAGATATTTTTGTGTCCAATGACAGCTTTGACGTTATGATGAGTTTTGTGGGATCTGCTGGGCTATCAGTAAAGGATTCATTAAACACCTTTCCTGTGAAAACTATAAGACATTCTCTTAAATATTAAAAAATTGCATACAATTTGGCTTGTAATGATATTTCACTATACTTATCACAGGATTGCACTGGCAGTAAGGTTTTAATTGCTCAAATTACAGTATCTTTCAGATGTCAAAATTACTTGCATTAATTGCCAGTGGAGACAAAGCAAAAAATGCTCCTGTACTAACACATTGCACACCCAATTAGCACTAATGGTATAGTTAAACTTCGTATGTTTTTCTGTTACATTATTAAAAGGAATCAGCTACTAGATAAAGTTCAGAACTAAGATTAATGCATCTTTTCAGTCTTCAAGTCTTAGCCTAAGTATTTATTTACATGAAAAAACTCCATATTCAGATCTGCATATATTTCCCTAACTTAATATTTAGCTGATTTACATCATATCAGAATATGGCTTTGTTTTTTCTAACAGTAGAAGCCAGCACTACCCCTACCTAAGTGGTTCTGTGAGTGGAAATGTCTTTTTGAGTGATTTCTCAAAAATCCCAGCTCTTCTTCATGTATTTCTAGTTTTCCTTTATCTTATCTTAAAGAAACAGACTCTTATTTACCAGGAATGTGTTCAGTGTGCCATCCAGCAGGTAGTTTCTCCCTCTCAGCTGGAAACCACACAAGGAAGTATGACTGAAAAAAAAAAAACTTATATAATGCTACTTGTTATCATTAGAGAGGCACCACGTGTTTTGTCCTCTGCATTTAACATGTTGTGCAATAATGAAATTAGTAAACCTGAGATCCAGTGTTTAAGAGGATTTTCCTCTACTGTTGCTTGGAAAATTTTTTTAGTAATAGAGTCACAAATTAAATTTTGAAAAGTGCAGGAAGGTACTAATAGGAATAGTAAGCCTGTACTCTTTAAATAGGTTTTTCAAATTGTTACACAGCAGTATAAATTGTGTATCATGACCTCAAAAAAAAAAGGATTCTTTACACTGGTTTTTCATAACCACAAAATCTGTTTCTCATTGTAGAATTAAAGGAGAAGTGCCTTCTGCTCAAATACTGAAAAATTGCAAAGTAGCTGTGAAAGTTTTGGCATTTCATCTGCTTACTTGCTAAAATTTTTAATGCACATATCTGAAAACTCATTTGACACTATGTTTAAGAGGCAGCATTGCTGAAAGAGTCTACAGTTAAGGAAAAAAGTTTTGAGCCCAAATAAAAAGTAACAGAATGAGCAGAGAATTTCTCATGGGCTCATAGTGGTCACCAGGGAAACTGGTGCTTCTGAGGGAGCTGTGAGAAGCTGCCTGGGTGTCACAACACCTGAACCACACCAGAGGAAGGAGGGAGTCAGAGTGGGCAAGAGATTAGTTTGGGTCCTGAAATCAAAAGGTTTAATATCTTCTGCCAAAGTTGTTATCCACATGTATTTGTAACCCCCATTGAAAATTCCACTGTCTAGTAATTTTATTTAATGTCTCATTGGGATGTTATAAGAAAAAAAATAGAAAAATGCAGAATTTACAGCCTTGTTGCATGCTCTCTTTATGCACATATTTGTGAATTAAAGGCTTTGGTTTTGATCTGCATCCTTTTTACTTCTCTAATCTCCTGTTAGTGCTTTGTGGATGGGAAGTTTACACTACATAGCATCACAAAATCCACACCATAATTTAGGAAAGCCACTGTGATATTCTCTACACTTTCTCCAGCCCTTCACCTACTTTGGGGTAGCAGATGTGAGGCCATCCCTACTGAAGGATTTTGTAGGTGTCAAATTTCAGCTGAATTAACAGAGATATTTTATTAACTAATGCAAAAGCAATGCACTGAGGATTATTACAGTCCCAGAAATCACCCCAAAGCCTCTGATGTGAAAATAGCTGAGGAGACTGTTAAGGGGAAATATTTAATGTGCTTGTCTTCTACTTCCCCCAGCCTAAGTACCCAACTACATCCCCTCTCAGAGCCTGGATGTGACCTATTGTGCTGCTCAGCACAATTCTTCTCATGCTCTGAACTAGTTTGTCATGGCATCAGAATATCCATGATTAAAGTTCAGAAATGGGCTGAGCCTCAGGTGATCCTTAGTCAAGGATTAAATCAGGACAGCTTCAGTTCTTAGACTGGATCCTGATCTTTTACAGGAGTTGGATAGATTAATTGGACAGAGTGAAGAGTAGCAGTAAAGATTAATTGGTTTGAATCCTGAATGAATGATCTATAATTGTTAAACTAAAGCAGTGGTGTGAAAGTTATGAACTATATGTCAGTTTGGTTTGGATTTTTTTTAATTTTAATACATATTACTTACTGATTGCTGAGGTATGTTTACAAAGTAATTTGGCTAAAAGCTAAGTATGTTGAAACCAAGAAAATTAAGTGCAAAAAATAGAATCTAACTCACAGCTGGAGAAATAGGGGGTTTCTTTCCATGAAAATCTGATATTCATTGCTTGAAAGATTTCTTATTCAGAATAAAAGTTCAAACTGAATGAGGAGATGTTAAGTTTCTGGAAACTACAAAACTGGGATACAGTCCATGACCAAAGCAAAGTTACATCATGTTCAATAATGCTAATTTTATGATAATTAGCAGAAGTTGGTTTAAACTACATGTCTCTGTAATGTGTTCAGCATTTTAAACCAGATATTCCAGTTAGAGACTAAATGTTAATACAGACCTCCACACACTACATTCAAATACCAATTAGTAAGTCAATATTTCTAAGTGACAAGAACTGACCCCACATAAATATAGAAAATAAAGGACAAAATGCATTTAGCCTAGTGTATTTTATAATTTATTTTTCTAAAAGGGTATATTAAAGCTGATAATAAACTTTAGTCCATTGTCAGCAACAGCTGTCAGAGCAGGCAGGTAGTGTAGCAAAGGTGGAAAGGTTAAGGAGCTTCATGAATATGAAAAGCTTTATATTAGTGCCATATTGACCCATTGTGTGGCACAGGACTGGACCCTACCATGCACACCAGACAGGGACACTGCACTCACAGCATCAGAAACTCAGGGGGCAGATTTATCCTTTAGAAAACAGAAAAAAGCCTGTTCACTGAACAGTTTATAGTCCCAGTTTCAAATTCTCTTCTTAAGCAGCTAAGTGTTACAGGTTATCTCATAATAGAAACTTTTTCCTTTTTCTTTCATTATAAAACACAGCCAGCAAAAGAGGAAATTTAACTTAAAAATCTGGAAGTACCAGAAAAATAAACTCTTTCCCTTTTTGGAAAAAAACCACAAAACCATCACCAGCAATGAAATTGAAATGTCATCTCAAGTTAGGCACGTACTTTGAGCCATCAATCACAGAAAAAATTCTGCTTGCATCTGTATGAAATGTACATTTCATCAATTCTGTACCAGAAACACTCCCACAGTTCACACAGATATTTTTCTCTGTGCTCTTTACTGGCTTTAGTACTATGAGCCAAAGGATATTTTAGGCAAAGTATATTTTTCTAAGTTTATTCCAGGACATCTAAATAGGATGTGTGAAATAATTCTTCTACTCTGCTACTAAGGAGCTACAGCCCAAGAAGGCTGTTCAGTTTAGGGGATAGTTTCTTAAGGACACAGATGGACTAGAAAGAAGCCCAGGAAAACAACAGAATTACTTCAGGTCTACAAAGCACAACCTCTGAAAAAAAGGTTAAAACCCCCCCAGTGCTGAGCCTGAGTAAGGACATGGTAAATCCTGAGGTACATAAAATGCACTTATAAAGAGGAGGATTATTCTCTTTACAAGATGCAATGGGATTTGGTGCAGCCAGAAAGACTGAGGTGAAATAATTGGAAAATCTGATACAGAACAGTGAAGCACTGAAGGTTTTTAAGAACAGGTTTGGCAGGCATTTGTCAGGATTGATTAAGGCTGATCTGGATCTAGGGCACAGGAATGGAGAAACTGATCACTTAAAATACTGTCCAGTCCTATTTTCCTTTCATCTGATCTCTTTCCTACTGAGTCAATGAGATTTGTGCAGCATGCATGCTGTGAGAATCAGAAGGGCTAAATCCTTTGCTCATTTCTAAACATTAATTCATTTGAATCTTTTTACATTGTATATGTAGATTAATCTATAAAGACATTTATTATTACTACTCTATTACAAAATGAAGGCTAGATGCATTTATTAAAAGCAAAATATTCCAATTTTGTCTAAAAAAATTGAGAACTCTTTCCAGTTTTAATTCTCCTATTTAATTCCCTCTTTTATTAATCAAGCTACTGCTTCCTGTAACCAGCTTTGTAAAGAAATAAGTGGAAATGCTACAAGGCTTATCTGCTTATGTTGTTATATCTTGTAAAAAAATCCTTTTATTCAGCCAAAATGTCATAGCCCTGACTAAATAAAACCACAACTCTCAGAAGCATTGTATAGTTGCAGCATGTTAAACATTAATACTGCTGAAACACTGACCCAAGAAAAATACCCATATTGGTTACATTGTTTTCCATGCTATATTGTAGAAGCAATAAGAATTTACTTATTTATAATATCAGATACGAGCCACTAATCTAGAAAATTAGATTTCTGAAAGAACACAGATTGCATTTGCCAAGAACCAAAAATCTATCTGAATCACTTCATTCTTTTTAATAAACTTTCTCAGTGAAACATTGATATTGAAGGAATCAATATGACTTTTTAAAAATATCCTTATTGTCATTCATTTATTCAAATAGGGACTGTAGCCTTAATTAAAATAATGCTGTGGAGACCCAAGGGAAGCACACATGTTTAATTCCTACAATTATTAATTTATTATTTCAGTTAATTATTTATTACTAAGAGATTTTTTTTTCAAAAAAAAGCTCATGGAATTTTAATTAAAGTTACAGTAGACCCTGAGTACTAAAAGTGCACATACAGAATACTTTCATATATCAAAATGAAGTCAAAATAATTTCAATACATGTTAATCTATAAGTAGTTCTTTTTCTGTGGAAGTGCAAATAAAATGACACAGAGTTAAAGACCAGAAGCTCATGTGGCTTTAGTTTGGTTTAGTCAGACACTTCCCCTGGGTAAAGATCAGCCTGGTCCTCCTCAGCCTCCTAACATAGGGATGATGGAGTAGAGTTGGAGAGCACAGCTGTGCTTCTCTCATGCTCACCATGCACTGCCAGAGAGAAGATTCAGGCTGGTGGGCCTCCAAATTCCAAAAGCAGATGTTAAATGGCAGCAATCCACCTGTGTGGAAGGTCCAGCTACCTCCAACCTCCTCCTGGGTCAGGTGGGCATGAACCTCACCAAGCCCATTTGGTGGAAAGATCACACTTGGCACCTTCTATCACCAGAGACACTTTTGGAGCAGATTATGTGTTCAATTATTAAATTGCTGCAACAGCTTGGTTGTCATTTGGGAGTTGGTTCAAATCTGAACAGGCTGAACTCTACTCTGTTACAGTCTACATTTATTAAGCCTGGTTTAGGCTGTTTTTAAATTGACCTCCCATCAGCATCTTCTCATTACATCATGGTCAAACCATACCAGCAGTGCAGCTCAGGAAAGTTTATTATGCTGAAGGAGTAGTCCAGAAATATCAATAAAGTTGTATTATTTCAATTTAAAGGGTAGAACCTGCAGTTGTCCCTGGATATGCACAAATGTGTGATAATTGGCTACACTGCAAACTGTGTACAGATGTGATGGCACATTGGACAACTAAAATCTTATGAAATTTTCTGGGGGATTTTTAGACTGTTACCAGATGAAGTAAGCAGCAGTGTTCTGCTGAGGAGGAAGGCAAAGAGTAAGGAAAAGTGAAGTCTGTTTCAGTGAATTGTGCACAACTCTTTATGTTTTAACATTCAGCACAACCACACTGGGGAAGTTGTTAAAAACCTTCACCTTTTTGTGTGTACTACTTAAAGCATACTATGCCAAAACCACAGCACTCTGAAGGACTTCCTAGTTCAATCTTGCCTCAAATTCACAAGGCCAAAGGTAAAAATGTTTACTCATGATCTTCACAAAAGAGTGTGTCTCTGAAAGGTTTGCCACAACATCTACAGCAGAGGTAACTCAAAGGTGAGTGTCACAGCCTTGCCTCTCAGACATCACTAGGTACCAGTTAAAGGACATATATTCTCCTCTCCCCTACCCTGGCTTTTATTCAGTGATTGAATACTAAACAGAAAAAAATTGTTGCATACCTTCTCAAATCTTCTTTAGGCCTAGAAGTCTTTGTAATAATTAATTATAAGAATTTGAGTCTGAATCTGCACATGTGCAGTGACATGAAAGTTTTGTGAAGGCAAGGGGCATAAGGGTAAAGCATAGCTCAAACTTGCTTAAGGTAAATTGACACCAAAATCATAAAGCTTATTTGTCAGGTGTTAAGACATACCAAGAAGACAGGAAAAATAAAGCATGAAGCTGGTGATGGCCAGCCAAGGGCAGCTTTGTACCAGGGCCTGGGGAGTACAGAACACTTTTAGCTTACTGACATTACTGAAATGTTTGAAGAAAACAAGATAAGAAATCATCCCCTTCTGGTTTGCAAGATTTTGATGAACATATGGAACATCCTGCTGATAGGAAAGTGAGGCTTACAGCCATATGCTCAGCCAGTCTCTGGTGTGACTATTGCAGGTCTGCAGTATGCCAAGAATTGATCATGTGTATTTATATTTCTCATGATGCTGTATGAAAGTCATGGTGACCCAGCTGAGCTTCATCAATGAGGTCCCATAAGGAAAAGAGGTGGGAAGAAGAGGATTTTCTTGTGTCTGTTGAGCTCATTGGTGTGGGAAATGTGAGTTTGAGTTTCAGGTTTGTTTTTGTTTGTTTGTTTGTGGGGTTTTTTGTATCTAAAATTGTGATAAGATTCACAAGTGCCAAGACAATAAAAACTTAGAGTTGCAATGTATTAAAGTATTTTCAGGTAGCTGTTGACAATTAAAATGTGATGAAGTTATTAAAATCTAGTAATTATGATTCTTAGCTATCAATCCATGAATATATACAGCCATTTTTTTTAACCTGTCAATTTCTATTTATTTTTTTTACTAATTCAAACTACTGGTAAAATGCCAGTAATAAAAAAAAAAAAAAAAAAAAAAAAAAAAAAAAATAAAGAATAAGTATATTAAAATTCTTATTTGTTATTGTTGAAAATAATATTTTTTAATACTTCCCTTAGTTCATTAAGGATAGAACTAGAATTACAAAGATGTAATAATTTGCTGTCTGTGTCAAACCCACATAATCTTCAAATAAACTGCTTGTGCAGTATCACTCCAGGAATAATATTATTTCACAGCTATAACAAGACCAAAAGCACACTGAGGTAAAACAGATGGGATTGTGTTTGTAATGCATTATTAGGCAGAGCCCTGTCAAGGAGCCTGAGACATTTCAATGGAACTTGAGGACAAATTAGTCATGGTCAGCAAGGCTCTCGAGCACCAACACGAGATGCCTGATAAGCAGCTTAAGATTTAACAACTACCTCAGAGAATTCCTGAGCACTACACAGGGTACTCATCTTCTGATCCATTGCATCTTAAAGAGAAGTGGAAGTAAAGCAAGCAGATCTCTCTGTTATCCATTATTCACCTGCTGTCCTAACCCTTGATATTTTATAGAACAGTGAAGTCTCTTGACTCCTCTGACAAGGTGAATTACGTCGGAGATGAGGCAGAGGAAAGCTGCCATAGTCTGTGTACAAGTCTATTTTCAAAAACAACACTCATAAACCTCCAGTTCCCATCTCTGGAGAGAGTAGTTTCCTTTCCCTCTTGGTCTTGACTGAAAGGTCTTCTATGACAACAACATTTTGATGCCAAGATTAGGTAAATTGCTGTAGAGAAACTATAGCAGTTTGTGTGCATTGACAGGGCACTTGAGCACAGTTACACTTGGGAGCTTCATTTAACTTCCCCTCTAATATCAAAAGAGTAGCCAACTTCTCCACAATCTTTTATAAGAGGGGAATTCAGAGGAAACCAGATTTTAGACAACAAAGGTAAAAGCTCAGAATCCCTTTTTCTGACTTAATAGAATTTTCTCAGTTCCTGTAGCAAATAAACTGTATTAATTGTGCCAGTAAGTATCTTAAGGTAGAACGAAAAACTGTTTATTTTATTGAAAAACTGTTTTTATTTTATTGAAGACTAAACTCTAAATCCTGGTGCCTTCCATTCTGAACTTTGTCCTTAGGACTAAAGATTCACAGAAAGACGAAAAAGTAGTAGAAAAATTACGGGAGAAATGAATGTTATGACATCAGGCTCAGTATCTAAAATGAAAATACTTAAAGGAAACAAGCAAAAAGAGCAAGATACAGATAAGGGAAAAGGAAGGTGGATTCTTGTCCTAAGGATATTTAACTTACAAAACTTGCACTGACACATGGAACATACTGGCCAGTTACAAAAAAACACTAGCACCCAATATGGAAGTTAAGTCAGATTTTTCTACCTCATTGGATTCTTCTTCATCACTAATTTTCTGTTTCATATTTATGGTTTGTTTGGGGGGTTCAGACACAGATTTTAAACAATGACATAAGGAATCATTGTGCATTACAGGGATTGCAGTTCTAATCTAGACTGACTACCTGGACAATTTAGATTAAAATTATTTTTGGGATGGTAAACTTCTGTTAACTATATTTGACAACAGATGGATGACTATTAGCATTATGCCCATCAGATTCATGGATTCTCCTCAGAAAGGAGATTTTCAGCTGTTGTCTAAAGCATCTGCATGTGGCAGCATTCCTCCAAAAAGGCAGAGGACTTTTATGTCCATCGTAGGACTATAGGAAAAATCACAAACAAGATAAAAAGTGAATGAGTATATTTCACCAAAATGTGTCTGTAATTTCAGAAATTCCTGCCCTGCATCATAAATCTTTAAGAAATATGAGATTTATTTTATGTCCCATGGAACATCATCTAACATAATAATAAAGCACATGCAGACAAAGTCAGAACCCAACAGAACTCTAATTCACTACAGATTTTTTCAGTATAATTATGTTTTATGACATTAGCTCTGCATTTTTTGGAAAATAATTTTCTTGCACAAATTTATTGGTTTGCTTTTCTGCTATAAACAAATAAATAACTTGTTTTAGAAATGGAGCAGTATTACCTTCTACCTGTTCTCTAATAGATAAAAAGGAACAGAATAAGTGAAAGTGGTGGTATGGAGTAGAAGAAACTAGAAATTTATGTAAATCTCATCTTCTTGGAATGGCTGATCAGGGGAATCATTAAAAATAAGGATATATTCTTATGGGAGGTATTTCATGCACAATGTTTAGAAAAAACCAGGCTGGGAGCAGTTAATAAGGACTGAGTGCCTAAGGCTCTTCAGGAAGTCTGCAGCACCTGAAACTGTGTCAGACACTGCAGACTGAGCCTGTCCAATGTAATTCTCTCAGCTCAGTTTTGAGCACTGACCTGGGCTTTGCTGGGATGAACAATCCCAGAGGGCTTAGAAGACTTTTAAGGTAAAGATCAAAGACAAATTTCTTCCTCCTGGTTGCTGTAGCATCTATGACCACTTCTAGTGAGTTGTCTCTTGCAATGGGCAGCCTCTTGTGAAGTCCTGTGCTTTCATGCTGACTTCTGCACAGATATCAGCTTTGGGTTTATGTCTTCAAGAGCAGCTCTGAGGGACTACTGTGAAATGGTAATTTCTAGCCAACTTATGATTTTTTTAATGTTTCCTATAACTTCTAGCATTAAAAAACAGTATTACATGAGGAAGGAAGTTATTCCAAAAACAAATGGTTATTTGCTTCTGTTTGAGGAAAACATATTCCAGTGGAAATATAATTCAAGAATTTTTCATTATCTTTAACACGGGTAAGAGCTCCATCATGTAAAGTTGAAAAAGGGCACTGTCTCCCTTGGCTACCCTAGAAAGCTTATACAATGAGAGTGCTTGAGGCTCTCTTACTCAAGGCTAAACTACTCACCCCCTGGTAAGGCTTAGCAAAGCAGAAAGAAATACAGCAAAGGAAGCAGCAGCCCCAAACCAGAGTCCTGCTACAGGACTAGAGGGCACAGCCTGTTGGAACCCAGTATCTCTCACATTTCTGAACCTCCTTCTACTACCAGAGAAGATCCCAATCACAAGGGAAAGCTCCAGGCTTCCCATTTCACAGCATCCTCATTCCTGTTTCAGGTCTTCCCACAGTATTTCCCAGTTTTTTCTGTCCCCACGTATCAGCCTTTCACCCTCCCATGTCTCAGACACGTCTGCACTCAGCAAGCCTCAGCTCCATCCTACTCCCTCTCACAGCAGAGCTGGTGCCCAAGGTACCAGATCCCTTTTGGGATTCTGGCTTTGTCCTATTAAAGCACAGAGCCCCAAACCCCAGTAAGACTGGCCTGACATGTCTTATTTCTCACAAATCCAGGCAACTTATATTCATCTCCATAGTGTCCTCTAAGTCTGTCCTTATCTTCATATTCTTATACATTGCTTCCATTATTATTTATTCCATGACTTATGCAGTGATTCAAATTACTCAGATTTAGAACACCCTAGTCACTCTAAGGCATGGACTGTGCTCACTCTTCCCCTATCACCCCCAAAGTCCCAGAGAGAACAGCTCTGTAACTGCTCCATAGATTAGCAGAACTGTGGTTTTTCAGACACCCCATACCACCAGAGTGAGTAACTAAAACCCTTAATGAGCTGGAGGGCACAGGTGGCTTCTGGCATGAATAGCTGGGGTTAGCTGGCATTGAACTCTTCATTAATTAAAACCAAGTCAATGCTTAGTACAAGTTCATGGGTCAGGAAAAGAATTAATTAGCTTCTTATCAAAAACTAATACACCAAAAAAAGATAGCCAGATTCAGATTGGTTTGGATTTAGACATGATTTTTTCTGTTGTTTTGGGCTTTATTTTTCAGATGAATGCAAGAAGAAATCATTAGGTTTAGAAAAACTTCTTCAATGTCTGTTTGTATTGCACCAAGAAGATGGGAATGAACAGCAATTCCAGACCCACATATTCAGCTTTCCACCCCAGACAATCTAAAGCTATAGGGAAGCAAACATCACAGGCATGGTACATTCCTGCTCCAAAGGACAAAGCACTTCATTCTCAGGTTTGGTAATTCAGAGTGCAGTCTGTTATTGACAGCTGAGATTAAGGAGGGCAAAGATTAGAGTATTAAAGGAATTTGTTCTGATGTATATTTTAATATAATAATTGCTGGTTAAGAAAGTCAGTGCATCACTAGACTCATAATCAGGCAGGAATATTCACTCATTGATTGCTGCATGCAGCATTAAAATACAAGATTTTAATGTAAGCAGATACCTTTCAAAAAGCAAATGTTTCCACTATAGCCAGCAGTGCCCTGCTCCTCCCTGGAAAACCATGCAGGTAGATAATTACAACCCAATCAAATGCCTCAGATAGATATTAAAATAGCTTTCCTTTGCCACTTAGCATTCAGCTGAATACTCCAGGATGATAGTCCTGCACGGAGACACAGGTGTATCTGCATTTTTGTCCTCACAAGCTATCAAAGGAAGTTACATTTAAATCTATTCCCCTTGTTCATTCCTGTGAAGTCATCATAACGGCTTGTGTCACGAATTTGTTCTCTTTAGATACTCATTGTGTGCTACAATTTTCTCTGTATTGTGAAGATGGGGGAGAAAGCAAGAGCCTGAAGTTTTAGTGAGTAATCATACTCAGATATAGAAAAAAAAGGGAGCCAAGAGAAAAATATCTTCCAAAAGAAATTAGTTTGCATAATACAAAGAAGAAGAGGGGAAAAAAAAAAAAAAAAAAAAAAAAAAAGATGAGTTAAGGAAAGATTTTGAAAAAATTCTACAAATTTCTTTTTTAAAGTTGACCAAAATGGATTAATCAATTGGAAGACGAAATCACTTCTCATTTTCATTTGTGATATATCCTAATTTGACTGTTAACAACCTGACTTCTTATACCTGGCTATTAATATGCATGTTGTGAATGATTGTGCTACATTTCCTGCCCACAGATTTTTTTCTAACGCAGATGAATGGAGAATTTGGGAACAGAATCCACTTATAGAGAAATAGCTGTATGACAGTAATGACAATGTTATACCATGGGTATTAATTCAAAGTACATCATGTTCATGTTCTCTGTGTTAGTCTGAACAGTGAATGCATCAAGAAAATAGTCTCATAATTTGAGAGTTTATATCAAGTTAAAAGTTAACCATCTCAGGTACGTGATTTAAGTTTGAGGTTATGAGAAGTGAGGATCTAAACTATGTATTTGAAACCAAAGTCCACAGCATAACAACAAAAAAACTGATTTGGAACATTTTAACTATTTTCTAGAGGAAAACATAGCTTAATCAAAAATTAAAAGCAACATTTTGGGTAAAATAAATGATTTAGCCAAAATGCTTGTTTAGGTGGAGAGAAAAGGAAATTAATCTAAACAGACCCAATCACAGATTTGTTGCTCTATTTTTCTCCATTTCTCTGTGCTTATAAACAATATATTAAGAAGCATAAAACATATTACTCATCAGTTTCAAGGCATCTAAAATGAAATATTTATCTTTCAAAACTTTATGTATATCCAGCTGAATTCAGGATTATTTCTGAACAGGAGAAAAACAACATTCATAATCCTTCACAGAATTGTATTTTTCACTTACAGCAGAGTTTTCTGGTGAGGTCCATTTGTGAGATGTGTTAGCAAAATTCTCAAGTCCTTAAAGTTGCACACTACTCTAGGGAATGGCATAATTTGAAATAATAAAATGGGGAGGGGACTTATAAGAAAACATTCTTTTCACCTGCAAAGGATTGGGAAGAAACAGAGAGTACTAGAAACCTCACTAAGCTTTGTTTTGTTTCACTGAAGATCCCCCAAACTACAGCATTTGGCAAAAATTCAGGTAAATATTCAGGGTTTGCAGACCTGTCCTCATTCTAAATATTTCTGAGTGGAGAGTTCTGGGTCCCCTGGGCCCCAGTCTTTTTTGTTGAAGTAACAAAGACATCATCAGACCTTGTGGAAAAACAAGCAACCCTTGAGGTTGAGTACAGAGTAAAAGCAGTGCTTGTGGTTTGTTTATTCTTTCTTCCAGGTGTCTTGCAGCAGAGCAGGTAGAATGAGAAATGCACACTAGGAAGCCTGCAGAGTCAGTACAGAATTTGTTTTTTGCTTAAAGAGGGGAGGAAAAGGAGAGCACAGAAAGGATGTCACAGCTTCACCTTTCCTAGTATCAGCTCCTCAATTCCACTGGAACAAGAAATTTTAAGATGCAGATGCCTGACACAGCTTCCATGTAGTAGTGGAAAAGCCCAGACACTGGGTAGGATATTGCTTTAGCATTACCTTTGTCATGTACAGTAGAACAGCACTGCTCAATGGGTGTTTGTCTTTCCCTGGAAGCTTTATATGAGCAATTCATAGAGCAAGGTAATAAATGCCTTCCAAGTCACTGGTTGCTCAGAACAAAAAAGTTAAAAACAACCTTGTTCAGGTACTCTGAACATCTGAGTCTATTTGAATTAAATCAGAGAGATTTGCTGATTGAGATTCAAGTGCTGAAAGGCTAATTTGAATTAAGAGAAAATGTGGAAAAAATCAAATGTGCAAAGTCAAAATCCACTACAGTCAATGACTATATTTACCTCAGTGAAGAACGTTCCTCTTAAACTATTGATTTTTGCTTTCTTCACCAAAATCAGTTCCCTTTTAAGTATAATTCAAAAGCTATAATCAAACATGACAAAGATTGTTATCAATTATAATATAATTTGCATAGCTGTAGCCCCAGCTGAGGAGTTAAGATCTTTATATTAACAGCTGTAATAATTCAAAGATCTTGACTCAGGCAAGGCTTTAAAAAAAATAAGAAAAGAAAGGATCAAATTATTATGATTTCCATGTTATAAATGAAACTTGAAACAGCATTACAGGACAGCAATTACCACAACCATGCAAACTAATGAACCTACAAGTCTTGTGACTGTGACTCATGATCTGTTCTGAAATTAAGCCACAGATGGATTTAGTGATTTAAATGACACTGCTGTGTGCAACCACACCAGCTGCCTTCAGCCTTAGGGCTGAAGATCTTCCACTCTCCAGCTGCCAGAGCAAAAGTCAAAGGGTATCATGAATGATCATTTTCAACTGAGATGTATTAATATAAATTTAACTTGTTACAATTTCGATTACCTGATGTGAAACAATGCATACTAAGGATGTATAAACTCTCTGTTTAGCTGCTGCAGAAGTTTTAACAGTTACCAGCTGGCTGTTGTTCACTGCTTATAAATAAATGGATGGTTACTCAGCCAAAATACAGCGACTTTTTCTCTTTCTAGCAAAAAGAAATTGAAGACAACAGCAGAACTAATTTCAGTCTAGCTCAAGATGTGATTACTAGTTTTGTCCTATTTTTTAAAAGATATTCTCTTAAGTCTAGTACCTAACCAAGAGGAAATTACCTGGATTATTTAACTGCTTCTTTCAATTGTTATCACATCAAGTGCTGTCATAAGCAAAAATCTTTGTTGATGTACTGATGAAGACCCTAGAATGTATTTATAAATCTACCCTGAAACATTTTTTTATTTAGGTTTGTTATGTGATATTGTGACAATCTTTACATTTCTTTGTGTTAAATGTACAGTGTTATAAATGGCAAGTAGCTTGAGAATGGTTTCCAGGTCCTTTAGGTTCCTAATTCTCTGGACTTGCTTCCCTTGAAGTTTGCTGTAATTCCTGTTGTGTCCCAGTGACATGGCTCTATTTCTGAACATGGCTGTGCTCAGCTAATTCTCATTCTTATGTGATACACAAAGTCATTCATTATTACTGAGAAGACCCATGCTAACACAAGTAGAAAACATTGTGACAGATTTTACTCTTCTTGAGGAAGGCATTAACGCTTACTTACTTGCAGAATTTCTTAGAGAGGGTTTTTATATTTTTAATATCTTTCATTATTGGTATTTTCAATATGCAATATGTTTCTATGTAAGATTTTTAGTCCTAGGAGAATTCTAGTGCCTTTGAAGATTTATTATGGGAAGACTTAAATGAATGTTGTTAAATTGGAACTGTAGGACAATTGGAAAGTGCTAATGTTTCTAGAAAAACAATATTTCCTAATTGAAGAATTTATTATTACAGTAACTTCAGACTCATCACTTCATAGAAAAAAAAATCCAAAATTTTTGGTTGTTTTAAGGATTGTAATTGCTTGCTTAAGCATATTCAACAACTCCAGTGTGTAGTTAGGATACAATAGGGTGCTGTCATCACTGTATATTGCACCAGGAGGAGAAGTTGGTCCTTATGAGGTAGCACAAAAATGAGGACACATCACAAAGCCATTTCATGGTTTTGTCTTATTGCACATGGAGATGAGTACAGCAGTTCAAGATTCCCTTTCTAGTGTTAAGTCTAATTTACAAAGTCCTGGCCAAATATTCTTATTTTCAAGGGAAAAAAAAAAAAAAAGAAAGAGCAGGGGAAAAGGACACGAGGAACAGAGCAAGAACAGTGATAGAAAGGATTGCCACCATAAATTGAATTAAATATGCTTCCAGGGGAAGCCCATTATTTAAGGCCCTAATGTGATGAAAATCTTACCAACTTAGAAGTTGTCCTAGGAACTATTTGCACTTTATTTCTAGATTAAGTGTGTCTTCAAATTCCTGCCACTAAATTATTACCCCTTTACCCCTTTCTATCACGCCTTCTCTCCTTATAGGTTGTTTTAGGGATTGTTAAACTCTTGTCTTATTTTCCTTCTAAATAACCCAAAGACATTGAGCTTATTAATATCTCATTTATTGGGTGCTTTTTCTGTACCTAAAATAACTGTTTTTGCTGAAGCTGTCCAAACTCCCTGAACTTTTTAAAGCAGTTGCCTTCACAATGCCACTCCTCCTAAATGCCAAATACAGGGAAAAAAACCATCTATTGCATTGTATGCAGATAAAACAGCATTCATTTACTCCAAATTAAAGTATCTTTTCTTAAATAACCTTCAGTGATGCTCTGATGAGTTCCAGAAGGTTATTAAGATGGCTGGGAAAAAAAAAAAAGAGAAATGGCAGAAAAAACCAAAAATTATGTTTCACTACAATATTTAAATATCATAAAAGAGAAGTTGTTGTGGGGGTCAGAAAATATCTGCAAGCTAGTGCATTTGGATATTTGGCAGAGGGAAGTAGTTCCCATGGTAGGAGCACAGAGGACAGCTCAGCAGTGGAGCAGTCCCACACTTGTAGTTCTCCCAGGAAAGAAGGCTTAGATGGGGAAAAGGAAACAGAGGATGTTGGTAACGGGGCAGAGATAGTTATAGCCTTGATGGAAAGTTATGTCCAGGTATCTAAGACCCCAAAATTAAAAAGCAGAAGGGAAAGAAGCTGAGCCTTTAAAGAAAAATCTACTGATGCCTAACTGAGAGCTGATAGGGAACAGAGTGCACGCAAAGAATTGTTCTTCTGGCAGCTACAGAAATGTACAGGAGTGCAGGGATAAAATACAAGAAATACCTGAGCCCAAGAAGAGGAAATAGCTCTAATAAACAGATGCTAAGAGCACTTAATGGAAAGGAATACAGGAGGAGATTAAGAATCATACAACCATTTATCAGTTGATTTTTCATAGGATTTATGTACTTGTGCACCTTTGGACAGAGCATAAAAACTTGGTAAGTGAGGATTAAAGAGTCCCTCAAGAAAATGTATTAACTGGGAAACATTTACTAAGCTTCTAAAGATCTAGTACTTACTGTAGACAGGAATACTGAAGTGTGCCTTAAACATGATCTAAAGAGAAATATTTGAAAGGATTTTATGAAGAAATAGCATTACCAGGCACTTGGGGACAGCAAAACCCTGAATCACCTTTTGGCAACATAAATGGCTCCTGAAGTCTTTTCATCTTGATCATCACTGAGACCCTACTCTTTTCCCAGGTGTCCTTCACTTGAGATATGCACAAGGCAGTATTTACAGCCTTTTTGTCCTGATTGTGATGCTTAAAACCAAGGTACAGCAGGCAATTTGAACAACAAGGTAATTTTGTTAATAAATAACTAGAAAATCCCTTTATGCAAATTTCCTGTCTGGTTCAGCTATTAGCTCAACAGTCATCAAGAGAGGAATTCAATTATTCTAAATAATATTTAATCCACTGTAGCTGTTCAGAATCAGATTGGATGTAACAAACTCCTTTCTTCCATGGACAGGCCTTCATTTACACTGCATACAGAGGGAGAATTAAGCACTCTGTTCCATGTTTTGACACCTTATAGAAAGATTGCAGCAAGGTGCTGACTTAGACAAGACTAAGAAAACAAAGAGCATCCCAAAGCAAACCAAGAAGGGTCAATGCAGAACGAAAAGAACTTTCTCTATGATTCTTGGTCTGATAGTTTAGTAACTTAACTGAGCAATATAATTCACCATCTGATTTAGCAGGGGCACCTTTCATGGATTTGCTTCAAACAAAGATGAGCTGTACTACTTTTCTTCCTGTGTTGTTTTGGTTTGACTCTGGACCTACCCTTCTCCCATCTCCAGAAAGAGAATAGAAGACTGAGGGTCAAAAAATTCCTTATGATACACAACCCTGTTTTGTCAGAGATTCTCTCAAACTCTTACCTACTTAAATTGTCATCTCTGGTCCATCTGAGCATTTTTCCTTCCCTTGGTGTCAGAGGGATTTTCACTTGTCAGCTGATCACAGCTGCCTTCTCCTGCCTCATGGCATTGAGGTTAAGAAACATGGAAAAGGAATGGAGCAGATTTTGCTGCTCTCCATAAAGTGCTTATCTCTTGCTGCACTGTGGACAAAGGAGTTAATTTGGAAATTAGTCACTGTAGCACGAGAAAAGAGCCTCTTAAAAGCTCTGAAAGTGAGTAAAGAAATGAGCAGGGCAGAGCCCAGCTGGAGGCCTGAGCACCAGCCATTCTCCAGGAGGATGACTGCACTTATCTGGACAAATAGTGCCTGCAGATTAGGGACATACTTCTATGGAAGTGTTTTGAAATTTCCATTTTCAACATGAGCCCTAAACAAAATTATAAGTTTCATCATCCCTGAGACTAGTACAATACCTCAGCCAGAATGACTATATGAGAGCACTGCAGGAGTTCTGTCTGAGCCCAGCACAAAATATGCTGGTGGCCAACAGACCCAACCCCTCTCAGATGCAAACTGGCCAGAGATTGGTTAGCAAGTTATCTGTGGCCATAGCAGGGAGCAAATCAATAGATTGGAAGCCCTATGGAAATATCAGCCCTCTGTGTTTTGAGAAAACAAGGGATACTTTAGAGAGCAAATAAGTGGTAATTTACAGATTTTTTTTCCCAGGGAGTGCAAATCACTTCAAGCTGTAGTTTGTCAGTGCATAAGGCCTCATTCAGAAAAAAAAAATCTTAAAAGTTGAATAATTTCACTGCAACCATAAGAGTTCAATGTTGGAGCTGTTTTACAGCAGTGAGAAATGGTGCATACACTGCAGGCCCCAGGGAGAGGGCAGTTGGTGTTAATTTATTGCCATATGAAATGCAAAATAACTCATGAAAGTTACCCCGTGTTAAGTGCAATTAAAAGGGCAAGGGAAGGCATCTCACATGCTAAATAGTATTTGGAAATTGTTGACCTGTCTCTGGACAGTTACCACTGAGCAGATCCTACAAATGTAGAGAATAAAGTTGAGGAGGAAACCAAGAAAAATAAATAAAACCAAGAAAAGTATCAGCAGTTAAGAGCAAGGCCAAGGTAATATACTTCTTTCTATATCAAGCATGCAAAATACTGAAGCAAAACTCATTTATGTTCATTGACTTCAATGAGTTTTTCATCAGCCACTCACTGCAAACATGGTTTAAAATGACAAGGAAATCATAGAAGCAGTGACATTATGTAAATGTGTTCAGGGACAGAATATGGCTTGTAAATATCTTGTATGGCTTCTGATAAATATATAATTCAATTAAGAAGCTGAGTAAGCATGGACTGTATTCATAAATTATAAGTAGTCTTCCAGAAAAGTTGACAGTGATGATGTGATGCTGGCAACACAAAAATCAAGGCCATATTAGATACTATTCACAGGCAGTCTCAAACTGGGAATCAGGGGTATAAATCAGTATAGGTTTCCTGACATCTAGAAAATAAAGCTGATTAACAGTGGCTGAAGGCTTGACCCCTGGTAACAAGTGTTCATGGTAGTCCCTGCTGGTCTCATACTTCTCCCAACAACACCAGCAGCAAAACTGAAACTTTATGGGGGATATCATTACACTTGGAGTCCTAAAAGTCTTCCTTAGTGATAGAGCAGGAAATGTACTCCCGACATGGTTCTGACTTTTTTTATGCCTTTCTTATCAGTCTTCTACAAAAATGTAGAGTGGCAAAAATTTCTTCTGACAGATAATTCATCAGGACCTGAAAGCCAGGACCTTGGTCCACGAACCTGCATTGAAATTTGCTAAATTACATTGGCAGATGTTACAGAAGGATCTGCTGTAAAGTTTAGTGTCAAAGCTGCTTGCAGAAGAGGTGTGCCAACAATATAATAATAGAATGAGGAAAAGGAAAAAAAAGACACAAATAAATAATAGCATAAACAGTGCTCTGTCTTACAACCCTGGAGGAGTTGTAAGCTCTTTAACTCCATTTGGTTAATTTTTAAAAGGTAACTTATTAAAGGGACAGGCTGACCCAACAAAGATTTTTGTTTGCTTTGGTTTTGGATGGCTTTAATTTTACTAGATAAAGCATTTGCATACAAATACAAGATAAAGGACATGAAACCTAATTGATTAGCTACATTCATGTATTTTATAAACGGTCTCTAATGATCAGATTTCTTAGACCCACAGTTTCTAATGGGAGGCTGACCCATGTCTAGGCAGCTGCAGTTCTGTCATTTTCTTTCTGATCCATTTATGGTCAACTGTTCCAGTCTCTCTGTGCCTGAAATTACTCACTTGGGTTTATCTCCAGCAGAGAATACTCATATGCCTTCTCAGACTTCATTTTGGCAGAGCACAATACAATCTCTCTTGGTCTAATTCGTCCTCTCAGTCCTCTTTGCATCTGTGCTGGCACACTGGTGTCCAAGGAAACCACCCAGATTTTCTCTCCAGCTCTCATCTCCACTTGGAGCCACCTGAACAAGTAGCAAAAGTTCTGCTCATTAATGTTCATTAATGTGCTCTACCCTGTGCTTTGCTCCTTTAAATTTCGGTTTTTTGGTGGTGGTTGGGTTTTTTTTGTTTTTTTAGGTTTGTTTTTTTGGGGTTTTTTTGGGGGGGTTTTTTGGGGGTTTTTTTGTTTGTTTGTTTATTTTTTTATTTTATTTCTGTGGACCAGCTGTTCTGGTGTGGTATTTCCATCTTTCTGTGTACTGGCATCTTCAGCTTTGTGATACCAACAAATTTATTTCAAGTGCTTCTTCTATACTTTGTGACAAGTTTATTAATGGGAGCATTAAGCAAGGCCTATGCTTGAGGAATTCAGTGGTAATCACCCTTCATTCCAGCTGTTTCCTTTCCAGATGACCCCTTTGTTATTTCTCTTTCAGCCAAAACTGATTTCTCTCTTTTCCAGTTTTAGTAACTATCCGTGTGTCACTGCCACACACACTTTACAGAATTACAGAGAATTAGACTTCAGAAAATTCAGCTACCTAAATTTTGTCAGAGGAAAAAGTTTACTTATTTTTGATAAATCTTTACTGCCTTTACTCATTGGCTTTTAATCGCTAAAAATTGTTCTGTTAAGTTTTCGTGGAAGCACAATCCCTTTTTTTATTTTTGGTTTTTGGAATGAAATATTCCCATATCTACAATAGTACAATCAAGTCTCTATTTTACAACTGTTTGGCAGAGAGCACTTTCATTTCTTTTAATTATTTAGTGCCTTGCTTTAGTGTTTTGTGAGGTCCAGAATGCACTCAAAAGTCAAAAATCCCAACACAGACCCTACAACATATCTTCATGCAGCACAGAGACAAGGAAATGCACTTGCTTGCTGGAACACTGGCTCATCCCCTACCTGCAAACACAGCTGCATCAGCTCTGGCTTGCTGTGTTACTTCTTCAGGATTTTTGCTAGGAAGCAGCACTTGGAAAAGCAGAGAAACATTTTACACTCCACAGACCCATAGATGTGGCAAAACCTGGCTCAGTACTGGTTCTAAGTTAGCACATGTCATGATTTCCCCAAACTTCCAGATAACCAACACTACCAGATATGCAGAGCAGTAAAAACTGAGGTTTTGCCATTCACTTCAGGAAATGGAAGCAAAAATCTTTGATGGACACAAATACACAGCCAAGGTTCTGTTGTTTCTTATGAACCCATACAATGCCACCAGCCTAAAATGCCACTGCCTACTTTCCCACACAATTTACACATAATGCAACTTAACAGGGAAAAAGGTTTTCTTTCATATCTGACCAGTTGTACTCATGCAGCTGAAATAAATATGTTGCAGCTTTAATAGAATCAAGCAAAATAATGCATGATTTTCTGAACTAGGGATTATACTCTGCATATTAACAGGGCTCCATCTCACTGCTGCTAAGGGGATTTCAACATTGTATTTGCTATAGCAACCCCTGAAAATGCTCTTTCTGCCAGTGAAAGTTACTTCTGTGCTTAGAATAATAATTTTTTAATAATACCAAAACAGTACAGGAAACTAACATCTTAGGTAAGAGCTAAGAACAAATTACACTGCAAAACAGAGGTGAAAAAGAGCTATTAGTTCAGGATCTCATCCAGCCAACACAATGTTGCACTGTTAACTAAGATACAAGCTGAAAGTCATACTGAAAGTTTTCAAAATTATGACAGTCCTTTCTCAATATGAACCATGCAACTATTACAGAAAGCTCCTTGCTCTATTACTGAACTTTTCCACACAATATCTTTTGCAATAATTGTTCTCCAGCTTCACGTCTCTGAAAAAAACCCAAACCTGTTTTATGTAATTCCAGTGGTAATTGCACAACAAGTCTTATTACTGCAAGGTTACTCTAATTAATCTAATGATTTTATAGCATGTCTGATTATGACAAGAATGATTGTAAGAACTGCAGTAATGTGGCAGATCAGTGTTGCACTGCATACTAAAGAAGGAAAACATACAGATTTTATGAAGGCAGGAAGGAAAGTGACACAGTCCTGTGACATTTCTGTCAGATTGTCACTGGGGCAAGGCTTGCTAGTCAAAGGGATTGGCAATATTGCCCCTTGTCACCCTGGTCTCACTCTTAATCTGGTGAGATGGGAACCAGATTAGGACACCAATCTGACTGAGAAAAATTATCAATATCTGGATAATGCTGAGGATACACCAACAAGCAGGAAAGGAGGAAAATGCTTTGACTGCAGCTACTGTGCAAGGTATGTTCCTATGGCTATTACCCCAAAGAGATCCTGTGCAGGGAAGAGGCAGAAATTCATCTGAATGTCTCAGTATGACTGGACCACAGCTGCCAGGGAAATTAAAAACCCCATAATGAAATCATTTGCACATTTTTCCATCTAAAGTAGCACATCAAAGTTTGTAAATTGAAGAGGAGGAAAAGACTGGTATGAAAATCACAAGGCATAAACTTATCACACAGACACCTAGAGAGTCAGATGTAATTTTTAAAACATTAATGAATTTTCCCTTTCTTCATCACCTCTCTTACACCTTCTTTTACCTCCTGTTCTTGCATTTTGGGTGCAGCTTTGATATTCCTTTCAACACAACAAGAATGACAGAGTGAAGCTGTGCCCCAGGCAGCAAAGCCAAAAAAACCAAGTTCTCTCAAGGACATTAAAATGGATATTGTTGGGTGCCACATTTCTTGTTTTTTATAGTCATTATCTTACATTTCTTCTGTGAGATCCTCTAAAGTAATTGCCTGAAATCAAGGCCCCATTGAATTAAGCAATAATACTTTGAGGTATAAAAACCTCACAAATCTAAAGAGATAGAGAGCACAGGGGAAAGGAAAGTGTAAGGTCTCATACTTCAGTGCCAGAACTGGAAACATAAATTCAGTTTCTGAAGTGCCAGTGCAATACCCTGAGAAAACCAGAAGTGGTTCACACAAGTACTGGGTATTACTTGTGGTAACAGCTTAGGAAATATAAGAGCTGACATTTGAAGGATGGCATTTATCAAGGTAGATAACAGTTTCTTACCTATGATATGAGATACTGAGACGTAATAATATTTAAAGAGTAATCAAATTTGTGAGAAAGCAATAATGAGAAAATGCAGATTTCAGGATAACCAAAATTTTCAGCCCTCTCCCTTCTAGGAACTGAAAATGTTTCAAATAGAAAAGACTAAATAATGTCCCTTCACTTCACGTTTTCATTCTTAAGATATGAATTATTCTTTTGATTATATTTTATACTAATATAATTGTACCATATCCTAGATTATTCTGCAGTAGCTCACAGGTTTGTTAACATTCCCATTTCAGAATGTTCCTTCTTAGCAATTACAATAGCTTTTTTAAAAAGCTTTTAATGGATCTCCAAACATGCAGATCTTGGGTCAATATCAATTGTGCTTGCACAAGGTAAGTCATAATTGCAGCTGTTAGCAAGCTCAGGTCAGCAATGAGGTTTTGACCTTTGGAAAAAATGCAGTTCAAAGTCAGCTTACATGGACACAAGAGCATCTGTGTTTGTCATGCATTTCTTTTAGAAATACTAAGCAAATACATCCCAGAATAATATGACCTGTAGTAATATAGATTTTTTTTTCTAACCATAAAGGACAAATAGTTATGGGAACATTTTGTCTGCTACACAGAAAGTAACAAATGTTCTTCAAGTGTTTGCTTGCAGTCCTTGAAGAGCTGTAATCAATAAGGATCTGAGCTCCTACAATACCATGTTATTTCTGTTGCAGAACCAGGCAATGGTGCCTTTGATATAAAATATGCTTACGGTACCTTTTTTATGCAAAGAAATATTGAGTCTGTCCATTGGAAGAGATGAGGTTACTGTGTGTGTGACCTTTGATAACAGAATGCACACGTAGCCCCTTCTCCAGGGAATAAAGGAAAAGCTCTTTTCCTTTGTGTTGTGGGGAAGCACATGATAAGCTGGAAGACTCCAAGAAGTGTTTGAAATGACAAGGAGCATTCACTGGGATGGGAACATTCTCATCCATTGTCTGGGATCAAATCTCTCACCTCAGAGGTGGTTACATTTCTGTAATGGTGAAAAGCTCTGTGGTGTGCTTTATCCGTGGAGAACATAGGCACAGCAATTATCACTCTCATTTAAAATACTACTGGTTCATAAGTGAGAGAATTACAGAAAAAATATTTGATTTATGCTTTTCCCTCTCTTTCCTCAATCATTACCTTTCTTCCCAGAAAGAAGCTAGACAGAGCTGTTTTTCACCAATGCAAGTTTGGCTTTTTAATGAGAATAAAAATTCTAAAGAACTTCACTGCTTCAAAATTGCACTTGCAAACCAGCATCTATTTATTTGAGAAAAAAAATTGCAGGGGAAACCGTTCCTGTTTGATTAAGGGTTGTAAAAACCCTCTATCATCCCTTCAAATCTACTTTAACAAAATTTCTACTTAAATTATCCCTCCCAGAAGGAGAAAGAGGATAATATGCACAGACTAAGAAGAAAATTGCAAGTTCCTGGTTTTTTAATTAAGCATCAATTAACCAATCGTTAAATAGGAAATTATTACAACTTTTTCAGGAAGGACAATATTTGATAAGTAACCTTATCAAATCTCCTCTAACACAGACACCAGCAGTATCTAGCCTGTGCTGGCCCTCTTTTTCTCATTTTCTCATTCTATCTCAGCCTTATTCTCACTGCTGTCCTTGTCTCCTGCCACGTTTCAGCTTGGCCTCTCTTTTTTTATCAGGGAGTAGTAAGGATCTGCCTGAAGCAGTCTGCCAGACACCTACAGTCCAAAACTATTGATCTATAGGAAAAGATAAGCATCAAAAGTAACACAGATAGAATCAGAGGCAGGGGCAGACCAAGAGGGCAACCTGAAGTGTAGATCAGAAGCAGACTCCCTGAGCTCACAGGCAGCCTGGCAGCTTGAGGTTTTCATGTACTGAATACCTCCCACCACTCAGAAGTTACTTCAGAGCCCGAATCCTCTGCAAAGCAAAGGCCCCAGACCACTTTGTGTGTTTCAAGGGCTTTTGGATTTGCCACTGCTACCAATCCATGTCAAAGCCTGACTTTAAAAGTTCTTGCAGCAGGCATGAAAGGAAATGAAAACAGCAAACTCAGGCACACGGGCACAGCTTGTCTGCAAAAAGACTTGTAGAACTTTAAAGGAAACAAAAGCTTTTCTGCTCCCTTTATAAACTCAGAAGTATGCTCTTTTTTATCCCAAAATATTGCCCTACAACAGGGGAGAACAACATCCTTGCTGAAAGTATGAGCCTCTGACTTATCAACAAAGTAGAAATGCAAACCTGGACCTCAGATTTCCAATGAGTTCCACAACCAGATTTTGTCAAAGTAGAAACAAGTAATTTAAATATACATGGAGATACAAGGACAGATGCAAAGCTGATCTGCATGCAACCTGAGCCTGATGAGCCTCAGGATTCTTTTTTCACACATTATCATATTTTCTTTATGCAGCTTGTTTAGAAAGGTCTTTTGGGTGAAGGTTATCCAAATTCTCCTCTTCGAACACCATTACTAGAATAGGAACCTGTTTTTCTCCAAACTGCTCTGAGACCTGAATGTGTGTTTAACAAAACACAGTTCAGAGGACAGAATGCAATAGCTGCTTGGAACTGAATATAATTCAAGTCTGATATTTGGAAACTTCTGCCTCGTAATCACAGTGGTGCCTGTGAAAATGTCAGGCCAATTCCTTACATTTAAAGAAAACAACATGTTTCTTATGAAGGCACAAACACCGAGGTTGATCTTATTTCAGCTGCTTTCTTAAATGAAAGATTTTCTTCCAAGAGTTTCAAAGTACTTAATGCAAATTCTGTGCCAGGACAGCACTTAGAGCCCAAAGAAGCCCGGCAGCAGCAGGGCTTCAGGAATTTTTGTCAATGCTGAGGTCAGAAGCCAAGTGTTCTAGAAATGAGAAAATAATTATTTGTGTAACCTATGGTCTTGTTGCAGTTTACAGTATTGTAAGTACAGGGAGCCTGGGGCTGCTGCTAGTTCCAAGCACTGGGCTAATATAAAAATGAAAAGCACTAAGCAATAATAGAACAGACCAGATGAATGGAGTATAATTTCTCCATTCACTCAGTCATACCTCTATACACATCCATATGCAAAATACCTAAATCAGTAAACCTGTAATAAGGTGAATTTATAAAATAAAGTGTTTACTACCAAACAATGACTATACTATTTGTTTCACGACAAATGATCCACACCAGAGGAAGAAAAAAAAAGAGTAACATAAAAAAAGTTTTTTAAAAAGATAAAGCTACCTCATTTAAGTAGTGGAATAACATTTCTAAAAGTACCAAAAAGCTGAAGGGGGGGAAAGTGGGAGGGAACAGGAAATGAATTTTAGAAACTCAGAATTAATAGAGGCAAAAAAGAAAAGGAAAATAAAAACATTATTTTAACTCCTTCCTTGTGAGCTGTGGATCACAATTATCAAACATTTGCAGTGATACAGAGAAACTTAGATTAAACAGTATATTTTTCTGTTCCTTGTAAACTATCAAAGGTTCAAAAACCTTACCAGTATCTGGTTGTCTCAAACCTGCCTCACTCCTGACCTTTGTAACCTCTTGTGTAAACGTTCCTTTGTCTGTAGATCCATCATGTAAGAACATGACATTTATGCAATCAGGCTTTAAAGAGAAAAACAGTGAAAACAAATGAAATTCAGATTCTCTTTTTGAGGAGTTTCCAGCATTACATCACAGTAGGTAACATTTAGAGAGGAAAATGACAAGTTTCAAATTCTGAAGAACTGACAGTGGATTTTTAGGTAATCCCAAATGCCTTAAATCACAAAGCTGCAGAAAGTAACCTCTGAGTCCAGCCTGCCTCTTCAAATGAGACTATCTTGAAAACCCCCATGAATGTATATAACACAACTTCTCTTGATAAACTGTCCAATTACAGCAGGCAATCACAAGGATATGAAACCAGAAATTTTCAGTTTCTCATCATCTCACAGAAGTTTCTTTTCAGAGCCCAATGCCCCAATTTGTCAGTAGTTTGGATTCTCTGAAGCACAGCCAAGGTGAAAATCTAATTTTGACATCCTTAATGAAAAAACCCATTTTGTTTGCTGAAATAAAAATGAAGACAGTCCAATGAATAAAACTTTCCATGACAGAGTGTTCACAAACCATCTGCAGACAGACTCAGATGACCTCTCTGACCAACAATAGCAACTGATGTTCATGTTTGAGAAGGGTCTATTTCATTTGTAGATTTTTTTTTTTTGGGAAAGATGATCAAATTAAATGAACTGCATAGTCATTCAAGCTACAAGTGGGTTAGCAATTTGCACAAATATATGAAAATTATTTACCCACTTGTAGTCTGTCTCATCATCACTGCTCTCTCCTATTTAAAATGAACAATGGTATCTATTATCTTCATTAACCAAACTGTTTTGAATCAATATGAATCTCTACAGTCATAAGCTATTTTATCTGTGCCAGAATGGGATCTGCACTGAAACTGCAGTGGCATTATGATGTTATTTCCTGATAAAAGTGATGCAAATGAAAATCTCTGCTAGCTGATACCTCTCTCTTAAATACTCCTAGTTGTATGTCTTAAAAAGATGCTATAGCCCAGTATAGGAACAATTTATAGTGGAGATACCAGCTGAGATCAAAGGCAAAACTAGATGTTAATGAGTACAAAATACATACCCTATAGGCCTCTAGGAAGGGAAGGACATAAAATCAGAGTGCACATGTAGCTAATAATTTAGAAGAACCTGTAATTATGAAAAGAGAAAAAATTAGAGCAACAGGAAGATATTAGAGAGAGCCATAGGGGCCTCTCAGTATTATATTTTCAAATAGAAAATGTATACTGGAATGAAACAGCAACTATACTGGCCAGATTTGTCACTCTTATTCCATCTCTTTGCTGATGTAAACATCAGTAAGACCAGAACAGTAGCTGTGGGAATTTTATACCCTCAATTTTCTTCTTTCTGCTGAATGACTGCATGACACACTGTTCCCAGCTACTAAATTATTTAATGTATCATTTACAAACACCTGGAAAAATATTTCTTGCTTCATTTCAATCACTTGCATTTTATCCCCTAATCTACTAACAGAGGAAGTAATAAGAGCTGTCATTCCAAATTATTCTTTCAGATTGTTTGAAATTACTTCAGTAATGTGTTACCTCAAAGCTATTTTTAAATAATCCTTTCTCGCTGTCTTGTTCACTACGGGATGTAACAAAATAGTGCTAAACTAGAAGTGTGTTTAGAGGCTGCACTTCCTAAATAGTTAATTAACTTTTGTTGTGGTTAATGGGGGAAAACTCAGAGGAACCATAATGGTCAATATAGCTGTGGTATGTCTTTGTGATCTGGAATATACACCACAGGAGAAAATTATACTAACACTCTTCTATTTAATGGGGAAATCATCTCTAGGACACAACAATCTTTAATAGAGGGGAAAAAGTGCCAGAGAACCCTCAGTGAAATGCCAGCACTGGGCTGAGACCTTTGTGTCCAAATTAATGAGCATTTTCTCTCCAAGCTTAAAACACTGAACCAGACACAGCTCAATGAACATGCAAGAAGCAGGTTGCCCATGGGATGGGCAGAAGAGCCAAGTCCCAGCTCTCAGGTTGTGTGTTCCAGAGATAAAACATGTTTTACATGGACTACACTGCCCATAAGTGTGAGTCCATAGGCAAATGATGGCCATGTGCCTTGATGAACATGGCTCTGGGTTTGGGGGAGATCTTCCCTCTGTCTGTGCTTTCTGCATGGGGCTGCATCCCCCCACCCCTGCCAGCCACTGGGGCAGCATGAGAATGCCTGAATCCACTTTGGACACACTCACTGCCTTTCTGAAAGGCCCAAAGGGCTGTGCTAGTGCAGATGATTCTCCTGAAGTGAGACAGGGAGCAACTTTGCCCAGCTCCCTCCACCAGGAGCCAGCAAGGGGCAGCCATGGACAATGGAAATTCAGCCAAAATCAGTGAGGGATTGTGACTGGTGGGGCTTTGGGTTTGCCCCAGGCTGCCACAACAAGCCCGGATAAGACGTTCTGTAAGGAACAGATGAAACACTAATCTTAGAAAATTAGTATTTTAGTTACCTTGCTGAAAATAATTAAAAGTTAAAAGTTAGAAGGGAGTAGTTACCTGAAACAATGGGAAAAGGCAAAACTAGTGAGCAGACCCAATGGAACATAGGCAATTTAACCAGAAACCCATTCTTTGAAAAATTGGCCTATCCCCAGAAATCATTTCTATTGTCATTGATAGAAAAGGTCAAGAGTTTAAGGTGAGGAAGACTCGCTTTACTTCCTCCTTTTAAGACCCCTCCCCATGAGAACAATCCCAGACTTAATTTAAGAAGTCAATCACACATGCTTAATAGCTATTCAAGCTAATTACCATGGGAAGCGGGGGAGTGGGAGGGGCTGTTTTTATGAATATGTATTTGTTTGAATCCTTTGCTAATAAATAAACTCTGTGATCACCTGTAATTTTGCAGTGTGTATTAGAGGATTACCTCACTCACACTGCTGCCCAGTGCTGAATAAACATTCACTTTCTAAATTTAAATTGTTAGAGAGTCTTTTGTCTGTCACAGTTGAGTGTCGGTATTAGACCCATACTCATATTTTGGTAAATCACAGCTTCTCCTGGTGTCTCAGGCAGATTTCAGCCACAAGGTACTTGAATGCAAACAAGCCTAGAGTTTAGGCCATCAGCTCTTTTTGTGCCATTGCTCAGTTTGCAAAGTACCTTGTTAGGCAGCAGAGAAACAGAGATTGAGAAAGCTGCACAGAGGTTCCACAGACACTTTATTTCATCCACAAGTACATGAGGTATTAAAGGGGCTTTTATAGGGTTAGGGTGCCTTGGAAAATGAACCAATAATATCAGGGATTGAAAAGCTAACCGAATACTTAAAGGTTTTAAGACCAATTAACTCACAAAGAGATAACGCAGGGGTCTGCAAGAGGTAAGATATTTCTAGCATTAGTCATTCTAAGGAAGCAATTTCTTATCTAAGGGATGATTTTCCAGGGGAACCCTGCCAGGATTTCTGCTCCTTCCACAAGGGATGTGTTCCCACAGCATGCAATGTCTCTGAAATCTGCATCAGCTGCATTTGACAATAGCTACTTATTTTCAAAAGTGTCTTTAATCAGCAAGCCTCTGCACAATGGGCTGCTCTCAAACACCACACCAGTTTTGGTGACAGGTGAACTGCTGCTTTGCATACTGGGAAGAGGAAATCTCCTACTGCTTACTGAAAAATTCAGAGGGTGAACATCTGCAGAGGATGACAGCAACTAAGAAGTTTTTATATTGGTTAGCAATAAACTGCATGTCTTCACACCCCTCTATGTCACTGTCATCTGCCAAAACACACATCTGACCTGTGGCCATCTGTGCTTTTACAGAAAGGAGAGGGGACACAGCCAGGGCTCATCCATGCTAGCAGGGACACAAACACTTGCTGCCAGGATGCCTTGTCCCCCTCCTCAGTCACATTAGTAGCACGAAGCCATGGTACTGTAGTTTCTTATTTGACAGCTTTCAGCTCCTTTCTGAGGCTGCTAAAGGAACATCTCTGTGACAAGCATTGAACTGCAGCCCAGAAAGGAAGATAAAAAGACATCTCTGTCAAAACAGTGGCCTGGTCTGTCAAACCTGCCAGCCTGATGCAGCACTTAAAAATCTATACAATCTGACCCACATATAGTAACCACCTAAATTCAGAGTTATCCATCACTGATAAAACAAAGTTAGTAAGAAATAAGGAAGTGAAGTGATGATGGTTGAATACTTGGAAACTTAGATATCTATTTAAAGGCAAGTATTTTTGAAAATGTTGGCTTATGTTGATATAGTAACAATCAGTGCTCTGAATTCTTCTGACTCTCAGCAAAGAGCTTGCAGCCACACTCTTGATTTTGAAGCCTGTCTGTGCTCACCCTGTTGTAGTAACACAGATCTTGGGCAGAAGAGCACAGCATTACCCACAATGGAAGTTTGTACTGGGGTAGAGAAATGCAACAACTCTCATCATTACACAGATTACAGCAGTTTTCAGACCAAATCAGCAACTCATCACCCAGCCCTCTCTTGCTTTCCCCTTAATTCCATGCCTCCTGCATCCCAAGCCTCACTGCAGGCACTGCAGGAACAAATAGCCCATCTTGCCTCTGGAGATACCAGTGCAGACAGGGAGGACATGAGAGGGATTAGGGAAAACAGTATCTGTAGGGAAGTCATTTCCCTGTTACCACACAACCATTCAATGACAGAGCTGTTTACCCCTCAGACAGCAGTGTTTGAACAAAACTAACACCATTACCATCAAATTTATTTTAATTTTTTTGAGATTATCTTTTTTTCTGTTTACAGTCATCTTTTCTCTTTAAAATAGCTTCTTCTTCATCAGCTGGAGTGTGGTCAGAATATGTTAACTACACCATAAATCACACACAAAAACCTGCCAGAGGCTAAATGTGAGAAAACACATGCAATGAAAACTCCAAATGAAACATCAAAAAATAAGAGTCATGGAGAAACAGAAAACTATTTCTTTTAGTGTGAAAATCATGCTACCATATTTTTAAATT
Source organism: Muscicapa striata striata (assembly GCA_030060385.1). Lineage (NCBI taxonomy): Eukaryota > Metazoa > Chordata > Aves > Passeriformes > Muscicapidae > Muscicapa > Muscicapa striata. The sequence goes on along the minus strand of JAREIS010000023.1, from coordinate 2,787,140 downwards.
CACAGTGGAAATAGTTTTCAGCAGTCTTAGTGAGGGAAATTGAATCTTTGTGGAAGGGAAGTCAATCAGCCCCATAGAAATGTGTGTGATATTCTTCAAACTGAAGGAAAATGGAAAGGTGTGCCTGAAACCCCCACATAAGGTGATCTCAGTGAACATTTGCAACTATTTCTCAAGTGAAAAAGATCCATAGAATGGATCCATAGAATGGAAATGCAGATGTTTTCCAAGAGCCAAACTTTTAAAACTCTTTAATAATAATTTTCTAACTACAATAAAATGAATAAAGCATATTCCTGGCTCACCTAAGAGAAAAATATTATAAGGCTCAAACTTTATAAATCTGCAGTACTGGTGAAAAGAATTATTTTGCCCTTGGGCTACTAATGAGTGGCTGGGTTTACCAGCATTTGAAAGAGTATTAGACATTTATATGGCTAATGAAAGCATTCATGGTTACGTAAGAAGGGATAAATAAAATTAAGGCTATAAGCCTTCATCCTTCAGGGCTAAGGAAAAAAATTCTTTGGAGGTAAACTATTACATGAAGACCTGAGGTAAAATCTTGGCCTTGTTAAAGTTAGAATTCTTCCAAAATAGCTGTGGTTTTACCTCAATCTTGCTAAATTATGCAGCTTTCCCTGATTTCATTAGGCTATTTGTCATCTGCAGAGCTGCTTATTCTTTTTCACAGCACCTGAAAACAACCAGCATAGCTACAGATAAGCAGCTGGTGTGATTTTATGTATAAACTGTAATGACAATTTGTGTATTCCTTTAATGTCTATTTTAGATAACTGAAATTAAATATTAGATCTGATTAGGAGCAGACAGGCTGCTATTTTGACTGGCCCCAGGACTATGAAAGTCCTTGGTATGAGGCAGGAGCACAGCACAGTCCATGCCCATCACACTGCACCATCCTGCTCCCAGGAGTAGCACAAGGTGCTGAGTTATTCATGGAGAAACTGCTCCAGTGCCAGCCTGAATTCCTGGGCATCACCATCAGAGCAGGATCCCTGAAATGCCCCAGCATTTGTCATTATCCTGACTGGCATCTTGCCAGCAGGTTCTTCCTTGCAGGACCCTACAAGCAGGCTCTCCCAGCTCCCACTCTGCCATCTCTCAGCAGTTCCCCAGGGCACAGACAAAGCACCAAAGCCCACTGCCTCCTCCTCTATTTCCCTCTGGTTTTTTACCTTCCTGGGCCTCTCACAGACACACACATCTCCCTGCTGTTTCTCCCCCAGCAGCTCTGCCTCCAGCCAGGTGCTTTATTTCCTCTACCCATGTGGCAGACACACAGTAAAACAATGCAGGGTTCCAAAGAATGGCTCTACCATTAAACCTCTGTTTGAGCTGGCAGCTCTGCAGCATGCACCCAGGCAGGTCTTTGGTAGCTGTAATGCAGAGCCAGATGCTGAAGCTTTCCTGCTTGCCTTGCTAGCATACCCAGCAGCCTACATAACCCATCATGATAATTCACTGCACTGTGACAGGGTTTGGGATTACTCTTTTGATGTTTGCCAGCACGAGCCAAGACTACATTTCTCCTTTAACTCCATGATGAAGCATAATTCTAAGGGCATTTAAATGCAGGGAAGTAACACTCTCCCAGTGCTGCTGGTGACAGCATCCCCTCCCTGTAGCCATCCACCTTTTGATGCCTCATGTATGGGGTATTCTCCCTAGTAAAGTACTAAGATGATTGAATATTAGAGAACAAAAGTGATGTATTGAATAAAAGCCATTTCTTTTTCCCCTCCTGTGCTTAAACCCCTCAGTTCCTTCTGTAGAGGTAGAAAGAGAGAGAAATCCAGCTGGCAGATAAGACATTTTCCATAGAGCAACTAGTGAGACAGAAAAAAATACTATGCATCTGCTGCTTGACTTCTCCATAAGAAAACTTAGGAAACCTGTGAACATAGTGAAATACTTATAAAACCTGTATAACAGGAGTCCTGAGACTGGTCAGTCTTTTACTGACTGACTTCTTCCAAGAATCTTGCAGCACAAATTGTTAAGGAGTGATTCTCAAAGGCTGTTAAAGAAATAGCTGCTCATTACACTTGATTTTCAAAGGAATTTCAGTGTAAAATCCCCTCCAGCTCTAGAAAATCTGGGCTCAGTGTTAGTGAGCCTTATTTTCTGTTCTCTGAAATTGAGCTTCTTACCCAGCCTCCTAAAGACTTTGTGTGTCCATAGATAAAGGTTATGCAGTCCTGCTTTTATTATCCTGGCCAACAATACAGGGAAAACCCTATGATAAACAAGTTACACCAACTCAATTTTTGCAGAAAGATAAAGCAAAACCCAGAGCTTTTAATGAGCAAGGTACACTTTGTATCTCCTCATGCCTTTGTCCCAGGTACATTGAAGCTCTCCTGTGTATGTATTGCTGAATATTCCTCAGACATACACAGAGATTCATGTATCCTGTGACTGGCTTTAGAGGTGATATCAGAGTTGATATCCCTCTTTTGGCTGGAAAAGGTCAGGGTGAGGCAGCCAATTGAAGGGATATCACCACAGCTGGCCAAGACTGAGCCAACAGCAGAACCACACCAGCTTTATGGAGAAAATGTAATTCCCTGAGTGGGGAAGATAACTGCTGTAACTCACAAATGGGGTCACACTCCCCTCACTTCCAGCAGTATGAAGAAGTGTATGTTCCTTCAAATATATTGTACAGGTACTAGGAAAAAAAAGAAAAAAAAAAAAAAACCAAAAACAAAACAACAAAAAAAAAAAAAACCAAAAAAACAACAAAAAAAAAAATCCCCAATGAATCAGCACAAGAAACTTTCCCAAACTGAGGCAGCATTGGCACTCTAGGGAGAAAACCTTACAGCTTGTGAAATTCTTGTAGGTGGGGAAGTTAAAACACCTTTATCATCATTCCCCATTCCCTAGGGTGGATATGAGGTTACACAGTTAAACCAGCATTCAGTTTTGAAATCTCCAATTGTTTAAACTCAGAGAGGTTAGATCTTTGTCTATTTATGTCAGGACCCAAGGCTCTCAGTCAAAGCTCATCTGCACTGTCACACAGGTTTAGAGGAATTGATATCAAACATTCTAAGGCAATCTTGCTGTAACAGCTGGGTGTGGAGTTCCCAGGAGGGTGTGGTGAATCACAGCCCTGCTCTTTCTCCATGGATGGCCCTAATTTATCTGCAAGTCTCTCAGTTGTTTGGAAGGACACCCTTGGATGGAATTATAAAGACCTCTTTTTCACCCCAGGCAGTTCTACAACTTGCTCTGTACACAGCAGAAACTTCTAAAGGTGTGGCAGTGACCTAGCACTAGCCTATCCTCCTCTTCAAATTAGTTTTGACAAAAGAAAAGAAAGTAGTAACAACTGCACATATAATGGCACTGTTTTGTAGTCAGAAAGTATAGTGTTTTCTTTGACAAGTCTGAAGCTCCTGTGCTTTTATCTCTACTGTCTTCATCTTCCTGTGTCATCTGGGGCAAGGAAAGAAGCCAAATAGTCAACAGTGAAAGAAACTAGTGCTTCTTCACCTTCCACCTTTTTTTTTTTTTTTTTTTTTTTTTTTTATCATCAATAGCAGTATGATTGATTCCTGCAGATAAGTAGAACACTGTGTGACTTGAAATAATCCCCATAAACTACAGCTGTTCAAATGTTAACTGCACCAAGAGTCAAGAAGCTGATCCATCTCTTGCTTTCCCTCTAATTGCTTCAGGGTGCTTCTGTCCTTTCTTCTTCTCCTCATCTTAGCAATTATCCCATGAGAAACATTTTGCAACTGATTAAAGGAATTTCACATTCTCACCTCACTGTGCCATGGTGGAGCACCAGCCCCATCTGGGGACAGCAGAGCACTGTGTCCCCTAATCTCAGCACAGCCTGATTTATCTCCCTGAGCAAACAGCCCCACACAAGCAGGGTGGCTCCTGCACAGGCCCCTTTCCTGACAAAACCTGTCAGGTGATGTTCTTTGCTGGGTGTATTTTGCTGTTTGCTGTTGTTGTGTGCTGGCCAAAGCACCACAGGTATCACAGGTAAGCAAGGATCACAAAGCTGAAACAAACAGTGAAAAAACACTCTCTGTCTTCTGTTTTATCTTTTTACAGATGAACAGTCCAAAATTAGATTAAACTAAAATCCCTGCTATCAAAGCTATCTCTTTTCATGATCTTCATGTACCTTTTCCAGAAAAAATATACAATTTATTTCCTATGTGGAACCAGCATGCTCTTAATTGAAGAGAATTACAGATGGAAAATCACAAAGATATAATCTAAAATCTATCTGTCCAATAGCTTTTCCATCTGTGTTTTGTTAAATACACATTAGGATACTGAAAAATTGTGGAAAATATTTGATTACCTAGAAAGATATTGTCATATAGAGATGTATAATAATAAGACAATATAGAGATGTATAATACTTCATTATACAGGAAGACTTCCTGCATGTCAAAGTCAAAGACTTCCTGTGTGTGAACAAAAGAATCCAACTTCTGGTCAAAGAAATTGGACTATTTTACCAATGGAAAATTTGTTTTGGATTGCTAAACACTAAGTCAAATTAACCAGTTCACTAACTAATTATTTTTTGCCTAATTAAGATATTGAAAAAATTAATTATTAAGTGATCTATTACATAAGTTGCAGACTGTTGAGACAGCTCATATAGGCTTTGTTAGTGTGCCAGGAATAAGTATTTTTAATCTTTAAAATCTCCAAAGAAATACATCTAGATGAATCTAAAGACTGAGTCTTATGAAAGCCATGTAGTCTAACTTTTCTTGAAACTATAGGACACAGGTCCTTGGCTATATTTGCTTTCATATTTTACTTCCCAAGGGGCATTGTAAGACACCTGGTTGTATATATAAGAAAATAAAACCAAAAATTTATATCTGAAAAAATTACATTGGAATCATGCTAACTTATGAGAGATCTCAAACAGGCTAGCATTCCTATATTAACTACAAGTTCCTCTTTTTTTTCTTTTCTTCAGCTTGGCAACACAGTAATCTAAATTTATTGATTTAAATCTCATTTTTCAGTAATTTTATTTAGAAGCTGAGCACAACTGTTCACTGCAAGAGTGGCTTCCTTTGGGTCTAGCACAAGATTTGCAGCCAAGGAGGGATCCTCCCACTTCTCCTGAAATAGAACATACTTCCATGCTGTTTGTGAAGTGATTTTCTGCAGCCAGCCACATCCTAAAGCAGCAAAGCACATGTTTGAACTTGCAGCTTCTAACCTGAATGGAACATGACATGTGCTTTTATCTGAGTCTTCAGTGATTATAAACTTTACATTGAGCACATTGACAGAAGCACCTGCCTGAAGTGAAGTCTGTATTTACAGTTTCCTAAACATCTGAACTTCTGCCACTACAATCCCCAAGGACTCTGATAATATGGTCTGAAATGGAGATCTTCATTAGAATGTGCTCCATGTGCAGCTTCTCCTCAACAGCTGCTTACAAATTAGATGTAGCAGGGACTGTCTCTGACCTTCAGTTAATTATTTGATACCACTACTGAATTTCAAGAACTCCAGGGGTTATCTTTTAGAAAACACTTGTTGAATACCTGAGGAGCAGCAAATGACACAAGGTCATACATTTAATAGGATAGTGCCAGCATCCTGTGCTGAGGACTGCAAAACAATCCTGCACTCAGTGCCACCAGTCAGAAGGAAGAATGGGGGATTCACAGGGAAGGGGGAAGATTTCACGTTTTTCAGAAAGTTCCATGACACAAATGTAAACAGATCATTAAGGATTTCCTTCACAGGAATCCTGATTTAAATTCTATTGACTTTTACTCTGGATTCACACAGCAGAGACAGTTCAGTGAAGTGAGAATTTTTCTGAGCACCATAACTGTAGAAATAATTTAATTTCTGGGCACACCTCACCTGGGTTCCTGCTTCTGAATGTGGTTTGGCTTGTTTGATCCATCCTAATGCAAACTGAGAAACAGAGCAATATTCATATGAGCAACAATTTCATTAAGTCCTCCTTGATGGGCAACCACCTTGGGACACATACAGGTGTTACAGCCTTGTAATAAGCCTTGAGGGAACTCAGATAATTAAAACTCTTATGGTAATATTAGTCTAAATAACAAAAGTACATTATTTTACTCCATTGACTTTTATTTGGCCACCTATATATTTGTAATTTGCCTTTTAAAAGTTATCCTAAGCTTATTTGCTCTTATTTATTCTCTATAAATGGGAATATGAAAAAAAGAAACCAACAAAACCCAGTTATGCAATGTCACATTCAGCTAACAAAGTCCCAAAGAATTAACTGTGTTCCAGGAAATGCAATTGGAGGGGATGGAGCCTGTTTTTGGTAAAGAAATATGAGTCTCTAAAGGTATCCCTACTCAACTGAGGTACCTACATATTCCCTCTAAGATGGATGTGTGATGGATTTGTGGGGAAGTGAGACTGGCCAGGAAGATTGGAAAGAAAAGTTCAGAAAGAAATGCAGTCCTGTCATGTACAAATATGCTGCACAAAAGAACAACACAGAACAACCACACAGCTCTCTCATCTAGAGGAGAGGAGAGGAGAGGAGAGGAGAGGAGAGGAGAGGAGAGGAGGAGAGGAGAGGAGAGGAGAGGAGAGGAGAGGAGAGGGAGAGGAGAGGAGAGGAGAGGGAGAGGGAGAGGGAGAGGGAGGAGGGAGAGGAGAGGAGGGAGGAGAGGAGAGGAGAGGAGAGGAGAGGAGAGGAGAGGAGAGGGAGAGGAGAGGAGGAGGAGGGAGAGGAGAGGGAGAGGAGGGGAGAGGAGAGGAGAGGGAGAGGAGAGGAGAGGAGAGGAGAGGGAGAGGAGAGGAGAGGAGGAGAGGAGAGGAGAGAGAGGGAGAGGAGAGGAGAGGAGAGGAGGGAGGGAGAGGGAGAGGAGAGGAGAGGAGAGGAGGAGAGGAGAGGAGAGGAGAGGGAGAGGAGAGGAGAGGAAAGGAAAGGAAAGGAAAGGAAAGGAAAGGAAAGGAAAGGAAAGGAAAGGAAAGGAAAGGAAAGGAAAGGAAAGGAAAGGAAAGGAAAGGAAAGGAAAGGAAAGGAAAGGAAAGGAAAGGAAAGGAAAGGAAAGGAAAGGAAAGGAAAGGAAAGGAAAGGAAAGGAAAGGAAAGGAAAGGAAAGGAAAGGAAAGGAAAGGAAAGGAAAGGAAAGGAAAGGAAAGGAAAGGAAAGGAAAGGAAAGGAAAGGAAAGGAAAGGAAAGGAAAGGAAAGGAAAGGAAAGGAAAGGAAAGGAAAGGAGAGAAGGAAAAGTTTAACTTACAGTACTGAGTAGAATCCTGAGGTGAAATTATTCTTTGCAAGATGTGGGACTTCAGGTGATGTTTCTTAGAGGATGCTAAGTTTGTACCAGTATTTTTTTCCAAAGGACAGATGTGCAAACAGATCCAAGTCCCATCATCTCAAGCACTTTCTCCTGCTGTTTGTTCCCTGGCCAACTGTTCTATCCGCAGTTTGTCACCCTGGAAAGCCTCAGCACCTCATCCCCTCCAACACTGGAGCTCTTAGTGACTGGAGACACGGATCTTGAGTTTTGAAACCAGCAATTAGAATGACTCTTGGCAATGACTAGAGAGTCATATCAGAGGGGAAAAATAAAACAAGTATTCAGTACAACTTTTCCCATTTTCTGCTAAGCAAAACTTCCGAAACTGCAGGTGACAGCTTCTTACAGTAGCATCAAAACAGCTTAATTTTGACTTAATTCTTGCTTTGCCTTGTGCCTGAACTTACTCAACACCTGCATCAAGAAATAGAAAAATTGTACCAAAGTTCACAACACTCAGACCTCTATCAGAAAACAGAAGCTGCATTCAGTTTTTAAGAACAGTGGAGACACCTCTGTTTTCCTGATTGCAGCCCAGCTGACAGAGCAGGAAATCCAGGACACAGACACTGCCTTGCTGATCAAATCCAGCTGTGAAATCTTGTCACTGTTCTGCTGTGTTCCAAAAGGTAAATATAAACCAGTCTTTTACACATTCAGCCTTACCTTCGAGACACCATATAGAACAGCAAGTATATTCAATCACACACACAAGCACAAAATAACAGAAGGTTAATGAATAGAAAGGAAGAAATTAAAGGAAGGTATTTAGGGTGGAGGGGGGACACTGACACTGTCAAAATTGAATAATAGATTTGATTGTTTAACATCTCAAAGAAATTCTTGAGGTAGTTTCGAAAACCTCAGATCACTTTCAAGCTCTGACACAAAGTGCAGTGAAATCAATAGAAAGACATTTAGTGCTTAAGAAAGTTAACAGATCAGAGCACAGAGAAGATACAGAAATTTGATTTTGCCTGAGGCTGTGCAATTTTTTTACTTCACTTTTGCTCCCTAATGTTCATACACACTTTGGTACACAAGGAACTTATGTGCTTAGTTTTACAGATTAGTACTGAAATTTTCTACAGTGATGCCTGCATTTCCAGACAAAATTGCTTATAAGATGTCTTAATTATCAGAAGATATAGTTGCTTTTCATTGTTGGGTTTTTTCTTCTGGATTGATCAGCTACAAAGCATATAAAAGCAGACTTATGGAGTAAAGAAGATATACTATACTGTTTCAAGCAACTAGGAAAAAATAAGCCTCTTACAACATTTACTGACTAACAACAAGATTTCTTTTATTAACTGACATTTCACCACTGGAAACAACAGGGAAGAAAAGAGATTTCGTGGAAATCCATATGGCTGAAGTCTGTTTTCATGCAGCACATTCAGCAGCTTAGACACAGAAGCCCCATAGGTATTTTCATTTGGCATTGAATCCTTGTTACACAGACCTGACCCTCTGCCAGCTGTTAGCACAGGATCAACAAACAGGCAAAATCTGCCTCCCTGCATTGGATGTGAATGTCTTTGTATGGTCTACAAAGTCTCAGTTCTTAGTGTTGCAGTGCTTCAGCCACACTTATTTGGTTAATTGAAAATCTTTTCGTTTGTAGGTAACAAACCCCATCTTTTGTACCTCACCTTCAGAGACTCCCTCATTTTCTCCAGATTCCTGGACATAAAGGGAAGCCTCACTGGATGGCTCTGAAGCCTGGCATAGCATCTGCTCCATTCTCATTCCACATGCAAAATTATTAGTTTTACTCTTAAAACATTTCTGTACAAAATTGTGCCATTTTGGCGCTTTAGGAAAAATCTTTCAAGGTGTTCTCTTCTCTGCATTTAATTGTAGGTTGAAAACAAATCTCTTGGTTTCTTGATGCCTCTCTGCACCATTATTCCTTAACTTTTAATTAGTCATCCTCTGTTAGCTTCTTGCATGGCATCTGCTCCCACATCACTACTTGAAATGCCATCCTACCCAGAAATCTTTTTACAGATTATGCATCTATTATGCAAAGAAACAGACATTTAGATCAAGAGGGTTAAAGAGAACCTCCCAGATGTTACCAACAACATTCTATCAGAAGGCTTTTAGAAGAAAAATACAAAAATTGCAAGAGTTCACAGTGCAAGACTCAAAAGCTCATCACAGGTAAAGGAAGGGTGTTAGCAATATAATGATGTGATTTTCATTCCACAGCAGTAGAGCTCTTGAGGTCTATTAAGGAGAGGTGTGCAGAGAGCACAAAATAATAGACACTTGATGAGAAGTGCTCTCTCCTGTCTGCTGGCACTTTCAGATCTTACCATGGTTTAGTAAACAAACTGAGAAACAGCACTTGGAACAGTCCAGGCTGCATGGATTCAACTCTTCCCTTACCTCCCTTGGGCAGGACACCAAACAGTTGGGAACAGCTCAGGTTGATAAACTGCTTTGAATGCTTAAGTCTTGGGTATGTGCAAACAATTTCTTCACTGACTTCCTTTCCTTGTCTGCCCCAGGAGAATTACTCCATTCCAGATAAACAAAAACCAGGCTTCTTATCCACATAGGCTGGAATAAGATAGGAAAGGAAAAATGTGGAGGCAAATCCAGTGACTGTCATGTTAAAGGGTTTGGATAAATTGAGCTTTGGAAAGAGAAATACTCATGAATGTATGAATTGTGCAGCCAAATGGCACAGAAAATCCCTCAGTAAGAGAAGCAGACACAGAAAATAAAATTTTTTTTTTTTTAAAATGCTCATGCAGTTATGCCACAGGAGACATCCAGACAGATTTTCAGGGTGTTAGTGGGTCTAAAGGTGGGATTTTCTTAGAAAATCTCAGCAAGTGCAGCCTGAACCTTCAAATGTCAAATACTTATATGGTCTGCAGACCCTGACAGGAAAACTATCTGGAGGTGTGTTCATTAACACTAATTCCTTTTCCCACAGCAACTAGTATTTCAGATAAATAAGAACTTAGACTAATGTTTAGCTAAACCCAAGACTGTCCAATGAAATAGTTTAAAATACAAAATACAACTCTAAAAGAGAGTGAAGTTCTAAGTGATATCAGTTTTAAAGATTTTTCCAATATTTTGTTGATAATATAGAGAAAAATGGCCCAAAATTAAATATTTGACTGACATTTGGAAGCTCAGAATTCAAGTTTTGAGGATATTTTTTAGTTTAAATAAAAAGATTTTCCTAACCTTCAGTTTCTCTGATTGTCAGTACAAGTTCAAGCCAAACAGGGTTTTCTTTCATAAAGAGACATAGCTAAAAGTTAGAAGTAGTATTTTGTCAGCTCATTTTGCTTATTTCAGATTTTTATTCATAGAGGGTACTTTTACAAAGGAGTGTGGAAGAAAATATAATTTTGAAACCAACCCTCAAAATTTCAATTTTCAAACATGACAAACCAAAACATATCAGCACTATCAAAAGAAGGATTTTTTTAAGTATGAGATGATATGGTTTAATATTTAAAGAATCATCACCATTTATTCATATATTGTCTAAACTTCTTGCAAGATGAGTCAGCTTCCCAGGTACTTTTGGTTCCTATGCTGTTTTCCCTGTTCCCCTCCCCCCTTTTTTAAATTTGTGACAAAGTTACTGTTCTTTGGGCAAATGTCATCCAGGTCTAGCTCCAAGAAGCTGAATTGTTTTTACATAAATACCATTAAAAAAATAAAAACTAAACAAATAATAACCTTTCTTTGCGAATACAACTCAGTTTTTTCTGTATTTTTTATGTGGGTTGCAAGTCCTGTTGCTCTTCACCATCCTTGGGGTCTAAATGTCATGCCAACTGGCTAAATTTATGCTTATTCTCCTTTTATGTGTTTGTATTGTGTTGTTGGGGGGTTTTGAGCCTGAAGTGAGGCATAAATACACATATCTTTAGAAATATCTTAGAGGGTGGTGTGAGAGAACAAGTATGGCAAGTTGTACTCTTGATTAATCCATCATACAAGTATTGAAAATCAAACAGGAGTAACTTAACAAGACACAGTTGAAAGTGCAAACCCATGGACTGAAAGGAAGATCATTTCTGTGCCTGTTTCAGCTGCCCCCTCCACTCTGATTCTAAGGTGACTGGAGAAGCTCCTTGCCACCCCTCCTCAACTGTTTTCCTTCCAGAAAAAGGAGATATAATGGGGCAGGAATGACTGACTGGATTAGGGACCTTTTTCTTTATGAGCACTCAAATCTCAAATTCATGAGTTCATCTACATTATTTCTCAACATCAGTCACTTGGGACTGTGGGTAATTGATAAGGAAAGAGCCAGGACTATGAGCAATAAGATAATTTGGACCTTCACAGATCTTCTAAGCTGGAATTTCAATATGAAATACTGGAATTTTGTGATCTGGACTGCTTATTTGGGGTTTCATCACTTCCTATATTCAGGAAATGCTGAGATTGCCTCAGATTGCCAAAGCTGAGAAGTGTCAGTGGGAAACCCTGATTAACTAAAACACCTCACAACATTTTAACCCTACACAGATTCATGCCTTCTGTCACATGGTTAGCCACTGCCCACTTTAGCCCTGGGCACACTGGAGATCCTTGTCTCTCACAGAAGACAGGGGGAGCACAGACAGACTTCCAGAAACAAACTTTGCCTGCTACTTTTTTTTAAGTACTTCTTGTTTCACTTGTCTCCCTCAAAAATCTTCTAGTTCTGTTTCTGACACAGGAAAGACCAAGAAAGATAAATGTAACATTTTTTCAGAAGGAACTTCTAAACAAGAATTCTACATCCATGGTTGGACTGGGTGATCTTAAGGGTCCCTGCCAACCTTGATGGTTCTGTGATTCTGTGATTCAGAAGATGACACAAGCCTCTTGAAGGTGAGGGGTTTCTGCCAATCAGCTAAATCAAATATATCCAGCAAAGCCTACTGTCAGGTAGCAGAATCACAGCCTAAACCCAAGCAACTCTGATTTCTCACTGCTCAAGCCCTAAAAGCAAGCACATTTTTGAAAACCAATCTATCTTGTCCTGGTGCTCTTAATTGTACATACCTGCTGTGAAAGCTGAATAAGCAGAGCTTTTAGGAAACAGAATCCATGAGCACAGCTCTCCACTGATGGAAAATTGAAATGATGAAGCATTACCCCTGCAGAAATAAATATCACAGCCAGGAAACCTGGATGAAGGCTGAAACAAAACCTGATAGAGAGGTTATTTCAGAAATTACAAAAAGGAAAGGAGCCAGTAATGACATGAGGGGTCTAGAGGGCTGAGGGGATTTTTCTCTGAACCTTGCTTGTTTTCTATAATGCTATTTTCCTTTAATGTACAGCAGAGCTTCTGTGTTGACAATTACTAATATCTCTGGATGAACCTCTGTGTCTAGCACTCCTCAAGGATGATTCTGTGGCCTTTTCTATCAGCATACCACATTTAAGAGAGATGCAGTATTCACTATCCACTGAGCTGTAGGAAGCTCTCGTTAGGGTAGAACCAAAATTTGAGTTCCCTCAGTGTCAGGGACTTGATTAAAATAATAAGCAGAGAAAATCTCTAAATGTATTTAATCATAAAGCAAACCACTTTCTGCTTCAACAAATGGAAAGGGTGGGTGCCTCACAAAACAAGTGGCCCTATCTTCTAAGGTAAGTGAAAAATAGAAACACAGAAGTATCAGAAAATGAGATTTTTTATCTCAGTTTTGAAGAAACAAAGGACATGAAAACTATGAAATGATACTTTACCCAGCCACTACAGCAAAACCACACTCAGTTACCTCTTGTTCAGGTGAACCATTTCTTTGAAAAAATCTATTAGAAGAGTTCATGAATTTGAATGCACATAGTTTCAAAATTTCATATTTTTTCTTCTCTCAATCCTTTCAGAACAAGAAATACCAAGTTGCAAAGGAAAACAAGCTGCACGTGCCTAGGAAGGATAAAACCAGTGCCTGCTTGATTAAAAACTGAGAATACTGGTTCTGACACTGCAGAGAAACACTTCTTTTTCCTTCTCCAGGTAAAGCTAAAGGATTGTGTGTGCACACATACAGACATTTAGGATCACAAAAATCCATGAGGAGCAGCTGAAAGTAAAAGACACATTAACACTAATGTTATCCTATGCTAGAGAGGAAATGGGCCTAACTTTTAGCTCCTTAAACTGTTTTTTCTTTCTCCTCAGACTAAGGAAAACAAATTTCCATTGCTACTTGAAAGGAATACATCATCTGTCTACACTCAATCTGTTAGAAATGTTTTCTTCAGCAACAGAATATTTTGCATAACACTGCTCTCCTTGTCAGGTTCACAATAGTGGTGGGACTTATTAGCCTGGCTTTGTGTTGAATATTCAACAGTAACTCACTAGTCAGATAAGCAGCCTCATAGGAATCAAAATGTACATTCGCTAAGACAGATGATTTAAAATATAACCCTCTCTGGATTTTGAAAACAAAATGCACTTTGTGCAAAAGAGTAAAGGCTGGTGTGGAGGTAAATTGTCAACAAGCCTGATCTAGTGCATTATTTGTGTACATTGAATTTTTCTGGTTTGAAACAGAGGCTGTTCAGGGCTTGCAAAGGTGTATTGACAGTTTTATAAATCCTTCCCTTCCTGACCCAAGCTACTTTGAACAGCTCCATGTCTCACCTGTGACTGCTGAAACCTTTCCCCTTCTACACAGAGATGAGATACTTCACATAAACACTAAAGAAAAATCTTTACAGAGACAAATATGAGAGAAAAGGGCTCTGGGTACTTTTGCTGTTGCTGTGCTTTGTCAGACAGCTGGAAAGAACAAGTTGCCTGAATGCAGATATGGCAGGATAAAGAAAAGGATCATAACTATGATTTAGAAGAGGATGGGGTTTATATAGCAAAAGGAACTTTTGATATGGTGAAAGCCCTGGAGTCCAAGGACAGAGCCTGCTGGAAGGTGGAAAACACCTATCAAACTTGAACATATTCCAGTTATACAGCAATATCCTCAAGAGAAGAGATACCTGGTAAGAAAAATGAGCTGAGTGAGAAGCCAGAGATTTCCCCAAACAGACTGGACAGAACTCAGAAGCCAAGGACTGAGAGAACCTGAGGAGAGTTGTGGAAACAACAAATCCTGCTGAGAGCTGAGCTCTGGGCAGCACTGGGAGGAGCAAGGGCCATGGAAAGGATGCAAGATTTGCACTGTTCTCTGGAGAAGGCAATAATTCCAGCTTTCTGGGGATCTGACTATACAGTCTAATAACATCAAAGACCTTTCCAAAGCCTAGCCTCTGCCCACAAGGTGAGGCAATGGGACCTGCTCCTCCTTCCACAGCTGCTGGGACTCCCTTGATTCAAGGGCTGTCTCTTCACAGCTCTTTCTGAGAGCCATTGCACTGTAACAGGATCAAACACACATCTGTGCCCAAATCACACATTTTATCAGCCACAAAATCTCTCCAGATGGCAGACAGTCATCTACTACCAGTAATCCATTTCTCCTCCTACTTTTCCACTGCAGCAAATTGATGTCAAGTCATCCCAGCAGTCTTTTAAAAGAGAACAAGGATATACAGATGTTGTTTGTTGTTGTTGTTGTTTTTAATAACAGACAACCCAGGGGAAAATATTAAAAATTAAAGCCCATAGTGCTGCTACAGAACAGTCATTTGGTTTAAAATCACGTTATTTGCAAGTAGTTTTATTTCTGACAAATGGCAAATGCAGCCACTATAGCTGCTTGCCAGGCCAGCTCACTCTTTCTTACCTGCTGTGAGCTGAAGTGTTGGCAAACTTTGTTTTTACCTTCTCACTATTCCTTCCAGCCTCGTACACAGTTTGCAAACGTTACTCCCACTTTCTCTCCGTTGGCATAGGAGTTTTATCTGTTCCTAAAGAATAATTTTTCTAGGATTTTTCTCTCCAATTTCTAGCTCCTGTAACCCTCTCACCTTTTCTCTTTCAAATAACATTTTAACAATCAAGACAGAAAAAGAAAGTGTCCTGGGAACACCAATTTTGGCAAGATAAAGTAATATTGGAGCTGGTAAAGCAGGTCCCTGCAGGAGTTCAAGATTCAAAAATTCATATCAACAAGAAACCATGCCGGACAATTTTGACAGCTGGAATCATCATGGTAACCAGTTTTCTAATCTTCTGCTTTAACACAGGAGCTACAGCAGTAGCTGTGAAGTTTTTAGATATTCAGCATATCTTGATCCTTGAAATCATGTTGAACTCCTGGACTCAAGGTCATTGGCTTAAGTAGATGAAAAAGATGCACTTTCCCACTTTTTTTCTTTTTTTCCTGTGAAGTCATAATATAAAATTCCTTTCCTCCTTGCTAATTTATGAGGTTCACATAATATTTCATGTACAAGGACCCACAACATCAACTAATTTTTAAGTGTGTGAATGCCTGCACTAAACCATGTCCTCCAGGGCTTTCTGATACTGAAAGACTAGCTAGGAATGTGACTATCCAACTCTTGCTTCTTCATGAATCCCTAAACCATCATCAGGAAAAAGACTGCAGGTAACTAAGGGGACTCTGCAGAGCTACCACAGTGTGTGGCACACCATTTCACAGAAGCACCAAATGGGCAGGGGAATAAGATCTCTGAACAATTCAAAGTCCTGAATTTGAGAGTTTCACCCATAAAACCTTAGAATTTTGCTCATTGCTTGGGATCCTCTCATAAGTAAATAGCAAAACAAGCTAGATGGCCTTGTACCTACCAGCTTGACCTGAGACTGGATTCTCTATAATAGCATTTTATGCTCCTGAGTACAGCAGAATACAATACAATACTATACAGAATACAAGCAATAAGCACACAGGCTTTCTGTGGCACCCACAATAAAAAAAAAAACAATAAAAAACATAAGACTATGAGGTCAGTCAACTCACTTCTCTACAGTAATAAGCATATTTTAAATAAATACAGAAGGGGAATCAGAAAAAAATATAGGAGCAGATACCTTTTTCCCCACTTTAAGTTTTGTAAAGCTAAAGATCATTGTATTTCTTACTGGAGTTTATTGAAAATAATAAATCCTGTCTCTTTTGTGGTTGACATAATGGACCTGATACTCCTACACTGAAAACTTTTTCTTTGTATAATAGCAATAGATAATTTAGATGTCTCACCAAAAAACAACCCAAACAGAGTTTGTTGACATTTACCTGCCTCATAAAACCTTTTCATTTCAGTCTGGAAAAAACAGGAGATGGGAAACCTCTCCAGAAGTTGGCTTTTTTACATCTGCTGTTATTATGTCTCTAGAAGTAGTTTAGGTTGCAGGTGCCACAATTGCTAAAGGAATAATTGCCCAGAAATTCAAGATTCGATGTAAGCAATCTCTGAACTCCAGAGAGTGATGGGAGCAGTGCTGGAAACAACAGAGCCAGAAACTCAATCCCAAAAGGTCTCATTATACCTGCTAGACAGCCCAGAAAGCAGAGGGGAGTGCTGTGGTTGAGTCACAGAGACAGAGCTATGGTCAGTTCATGCTTTCCAGATTGCAGCTGCACAAACATCTGAGCAGGGTCAAATTCTCATCCAGGTGCAGCCAGTGCTTGGGAAACAAAGGAGCTCTCTCTTCCCCCAGCCTGCCCCTAAGGATTTGCTCTCAGGTGCTCCTGTTCTGCTCCCATGGCACCTGAGCACAAGGAAAAGCCACCTTGGTCCCTGCATGAGATTTCCCTTCAAACTTCCCCTGCCCTGTCTTTGTTCACCCTCTGAAAGCTTTTCAGGCATTTTCAAATTTTTCATTTCCTTTTTATTTAACAGCATATGTCAAAGTTTATCTTTTTTTGACAGGAACCTTGAAATTATAACTCAAATAGTTTTTAATTCAGTGCAACCTCTCTCAATACATTTATGAATCTCTTAATATTGTAAGAGGCTTCAATAAGCACAAATTGGTAGAGAATATTCAGATTTTCCATCATCTCCAGCAGTACAAATTTTCAGGTCCGCTGAATGGGTGCCTTGGTTTCAGCTGATGTAGAGAGTTAATTTCTTCTCAGTAGCTGGTACTGTGCTGGAATGGGAACAGTGTTGATAACACACTGATGTTTTGGGATTTGTGAAGTTGTGTTTATCCTAAGTCAAGGACTTTCTGTGTGTCTCATGTTCTGCCAATGGCTGGAGAGATACATTAAAAAAAAATGGGAGAGAGAATAGACAGGAGAGGTGACCTGAATTGGCCCCAGGGATATTCCAGATACTCATGCCATAGACACCATGTCCAGTAAAAACATAAAGAGAGGGAGTGCCTGGGAGAGGGGGGAGTGTGGTGGGGGAAATCAGAGGTCAGCATCATATTGTGCACCACTTGGTTTGGTTTTTTATTTCCCTTATTATTAACATCATTATTATTTATTTCACTTTTCAATTAAACTGTTCTTATCTCAACCCACAAATTTTACTTTTGATTCTCTTCCCCATTCCATTGGGGTAAGGGTGGATAGGGGGGTTGAGCAAGCAGCTGCCTGGTTAATTCCCAGCTGCGTTTAAACCCCACAACAATGGAGTAAAGTTTATTTCCAGAGGAATATTTGAAAAAGAATAGTTTTCATACACATTTCTGAGGAAGAAACGAGGTCTGAAGGGACTTAACCAATAACTGGGGAAGGAAGAAAAAAATCCCATTAGAGTTGCTGAGGTCAGAGGGGTTCAGCAGCACTCCATCTCCACTCCTACACATCTCTTATCCAAACCCTAAATTGCCTTCATTTGTGCAATCACTGAGGAGTTTGTCCTGCAGGCTCCAGTAACACTCCCCCTGCACAGGAGCATGTGAAGCTCCTGGAGAAAAGGTTGCTCACAAGGAGCTTCCATCAGGGCTCACTTACTCAAGAAAAGGCATTTTCTGGAAAATCCAGGCAACTTGTGGATAACACACCAACGCAGTCTGCAAGTGACTAATGCATATATATGGGTTCAAATGAGCAGCACCAGCTCTACCACCTGGTTCCTGGCAGTAATGAGCCACAGCTGACAGTGGAAATCAGCATCACATATCCCACATTTCCTACTTTTAAACCACAAGAGCCATTAAACCGTTCAGATATTTTTTTAAACATCCTTTTGTGCCCAGGCTGTGACTTCCCTATTCCTATGAGGATTAAATCCCTCTGAGATTCTCAATAAAATCTTAGGGACTCAATAATGGTATATATAGCTTGGAATGTGCACATTTACTTCCCAGGTTTTACTTGATTTCACAGCAGTATTTTGCTCTCCTGCTAGCTCCTATAAATCACGTTTTACTTTGACCCATGACTTTTTATCTAAAAATTGCGCTCAATATGTGTTTTCTACAGGAAACATTTTCAACTTCTCAGACTCAAGTTTTTGCTTAATCAGTTCTAAGGGTAATTCCTGGGAGAAAAAAAGTATAACAATATTTACTTTTTGATTGAATTCTTCCATGGCTAGAACTCTTCAAGTATTAATTTCGTGGCTCTTACAGCAGCTCAGCCTTCTAAAAAATAAACTAAATCATCAAAATAAACACTTTAAGATCATGAAAATCCAGGTTTTTGCATCTTTTAAAGTACACCACGTTACCCTGTATAGAGACAAACAGATAGCATTTCCATAAACAATAGCTAAAAAAACCTCTATAAAATTTAATGGAGCATTTCAAATGCTTGGTTAGAAGGCATGGTTAGAAAACTAATTTTCAGACTAGCAGGCCACAAGTGGTAAACAAATTCCCAGAACAAAAATGTTTCAAATGGAAATTGCATAAAATGAATGATGCTTATTCATGGCCACAGCAGGCTGAGAAAAAAAAATTAATTTAAAAAGTTGTTGTTTTTTTATTTTTTTTTAACCAAGTCCAAGCACATCTGATTTCTAAATCAATAGCTGTCTCTAGCCAAACTGAAGTGCTTGTACAACTTCAGACAGGTAATTACTTACAGGCATTGGATGAGGAACAAGCCCATCAAGGGATATTGCTACGTCAATCTCTCTTCTTTTATGTTTTATTGTAGCCTTTTGGATGTTCCAGAAATCAACACTAAGAACTGATTTTATCCTCTAGCAGCTGCAATATAAAGAAAAGCCAATATACTAATACACAGAAAGATGTGCATGGCTGCCTTTGTCAAACCATTTAGTGTCATGGTTTTGGGGCAAATTTCACAGGAAAGACAGATTTTTGAGAGATTTAGATTTTTTTTTTTTTTTAGACTGATGAGTACAGCATGAACTAAGGTCCCTGTAAAGGGCATTATGAATATACCAACACAAGTTGTGAAAATTACTTAATTTCAGGATGAAATGCATTTGTAAGACCCTTTGCATAAGCATAGAAGGGGTAATACTGTTGCATTTCATTAAACCACACTAAGATGATGCAGTAACAGAACACCAGTTACCTCTCCATTGAGGAACACCCACAATACACATTCAGCTTAACCAACAGATGGTATGACCACCTGACATTTTCCACAGTCTTTATTAGAGAATTTGAGTATTGACTTATAAGTTACCCTCCTAAAATGTATGGCTTTTATTTAAAAGTTTATTTTTAGCTGAAAACCTAAATGATTCAGGTTTTGAAAACAAAATCCAAAAGATATATTTTGCCTCTTTTCATCAAATGTACAGTTTTCTCTCATATTTGTGTGCGTGCCTACAAGTGTATTGCTAAGCACATCAGCATTTTCTGTGGGGAAAACTTGTTCTTTATAGATCTAATTTTCAGTATTAAAGTTTTTGCTTTTTTAAGATTGAGAGCTTCTGTCTCCAAAGTCTATTTTTGACAGAAACAATAAGAAACAAAATCACATTTATTATGCTGGTTAGAAAAACAATTTCTAAAAATCACCCCCTAGGATACTTACTGCAATAAGAGTGAGATAGTACATGAAAATTATATAAGTCCTAAAAGGTCTAGGCTTGAATAAGATCTGCAAGTGGTTCCTCCAATTTCCTTTGTGTCACTAGAAGCTCTTGGCAAGTCTTGCCTCACAGAGAAGAAAGCTAAAGTATACAACCCTCCTGAGATAATGCTACTTTTTATTAGAAGATTATGTATTTTAATGAACTGGATACATTTAGTTGCCTCTAGTATTTCCTCTGGTGTTTACTACTCTCCCAAGTGGTGAGTCAAAATTTGCATTTTAACAGAAGCTGAGTACTCTACTGGAAAGGCATCATGCTTAAAAGCTCATAAGTAGATTTTTGTCTATTATTTAGTTTATTGAAATGCTTTACCGCCTTTAAAGTCTCTTGTTTAAGAGATATACAAAGCTCCTGTTAATTGACCTAATTTACCATCTGTATTTTTGCACTCACTAGGATTATTCTACTAGAGCATAAAAAAGATTAACTGCTTTGCTGGGCAATTACTCCACCTGCTTTGCACTGATCTGATAGCACAGAACAGGTAAAAACCTGATCACCTGGAAACTGTGCTTTGTGATGGAGGCTTGACTATTCAAGACCTTTTTTTACAGCTCTGCAGCTGTCCAGCTGCTTCAAGAAAATAATCAAATGTGCCACCTAACAACAAAGGCAATACTCTCTTCAGTGATCTTTTAAGGTAAAGCAAAAACACCTTCCCAGAAGAAAGTTATCATCTCTCCAGCCATCATTTCAAATTTGACCGAGAGCTGTTTAAATCTTCTCTCCTTGACTTGGGAGAGGTCAGCAAAGCCTCCCTCTTGCCTTCCATGCCCAGTGCCTGTGCAAGGTGAGAGAGGGGGGAACAAAGCTCTCCTCCCATTTCATCCTGGCTGCAATCACAACTCTTTCACGGCTGTGATTTGTGTGCACAAGTCCAGCAGCACTTGCCCACCTTAAAAATTAGCCCAGGACACACATGATTTAGTAAAAAATCCAACCAACTAAAAAAAACTGAACAAAGAGAGGAACCAAACTCCAACTCTCACTTGTCTAAAGTAAAGCTTTGCTTCCTAAATTATCCTGTGACTATACAAAACACTTTGGCTGTTGCAAGAGTTCATTTTTATTGATGATATGAAAGGGGACCAATTCTGAAGCCTCCAAAACCCTTCATTTTTCTGCTGAAGTCTCTCTCATTCATTATTTACATCCAAGAATTCTCCCTTCAAGCAAGACACATGCATTTCATTTCCCTTTTTCTTTCATTCAAGACCTATTTAACTACAGCTGCAAAACAAAATATAAATACAACAATAAAAAGTACAATTTGAGTGAAATACTGAATAACTAACAGTGAAATAACTGACAATTTTTGGTTTAGGAAAAATGCTCTCTTCCTCTTCTGCTGCTTTTTTGGAGATGTTTCACTTCCAAATCTACTTAAGATAGAAAGTCCACTGAACTGAGACATTATAATCATATTTGCTGATTGCTTCAGCAATTGTCTCCTGCAATCTTCTAAACAAGTCATTAGACTCCCACTGATGGTTTCCAGGATGAAAAAAAGATAACATGAGCAACCAACAATCATTGTTTTTTTCAGTCCAGCTGTACTCACATCCCACATTCACACATTTAGGTCTGAACACATCATGGACTGCTGTTACTGTGCAAGGCAAATAGATGATGACCTGAAGGAGCTAAGACATTACCACAAGGCAGAGATCTCCAAAACTGTGCATCTATGGGAGGAAAACATCTGGGATTATTTTTTTTTTTCGTAGTTTTGTGGTGATGTTCTATGAATCTGGGTTGTTTTGGTGGGGTAGTTTTTTATTGTTATTATTCTTTGATTTGGATTTTTTATTTTGGTTTTATTAAAAGGGAGATAGGTCATATACATCTCTACAAAGAAATTCCATTATTTACTGCCATACAGCAACAAAACAGATTTATATTGCTGACTGTTGTTCCCATGGGGGAATAAGTTAGTAAACCAATATCTGGGTAATTAGATTAGAGAACAAGTCTGGTTGTGAAGGGTGAGAAATATCCTTTGATACTTTTTGCCATCTTATCTCCATTTTGCAAGGTTCTTAGCCAAAATGGCAGATACTGTAAGTCTGAGCTTTGTCCATGTCCCCTACTACCCAGTCTAAGAGGACAACGTTCTAGCTCTTTCTGAACTGTGATAGAAAGCAATTTCTCAGCTGTTTAGATTGTAGCATATATTAGCATAACAGTTACAACTTAATTAGCTCTTATTCTTGTTGATTCACCAGCTCGTTAGCATCTGATCATCTTTTCCCATCTGCCTCTGGGGAGTTGAAGATGGCTTTGATACATTAGGACTACTGCATAGGCAAAGTTATTCCTTATCACATTTAATGATTTCCACCCCCTTCCCCATGACAACACAGCACAACCCAAAAGGGAGCTGGATGAACACAGTCAGCTCCTCCCAGAAGAGGGGTGATGATCCAGGAGGTCACAACTCCTCTCCCTGGTCAAAGTGCAGCATCCCTGGGTCTCACTCTAAAGCAGCATCACAAATAGAGCACAGATCTGGTGGCAGATGGAAAAGTGTGGTAAGACTACTAAAAACAAGCAGTACTGAATGTTGAAATAAATTATCAGTAGAGATAAGTAGTAAAATATCCAGCACAGAGGACTTGAAAGAATAATGAAAACAGTGGCTAGGAAGGTGCAGGCAATTGCTCCTCTCGTTACAGATTCATGTTCCCTTGATATTCCTCCCCATCTGCATTTCACCCCTCTTGCTCTCTGGGGAGAAAAGCTCACAGTCATTTCTGCAGCCTCCCCAAGCACAGCAGGGGACAGAGCACTCAGAGCAAACATGAGTTCCCTTCTACCCCAGAGGGCAGATCCAGGGATGCAGGGCACTTCCATGGCTCCATGAGCAGGATTCCAAACAGACCAGGTTTGCCTTTGTTACAGTCCTTCCCCCCATAGACGTGGCTTCATCCACATCCAGCAGTTTCCTTCTCAACCTCTCTTGGAAAGTCTGGCAGGCACTGTGGGCTGCCAGAGTAATTTACTAGAAGGGCAGAAGGAAATGATAAATCAGTTTCAAAACACATACACACACAAAAGTGCATCTGCATCACACACCAATAAAATAGTTTCTCTGTCAGGGCAAGAGGCCACAGCTCCTCTCTGTTCCAGGGTCAGCTTGGGCAGCACTCACATATTTTTTTAGCATCACCTGGGCTTGGCAATTACCACTTTATTCTCTGCTGTTTAGTTACAGAAATAAGTGACAGTTGCTTCACTCCCAGCACTAGGCAGTGGTAGAGAGAAAAATTCAGCAAAATTCAGCCCACAGTGTGGTTAGGGACATTCCTGGAACTGAGGCCACTGTGGGGCTCTTTACCTCATGGTTTGGATTTACTGCATAAGTGCAGATCCCACACAGGCTGCTTGGTAGCCTATGAAATAACCTAGGCAACAGAGCAGGAGGGCCCCTCTGCTTGCCTTTTTTTTTTTTTTTTTTAATAAATAAATGTAAGAAAAAACGTAATTACCACAGTGTGACCATGCCCATTGATGCAGTGGAGTGTGGAGGAGGAGGAGAGAATGTCCCACTGCTGAGAATAGCTTTTAAGTATATGCCATGCATTCATTAGCTTTGTTTACCCAGAAAAATGCCATGTAAGTCAGCTGTGGTGTAATTGGGTGCATAATACAAATGCATTCTTTAGTTCAAAGGCAGAAGGAAAAGAAGGGGGAAAATAATACTTCACACTATGAGGTTATTTGTTGTTCAGCAAAGTAGAAAACCTGATAAGGGCTTGTTTCATGTTCCTGACTATTTACTACTGATTTGTAAGCTTTTACTTTCCCCAAGCACAGGCCACCTTTTACCCAACTGTGTCCACTGAGAAAAAAAAATTTCAATTTTATAATTGAAAAAAATTGTTCTTATAAACATAACTTAATTTTATGAAATAAGAGAAATCAAATATGATAATGTTTTCTTGACTGTTCTGGCACCAACTTATAGGAAGTCATTTCCAGTTAAACTTTCAGCTTGCTGGAAACCAGATGTCTGTGGAGCCCTGGGAAAGGACAGCAGGCAATGCTCAGAAATCAGGAGACTGAGCAGAGATGTCACCACCTCTATCAGTATTGCTGGGAGAGGAGCTTTTGCTGCTGCCAATGAGCCAGCACACCTCACTTCACCAGGCCAGCTGTGAAACAACACAAAATACTGAGCTGGGTGGCTGCACCACGGATTCCCCTTCCCACACACCAACATCTGTCCCACATCTGGTGCAGCAGGAGGAGACACTGGCACAGGGTGTTGTGTTGGGTTGATGTGGCCAGAAATGTGTATTCCATCACCATCTGTTGAAAGCCAGGTGGGGCAGTGATTCCTTATCTCAGTGGCACACAGTATCTGCTAATGGGCCAGCTTTAAGACAAGATGGGGCAATCACCTTTATCTTTTCCACAACCCATCCTCCCTCCAGGAAGATATCATCTGCTGCTGGCCCATTCAGTCCTACTGCATGACTGATAAAATTACATCATCCCATGGGGAGATGCTCCAGCCAGGGGGAGGAGCCAATTTTTTACTGTAGTTTTTATTTTAATTGTGAAAAGTCATTTCATGAGCAGGACGAAATTTTGGTCATCATCAGTTTCTCAGTTCTCCAGGTATTTATTCAACTAGAAGAGTTGTAACCTTATGTCACAGGGTGTTCTTTTGGTAAGAAGAAGCAGAATGAATTACTTTTAGAGTTTCTAGCTGACAGCATCACTGGCTGTATAAGAACGCAGGGTGGTTTTCTAAGACAGGGCAGTTGTTTTAAGAAAATAAACTCCTCTCTCTGTGGTTTTACTCTCTTCAAGAAATTTCACTAATGTTGATGATGTTGCTCAGTATAATCAAAACCTCAGCAAGATTCCTAGGATTTTTAAATGAAGACAAAATTTCAATCTTACTTTAATGCAAGTCAGCGACCTGTTAGCACAATGGGTCATTGGCTTTTCAAAACCCTTTCTCCCTGAAGTAAAGAAAAACATGAGACAACAGAAGGGTCAAACAGCTTCTAAAAAAATTCCAGACAAGATTAGACGGGAAGAGATTTGACAGCTCTGCAATTTAAAATCATTTAAATGCAAGGTATCATTTAGAACTTTGTCCACCAGAAGGAGATGATTCAGATGGGGAATCATGACTACTACCCTGGTCAAACCTGTGGAAATAAAGTGCTAGATAAACTTTCCAGTAGAAAAGTTTTGTTTTGGCAAAGATTTCCTTTCCTTTCTCAGAACACAAAGGTTAAATCATTGCACAGCAGAAGATTCTGAAATTCCTCCAAAAATTATTTGAAATATTTCATTTGGAATGTGCAATAATGTTTTTTCCAGTAGAGATTTATACTTCTCACACTCTAGAATGGTTGTGATGATGAAAAGCACAGTACCTTTTATAATGCAGTGGCATTATGATAAAGCTTGCATTATTAAAGCTTTTTGGTCTTCAGGTATCTCAAAGGGAGGTTTTTTCCAAGAAAAAAAAATTTAATTTTTCTGTTACAAAAATTCTGAGTAGCTGTTAAGACAGGATTCCTGATTTCCCACATGCCCAACACCCACAAATTCTTAAGCCCATTATCTACACTCTGTCTTGCTAATTAAATAGCTCTCTTGCCTCTGAAGGCACAAAGCCAGCAAGATTCCTTTCTGTGCTTTGCAGCAGGGAGGCAGCAAAAGCCTGAACCTGACCACAATTTGACAATGACCTGCTTAGACCCAAGACCAGGCTATGAAGAACACCTTTCTCTCTGTGCTGACACAGCCTACCAGTGCCCCATTTCTGTACTTTGGTTATTTGGACAGCAACCAAGGACAGAGCTTGGACTCCCCACTTTGGGTACATGCCAAGCCCAGTGCAGGCAGAAAGGTAAGGACAGCATTCACCACTCAATTTCCAGTCAAAAGGAGGAGAGTCATCCTCAGTCAGCAGTAGGGAATGGAAGAGACCTGGTTACACAGAATGGCATTTTTCATGTTGCTTTGCAAAGAAACAGGCAGGAAGGGCACAGGTATTATCATCCTGACATTAAAGGAATGAATGAGGAATAGGGAGCTGAAGGAATTATTCTAAATGGGAACTTTCTTGCACAATTAGAAAGAGACAGGACTTTTAATGTCCAGTCCATGTTCTCAGGCTGTTTCCCTGCAAGGACAATGTATTCAGACTAAAAATAAAAGTACATTTTTATTTCTAATAAACAAAAAAAGATGTTGCAACTGTTCACCCAAAATTAGTCAGCTGTGGTCATTTCTACATCAAAGAATATATTTAGAATCAGAGTGGACACTTTCCCCATCAAACAGGATGCTACAATTCAAGCAGAAATTTATTCTTAGAAAACCCTTATGTCACACTGCTCAGGAGGTTCAGACAGCTTTGAACTGTGGGCTACAAAGTCTGAGATGGAGGAAATACAGATGACAATAAAACATTGTCCTGCATTTGAAGCAAGTTTTGAGAAATAATCCACTTGCAGGGAGAAAACCCTTCTGTTTTATCATCATGTTCATCAATTTTTTTTTAACTGATCATACTGCAAAAGATATTTTCTACTGACATTTGACAGAAGAGAAAGTTTTATAGCTAAAGAAAAAAGTCAGTAAATCACTTCTCTATTCTTCTGCTGACAATATCTCTCTGTCAGTCAGAAAGCCATTTTCCAGTATTGCTACCACAGTAATGTAGAATCCTTTTTACTCCTTGGAAAGAATATTCATCATTTATAAATAACCTCTCAGTTGTTTCATTTTATCTCTTTTTCTTGGATTTTTTTAAACTTTCACATAATTCTTTCTTGTCCAGAAAGATATCTGTTAACTTTCTGCATCAAAACGTCAGACTGGGAAAAGTTCCTCCTGAAATGAGTTTCCTCAGCTCTTCGGATCTGACCTTTTAAACTGTGAGGCTCTTTACCCAGGGTGTCTTTCATGACCTCAGTGACTTTAGTTAAAATGTTCACTTCCAAGGTAAAGGAATATTGAGCCAGAAAACCATTTTCTTCCTACTATGGGAGTGCCTTCAAAAGATCTCCTACTCACACCCTTCTGTTAACAGCCTATTGGCCATTTTTAATAGCATTCTTTTGCTACCTTCAGTAAGAGGAGCCTTTTTCCAAGTTTCCCCTCATTTTTGGGTTAAACCTCAAAGACTTTCCTCATAATGCCTTCAAATACCACAAACACCATTCTTTTCCAGTATTGTGTCTTACCACAGGTGGAGAATTAGGGCTCTCAACTTATTTCCACTCCTGCTGCTGACATCATATGATACATAAGTGGTGGTGAATGACAATGATTTAAAACCACTCTGCCTGATAGGGAAAGTTCTACATTCCCTATTCTATCACCCTCTGCACAGAAATAAGGTAAAAGCCTGCAGCTCTGTGCCATTTGAAACTGGAAGCAGCCCTTCCCTAACCTGGTTTGATGGCATGGAAAAGGTACACACAGAGCTGTCACAGCAAAGCTCCAGGTTAATCAGCTCTGTTGAGGATTTGTCCTTCCTTTGTTGCACTGATCTTCCAGAAGAACTTTTACATTTCAGCTTGTGAAAACACACATTATTCAACCTTACCCAGATGCCCCCTGCATGAAAAAGTTGAATTTGGCTATTTTTTTAGCAAACAAAAGAGGCTCTTAACCTTCTAGCAGTCACTTCTAACAAACTGGAGTGTTTGTTAAGTGCTAAACCCCCAACATGGGCTTGAAGAAGTAGTTTTATACCTACTGGTGTATAATCTATGTTGCCAGCAAACCTTGTTTGGGAAAACTGAGAGCAGAATTCTCAGGTTTTTACCCCAGCTGGCACCTAAGTACCACACAGCTTCTCACTCAGTCTTCCATCAATGGGATAGGGGGAGGATCAGAAGAGTAAAAGTAGGAAATTCATGGGTTGAGATAACAATGCCTCGACTTGTAAAGAAGAAGCCATGCACATAAGCAAAGCAAAACAAGGAATTCATTTGCTGCTTCCCATCAGCAGATGTTCAGTCATCTCCAAGAGAGCAGGGCTCCATTACGTGAACTGATTACTTGGGAAACAAGCATCACTCCCAACATCCCTCCATTCCTTTTTCCCCAGCTGTATGTACTGAGCAAGGTGCCAGCTGGTTTGGAATAACCCTGTGGTCAGCTGTCCTGACTGTGTCCCCTCCCAGCTCCTTGTGCACCCCCAGGCTGCTCACTGGTGGGGTGGGGAACAGAAAAGGCCCTGATTCTATGTAAGCACTGCTCAGCAGTGACAAAAACATCTGTTATCAACACTGATCCAAAATACAACTCCATACCAGCTACTCTGAAGAAAACTCTGTCCCAGCCAAAACCAATACAAAGAGTTTGCATTGCCATCCTCTCATGAAGAACTCTTGATGGATCACACTTCCATGGCCTTTCCAAACCATCTGTACTTTTGGCCTTCAAAACACATTCTACATAGCACATAATTATATTGTTGACACTGCCTTCAAAGTTATTTTTGTTCAGGCCTTCCACATTATTTCATTTGGCCTTCAAGTTCTTGTGCTGACTGAAAACATCATTCACCATCTCTTTCCTGGATGACAATATTTCATTCCAAGCCCACCACACATTCAGTTAAGGGAAGATTCTTCCTCCTGTTCATTACTTTGCTTTAACTAATGTAGAATGATTTTGATTGATTCATGTTCTGAAATTCAGGATGGTGAAGTTGTCCTGCTCCTGTATCAAGTCTTAATTTTCTCTTTCCACTCGCCCCTTTTCCCTGTTGTTATGAAGGTGCAGTTTTGCCTGTTGCAAAAACTGATTTTTTTCAAACCATCTCTCACAATGTCTCATTTGCACAATCAGTGACAGCTTAGTTACTACAGAAACCTCTGCCTAAAACTAACCCAAAGGGGTTTTTTTGGAAACTAGCTATGCCATGGTATCCAGGTCATTTTCCTTCACAAATATATCTATTTACTTGTATAAAAATGAAAACTGCAACTTCTTCCCAAAACAACTCACTAAAATGAATAGACATACATTTTGATAGCAAGTAGCAGCTATTTTCCACAGGCTTGTAGTTTGAAAACTGTAATTGGTAGTTCAATCATTTTGCATTTTCTTTCCTTTTGAAATCTTGGTCAAGCATCCCCAATATAGACACTTGCCACTTTTTAAAACTTTTTTGGTTCCCTTTTGGGAAGGGAGGGGTAGTCCTTCTTTTACCTCCTTTTTCCAGTAAAAGAAGCCTATTTTTTCCACTTCCAGTAAGAACAGCCTGTTCTTTATCAAGTCATAAAAACCTGTGTGGGAGTGAAAAAACAGCAAAAAATAGGAAGAGGGCAAAGTAAACTAAAAGCAGCTAAGTATGCATACCATAGAAAAGAAAAACAATATAAATTTAAATGACCTTCTTGCACTTTGACAGCAACTTTTGACAAACTTTATGTAGAAATCCACTGCACTTTGGGTTTCTAATTTGGATTTTTTTCGATTTGGATTTTCTTGGGCCAGCTCTGGCCCTGATATTTGACAAGGAGACAGCCATTTGCAATGTTCCAGAAAGGTTTGGTAGAAAGATAAATATATTGCTGTGTCCTTGCAGCACTCATAACAAAGATAAGGAGTTTTGAAGAGAATCAACTTCTAACCACTAAGAGGGTAAGCATCCATCTTAACCCCAGCTCCCAGGCTAAAGCAGGATGGT
The DNA here is from genome assembly GCA_030060385.1 of Muscicapa striata striata. Lineage (NCBI taxonomy): Eukaryota > Metazoa > Chordata > Aves > Passeriformes > Muscicapidae > Muscicapa > Muscicapa striata. The sequence continues at coordinate 2,757,227 of JAREIS010000023.1, read as the reverse complement.
TGTGCACTGCTGCTTTCACACAGAACTCACTCACCCCATCCCCTTAGATCCTTTGACAAATTTATGTCCAAATATACCTTCTTACTAATTATATTTAGTTTCTTTTTCTCTCATTTTATATGCCTTTTTTTTTTCCACCGTGCTTGGCTAAACTTGAGTTTGTGACCAAATTATTTGAAAAGCAGTGGAAGGGTTGAAAGGATGCTGTTGGCATCAGAAGCAGGCTCACCCATTGATGAGTTCTGGGGTCTACTCAAAGAGAAATAGGGTATTATATGTAAGGTGGAGAAGCTGACACCTCTCACTAACACAAGAACTACCCCACCACAGTTTCCAAAACATACACGAAAATCTACACACAAAATAAGGAAGTTATTCTCTAGGTGGAATTCTTACAGGTTCCCACCAGATGAAAAACATTTCTTAACCAAGCACACAAATCCTTGAAGTAAACAAGGGTAAAGCTGTAGAATTTGAATTACAGGGGATAAAATTAACTTCTCATTTGTAATTAACTGGGTGACAATTGTGAATGGGGCAAATCTTGAACTTGTTGTCTGAGCCAGGGCGCTGTTGTCCTCTTACCCATGTTTCACACTACTCCTTTTAAAGAACTGGTTCTGTTTTGCTCAGATAATCTGGATACACACAGCATAAGGGCTTTGAGGGAATCTTCCTCTTGCAGGATGACAGAGTGCTAGTAAACTACAGGGGAAAGGACAGAGTAGAAAGAGAAGTGTTTGGAATTTTTTGGGAGTAATGGAAGGATTGGAGGTGGTGGGAGGGGGTTTAATAGGGGTAGCTTATAGGGTTTTATGTGGGGAGAAATATAGCTGTTGTACTCCAGCACACACAAATCTGGATTAAACTTGTTAAAACCACTGAACTGTAAGCACCCATAAACATAAATGTATTTTCTTAGTGAGAATATGCTTAAATCTCCTTTCTCTTTAGACTAAAAGGATTATCTAACCCTGTGAGCATAGCTATGTGAAAGAAAAGGCAAGGAAGCAAAAGGAATTCTTTGCTGTTTGTTGTGTGTTCAGACCCAGAGTGCTCAACAGTTCACAGAACAGCAACTGAAGTGAGCAGTACAGGCTTCTGCTCTCTGATCACCAGAGAAAAAGATGAACACTTAAAAGAAACAAATTATGTAAGCAATAGGAGTGCAAGTAAAGTGATTTGGGTAAGGGCAGCTTTCTCTCTGCTCACTGCTGATGAAAGCTGGCAGTCAGCAGCTCTAGGCACTGCCTGGCAGATTTCAGAGGGCTGTGCCTTTGAAAAAACTGCAAACATGTAGTGAGTGACAACAACAATCAGTCAGAAGAGAGCATGTATTACATTTCATCAAATCAGAATGTGCTAACTGTTCCAGAGAACACCTCAATAAAAAATAGCCAGGGTAATAGGATAAATACCTCAAAAAGCATTAGTGATAGACATTAAAATGACTTGTAGCACAGAAGTGTTTGCTATAGACACAGGCTGCCATAAGACATTTAAGGTGAAAACATTAAAAAAAATATTGCTATGTCAAATATCAACAATACTTCTGGTCTTAGAGGCAGCAACAGAAGTGCTAATGACAGTGAGCATCCACCAGATTTCAAGGATCTCTGCCTTTCTTTGTCATGTGCATGCACACATCAGTGCTTCCATCTGAAGACAGCACTGAGCTGAGAGCAGCTGAGCTCAGCACCTTCTCCTGTTTTTAGAGTGCATTCAAGGCAACAAGGCAGGGCCAGTCAAGCATTATAAACCAAGGGCTTGGATTCCTAGCATCCAGTCCAAAAAGCTATTTCCTGAAATGGTCACCTAGTTCTTAAATAAACAGGACATATCCTTTGTAAATGCTCTGGGAAGCCAGTAAATGCATTTATGCTAGCAAGACCACACACATCCATTGTTTCAATGACAGTTTCTTCTTCAGTTCACTTTAAATAAAACAGAATCATTAAAGAGTTTGGGTTGGAAGGGACCTTTAAAGATCATTTAGACCAACTCTCCTGCAGCAAGCAGAGACATCTTGAACTAGATCAGGTCACTCAAAGCCCCACCCAGCCTGACCTTGATTTTTTTCAGAGGCATCTACCACCTCTTTGAGTGACCTGTTCCAGGGTTTCACCACTTCCCATGTAAAAAAAAAAAAAAATTATTGTATCTAACCTGAACCTACTCTGTTTTAATTCAAAGCCATTACCCCTTGCCTTAATACAAAGGTCCAACTAAAAAACCTGTCCCCATCTTTCTTATAAGCACATTCAGGAACTAAAAGGCTGCAATAAGGTTCTTCCCAGAGGCTTCTCTTCTGCAGCCTCAACAGCCCCAACTCTCACAGCTTATCTTCACAGGAAAGGCATTCCATGCCTTTGACCATTTTCATGGTCCTCTCTAACAGCTCCCCATCTTTCCTGTGCTGAGGATCCAGGAGCTGGATGCAGCACTCCAAGGTCTCACCAGAGCAGAGCAGAGCAGCAGAATCCCCTCCCTCACCCTGCTGGCCTCTCCTCTTTTCATGCAGCCCAGGACACAGTGAACTTTCTGGGCTGAGTGCTCAGTGCCTGCTCATGTCCAGCCTCTCCTCCACCAGCACCCCAAAGTCCTGGGCAGGGCTCTCTCCATCTGTTCACCCTGAGCTGATAACCAGGGATTGCCCTGGCACAGCTGTAGGACACTGGACTTGGCCTTGTTGAACCTCATGAGGAGCTCACTGCTGGAGCTTGTCCAGATGTTCTGCAGGTGCATTCAGCCCCATCATGTACCTGACAAAGCCATTAAAGGTCTCAGTCACACTGCAGACCCCTGAGGGACACCTCTCTCCATGAATGACAGCAATGTGATTTCCCCAAGTCAGAGAACTTGTAGGAGAGAACAGACCTGAGCAGTCCAGACAGCATCTCATCAGTGAAGGTGGATTCTAATAAATTAATAAACTAGTCAGAATTTCCTCAATCACTCTGCAACATGCCTATATTCTTTCCCATTTATCTTTGCTTATAATTGAATTTTGGACCTTTCTGTAAATAATTCATAGAGGTCAATTATATTTCTAGAGCTTTTCTAGCCTTATGTACTGTATATGCCATGACACTACCTCAAGGAAAAAAAAAGGCAATTTTTGGAATGCACCATAGGGGAAGAGGAAAGAGTGAACACAGTTTGCAGGAAGGGTGAATGTAGGACACCTCATGAATAATGGATGCCAAAAGGCATAAACTGGAGAACTGAGAACACTCCTGGAAAGTTCAGCATTTTCCTTTCTTCCTTTTCACAGCAATTGCAATAAATGCCTCCTGTTCAAATATTCATTACAATAATTTATTTTTCTTATCTTGAAACCATCATCTCAAACAGATACTTTGCAAAACCACAATCTTAGAAAATTTTCCTCCAGGTTTGGAGCCAAGAATCAATAATGATACGCATTGGAATGTTTCCCATTCAGTGGGCATGCAACAGGAGCATAATGCATATCCTAATCATTGTTTCTTATTATCTTAGACCTTTATCTCAGCAGACTTATTCTGTGTAACTATAATTGCCAGAAATGGTCTTTCAACGTGCTACTGCACAAAGATGTTTGAAGGCAAAAGAGCTGTGTGCCTGATGAACATCCAGACACAGCCCACTTCTACAACATGAGAAACAGCTGAACCACACAGGTCTAACACAATGTTACACCTGGAGTTTTAATTCTGTGTATGCCCCATTGAGCCTGTCACACTTTAAACAACCATTAAAAAAAGAAGGATGGAGATACATAGCACTTTCTTCAGCTTCTATAGAGCTCCTATTGACTCTCCTGAGCTGTGGGCCAGTCTTGATTTTATTGTCAATTTGCTGACATTTTCCACAGACTCCCCCTCTTGCCTCCAAACTTAGCTGTAGGGAGTGACTTCTCTTTTTTTCATGTAAACATCAAACCTCACCTTATCCCAGCACCTTTTCTGTTTCTCCAGCAAGAAAATACTTCCCTCCTCCAGCCTCTTCAAAGACTCCTGCAGTTTTAGTGAGTAACACTGGTGCAGAGCAAAGACAGCTTTCGCCTTTGAACCAGATTTTCTGACCATGCTCCTCATTACCACTCAACACAAAGGTGTGATTAAAGTTAATTGCAAGCAGTTCCAGGAAAAAACACCTTATTTCCTCCTGTAGAAATGGACTCTGTGCTCTCTGCACCTCAACACTTAACAACTTTTAACATCTACAGATCAATTAGTCAGATACCTACACAGATTCAATTTCCACCCAAACACATGTTCTGTTACTCATCAGTGAGCACATCTAACAAGAACACAGCATAGGTTGTGTTCTGTTTAAAAACATGCCACTTAATCAATTTAGCAAGCATTAGATCCAAACTGCTTTCCAATTTTTAATTCTTAGAGAGAAACTGTCTGAACTTCAGCTGAACAGGTTTGTGTGGCCTTCATCTTGCCTAAGCCTCAGACTTCTTGCATTACTTCCAAAGCTTCAAAGAATCAACTAGTTTAAATTAAAGCCCTTGTATGAGAGCAGGCTTGGTATTCAACAGCAGGTATTTCTTTTTTTGATTGTGTAACTTATTTGTTTAGTTTGGACAATAAAAAATCACCTGTGCAAGTTCCACATTTTATCCTGTTTGACACCTTGGCCTTCACCAGCACAGATATAATGGCTAGAAACAGCATAAAAACTTTTAATGACATTTAAAAGCATGTTTCTGTGAGTATTAGGCAGTTTAAATGCAGGAAGTTGATGTGGTTTAAAATAAATATTTTCCTTTTTCCCCAGAAAATCTTTCCAAATTGGAGCAAGCATAAAAGAAATAGACCCTACAGAAGTGTAATAGCTCCTAAATGAACAGTTACAACCATCTTCTGAATTTTTAGGTAGTGTAATCTTGTTTCTATAACTTTTCCTTAAACTACCAACTAGAATTTAGGGAATAATTACATTCCAGAATTTTTCAGTGCTGGCACCAGATGCTAAATTTTACATGATAGCATGAAGTTTATTATAAATTAGTACATTTCCAACTCCTACAGAGCTTTTCTGTGAGAATAGGTAAGCTTAAAAGTAATTGGTTTTTCAGGTTTTCTAAAGAGACAAAAACATATTTATCATGAATGAATAAAATACTGGACACAGAGTTTGGTGCTTTTCTTTTCCTCTTACAGCATTCCTATCAGAATTAATCTGAAAAGGTGAATGTTCCAGTATTTCACAGATGCAAGGTGCTGCTCACCCCCAATTACTCCAGTGAAGAAAAGCTCAGCTTCCAGCCCTGGTCACATGAGAGGCACCAGAGGATTCAAGAGTCAAAACTTTCAGCAGGGGCAGAGCCACTGGGATCCCTGGAGAAAACTTAATTTCTCAGACAGGCACAGCTATGCACTTCCAGCTGGGAAGGTATTTGCTGACACAGCCCAGTCTAAATATTTGACTCAATCTACTATGAAATCTACAGAGAAGTGGTGCATGGAGGTTACAGTTCAGCTTTGGGGAGGAGATCAATGCCATTCAATCCCAAAATTACTTCTAGCATAACTTCAGAAGAGCTGCTGAAGTGTTCTGCCACTCAGAAGCAGAAAGCTGAGCCAACCCACTCAAGCAGATTCCTGCTCTCTTCTCTGTGGGGTATTTCATTACCTTCATTAAAGAAATACTTCCCATTAGTGAATTGCATGATGCAATTACATCTGTTGTATATAAGCAGGGGGATCTTTCATCTTCCTCTTGGATCACTCTCTCCCCAAAAACAAATCCCAAATTTAATTCTGCACTAATAGAAACTGAAGACCAAAAACAGGTAGAAACATCCTCCAGTGCTTTTCAAGGTGTCCCTGTTTGGGGACAGTTTAATTTAAAAAACATCTTTCATGTGCTGTGCTGGATATACAGTGACAGAAAAAAACCCTCAACCAGGAGAGAAGCATCAATGCTAGGAACAGCACGAGGAAAGCCTCCCTTAAAGGAGCAGGAACTCCAACAGTCTTTAGATCAGCAAGTTTCAGAGGAGCATCTGACATAAAATTTGAATCCCATTATCTCTAAAGTTCAGTTTCCATTTCAATCTATACCCAGCTGCCTAACCTCTTGAGCAGGCACTAAAACAATCTTAGACAATTTTAATTCAATCTACTGTCCCTTAAGGACATTATTTAGCTGGATTTCAGGTGCTCAACTCGCAGTGGAAAGGTTAAACTCTCTAGTGATAAAATTACTTCTGGTGTGTGGAGATTCACACACTTCACTGGAAAAATTCTGGTGAAGTGAAGTAGACAAAAGAACAGTTACATGCCCAGTGAGCCTAAGCTTCTGAAACAGTGTGTCTCTGATCCAGCCCACTGGCAGCAGCAGGAAATACAAATGCTGACTACTCAGTAGCAGATAAAACTATCATTTTTCAAGATCTGTTTGACAGAAAGTGTTTTATCTGAATGACCAAGTTTTTAGTACAACATCCCCCATAATGTCTCAAGAATTTGTAGATCAAGTACCAACAGCTCTTTGCTTCAGCAGTCACTGAGGCTCCACCATCTCTTTAGACCATACCAAGATAAAGTTCCCAACATGAACAAGATTTGTGCAGTACCTGAGAGAGAAGCCTTAGGAAGAACATGTGCCAACATCATTTCACTTGGCTCTCACTGCATCAGTTTTGACAGATGCAAGTAAAATCGTATATGCAGCCATGGCTCAAAGCTTCAGCTGGGAGCTGCTCACCTGTGCTCTGGTTTGGCTCTTCCTCATGAAACTCCTCCAGAGTGCAGCAGAGCTGTGCTGACACTGAGCTGGTCCTTCCCCCGAAGGGTGTTTGAGTACATCAAATGCAAATGCTTCCAGACTGATACAGAGGCATTGCAAAGCACAGTTCTAATCACCCAAAGCCTCTCATTTGATGTCCTTCATTTCTCTGAGCCCTGCCTTGCTGCCCTGTACATTTGGATCAATTTACAGTATCTGAAATACTCCTGCTGCCCTGAGACACCTGAGCAAAATTAACCTGAGAACCTGAGTCACCTGAGCAAAATCAGCTGTGGCAACAGCAAAGGAGTAGATGAGCTGCAGTTTAAGGAGCCCCTGAACCAGCAAATTGCTGTCTGCTGAGCACTTTGGCCATGATGGATACCACAGCTTCATTAAGAACCACATGTTCCAGTCTTGCTTCACAGCACACACATATTCTGCTTGAGCTCTAATTAACTCACATCGGTCTGCAGTTCAAACTGTGGTAAATAGGGTCTTGTTCAAGTTACCACACTTCTGCTGGCTACTGAGACTTCCCCTCCCTTGTGCTGCCCAGTTTGTTTTGTTTTTTTTGTTTTTTTCTCTTATTAAAATATTAGATGAACAACCATTCAGAAGATTTGGGATTCATTATACAGCAAATGCTTAAAAATCTCAAATGGCTCACAAAACCTAACTGCCACTTTCTCATAAGCTGCAAATCCATGTTAACACCTTCAGTTAATACTCTCAGAGCAGTCCCAAAACAAATTTGAAGGCATCTAACACAACATTATCTCACAATAGGTGACAAGCAGTGAAAAATGCACACTGATTTCTAGCTGCAGTCTGAGTTTTGGGTCCTTTTCTTGTGAGGAGAGGAGAATCCAAGCAAGTAGACTGCTATTGCACAGTTGGCCTGGACACAAAGATAGAGAAAGAAAGTTACACAAGTTATCCACTTGAAATCACAGTGAGCAGCACAAAGCTGTTGTGCTATTTACCCTTCCCAGTAGCTGTAAAAAATCCAATCCAGAAGAGGTATTTTTCACTTAAGCCATCTCATCAGGGTCTCCCACAAGCAGGGGATTCTACCTGATGTTGCTACCTGTTCCTGATGTTTCTCAGCCAGATACAAGCAAAGCCCTTCACAAAAGTGCTCCTGCTAAACATGGGAGTGACTGATCCAGAGCAGTCTCATCTGTCTATATGAGACACCATATGGCTCAGAGCAAAGTTCCATTGCTTGTGCTCCCCAGGCTTCACAGGCTCATGAATGTCACTGTTGTGGTGTCTGCTACATACTTTTCAGAAAGTCTCCTCCGTCTTCAAGCAATAACAGAAGACTTTTACTGGACAGGTAGTAAAGCCAGGAATGTGACAGAACATGATCCAGCTGGTCATGGATTATTTTCTTGGTTTGCTAGGCAGGCAGCTTTGTTTCCTTTAATGTTTCCTTTCTTGATTATTCTAAAATCGATGGAAGCAGTTTGTAGAGCTGTAGAACAATGCATAAAATTTTGCCCATCCCTGGGATGTCATAGCATGATTTTCTGTAACAGTACAAACATACTAAATGTAATTCAACAACTGTTGGGCTGAGTTTCAGTAAAACTGTGCAGGGTTTAGAAAATCATGGCTGCAGACCTTGATCTGAAACTGGATCTTGTGTAACATGCACATTTACTTACTTGGAGAGAATATTTAATTAATCCCATAAATATAAGATAAGTACTTCTCAAAATTATTTCCAAATGAACCAATGCACCTTCATGATGGAGAATGTAATTTTCTTTACCACTTTTCTCTGGCAAAGGCAATAGAGACACATGCTCAGAAAGGAGAGCTGTCACTCAGTATTGTATGAGCACAAAAGATAAACCCTGCACACTATACTTGACAAAAGGCAAAGACAAAAGAATGAGGTCAGTATTCAAAGAACACAGCTTTAACACTGAAAGCAAGCTCATTCATTAGACAAGCAATTATTAGACCAATAAGACAACTTACTGAAGTGCACTGTCCTGTGAGTGCACAATTTGCTTCTGAATTATAAGGTCTGTAGGGAGGATATGTTTTCTTAGCCCTTTCCCACCTATTGATCAGTGTTGTACACACCTCTGATGCTCTACAAAGGAATAAGTAAGGGTGATATATTCATCTGAGAAGAAATTAACCCTGCTAAAACCAGGACAGTGTCATTTCCTATCCTTGTCAGGATAGAGAAAGCAGGCAAATAGAGCTTTTTATTCTGCCTCCCCTACCCCAAACTCCTGCCATCCACTTGATTGTCACTCCAGTGGAGGCTGTAATTATGTCAAGCAGAAAGTAAATGTAGAAGACTATGTTAACTAACTCTGCTTGGATGTTTGATTGTCCAGGTCCTTCTCACTGAGTAGAAGTGTTTGGAAAAGAGCTGCATTAGATGGGGCTAATTTGGTTTATTAAAGAAAATGAGCATTCATAATCAGATCAGGAGTGAAATGCTAGCTTTCATCTCTGATTACTAAAAGTGCTCAGAAAAGCACATATCTACATTAATGCCCATAGATTGTTTGCCAGTGATTGGTGGTGGGGGGAATGGGCACTAACCTAAGTTCTTACAGTGGAATCAATAATGATGTGCAAAATTATCATATTGCTGTAAATATCTGGAACTTTCACAGTTCTTACGTGAGTTTACACAGTCCAGAAAAACTATGGCTTATGGCACAGAAAAGGCTAATTTACATCAGGTAGAGTGCACAGAAATAAAAGCCTTTTTTCCTAAAAATATAGTCTGCATAAACTATGCACTTCCATTTATTTGTCCTTACAAGTATCTTAAAACGCTTAAAATTGAAGTAGGATGTGATGTTTTGTAAGACCAATGTGTTTTGTTCAAATGCCATTTGATTTTTTTGAAAAACCTCAAAGGCCACTTTAGGGAAAAGCCAAAAAGGGCCTGAATCTTTCCCAACAGAAGTTCACCAAACATGTTTCTCTGATTCATTTTGCTCAGAATGGCTTTTAGCAACACAAATTCATTCTCTCCCAGAGCTTCCAGCTATCTCATGTTTCATTTTTTCCAATGATAAATGACATTTTAGTAAGGTCCAGCTGCCAGCACAGCCATAGGCTGAGCAGGTACTCCATAGGTCCAGTAGCTTTTCCAATCAGCCAGCAGACATTTGTAGGATTAAATTAAAACTTTGGAAGTTATTGGGGTTTTTCTTTATTTCTCCCTGTCTAACCAAAGACAGGAATTTTAGCAGCACAGGAGATTTTTTTCCAAAAATATCAGCCTGAATGTCTACCAATAACTTCTCTACAGACCCAGAAGCCCAAGATCAATGAAACAATAAAACACCCAGACAGAGCCAAACAGTGGTTTTAGTAAACAGATTTAAGTAAAGTCTCTGAACTGCAGAAACATGTCGAAAAGCATATAAGGAATTTTGTTAGTAAACATTTCAATCATATCACAGAAATCTACTCAAAGTGTCTTTATTGGAGTCCAAGTTCAACTAATATATGAGCTTAGTTTTGTGCATTACTTTCCACAAGCCTGACACAGCCCATTAACCATCTAATACATTAGAAGCAGTTCTCTTGTACCCAGCTAAAGCAACAATATGCTTTTTCTAGAAATTAGTTTGTTCTGTACTCACTTTTAAACATACCAAAAGATTGAAGGAGCTCTGAGCAAAGTGGTAATTTTAGTACAGCCATTCAAGACCAGTACAACTAAAATTAAATGCCCTTGACAGAAATTTTTGGTACACTCATATGAAAGCAGCAAGTTATGTCTATGTTACTACCATTAATTTCATATCACTTCCAGTTCCTGGTCACAATTTCTACTTAGCAGCAAGGCCACAGTGTCAGTGAAAGAAAAATGGGGCCCTTGGAGGCACAGCAAGTCCTCAGTAAATATCTTTTTGTGAGGCACATCTGCCTTGGGGTTTTGTACTGGTATGTTTCTCACAAAGGTAATTCCACAGTTTTCAAGAACTTGTTTTTCTGTGACTTGTACAAGCTGTTTGCTGTCAGAACTATCCCTTAATAAAATACAAGAAACATTCCAATGCTCAGACCAAATCTCTAGTCTCAACACAAGCCTCAGGAGTAGCCACTCATTAACATCTTCATCCAAATCTTCAAGTCAGATGTGCAAAGACACTGGAATCCTTTTAGTGCCAAACCTACCAGGGAAGCAAACACTTGCAAGTGTATAAAGTTTTGAATTGCATTTCCATCTCACAAGGCAACAGCACCAAGTAAAATGATTCATGTCCATAGACCATAAGCAAAATATATGATTAAATGCTCAAACAAATTCACTTGTAGTTGTCAGTCATTCTGACTCACATTGTCAGCTCTTTCAATTCCATTTACCTTGGTTTATAAACTTCACCAAAATTAGCTGACATTCTGATTAGAGCATATGCTAGAAGGAAAAAAAAAAACAAACTAATTTGGAACTAATGACTTCTCCTCAAAGTACTTGTCATCGGAATTCCAGAATTCCAGAAGCATTTTATTTCTAATGGTATGGGTATGTATTGATAAGGATATTCACAAGAAAATTTGTATTCTTCATCTGTGCTGTCACAAAATCTCACCTTTTAGATATTTTAGTCTTTCTAGAAAGTTGTTTGAATTATTACTGCAAAAAAATATGCCTTATTCTCAGCCTGATAAATAAGTGATCTGTAAAGTGTAAAGTTAGAGACACAGTGTTGGCAAACAAGACAAGCTGTTAATTTTCACTTTTTCTTTTCACAAACTAAATGATGCCACTTCAGGGAGGAAACACTGAACAGAAATATTACTGGGTTGGAACTTTTTAACATAAGAGTTCACTTCAAATAGAGACTAGCACAAGTGTGGCTGCTGCTTCCAGCTGAAGGAGCACCAGAGTAATTTCTAGCTGCTTTCACTAGATACAGAGAAAATCAGCATTAAGCTTTGAGCATGCAAACTGCTGATAAAGTGGATTAACTTGTAAAGGCTCATTCCTGCAAAATCCTGATGCTTGTTGCTGAACTCCTTGTGTGCTTGCAAGTCTAGTCTCACCTTCAGACCTAACAATATTTCAGGCTTTTCCTGCAGCAAACAGGAAGAGGAGAAAAGTTTTGGCTCTATATGATTCAATTCTTGCATCCCTTACTGTGCCAGCTGCAGATTTATTCCTTGTCTTTTTACTGCAGCCTCAAAGCACACCACAGCTACTAAGAATACACCATTTTACCAAAACAACCACAGAACTGATGATATGGGTATAAATTGCAGGAACTAGAAACTGAATCCAGATGTCCTAGATTTTGCTTCTAATAAAACCTCTGTTTTCCTTTACACCTGAAGTTTTTTTTCTCATCATGGCTTATACTGCAGTCTTACCATCTTCTCTTTAAGGCTGCCATATGTGAGAGAAGAGGTTCCAGGATCAGACATCTCTTTCAACAGTCCAGGGAGGACTGCAACTATTCTTCCCAGCTGCCTTAGGGCACAGGTTAGAGTTTGAGAGTCCAGAAGAGCAATAGAGTTGAGGCAACACAAACATTTTGGAATAAAGTCTCGACAGCTCAACATCTTAAAGCTGCTGACAGTGGTTGCTGTATCTCACATCAACCAAGAAATGCAGCATGGGCTGACAACTTCAAGTAACAGGATGAAGCATTAAACACTTCATCTGCTTCCCTAAAAAGCTGCAGTAGGACTATAAGTTGAAACTCTACAGCTTCAAAATATCTTTTAAGGCCCACACATTATATGCCTTCTGGGGACTACTGCTAGAACTAAAAATTTGAGCTCATGGTCAAAGGCACAAAACCTTCCAGATCCAGAGAGGGTGAAGAAAGTTCATAATACTTTTGCCAAGCCTGGGCCTATTCCCCTTCAGAGCTCAGTGTCAGCATGGAAAGTGAAGCTGGTGATCCTGATGCCACCTGCTTTTGTCAGTTTTGAGACCTTTGGTGTTTGCAAGTTAGCCAGTATTGTTCCAAAAAAACCCTGACTTCTTTCTGCTGCTACAGGCTCATGATGCCTAAAAGGAATGTTCCCCCAAACCACTTCTGATGGCACAGACATTCCACAATTGCTTCCAGCTTGGGGGTAAAACTGATTGAAGAGATCCATTACCATTCTCTTCCTGCAAAAACTGATGGGAAATGACTAATTCAGTGTTGCTCTGCCTCTGTTCCAAACAACATCCTCGTGACCCATATCTGGCACATCAAACAGTTGTCTTTTACAGTTGTGAACTTTTGAATTGAGTGTGGACATGTCTGGCCAAAGTGAGGGGGTAAAAAGGCCCCAAGAGTGCCGTAGTCCTCAACTCATTATTATTAGAACATCATGACAATGAGCAGTGAAAGCCCCACAAGAGAGATGGGGCTTCCAAATAAAAGTTACACTGATGCAGGGAACCTGAGACTAGCTCCAGCTGACCTGGACCCAGAATTGGAAGCAGCAGGCTAATGTTTCCTCTGCAGCCTGTCACCAGCACTTGGACATCCTCTCACCACTGCCAGAGAAGCAATTTGGCAGGCTATCCTTACCATGCATTTGTTATCCTCTGCCACCTGCAGATCGTTCCTCCCTTCCATTTACAACACTCTGATGCTCACTAAAAGTTTTCCTAGTCCTGAACAATACAGCTGTTACCAGGGGTCTGAGCTAAATTAGCTCTTTTTGCTCTGTTCAGCCCTCGCTGAGAGTCCTGCCAGCTGTGGAGATGGTAGTTGCTCCAAGACCACTGGTAGGGATAAAGTGAGTTTGAATTATTGAGGAAAAATCCTCTCTTACATGTTGCAGGATAAGGAAGTCACAGAGTTTTGAGGAGTCAACCATAATTTATTCTATTTTTAATATCACAACTCATATCTCCTCTTCTAATACACTCAGAATTTATTTGGTTTCCACTGAAATACAATTCTCTTAAGGGCCTCATTCGATCTCCTGGCATTATTAGAATTAATCTTTATAAGAAAAGCATGATCCTTTCTGACAAAACTTTTCCAAAGGGTGGTGATTTTGATCACCAAATTCCAGCTATCTCAAATTATTAATGGGCACATTACAGGCTAAATAATATTAAAAATACCTCCTCCCAAATCCTTTCTAGCAGGCTCACTACTGTCAATAAAATGAGAGTAGTGGGGCCCATGATTCAAAACTGCATAGTAAAAAGATCCAAAAAGAAATTAAGAAAGATCAAACCTAAGCTTATAACCCATAAAAACCTCTTAGGAAATGAATGAGCCGCCAACTAAACTGTGCTAGAGCAAAATTCCAACAGTAAATACAGAAGCTATATGCCAGAGAGGTCTGAGCTGCAGGAAAATAGCCTTACTGGGTTATTCCACACTATTATCACAGGCATCTTCAGGAGGGCTTTAAACCTATGGCCTCAGAGGTTCTGTGGGGAGGTTGGGCAGCTTTTGTTTCAAGCCTTGACTTCACACAGCTCCCAGCTAGACTAGAAACATTTTAACATGGTCAGTATTCTTTTGTAGCTGTACACAGTGACATGGACATATAGAACCCTTTTGCACTTCACATAGTGGAAGCTCCTAGGAGGGCTTAAGCAGAGGAAGAAGGCAATATTGATTAAAGCACACCATCCTGCCTCACAGTTCCATCACAGCTCCCAAATTTGTGTCTTCCTCCCATCCCTCCACCAGTTCCTTAAGTCTTACAGAACACTTTGTCTCCCCTGCTCAATACTATTGCTTTGCACTGGGATAAAGCATGCCTTTAAACCTTGACAAAATAATCTTTAAAGAGCCTTGAAGACAGACTCACCTTTTCTTCAGCTTCTCTTTGCCCAGCTGTTAGGAGCATTGTGTATTTTAGATCCTGAAGGCACAGCTCCCACCCCTGGAAGAGGGGGCAACATGACACAGTATGAAACAGGAACTGAAATCCTGATTTCCTCTTACCATCCACTTTTACCTTACAGTGAAATCATACAAGAAACAAACCTCTTAACTTGGGCCCAAGAACTCTCCCTAATAGTAGGTCTAAAGTTTATAAAGTTAGATTCATGGTTTTCCATAAACAGCCAGATGAAACATTCTAGGAAGCAATTTGTGGTGAAGACAAGATGTTGGAAAGCCAGGAACTCCAAATCATGAGAAGAGATTTTGTTCAGTGAGAACATTGTCACTGGTCTGAGGAATTATTCCATTTCTAGGTCACCTGTAAGAAGCAGCTGCTGAACATCAGAAAAAGTTTCCCACAAAGCACTTTTGGGTTCTCTAGTCCACTAGTTCCAAGGGAATGGTCATGATCATCTTCCTGACATGTTCTTATAACACACTCTTTTCTACAATTGAGGGTTACCAGGCCCATTTCAAATATCAAAAAGAAGGCAGAACTAGAATACCCTTGTGTCTACAGCAGTGACTCTCAATTAGCTATAAACATTCATGGCACAGTTCTGGTAATTAGTTTGAAAAAGTTACAGCATAGCTGTAGATGTTTCAGGAAGAGATGTAGGGAGCCAGAACTGCCAGATGGATTATTTTCTGCAAGTTATTTATTCAGCATACCATCACAGAAAATTCAGATAGAAAGTAACACAATAGGACAGTGTAACAATTATTCTAAATCTCTGTGTAGTTTAGAAGAAATTACTTCCCTTTTGTAGCTCTACTGAGCCATCAGCATGATGCTATAACTGAAATATGGTAAAAACTACTTTCTACTTCTGTAGCAAATTCTATCAGACAGTTCTTTTCAGAACAAAGCAGAAAAGAGTTTCAGAACTTTCAGGATTATTTAGTCCTCAGAATTTTCATTAAAGGGTTTGAAAGAAAGAGACGTTATGTTCTCATTCTATGTACAAATTTTTTTTAAAAAACTGGCCTTTACCTACTGAGCAAATGAGATGGGAAAGAGGTTTTACATGCTGGAGCAGCCACATGATGCATCCAAACCTTCCAGTGAAAATTACATCACATTCATCAGTTCCCAAAATGAAGGAAAATTTTAATCCAGTGTAGTGCCTTGAACCTCGAGTCAGAGCTCCTGGAGCCATTTTTCCACTTCAGAGAGAGCAGAGCAGTACTAGACACCAGTGCCTTTGAAACATCATAGTCTTAATAGAAAGGAAACTCTTCCTATAAGGGAGGTAGACCAAAAGAATTTGGTTGAATAAGTCATTCACTTGGTCATATTTGGTCATTAGTGTATTGAGCCCATACAGAAGGTGAATTTAAGAAAGTGAAGCCCTACCCTGCTGTTTGAGTGGTCTAACACTGCACACTGTCAGTCTGGCAGCCAGGCTCCAGCCATTACAAATGCAGTGTTGTGTGTTGTGTAAACATACAGTGACACCCTCAGCTTCATGGACTGTCCAGTGGCACTGCTAAACCAGGTGTAGGGACACAACAACCACAGTAACAACTCACACTCTTCATATTGGTCCTCTTTGAAATAACTTTGAGATTTTATATGATATGGTCAGCCTGCAATATCCGAAATTAGGTTGATATCAAAACTCAGACCAGTCATCAGTTTCCAGGAGCAGGGAGGTGACATTCAAGGCACCCAACATTTGCCAAAAAAAAATTCAAAACCATGATTTATTTTAAGTAGCAATTACCATTATCCATCCCCTCCAGCCCCCTCCCCCTAAAATACATTTTGAGGGCCTAGGGAAAAAAATTAAGATTTGTAAAAAAGCCAAGTGCAAAGTTGATGTATGGTGGATTAGGTGATATACCTTGGAATAACAGTAAAAGATTACATCAGTCCCTCCTTTTAGTGTAGTTTAAATCTGGTGTTTTACAAGGTACCAACAGCCAATTGATCTCCTGCCTTGATTTATCCTTAGGTAAAAGGAAAGAATTGTCTTAATTGTGCTGAACAGATCCTTAGTTACTAATTTCAGAGGGAATTCCACCATAATAGAATTGAATCTCAGACTGCTACCCCTGGAAGCCCATGCAACCTAATTTCATGCATGCTGCCTCTTACAGCAGCAAGAACTGCTACTTTAGGATTCAATTCCCCTTCCTATCTTAATTTGATAGGTATCTAAACTAAATAACTAATCCAGATTCTTTCCATGATCTACAGAAACAGGAAACACATCTTGAGAGAAATTTGTTTCTCTCCAGGTCTCTCTGGAGGTGTCACTTGATTTCTATTGAACACTGAGGCAGCTTGGGCTCTATGTCCAAGTAAAGTAGATCTCAACATTTGAAATTTCTCTATTTTTCATTAGAGGTGCAATTATGTTCAAAGTAATTTTATCTTCCAGTATAAAACTAGTTTGCTTGGCATACACAGGCAATGTGTATAAGAATGATTTAATTCATATGGCTGTTAGTGGGTATGTTAACAATAAATATTCAGAAAGGTAAAAAACCTCCCAACTCTAAAAAGTAAAGTGTTATTACACTCTAAAAATCATCTCTGTTTCATGTCTCTGAAGGTTGATATTAGATTGCTTCCCTACAGTTTTCTTATTTGCATGCTGCTAATGAGAAATTGTAAGCCATTTCTTTTGCTGGGTTTCTAATGAACTGATTTGTTTCAGTCTGCAGCCTCAATACAATTTTATCCCAAACACTGAATGTCAAGTGCCACTCCCATTCCTCACCTGTGTTCCTAAAAACCTAGTCAACTCATCCTCTGGGAGAAAGGAAAATGCTAACAACCAAAATTACAAATACTTCATTGTCTTATTACAATATGCTTATTTACATAAATGCCCTCTATTCATCTTATTGGATCAGCCTGACAAAAACAGAATTTGCATTTAAATAGTATGACTATAATTGACATCAAGTATCTGCACTTATTTTCATACTCTTATATCCACATATAAGAGGCAGGGAAAAGCTTCTCCTACTCAGAGAACAAAAGATGAGGATGAGATAATAAGCAGAGCAATTTCTCAAATTTTATTTTTTAAGTTCCCCATGGACCTTGCACTTTCCCCTTCTATAAAGTGTGATAGTGGAAGAAGTAGCAGAGAAAAATCAGACTTGATCTTGTCAAGAGAAATTGAATCAGCTTGGATGATGTAACAAAGAGTCACTTTTAGACAGCATCTCTGAGTAGAAACATCCCAAGCAAAAGATGTAGCAAATGGAGAACACCAGCAATTGCTTTTGTTTGTGGGGTTTGCATTTATTTTTCTATTCAGGACAATTACCAAGTCATACACTGGAAAGAAGAAGCATAGGTCCAAAGTATAAAGGTTTTATTATCAGTCTGGAAGGAAAGATTGTCACTTCAGAACTCAAAAGGCTGCTGCACAAAGTCCCTGGAAATTCTTCCAGTACCACTCTGCTGCAGGAAGGGGACTGGATTGCACCTGAGAGACAAGGTGGGAGGAGTGGTGGTCCTGCTCTCTGCAGGGGACAGTGGCCATGGAATGAGAAATGGAACAGGAGAAGACTGAACACCACCAGCTACAGAACTGGGACAGGATCACAGAGCAGATTAATGCCTTCAGGCAGCAATGCCCCCTCTGAACAGCAGCTGGGGATGAGCAGCCCAGTACCTGAAACCATCCCATAGACACACACAGCAACTAGAAACTGCTTTATCATCTCAAAAGGAAGCCCAAAACCAGAATGAATTATTGAAAGCTTTATTTCCTGAGGTTCTGGAACACAACACAATCATTGCTTGGATGAAGGGGTATGGCAATTATGGGATACTGATTATGGTTTGTTTGGTGTCATTGTTGACACTCTGTGGCACTCTTCTCCACTGCATTTCTCCTTCATAAAGCCACAGAAGTGTGTCATTGCCACATGACAAAACTCCTAAATGAAACATTTAAATGAGACAATTTGTTAAATCCAAGAAAGGGAAAAAATTGCAGCAACATCCAGAGGATAAGAGCTTGCAGCAGTTATATGAGCACAGCTGAACTGCTCCAGCTAAAGCAGCATTCTCTAGGAAATGGCCAAAAAGCAACAGAAAGCTCACACAGGACATCCCACTTCAGGCAACAGGATGGCAACTCCCTTCCCTTAGAGATGTGATTATCCAGTTATGGGCTGCAAGCCTTTCACAAGAAAGGGAAGGGTTAGTTACTCCCCACTGCTCCTATTGTGACCCCAAGTCAAAATAGATTTTAAACATTTCCCAACTCTTTGGGGTGGCAAAGCAATCTCAGAGTAGAGGGAGTTCACAGAGGCTGACAGACTGATGTTTATGGCCTTTACAAAACCCTCCTTTGTGTCAGCCTCAGTGCCACATTAGCACAGGTTTGTTGAGCTGAACTAGCCTAATCTGTTTGCTCAAATATTTTGTGGCTTGAGGACAGAAGGAGTCTCCATGACATTTAAATAGATTCAGCTCACTCCTTGTAATATCAGAAGCATGTGTTTTGTGTTTGATTTTTCCCTTTTTTTTTTAATCCCAATAATTAAGATAAAGAACATTTTTGGAAAAGAAAAGGAAGAAGAAATTCACAACTAAACCCTGGGCAGAAAAAATTGTTTCCAAATACCCTCCAAAGCTAACATTTATATTTTTTTGCAAGGCATTTTTTAATTAATTAAATTCAGGCAAATAAAATACTTGCAAGACTTAGCCCTCAAATTAACATCTTTCAGCTGCTTTGTCAAGCCCAAGAGCATCCTTCTCCCTCAGCATGCCAGGAGCATTTGTCTGGAGCACTCTGCAAGTTATATTAGTATCTCCCAAAAACCTCAGTTATTCTCAAATTTCACCTGGCCATGACCGAAGATTAACAAATACCAATTTCTTAATCTGATTTTCAAATTCTTGACTAGAATGTGGCATATGGGCACTAGCCCAAGAATTTACACAAAAGCACAGTTTGGAGGATGCCACACCAACCAATTTAAAGGGCCCTTTTCAATGCATTATCAATGCATTATACCTCATGAGAAGAATAAATAGAACCCAAGACTCCAGTAAGTATCTCAGACTTAAAGTGCAGTATAAAAAGTTAGAGGCAAAACACAATTAACCGAAATTTAAAGTCTCCTGGTAAAATCACCAACATTTCCTTTTTCTTATGTGTGGGTGTCATCTACTGCAATCATCCTAAGACTTTCCCAAGAATATAAGCCAAAAGATTACCTGTCACCTTGGTTCAAAAAAAGCTTCAGTAAATGCTTCAGGTCTTTTATCAATACTCTGATTTGTCAGGCACCTTATATCTTAAAGGTATTTAGTCATTTAAATTGATGCAAATTCTACCAGAGTCAAAATGGCATTTTCCATTGCCTACAAACCTAAGTCAGGCCAATTACCTACTAAAAATTATGACAAAAAAACCCGCCTTTCTTTTACATGATTTGAGTTTTTATACATTATTTACAAAACTTTTGTATAATCCAGCTGAGCTATTGATGGGATCTGGAAAACAATTTGCCTTGTTTCCCTGTATTTTTGCAGACCGATGTACTTGTCAGCTCTGAAAGAGGAGAGATTTTTTTTTTCTGCCAAAATATGTCATTCAGGTACAAGCTGACTTATTACTTTTTTCAGATTCATTCTCCATGTTCAGACTAGTCAGAATAAAGTGATCCATTGAGCCACTCAACTATCTGAGACTACAGGTAGCAGAGTGTTCAGTCCCCACCACTGTAAATGAACCTTACAGGGGTCAAAAGTCAAGGCATGTGTTCTAACAAGTTAATGTTTGTCACTTCTTCCACAGAGGACTCCAGTTCTCTACAGACAGATTATTCTGCACTTGAAGACCTCTACATGATATCCTATTCTAGGCATCAATCTGGTGTCCAAGTCACATTTCTGGGACCCTTTTTTTCCCCCTGCACATCCTGATCTGCTTGTAAGGTGGGTCCTCATTCCTTTTCCTGCTGGAAGTGTCTCAAGAACTTTCAGTAAATGTGAATGAGTATCTCCATCCCAGGGATATCAGGGCACTGTAAAGCACCAGCAGCTCTTCTCATCTCTATGAGACACATCAGCTTCAACCTGATGATCAGACTCCAGCTGCAATTTGTTTGTACCATAGAAGTGAATAGCTTTTGACCTGCTCAAGTGAGTCACATCTAAATTTCACAGAGAAACACTTCTTGCTGATCTTTACAACCCCATGGACTCTTGAATATGCATAACTAAGGATTAAACTATTTTATAGAAGTATCTTATAGCACTTTATTCACTCTTTTCTCACTCTCCTTCCTTCTGCTTTTTTTGTGTGTCCCTAATGTCTAAAAGACAATGCTTGGTTCCCAGTGAGTAGCAGATTCTTAAAGTGGCTTTTGCTGCATTTGCAAATCATCTTGTGCTTTCCCCCTTCACCTGTGAATCACCATCAGTTATCTTTTTCCTGATATACTACTAACAAATTTCTGTTCTTTTGTACCTTTCCAGTCCCCTTCTTTACTGTCCCACCCACTACTTGTGGGTTTTGTTCTACCAGGATCTTTTTCTTCCTGACATTGTTTCAGTGCAGTCTTGCACATCAATCATTTATTTTAGAATATTATTTTCTTTTTTTTTTTTTTTTTTGGCACTGTCATCACTGCAATATTTCATGAGGTGCTCACTGGGCATCCAGAGCTGCTGGTTAATTACTTGCCTTCAGCACTGCAAACTGCTCACAAGATCAGAGACAGGAGCTCCAGAAGCCACAGGAAGAAGTAATTTTCTGACTTTTTGGTTGAAATTTAAAGAATAATAACCTCTAGAACAGCTACAGAAGTGAGCTGTGCTAACTCAGTGGCCATTTCACAAGTTCAGGAGAGTTTGCAGCATAAGGATGATAATTAAGTTTTTGTACAGTTTTTCCTAATTTCTATTCCAGATATTTTTATCCTCTATGACAATTTCTGCTGACACATATCCATACAGAAATAGCAGGCTAGAAGCTACTACAGGCTCCTCTCAAACAGCTACCTGCAAGCAAGAGACTGCTTGGTTATTTTCCCCCTTCCCCTTTTGTTTTAAGAATCAGGCAGCAAAGAAATCCTCATGCAGGGCTGCAGATGCAGTCCCAGCTAAACCAAGAGGAAAAGTTCAGATAGAATTGGTTCATCTGCCAGTCTGCAGTGCCATTTTCCACCTTGGAATGACTAGAGCAGCCAGCATTGTGGGACAACATGGCAAAACCCTACAAAGATTATTTAGGAGAATCACACCACCCCAGACCAAGTTTGCAATTACATTTTTCTGTCTAAGAACTAAATCCTTCAGCAAGCCAGCAGTGCATGTGAAGCTAGAGGAGCAGTGGTGCAGCTCAGGCTGTCTCAGTCACTTTTTACTGTACAGTCTGATTTGGGCAGCTATTGGTCAACCCACTTCCCTGGGCCTTCATTCAGCATGGTACCAAAGTACACAGTTCTTGCTATTTTAAGGCTGAGTACAATGACAGTGATGGACTGCATCTGTGCTTAGCTTTAGAACTGGTTTTGGTGAAATCAGGGCTAGATAAGCCATTCATGGAACACACAATGCTGATCAGACATCTGCATGCACTCAGGTTTCTCTGGTTGCTCCCTAAACATCAAATTCACCAGGATCAATCTATTTTTCCCAGTAAAACCCAATCCTTGAGCCCACACTGCTCCTGACACTCCCAGCCTGAAGCACATTGTAAAGGCATTAGTCTCTGCCTGTTGTCTTCCCTGCTGCCACTAACACCAGGGAAGAAATTAACTTTAGCAGACAGAGCAGCCAGGACAATTATTACTTCAGTCAGGGAAAGCACAATATTATGTTTTCCAACCCCATTATGGAGGAACTCTAAGGCCTTAGGAAAAGTCATTATTGATGGACCTGAATAAGTTTGTAAATCTATTATACTGCATATCACCTAGACAACTTGTTTTCTCAGGTTCTGACTTGCATAATCAGTGAAAAACTGGGGCAGAGTGAGGGGATGTGGAGGGAGAAAAAGCCTTCTCTGCCTACTAATTAAATCATAAATAATAGCAGAGAACACAAGATATCCATTTTCTGTATAGAATTAAATCCCCAGGGGCTGACTGCCTCCTTCACTAACTCATCAAACTTCATACAGGCAGGGCACAGTTTCTCATTAACTGTTTTGGGTATTTTGATGAAACAAAATCTTGGAAAATAATATATTTAAATGAAGCAGCATTAAAATCACTTGTTTTGATAATGTTTGACTAACAAAATTGTTTTAAAACATTTATTTCAGCTTCATGATGAATTTGCCCACAAAGACAAATGACAATTTTCCAAATCTGGTGATTTACTTCTTCCAACTTACAAAATAAAGATTTTTTTTTTTATAATAATGCCTTATCCCAGCTCATGATGAATATAGCAATTCAGGAGAGGTACACACACAAAAAAATAATAACAAGAAAAAAATGTCAAAAGAAATCTGAGTTTTCCCTGTGCGAGCATGGCTGTGACTAGAACACAGTCCGGGGTTTGAGTGGCAAATAATATGATTTTTCCTTCCCACAGTTTGTTGGGAAAGAGTGACAGCTATTTGTGACAGCCTCACAAATCTCTCTTGGGCAGGGCAGAGCATTATCCCACAAGACAAGAGCAATTCTCCACTCAGCTCAGAGAGAAACTGATGCACTGCTGGTTTATCTAATTCCTTAACTTTTCTGTCTTTTCTTTATTTCAGCAACGGCTATAACACCACCTAAATGGATTCATCATCAACTTTTACTGAGTCACTTTATTTTTCCTTGCTTCCCCTGCTAAGGCATTTCCTCCTCACTCATTGCAAACTCAAACTTCTCTCCACAAACAATTCTGTTTTCAGGGGAGCAAAAAATGGGAGGAGGAAAAAGAGGAGACAGGGAGAAGAGACGCTTGCAGAAGTTGCCTCCAAAATCAATTTGAGCAGTGCTTTGTCTCCTCTCCATTCCCATTGTGCTGCATCCCAAGTGTCTCACTTAAACTGTAACTAATGAGCAAAAGCAGAGGCTCAGCCATCAGGCAGCACCTGCAGCAGAGCCCCTGCTTGGTGCCAGGTGGCAGAGTTCAGCAGTCCCCACTGCCATCCTCACAACTCCACAAGAAACCACAGTCTCCCTTTCCAATTTATTTCTTGCCAGCCAAAGCCCAAGGCCTGCATTTAAATGCTGTACTTTAGATTTACACAGAAATGAAATCCCACCAACTCCGGAGGCAGCTGCTTCATTTCAAGTTGAGTGAAAATAACCATGGCAGCAGCTGTCAACTGGTTAGTCCATTCCCAGGTGGAAGAAGAAAAAGGTCTCTGACTAAACCAAGCTACTACCTAAAACACAGAGGCAGGTCAGCTAAGTGAAAAAAGTGGGTTTGACAGGAAAAATGTAACTGATTCTGTCACTAAGAAATGGGGAATTTTCCTGATGACAAAGTATTGCCTAAGGGCTCACAAAAGCTTGGTTCAAATCCTGGGTTCATCTTCTTAACATAAGAGCCTCTCCAAATCCTCATCTTGGAAGCTTCATCAAAATGCATGCAGGTTTTCCTAGCTTGGCTCAGATCTTGGGCAGTCTGGAGGAAACTCCAAGGCACAACAGGAAATATTGCCCCAGTACAGAAGCAGCCCAAAGTTACATTAAAATACAACTAAAGGGTGAGTTACATTAAATTACAACTAAAGGGTGATTCCACAGCAACATGGAAACCTATAGGCCTCAATATTTATTTATAAATAGAAAATATGTTTAAGAAATTTGTATTTATTTTACCATTATTAGAACACTAAATATACATCAAGACACTGTTACAAATATAATGTCTACAGCCACATTTCCTGTTTTTACCAACAAGTTTCCTATTTTAAACCCATAGGAGCTCAGTCCAAAAGCCCACAAGAAAACATTTTATAACTGTGCTGGAAAATAAGTGTAAGAATCACTTAGGCCCTCCTTGGAATCAGAAGTAAACCAGATTAGAAACTCAAGCCCTGTGCTGGGCCTAGAAACAAGTTGTATTTAATAGGGAAAAAAAAAAAAAACACACAAAAAAAAACAAACAAAAAAACAACAAAAAAAACCCCAAAAAAAACAAAACAAAAAACCAAAACAAAAAACCAAAACAAACCAAAACAAAAACAAAACAAAACAAAAAAAACCAAAAAAACAAACAAACAACAAAAAAGCCCAAAACAAAAAAAAAAAACCAACCAACCCTGAATACTTGTCTTGAAGATGGAGGATGAAAGGAAAAAGCTCTCCACTTATTTTCTCTACTTTGATTTAAAAGGTCTTAGACAATCAGGCTCCACCTGAAGTGGCCTGTGATTTATCATTTCCATCAGGTTACACATACCCTCAACCTAGAGTTTCTGATGACAGTTCTGCTCTGCCACTCAGAAGAAAAGCCAAAGCACCAAAATAACCAGACATTCTACAGGTGCCAAAAAGTGCTCTAGTTCAGGAAGAAAGCAAATATTCAGATTTGGTCCCCAATACTCTGCCCCAATAGCAATTCTACTAAGGATGGAGAACAGAAGACCTTTTTTTTTTTTTTTTTTTTTCCCTATTAAATAGCAAAACAAGTAACTGAAATAACTTCTTAAAAGTATGCTTTTAAATTTCTTCAACTTTTTAGCTTTCCTCAGAATCCAGCCAGTAGTTCAAGGAAAGAACACCCTGTTCCTGCAGTGAGCTGCACTGCTGAGTGAGACCAAAACAGACCCAAGGAGCTCTGGAGCACAAACTCAAGCATGTTCTGTTTATTCCTCCTGGAGGAGGCAAGTGTGCTTGCCCACCTTGTGAAGTGATACTGAAGAACTTGGCAGACTTCTGCTGCTTTCACAGAAGGGGAAAAGAAAGCAGGGACAGCTCAGTGGTACAGGACATTCCTGCAGGAGCCCAGCAGCACCTCCTGGGGCAGGAAACAAGGTGAACAGTAGCATCAAAACAAGGGAGCAGATGGAGGTCTTGGAAGCTGCACACAAAATGTGCAAAGTAGAAATCACTGGGCTTCAGGACAGGAACAAGAATGCCTGCAGCAGCAGAGCCAAATGCAGGTCCTTCAATGTGCTGAGAGAGCAGTGCCAGTCATCACAGAAACAGGCAAAGAGGAAGATACAGATGTCTCCAGGAGTGTTATTGCACTGCACAGCACTGACTTGACACAATAACTTTTTGTCAACTCACACCAGATAAACTTCTTGTTCTTATTTTAAGAGATTCTGCTGTACCAGACCGTACTCAATTTCCCCCCAGACATTTTTTATTTACCTTATAAACTGAGATGTCTTAATCAAAAAACATCTTGTATCAGTTTTGTTTTTTGCAGTACTGTGTGCAAACTTTTGTCAGTTGCCTTTGCCTCCTGCCTGGGCAATGGGGATGTGCCCTCCCAAACCTGGCCCAAGGCCTGGCCACAGCCTTATCTTTCTGCATCTGACAGCTCCAGTTAAATAGTAGTTTTATGTCAGAAAAAAGGAAGCACCTGGGCAGAAACTCAGTTTGTAATGACCTCTGCTCTACAGACTCCCAGGATATTCCACAATGAAAAGAAACACTCTTCTACCACAGTTTTACTCAATACCCATATTAGCAGGTTACTACCTTTGCAGAAATAATGGCCTCAGGACTTGGATGCTCTGTCTGGCTTTCAGCACTGTAGTTTTTGTTGTGACAGGATAAGGATAAAAAAGAAAAGTTTGTATTTAATAAAAAACAAATTAATTTGACCTTACAAGCTAAGGACTGTTCAGGTTTAGGGTGCTAGGTACTCCTTCTTGGGAAAAGTGTGTTGAAGTTAACAAGTGTCCCTAGAAATTACGTCAAGAGGATTTTACTGATTAATACAGGTAGAAATCATTCCCAGCTCAAGAAATTCTCCAGACTGAAAAACAGAGAGGACAGGGGAACAGTAAAGGAAATTCATTCCTCTTTCCTAAGCATTCACTCAGACCTTTGCTAGAGCCAGGATGCAGTGCTGGAGGGGGCCCTGAAATTGCCATTATTGATCAGGGCCTGGCATGGCAGATCCAATGCAGCTCAGAGAAATTAACTTCACTTTTTCACCTGAGAACATGGACAAAATAAATGCCACCTCACCAGCTGATAAAGGTGATGAGCTTCCAGACAGAAGACTTCTCTCCCATGGCATTTTGTGTTAAAAGGTAAGGGGACCCATTAGGGGATTTAAGTGAAGCAAAAAAGGAGCAATGGAGCCAAAAAAAGCCACTGTCCTTTCTCTTCACTGGTCACCAGCAGAGCCCTACTGCTCAGACACTGAAAGGGAGGGATCTCCACAGGGGGGAATTTTACATGCAGACACCACCAGCCCTCCCTCCCTTGGATACATCAGCCCCTTTGGATCCAAGGCTGCCAGGCTGTGGAATTACAGACCCTGAGTGAACACAGACTGGCTGGGATCAGAAGCAGCCTGGTAACATCAGCGAGAGCCAGAGCACTCCAAGAAGCCCACAGTTTTTCTCGAGACAAAGGAAAATCAGCAGCCCAGTGTCTTCATTTGAAACCCACAAGGATGAGCCAAACCACTCTCCCTAGAAAGTTCTGCAAACTGAAGTTATTGCCTCAAGAAGGGCAGGAGACTTTAGAGTGCACCTTGGGGTTGTAAAAAACTTGCTATGGAGCATTCAGGTGAAGGACTCCAGAATCTACCCAGAAGAAGGAGGATATGAACAAGTAAGCTGTGAAAAACCTTCAGGAGGGAAATTCATGTCTTATTTGATATGAGAGAGCCATAGACAAGAACCTCAGGATGCTCTGGGATCAGCAGAGCTTACCTTAGGTTCTACGACTAGGAAAATTCTAGTAGAAAAATATACTCTAAAATTTTACCTGGAAAGTGGTCAAATTAGAGAGAGTAAATAAAGGCATCAAGTGTCACAGCCTGACCTAAAACACTGGAGGTATGAAAATATTTGTTTTATAGAATTATTATACACTTTAGTCGAGATTTTTCAAGTTATTTACCCCAAATGTCCTCTTTACATGTACACAAGTAATAATTAAAGCTCAGTAATGGCTGAAAAAATGCAGGTGCCTTACAGTGTGATGTGTGCATAATTACAATTATTTCTAGACCAAAATGGTAGCTGTGGATATGAATGCAATGTTTCAGGATTAAGTTTAATATCAGCAGGCAAGAGAATAATTAGTTAATGGGCATGCAGAGTTTTACTAAAAGGATGAAAGCATTAATTATTATTTCTTATATTTTAAATTGCTCTAATAGGCAGAGTCCTCCCAGAGTACGTCAAAAGATTTATTATTCAGGTATTGTTTTATACATTGAAATTCAGGCTTGAAATTAGATGTTGCCCAGGGAATTGGTAATGACTATTATTCCTTTTTTTTTTTCCTTGAGAAGTAAATCCCATACTCTTAAGAAATAACTCACAAAAGGCATTAATGATTCTGCACTACAATTGTCAGCAAGTGCACAAATTTGCCTAATTCAGCAGTGATTTTCAAGGCAAGTCTTTATTAAAATGTCCCTGACCACCACATAAGTATAAACATTGTGCTTATTGCAAACAACAGGAATTTTCTTTTGGTGCCAGCAATTTATAGTGTTGACCAAATTCAGAGGAAGGTTATTCAAAAACTTAGTTTCATGCAGGGACAGAGCACATAGAGTGGCAGCATGGCTTCAGACATATCACAGAGTGGCAATAAGGGGTTGTATGCTTCTCAATGTCAGAAGGCATTTTCTGTTTGGGAAGCTTCCATTAGCAGCACACATGCAGCAGAAATTCAATGGTGACAACCCAGGGCCAGCAGGAAGTGGTCTTTGCAGAGAAACAAGAGCAGGAAACTCTCCCATGATGGCTTCCCATCACTTTAGGTGAAAGCAGAGCTGCTGGCACTCAGGTTTTGGAGTTAATCCAAATGTCATCATGTCCAGTTTGTTGGGAGAGTGTGCTAAGCCTCAGGGGCATTTGTCAGGAGCAGAACTGCCCTTCTCCCCCAACAGCAGCTTACAGCTCACAGACACAGCTCACCCCAAACTCTGAATCTTCCACACGCCCAGGCTGAGCCCAGCACCCAGCAGGAGCTCTGCTGCTGGCACAGCAAGAGCTAGTGCCCAGAAAAGCTGAAGGCAAAGCCAAAGCTCTGCCTCTCACCAAACTCACTGCTACCACCAGGCACTCCCCAGAGAGGAGCCTGAGATGCACCACCCCCTGCCAGGCAAGGAGACCTTTCTGGGAACAGCCCAGGTGACCCCTGCCAGGAAATTCAAGTTCCCACTCTGGCCCCAGCTGACCACCTTCAAGGAAAACAATGCTGCTTTCCAGAATCACAGCTGCATTTGGAGTACAAGCTGTTTTCCATGGAATAGCTGCAGCATTCAAAGGGGGAAGGCACAACAGTAATGCTCATTATCCAGCTGCCAGAAAAAGGTATTCCCACCAGCAGAGCAAGAAAGGAGTTGTTCGAGACAAGGTAGTACATCCATTATTTACATTTTGCATCACCACCAGTCCTATTAGTAAATATATACAAACTGAAGGATTTTTTAATTCTCTTTCAGAGGTTATTAAGTGTTCCCTACACTATTTCTCATAGTAAGGCATATAAACAGATACTGATTCATACTAGCTGAAGACTTCACCATTGTCACCTAATTATTGTTTGTACTAATTAA
Organism: Muscicapa striata striata; assembly: GCA_030060385.1. NCBI lineage: Eukaryota > Metazoa > Chordata > Aves > Passeriformes > Muscicapidae > Muscicapa > Muscicapa striata. Next base: position 2,728,004 of record JAREIS010000023.1, on the reverse strand, counting down.
AATACTGTATGCAGATAATGTCAACACTAAATGGCAGCAGATTGAAAGCATCTAAGCAATTCATCATGTCACTAAAATATGCAGGCATGGTTCTCAGCACTAGAACGTCTCCTTTCTAATTTACAGGTGAATTAGGCATTGCTGCAAGTTTGTGACTCAAAGATAATTGCAAGACACTTTTCCTGGCTTCTTGTATTTCCAATTTGTGATTACTGCAAAAAGTTTAATAGCAGCTGTAATTCTCTGTGCCACCCCAGAAGTCCCCAAGGGGCAGGCCACAATGCCAGTTTCTCAGAAGTAACCCATTACACTTGCTTGCTATAAAGATCAGAATGTAAAATAAATTTGAAATAGAATGTAATTAAGAACTCTTTTTGCCAAGAACCATTTCCCTTCAGGACATTATTCAGAAAGTCTAAGTGTTTTGATGAAAACAAGTAGAGACCAATCCCCTGGCCAAGTAGCAAGGGCTACCTCTCATGACAATTACTTTCTTAAAAATTAAGAAGCCCCATCAATTGTCTACTCACTGTGGACTAGGCTGAAACACAATGTTTTCTAAGTTGCTTAGTGTTGAGTCACATTGCTTAGCTCACAAGAGACAAGTACCTAAATTCCCCATGAGGTAGGTTAAAACAAGGAAAGACAAATAGGCTTTTCAGAACACAGTCCATTGGCCAATTTCTCATATTGAAGGCTAGAAAAAAATAAAAGGGTTTGCTGTTCTGCAGCTTTGTTTTTTCCCAAGTTCTACCTGTAGCACTAAGTAGACTTGAGCAAGTGTTTCCAGTTACTTCAGGAGGAAAAAAGGGAAAAAAAATCATCTATTCAGTGATATGATTGAGACCAATTGGAGAACAACCGAAGCAAGACTGAAAACAAGATACTGGTACTGCATTGTTAGATATCTGTAACAAACCCATACAACAGGGATCAAAGCATAGCCTTCATTTCATCCTATTGCAATTAAAGCCAGCAGGCAACTTCATCAAAGCCAAGGCAGTCAGTGTGAGGAAATTGTACCAGATTTCCCTCAGCCCAGACTCAGAAGTTCCTATTGCAACCTTGTACTGAACACCCAAACCACGAGTCAATGTCAATGAAACGTGGGGAGCACACCCACACAATCCCCAAATATGCCCCATAATGAATCTCTTCACTTGGAAGCAATCCAGCACAAAAAGTGTTGGAAGTACCTGGGAAGGAATCTATTCCCCTGCCTACACACCTACTGAGACAAACTGGGCTCTGTGCTGCACCCAGACACCACCAGACTGTTCCATGGTGATCATCTCTCCTCAGACACAGAGCTGCATTGTCAGGAAGAGCCAAGAACTTTAAACATCATCCCTGACCTTCACAGCAGAGCTCCATGCACCCAGTGCTGCCAAGTATTAGGAGAGAATTCCTGATTACCTTCCAACAAGTACTTCAGTGATCCCTCATCTTATTCCTTCTCACAGAGGCACAACACTAGCCTGAAATACTTTAATTCCTTTAAACTACATAACTCTCTTAAACACACAGTAAGGTTTTGTCATACATTAAAAACCATATGCCCCAGGGCCCTGCCACCAGAGTATCTCAGTAACAGACCACTCGTGAATCAGATGAAAGAGACTAAAAAATGAACAAGCAAAAGCTGCTCTCAAAGTCAAGGCAAACACATTTTTAGGGCATGAAAACAAGAAAGAGAATAGAGTTCCCAGCAGAGGACTACAACAGAATTATATATCAAACACCCCACCAGTGAGGCAGACCATGAATGTCACTGCCAACACCATACACTGCCTCAGCTCTCATCAAACCCCCTAAAGCATACTCGCATTCAAGCAGATTTTGCATCTCCTCAAACACAATCAGCTGCAAGAAAGCTCAAGGATCCCACAGATACACAAATCTGAACCTTAAATCTGAAGCTTGATGTTATATAAGAGTAATTCCATCTGAGAAGAGAATAGTACAGATTCAAAAAACAAGGAAATAAAATCTATAGGGCAGACTGATTTAAAATAAAATAAAAACGTTACAGAGCACAATGACTTATTTTCATGTTTCTTCAGCCCAGCAGGTCAGAGCAGAACTCTCATGAGTCACTTCATAGTCTTTGTCTGACAGGGTACTGATGCATCCTTAACACAGTGCCTTTTACAAGGGGAAAGAAATCCAATAGTTCACCTGCAAAGGGCTCCAACAGCTTGCAGGCAACTGTCACATTTGCTTTCAGTATGGGCAGGACCATCTCCCACAATGAAAATAACTGTTCAAGATAAAAATAGTCCTATACAGCAATGCTGCACCTTGGAGTTCACAAAGAACAGAGGGAACTGACATTTCTCATCACCAAAGCAATGAAGCCAATGTGGGTGTTTGTACTCTCCCAGTCAGACTTGCAAGGCTTTACTGGTCCTTGGAACAGCCTGAATGCCTGCAGGAACACACATCATCCTAAGGAGATGTTTTTTCTGAGCACTAAGGACAGTTTTGAAACACTGGAGTTTAACAGTGGATATTTGGGCATGCCTGAGCAGAATTTGTGCCCAGAATTCCACAGCTACTTTGAGGGCACTGAGTTGAGCATAGCAGTCACAAGAAGTACATGCAGGGTGGATACCAGTCATCATTATTTTGGGGCTAGAGTTGTCTGAATGCATAGGAACAGGGACTCACTGTTGAGCCAAGAGCCAGCACTGCATTTGGAGATACTCTGCAGATTGTCTTCTCCCTGTTCAGCCAGGCCTTGTGGGTCACCACCAGTAAGTTTTTCATATGCCACTTGATGCCTTTCATGCCTTTGAGGACAATCATTAAAATACTTCAGAATACTTTAACCTATATTTTAGGAATAAAATACAGAGTATTCCACCAGGAAGAAGAGGCTTTATTCCTCCCTCTTTGTGGAAGAGCACAAAGATGATCAGATGGAAGCAGCTACATAGATGCCATGTAGATAAACCAGAATAAGTACAGACCCACAGCATGGGACAAGTGGGGAGAGCTCCAGTGTGATCTTTACAGAGATCTGGGAGGACACATCCCCCAGCAGACCTGCCAGTCCCCTCTTGATGACATGTCAGTATCTGCCAAGCTTCCTGTGCAGGTCCAACACCCACACACATTCACTTCTTCATGCAGCACACTTGTTTATAGGTATTGCTGAGCATTTGCCTGTTTGCTCAACTTTTTAAAGCTGGGTTGCTGAATAAGGTCTTCACCCAGTGAAAGACCATTATTCACACAGCAGTGTTCGTTGGAAACCAGAACAATACATTATTCATACAGTTATTCCATCAGTCAACCTCACCCTTCCAACACCTCATTTTTCCTACTTAGTCTAGCACAGCATTTTCCTGAAATTGGGCATAAGGCTGAGATTTTTTATTTATATTTTGAGGCCACTTGATATGTACCAGGCTAAAAGAAGCCGTACCACATACATACACACAAAAAAAGGGCTTTTTTCCCCTCCACTCTCACCGCATTTTCCTTCAACTCTTTGAGGAAGACCCACTCCCTGCTGAGTAATACACTCCATTTATCACCACCTGCAGAGAACCCTGCATCAGGATTTGGCTCTGTGCTGCAGCAACACATTGTCTGCTCAGAAGGTTACAGGGGAGTGCAAATAGATGTATTGTACCCACTGTTTAACATATCACCTTCCATCTGCAAATTATCTGAAAATTCAAATTGAACTGATATGAAAGATGTCTATTACATTTCCCTAAACTAAAACTTTGGGTACAAATCTTGGCTTCTCATATTTCATTTAAACAAAAACTTCACAATGCTACTACAACCAGCATGCCAACAAAACAAACTGTTTAGTTGCTTATGAATTCTTGATTCACAAACAAACTGACAAGAAAGCAAAATGTCATTTAACATACAAGAGGGAAAAACAATTAGCAGCACAAAATATAAAATTTGTACCTCTATTATACTACAGACTTTCTATCACTAAATAGTCTATCACTAATTAAGCAGTCTGCACTAAATGAATTCTACCTTCACTTTTTGAAAAGAAGTTTGATGCATTATTTGTTCATCATGTCCTATAAAGCTTAACTTCATCTGTTTTACAGCCCTTACTCTGAAACTAGATAAGTTTCAGCCAGGGTCAGGGGACAGCATATGGTGCAAGGAACTATGTTAATCTCCAGGTCAGAACTCATCCTGCATCTTCCAGCATCTTTTGTCTTCCAAGCAAAGGTTTCAATCAAAACTGAAGTACAAATGCAGCAGTTACACCAAGGTATAGCAACAGTAAGGCTTACATCTCTGGATAGAGCAACTTCTGCAGCTTTTGTCACCAACCCCAGGCAGAGAGAATAAAAGGATGTGGGAGAGCAAGAAGTTCCTATGGCATTCCTGCCATGTGCTTTGCAGATAAACAATTTTGTGACTTTTATTGAAAATCCAAGATTTTCTTCCAGAAATGATGCACCCTCCTATGAGGAGGAGTCTGGTCTTGGATGCCAACTCACATAGTTTTGGATGAAGCTCATGATCTCCTCCACAGTTGTACTTTACTAAGACTCAGAACTACTTCAGCAAATCTTGGTATAAACAGTCTTATTAGAATTAGTTGGTCTTTGTTCCAGAGAAAAGCCTTGAGTCACTGCAGGTTTTAATCACTATTTTGGAACTGTGCAGAGAGGCAGGCAGTAATGTAAAAAGAAAATGCTGACATTAAATAGACCATGAAGAGCACCTGGAGACAAATATATTTTAGTTACAGAGTCTCTTCCACATTAAGAAACAAACAAAATGCAATGGTCTAAATCTCTGCCACATTTGCCTCGAGCTCTGTTACAGGCACCAACATCTCCTGCAAGAGGATTAGCTTCCAGTAAATGTGATCTAAAGCCAAGTAGCACACCTGCTGCAGAGGTTACTGTTTTAAAGAAAGAAGCAGTGAGCTACATCTCCTTTATTCAGGAGGGCAGGAAGCCAATATCCATATCTGGAGTTTCGCTGGTTGCTATTTTGACACTATTTTGATGAATTAGCTGTAGTTCACCACTACCATCTAACCAAGGCACAGTACTCGTATACATACCTTTCAACCAAACAGCTTCAAATGTTCAGAAATCAATAGGCCCTGGGGGCCCTCCTTTCCTGGGGATGGGGCCTACTCCCAGTGGGTGGAGCTTCTTCCCAGGGGTGGGGCCTCTTTCTGGGTGGGCAGGGCCTCTTTTCCCAGTGGGTGGAGCTTTTTCCCAAAAGGGTGAGGCCTCCTTCCCCATGGGTGTGGCCTTTTCCCAGTGGGCGGGCTTCTTCCTGGTGGGCAGGGCCTCATTCCTGGTGGGCCGGGCTTCTTTTCCAGGAGGTGTGGCCTCTTTCCTGGTGGGTGGGGCTTCTTCCCAGGGGGCATGGCCTCTTTCCCAGTGGATGGGGCTTCTTTTCAGGGGGTGGGGCCCCTTTCCCAGAGGGCGTGGCTCCTTCCCGGTGGGTGTGGCCTCTTTCCTGGTGGGTGGGGCTTCCTCCCAAGGGGGTGGGGCCTACCATGGGGACAGGGCCTACCGTGGGGGCGGGGCTTCCTCCCTGGGGGGCGGGGCCTCTCTTCCAGGGGCAAGGCCTCCCTTTGTGGGGCGTGGCCTCCCCTGGGGGCGGGACCTCTCTTCTGGGGGCGGGGCATCCCACCCGGGGGGCGGGGCTTCCTTTCCTGGGTGGCGGGGCCTTACCTTCTTCAGTGAACTGGCTGATTAAGCCAGCAGCTCAGCTTCGCTTGAGGAAATGGAGAAAATCTCATATGTCAGGTGTGGGCACTGAATCACACAAATCACGTAACATTGGTAAAACATGAGTCTTTGTACAGAACTAAGGAAAAAATGCATTGGAAGGCGATCTTAGTGGAAAAGGACTGGGTCAACCATTGTTAATATCTGTAGCACTGAAGATGCATGAGCTAGGTATGGATGTGCCCTTTCTAGGAGGTGTAGGATTAACTGAGTTTTACTACAGGGAAAAAAGTTCCCAGAGCAGCTGACCACTCAAAAACTGGTACAATAAATCTTTTTATGTTTTTTTCTGCAGGAAAGATGTTCTTAAAATGAAGTTACCAGCTAAATCAGACCAATGTTATAAAACTGATTGATCAGATGGAATTTACAATCTCAATAAGAGTAGCTGGATGACAGAACTCAGGTTAGGTGGTCTGATGATATTTTTGACATTAAGGCCCAAGCATTAAAGACAGGAGACTGGCAGTGGGTAGGCTGTGATTCACCCCTCTAAGTCCTTATTATCCAGGTTTACCTCCAACAGCTGGCTATTCACAGTTAGTTGCATGTTTTCTTTTTATGTGCCAGCAGGTTTTGTAAGCAAAAATATTTTGGATATTCTTCTGAATCCACTACAGAAAACTCAAGCATTTTCATACACTTTCCTAGTCCTTAGTCCAGAATAAACCAGGAGGATTTCTGAGCTAACTGTCCTTGAAACCCTTTGAAAACAATTCAGTTTTTCTGGGACCCTGCAACCTCCCTAAACTCATGTCCTATCTGCTGCCTGTGGGATCTCAGAGTAAAGCTCAGGTTCTCCACCTCTGAAAGTGGCAGTGGGTCTTTTTCTCTCATCTCCTACCAAGATGTTTTCTTTCTTCCTTGCAAGTTTATTTATACAGTCAAGAGCAGCTCATGAATTTTCATATCAGACTGAACTTGTTTTGGTTAGGACTGTCCCCACTCTCACCAAACTATAGTTACCAATTTGCTGCTCTAGACTCAGCCCACACAACTCTCTTTTTCAGCTAACTTCCACTTTAAGTTTTCCCTGTGCTTACAGAGAAACTTTCCCCTACTTCTTTCACTCAGCTTCAAGTGCCTTTTGGTTGAGGTTATCTGATGGGGTAATTAAATGTTTCATCTTTGTCCCTTAGCCAGAATTAACTCTGTTCCACCCAGAGTCTTCTTTGATTAATTAAAAGGAAGGTGGAGGCTATACAGTAATTTTATTGCTGTTTTCTACTGAATAGCATTATGTGTTCTGGATATTATCTGACAAATGTACAGAACCACAAAACAAAATTGATAATAAATAAAAGCTTGTTAGTATTGTAGCAGTACTAACACCAGTGCTATCAGTTGGTAAAGTCTTGACACACTATGCATTACTCAAAGAATTTGGCTTTTTTGTTGTTTTGTTGTTACTGCTGCTGAATTAAAACAGGGTGCACTGTTTTGATGATGTAGCAGAAATGAATTAGGATGTCCACATGTTGCTTTAATATCATGGACAAATCTCCAGTCACCATTCCTTCCACACTATTTTCTAAAGGTAACTAAAACTATTTCCTTTTTATTTTCCCAGTATAGTGTGAAACTGTTTTCAAAACTAATCAGCACATTGTACAGCGAGTAAGAATTAGTACAGCAATTGACATCACAAAACCCCTACAAGTCCACAAGAGAATGGATTTTGGAACAAATTACCTAAATCTTCATAAGATCTCGAGCCCAAAGAAGCAGAGAAAATTACCACAGAGATTTAGTGTGAGCTCCTGTTAAAGTATTGTCATATGTGGGAATATACTGAAATTAAATTAAAAGCAAACAGTATCTTTCTTTGCTTTGCAATGATAATAAATAGCCTGTGGTCACAAAGCTGCACAGTCTAAATCTCCTGCACCTGTAGTTTTTTTTCTCCTTCTTAGAAAATAAGAAGAAGCTCAGAGACACTTCCAACAGCTGCAGGCAAGCAACAAAAAACTTATATTTCTCCACTCTAACATCTAACATGCTAACACAGATGTTATTGTCTGAGTTTGGACCAAAATGAAGCTCTTCAACTTCCCAGGAAATCTATGGAAACAGCTGGGCAGGGAGATTCATTGTTAGATCTGCTTTGGCATAGAAGAAAAAGTTGCATTTTTTATGTGTGATCTTTCACTAAACATTAAATTTATTTTTAGTGTGAAAACAAGCAAATAAACGAAAATCCCAAATACATTTCTCTTCCTCTCAGTATTTTGCCCAGATTTTTTTTTTTTTTTTTTTAATGTGTGGAACTGTCCCTTTGTAATTAACCTACTACTCTTCTGGTTCATGAGTTAAATGCTTATTTGATTATCTCCTTTTCTTTCCCTAAGATACTTTAGAAACTTTCTATTCTTCCTAGGGACTGGAGGTATCCCCAGAAAAGAAGCATGTGCTTGACTTTCCAGTCACTGTAGAGTGCTCACTGACCCAAATCAGCTTCCCAGAGCCCAGCTGAAAATTCAAATACTGCCAAACATTTGGTAAGATCCCATCCAGAAGTGGCTCCATCAAAGCACCCACGTTTCACCTCAAAGGAAGAACAGGAAAACACAAATTACTTGGTCAGGGCAGTTCCCTGCAGGGGGGTGTCAGAATTTCCCTGAGGGGTGCAGGAGGTGGCCAGGTGGGTGCTTCTTTGGCTAAGAACTGTTCAGCAACTGATTCATTTCCCCAGAGTTTGGAAACCTGGAGTATATCTCTTTCTTTAATCCTGATTCCCAGCTGATCCCACTGCTAGGATTAGACTTTTCTGAGTTTGTTTTTTTCAAAAACACTGCTAGGCAATTATCTTTGGTACCAGGTTAGGTGATCCAGCTAGCAGCTCTCAAATGCTGGAAGTCTTCCTTGCCCATCATTAGCACTCAGTTCACAGCTGACTGAATTATTGCTTGTAAGTACTTTTGGCTGAATTACCTCTTGTGGGGTATTTTGAGCTGTTTGAATAATTGTACTTTAATTTCTTGATCTTAAATTGTAAAACATCAGAGAATTGGACCCACAGAAATGCTTAATTCTACCCTATTTTATAGTGTTTGCATCATTTACATGGCTTCCTACAACCCCTAGCTTGCCTGAAATGCATATTCCAAAGTAACTGTGTCCCATTATACAGTAATTAAGGCACAATTAGATCCCTGACACCTTTAAAGTTTTCTCTCAGAACTGGAAGGTAAATCCAAACAAACTGTGCTGACTTTCTTTTCCCCTCTTCTACATCAGGGTTCTTAGTCGAAAACTTCTTTCAGGTTTACAGAGATTTTCTGAGAGCTGGCAGACCTGTATGAGCCAAGGGTTAGAAGCTGGATTTCATTCTTTGCCTCTGACTTTCCAGGCATCCTCAGGCATCTCTACCATCTCTCAATCACTGACTTCATTTACCATTTGCCAGTCACATTCATTTTCCACCACATGGGAAAAAGATATTTAACATTTTGCAAGGACATGACAATTCCATAGAACATTTTTCAAACCTAACATGAGATATACAAATGAAAGGGAAAATATTATTATTGAGTTCTAATTGTCCTATTCTTCTGCAGAGCACAAAGTTGTCAGCTACAGGGACAATTTTGTACAGTTCATCACTGTCTGTTTGCTTTTTTCAAACTGTTCATCAGTGTTTGGATGGAGAAAATTCCTGTCTAGCACTGTGAGATTAATACTGTAAGGTTTCCTAAAAGAGAGCTGCACCAAAGAAAATTCTCTCTGGTATGAGTAAATAAATTTAATGCATCCGAACAACTCACTTTTTAAAATGTCCTATTTTGAGTCATTAGTGGCATGATCCATCCTAGGGCTGTTGAATTTTTCTACTCCTGGAATTTATGGAAATAGAAAATCTTTATTTTTTAGAACTAGCAAAAAGAAACAATTCTATTTTTAAACCCTCAAATGACAGAAAATCAATACGAAATCTGCAGAAGTACAGTCTTTCACAATTTTAAAACAAGCCTTTTTTAAAAAGGAGTTCAAAGTGCACCTCCTGGACCAGCTATTAAAACAAACACATTTCAGCTTGGAGATTAAAGTCCATGATTTTTGCCAAGTTTTCCCAGGATTTATTCTACAGTTTGCATTGTGCAACGAGTGATTCTGAGCATCACATTTCTCATTGCAGCAGCCTCCAGCAGTGGGAACCAGACAAGACACAATCTGTTCAGTCACATCTTCAAAGCAGGAGTCACAACAAACACTCAATATTCCCACTTCACATGGAATGACCTGGAGCATTCATATTAACCATTATTGCAGGCATTTAAAAGCTATGAGACAGTTGCCAATAGGTAATACCTAAATACCCCCAATATGAGTTCTCATTCCAGAGCTTACATGAAATGTGACCCTAACAATTGTCCCACTGCTTGCCATGGCAGTGGTGCCAGTGATTCCCCCAGCTGGGGCCAGAGCTTGCAGATCACAGTCACTGCCACCAACACCACTTTTGCTCTGTGTAGACACAGCCAGCAGCAGTACAAGGTGGTCTTGGGCTGAAGGAGGTCTCTGAACACTGCTAAAGTTAGGAATAGAACGTTTGGTCCTTGGATAAAATCATGCAGCAGCCATCAAAGGGACATGTGTAGCCCAGAGCAGCAGAAAAGAGCTGTTAAAAGATAATTGCTTCATTAATTAATTGAAGACTTCTGGAACACATGAAATTGAAGACTTGAAGGTGCCATTGAAGATCTGTAACTGCTGTGGCTTCTCAGCTGTGAAAGCAGAGCCTTTCATACCCAGATGAAGGAGCACATCCTCCTCCTTGCTGGCTGCTGGAATTCTCTGCTCCCGGGGGGCTCTGCCAGGGCTCAGCCCTGGGAGCTTGCAGTCAGCTCTGGCAGCTTCAATATCAGTCAAGCAGGATGTTCAAAGCCACATAAGGAATTTACAGGCCCAAATTCCACTAATTGTAGAAGGAACTGAATTCTCCAAAACCTTAGGGACCATCAAGCGTTTTCCTCTCATTTTCATGTCAGATTTCCTTTAAAGGAAAGCTTTTGGTACGAGATGCCATGGGGAAAGCACTGGCTTGCAGCTCTTGATGAACTGATTACAATGAGCAATGAGTTTTCTTTGTGGTTTCTTAGTCCTGTTTCTAGAGGTGATTTTTTTTATCACTTCTGAGCTCTCTGTTGGACGTGACAGCTGCAAGGTGGGGTGAAGAAAGACGATCTGTGCAAAATGTGCTGGCAGTAGCCAACCATAGAAGTTTTAAATCACTTGCTTATGACAAGCAGAAGGACTCTGTGGCTAAGGTTTACTGACTCTCTGACACAGCACTTTATCACTCCTGGCCATTCTGTCTCTCTGCTTGCTTCTACCAGGTAAAGTGCTACTAGAAATGAAACAAATGACAGCACAAGATCACACACATATTTTATTAGTGATGGACCCAAGGCACTACCACAGCCTTCAGATGTTTATCCTGATGATTCAAGGAACACAAGCATTCAAGCCTCAGATATTATTTCAGCTTGTTCTAAAGATGGGGATTAGCCAGGTAAGCATCATTTGCCATGTCAGTCATAGCAGATTTCATAGGATTTTAGTCAGACTGTGAAACTTTTGTCAGTGCCACTGCAGATGTAGAGAGATGACTCCTACATAAAGTAGATCTTTCTGAATTGCTGTGTAGTCTGGCACACTACAGAAAGTCACTGGAGTGCTCCTGCACTACAGCTCTGCACAAATAAGTCTGAAGTACAAAGCCCTGTTCAGCTGTGCTGTGCCTTCTCTCTAACCCTGTGGTCCCTCTCCAGGGTAATCTTCCCTCTGCCTGCAGGGAGAGAGCACATTTTTGGTGCCAGCAATCACAGGAGCTTGCTAAAGAACACAGCTTCCACAGGATTCAGATAAGTGATTTTTAATATTCTGCAAGTGACCAAACTTGGGATGTGGTGTGAAGCATTTGTTAACCTTAGCAGGTGGGTATTGAACTGGCAGTAACCTCCTCCTGTCACCTTCCTTATTCAGGTAACAAGAAGTCTCCTCTCATGTCTTTCCTCTCAGGGTCACTTCCCTTGCTGCTTTCAGACAGTTTCATACATGAGCAATGTTGAAAGAAAAAAATGTAAAACTCCTTTCTTAAAACATCCAAACAGGGATTTACTACAGAACAAAGTAACAAGGAAACTCCATCTTTCTGCCACACAAGCTCTTTCTCAGGAAAAAGGGTTGAAGGTACCTTCAGTGTCCTGGGTGATTTTCAGAGTTCTCTACATGAAAAATTACAGTCATTGAACATGTCAGTTCAGTGGCCAAGACATGAAGTAACCCAAAAGCCTAATTCCTGAACAAGTAGGGAGAAAAATCTCTTCTAGGCTTTTAGGACAGTATTAAGATCAGCAGGAGGGAGCACTCACAGCTCTGGCCTGGCACCAGGCAGAGATGGGACCCTGCAGCACTGACAATCCTCTTTGGGAAGGAGGACAGGCACTGCTGCAGCCTGTTAGGACAGAGGGAAATAAAAGGATGAAACAACAACCTGTTTCTGAATTTTAACTTGAATATTTGAAGAAAAATTGGAATTTTGAAAGTCCTAATTTCTTCCCCAAATCTGGCAGCAGCTTTATGAAAGCAAAAGTGTAACATAGCCCAGGTTCATTCATGGGGTCAGAGTACAGCTTACCAAGGAAGGATTAGGAGGGACTCTCTGTTCCTGCACAGGCACAGATCCCACATGCAGGGCACCCACACTACCCAAATATCACCATGGAGCAGGAGCTGATTCCTGTTATGTTTTCTGAGTCTCACTGCCTACCACTACTTATATCCTTCCCAGCTGTAGAAGTGAGGGATAATATTGACATTTGCTTAAAATTATCCCACAGCAGGAAAACTTATCCTGAGACAAGGTGTGATGCAGTGTCCCTCAACTAAAAGGCAGCCTATAAGCAGAACTGACCATCAGAAAAAATAAACTTTACAACATAATTCAGTATCAGAAACAATAAAGAATAAATTTCCCACCTATATAGACCACTAAAAAGCCTATTCCATACTAAATATCTCTTTCACATACACTGGTGGACACCCCAACATCTAATCCAAATGATCAGCTGCAGAGCAGGAATAGCACTTAAAAGAGAAGAGGGGGAGAGGGGGAGATACACTTGTAAAATATCAAGTGGGATATAGAAATAGAGCTCTCCTGCACATATCCTTATGGAAGGAAAGAGAGAATCTAGTTAATGTGAATTGGAAACCTTTGCAAGCTGGTCAGAGGAAATGCCTCTCCCTGTGCAGGAGCAATTAATGCAAACACTAATGAGCCTTTGAAACTCGTTGATGCTGCATCACTGAGGGATACAGGAGATCACACAATAAAGCTATCCTGCATTTCAGTCTGCGTTCTGAGGCATGAACTTGGAAATCTTGAAATTAATTTTTAAGGTAAGTTATTTAACTGTGAGTGTTTTTTTATTTATATCTTATCCCATGCCCCAAGCTGCTGTCAGGGGCAGGATGACACAGCCATGGTTTTCTCACAGCAGAAAACCTTCATTTTGACACTCCACAGAAACTAAAGAGTCATGTTAAGGGTTGTGTTTATTAACTTTACAATATCACAAATAATGCACTTTATTTCAGCTCTGCAGAGCAAATGAAAATCCTTGGTTCTTCCCTTCTGGAAACCTAATTCCCTCAACCACTTTGGAGAGGTACTCAGCTGAAATAAATTCCTCCCCAGGGAGATTTTGTAAGTACAGTAACACTGTTTAAAGATCACTGCCAGGCTGCCCATGCCATCCAAAATCTTTCCGGAACTGTTTAAAACAAGTGGAGTGGAGAGGCTGAATTGAGGGAAATGTGAGAGTTGTGCAAGTGTGCAAATATGTGAAAACCTTTCTGAGAGAAAAAGAGTCTGGTGATTACCTGAGTCAAGAATCAATTTCTAACACAGCAGACACAGCAAGCTTGCTTTTTAATTTGTGATAAGAAGAAACAAAGCTATAAGGAAACTCTGATCACAATTTTATAATAGGTTCTATTAGAAATTCACTAATAAAAGTGTATTGAAAACATGTTATTTAAGTTTTGTGGTAGAGATTCAAGAGACTGAATCCAAAAGCTGGAGCAAAATCTAACACATTTTTATGAATTCATAAAATGTTTTACAGGCTCTCATGAACAAGACCCTGCAAATTTGGAACCTGAAGCAAATTTTGTTAGAGTTCACATATATAAAAACAGAACCAGAGGTTTTTAATGGCAGTGTTGACACATTGTTAACTATACATGATGCTCAAAATATGAAAAAACAAAAAGCGGAGAGAAATCATAGAATTTCTGGGGTACTCTGAGTACATCTATTTTTTCTGTTATTTTACTTGGGAGCCAAACCATTAATTGAAACAAAGATAAATGGTAAGTCATTGCTGAAATCCTCTTTCATGTCACTGGAAATTTATAGTGCTTTTCACAATCTCCCTTGGATGAGGAAAAGTTATAGCCTGACTGAGCTGCTCCCAGCACTCAGTTGTTACCATTTGTTTCTTTGCAATGACCTGACACATTCCTTTTTTTTTCCTGATTGGAAAGGCAAGAGATTGGTGATTATTAGATGTTATTTATGTAGCACTTCTTTAAAAAGTAAAAATTTTTTAAAAATGCAAAAACCAAAAAAGGCAAACAGATTCTGTAGAAGAGGAAGACATAGAAATTTACTTAATAACTAACTTTATTTTTGTTTACTTAGTCAAGTTTTGTTAGTTTTCCTTAAAAATATTATGTGTAGGAAAGCAACTGCTGTAAAATGAAATACATTAAAGTGGTGTCAATCCTTTTGTTTCACAGAGACAATCATGATTGGGTTATCATGCAGAGAAGACAGAGAACTGGGACCATTTAAAAAAAAAAAATTCACTTTCACCTCCTCCCTCCTGCATCAGGCTTCATGTATTGTGCCTTGCATGAGCTAATAACAGATTCATTGCAGCCATGCTGTAACTGATTGCTGTAACTTTGCATATTTTCCCAATGTGTATGAAGAAGCAGCACTGGGGCTCTCAGGATTAACAGATCTATGCCTTGAATTACTTCTCATTTCCATTCAAAATCCATGCAATTCTTTACAAGGGCTCTTCAAAATAAGTTCTGCATGAAACAAAGCCAGAAAATTCACAATAGATTAAAACTCAGCAGGGGTGAATTCATGTGTGGTGAAGAAAGGAAATACAATAAGAAAACTGGTTCCACTTTTAAATTTTTAAAAATGCAGAGCAATCACGACCTTACAGTGATCATAATTCTCACAGCAACACAAAATTAAGTCTCAAAGGCTGCCCATGTCTCTAAGGATGGCCTGGGGATCTAAAACAGAGATTCCAGAGGTCTGTTCCAGTTCCCAACAGGAGCAAAATAATGGAATCATTTAGGTTGAGAGGGACCACTGGAAGTCAGGTCCAGCTTAGGACAGGCTGCTCAGACCTTGTCCAGCCTGGTGTTTGACCCCTCCACAGGCAAAGATCCACCAGCCTCTCTGTGGCCTTGCTGCAGGATTTCACTGCCCTCACTGGGGATGTTTTCCCTGATATCTGATAGGAATTTTCCTTGTTGCAGCTTGTGTCTGTTGTGTCTGTACTCACTGAAATTTTAGAACATTTCAAGATTGCCTTGATATATCTGGTATACTACTTTAAAAAAAAAAAAAATCCCTGGATTTTCCAATACAATATTTTACTCTGTACTTTATTTTTATCCTGATCTGTTGTCTTCTGAGAAACCATTTATCCAGAGTGGATTCAGAAGACACAGAAGTCCAGCTGAGGAAACAACCCAGTACCTTTCTCAAGCATTTGAGAAAGAAAGTGAGAATAATTGCAGTAGGATATGAGAAATTAGAGTAAATATCTGATGGTTCTCTGAATGCATTAAATGCCAGTCTGTACTATGAGTTAATTACCCAGAGTTCAAGCCCAAGTTCTTCAGCTGGTTGTGGTAAGTGATTATCTAACACATTGTATGTAATTGGCCTGCAGTTTCCTCTTAGCTCATCTCTTTGGGTGAGCCTCTGTGATTCTGAGGAATAATCTTGAAACTCCTTCCCAAAGAAGCAGCATCCCCTGCATACTGATATCACAACACTGGCAGTCCTTTGAACCCCTCTGTTCTGCTGTCTAGGGAGGTTCACACATCCTGCCTGGCCTCACCATCCTGCCCTCAGCCCCACACTGCTCCATGGAGCTCCCTGAACTCCTGCACTGCCCCAGCACCTCCACCCTCCTGGACCAGCCCTCTCTCCAGCAGCTCCTGGTGTCAGCCATCAACAACATCCTGGGAGAGAGAGAAGGGATGAGGATTTTCTGAGCATTTTCCCTTTGGGTTCCTTCCTTTTTGAAACCCTACTCTTAAGATGAAGTTTACCCAGGGAGACAAGGTTTCCCACAAAGCAAGAGGAGAGACAGAGAGGAGGAAGAGAAGTCTCTATGTAGCCCTTCATGACCCAGCACTCTTTTTTTGCAAAAGTGGAAAAATATAGTCCAGTTGCCTCATTTTTTCTCCTACCCAGAAGTTTCAAGTGCATATTAGGTTCTTATTCACTGAACTGGTGTCATTTAATGGTGTCCCAAATTGTTAAGCAGTTTCTGAATCCTCTCTTCTGATGGATGAGGCAATTCTGTCTTTACGTAATTCAGAGGAGCCACATGAGACTTAATTAATATTTATAAAGCATTCAGGATGCTCAGTTGAAAAGGGTGATGATATAAAAGCTCTGTAAAAACACTCACAATTTTTCAAATTCTCTGATGTTGCAGGTCAAATTAAAGGCTCGTTTTTCCCCTTCATTTTCCAGCAGCAATTGTGTCCCCTATGGGTTGTGTGGAAACAGTCAATGCCCAGAAGCCAGTAAAACAGGGAGTTTAAAAAGAGTGGATAACCTATTTATACTTGTAAAGGATGGCAGGGCACCAACAGCAAAACCAGTGAAATGTTGTTTCCTGTGAATCCATGTTCTGTCTGTAACCACCACTTCACCAGGCATCTTCCCACAGCCTCTGACATCCACCAGAGGCACAGGAGGGTTGAGGCAGGAGCTGATCCAAGGGCACTGGGGGCTGGTCAGCGTGGGCAGCTCTGCCCCTGGCTGCTGCATCCAGAGCTGAACTGTGTCGTGATGGCAGGAGAGCTCCTTAGAACTTCATCTGCAATCACCCTGCCTTGTGCAAGCTGGATGGAAATTGTCTGGAAAAGAAGACAGACATTCCAGCTGTCTGAAGAACCCCATTTCTTAAAATTGCCAAGCACAGCCACAACCAGATCAGACCAGACTGAGGCTCTTGAGGCCTCTCAATGATGTCAGGCTTCTACCTCTGCCTCACTTACAAACAGCTCTTGGTGCCAGCAGAGAAATAAAGCACTGTTCAACTGAGGCTGGAGCAGAGTGGAAACAGTCCCACCCTGCTGCAGGGCACTTCCAAAGAGATGCAGTGGGGATCACAGTGACAACAGCAAAGGCACTGGACTGGAAGGGATTTGTTACAGCTGCCAAACACAAGCTCCAGTCAGAGAAACATCACAGCCCACAGGGAAACGTGTTTGTTTTCCAGGTCACATCTACCATGCAGAGGAAAACTATAGACAAAGCAAGAGTGTTGTGTGTGTGTTTGCATCTCCACTCAGCTGTGCTGGAAAAGGGAAATCATCAAGCCCATGGATTTGTCTAATGTGGGATGATTCAATGGCATGTGGTATCATTCAGCAAGTAACCTGAGGCTATCTGCCTCCTGCAGCCTGTGCTGGCATCCTCCAGCCCCTCAGGAGAGGCTTCCCAAGGCTCCTCAGGGCTCCTTGGGTGTGGCTGCCTGTCCCCACAGCCACCTGCTTGCTTGATCCAAGTGCTGCTCCCACCCCTCGTGAGGAGAAGAGGGGTGGCATGAGCTGCTTCTGAGACAGAAAGGTGAAAGTTGGTTTGTTTCTTGACATACGATGCCTACAGCTGCTTCCTGCAGACATTTGGATGATCTTGTCCCTGCTCTGTATCAAGGCAAGGGATCACTGGACCAAGCTCCCAAACCACTGTGCCTTGCAGCACACTCTGAAGTGTGGGACACATCTGGGCCCATCTTGCCTTCACTTTCCTCCCCTGGTGCCAGCTCCAGCATATTTCTGGTCTAGAAAGGTGCTGACAGTGACCAGTGGTGCTTTGCAGGGAGCTGAGCTGGGACTTTGCCTGAAAAATAATCCATAAGAAAAAAGGATGGAGAGGGTGAAGGTGCACAATTTCATTCAGCTGTGCTCCCAGTGAAGCCTCAAGCCAGCTGCCTAGGAACAGGGGACACAGCATTGGGGAGGAGCTAAGGAGGGAGAGGGTAGTGGAAAGAGCAGGATTTGTTGGGATCAACAGCCTTGTCAAGACATGCACACAAGTCACATCTCCTGAGATGCACAAAGCCACTTGGACACTGGGACAAAGATGTCCAGCAGGGTCCCAGCCATCTCCCTGTCCAGCTCCACACCCATGAGCTGTGCAGCAATGAACAGCACTGTCCCCCCTACCTGAATGATTTCTTAAACTCAGCAGACTCCTCAGTTTTTATTGAGGGCAGGTTCAAATCTGCTTTGCACTAGAGAGACCATAAGGATATTTTAAAGGAAAAAACCTCTGTGTGTTGATGAATTAGTGTGCTCACTGGTGTTTTAATGACTTCTTTCTGGGACACTTGAGATCAAGAAGGTTATCTTCACAAGGAAAAGCCTGCAGAATACTTTAAAATTAAATTAGAGCTTGCAATGCTTTGCAGAATACTTATGAAGATGATGTGATACTGTGATAACACCTTATACCCATCCTCAGACAAAGTCTTGGAGTTGCTCGGCAGCACCAGAGGAAGGTTTATGTCTAAGGGGGGATAAGCTGAGCTGGCAGCACTTCCAGTCCCTCTTCTTTCCAACTACCTTGCAGAAGATCCAGTTCTCTGCCTCCCATAGCTGTTGGTTTACACAGTGATAGAGGCAGGGTCTTATACAGATCTTCAACCCATTTGGGATTCTTCCAAACTTGAGCCATGCTCTTGGAGTGATGGTTTCATTTCTTTAAAATGCCTGCCTACACCAGAGAGTGCAGGAAGATGGATGAAGAGCTTCTCTTCTAATGCACATTTTCACTTGAAGAGGAGTAAACTCCACATGGTCTTTTCAAGGTGGTGTTTGTCAGGTGCCAAACACAGCCCAACTCCTGAAACTGTAAAAATCAGTGGCAGCAACAGATCAAACCAACTCCAAATCAAGTCCTTCTTATGTCTAGCAAATACTGCAGCTGGCTACCAAGGAAATGAGGTTTTGTTTCTAAGGGACAGTCTGAGGGCTGAGATTTGGGACTGGTGGTGCCTGGTCCCTGAGAGGGAACTGCAGCTGTACATGGAACTCCACCACCATCTGCTGGACACACTGGGGATGGAGCTGGGCTTCTCTGTGTTTTGCTATGAGCAAAATTACAATATTTCTCTAAAGGAAAAAAAGTTTAAAATGCAAACTCCTTAATCCGGTTTTACAGCCATCAGGAATTTTTCCTACCCATGGACATAAGTGAAAACTATGTATCTCCTTTGGAAAGTCTGGCTTTATTTAATTTTACGGCGGCTGTGATAGATCTGAGACACAATTCATAAAAGTACAACCTGAATGTTAAAGCAGGCAAAGTGTGGGGAAAGAGTGTTTTCTTCGGCAATTTAAAAAGAATCCCCTTATGTTTAGACAGCAGTGAGCAACCAGACTCTGGGTTAACCCCTTGTGTGAGAATGAGCTGGGAGAAAAAAATCAGTGTACCAGGGAGGACAGAGGACATTGCTGAAGTCACACAGCAGCAACAGGGAGGAGTGAAGAAACAGAGAGACTGTATTGAAGAAAATAACCCTGAGCTAGTAGGACCAGGAGTCTCACTCTGTGCCAGTTACCCCCAGGAGGTCCTGCATACCCAAAATTTCCTGCACAAACCCACCTTCCAGCTTAGCTGAATCTGCAGCCTGGCACTACACGCCAGGCTACTGCAGCTGCAATGTCTCGGGCCTGCTGCATCATTTAGATCTGATTCTTTAATAGATGAAGGATTGAGGCTTTAATAAGAGATAAGGGAGCTTTGGATTGCTGTGCTCAGACTAATCTTTTAATGGTTTAAAGTGATAGAAAAGCTCTTCCAATTTCTTATCTAGCATTTTCCTTTGAATTATTAATAACCAATTTGTACTTAATTTACTTAGTTCAGAAAATTAACTACATGTCACTGATTCCAACATTTTTCATTTTTACTGCCTTCTGCATTGACAAAGGGATAATTCCATATAAACCAATTAAAAGACAAAAACACACACCCCGAACCTCCTGCCCTGGTTTGCTCTCCCAGCTCTTGGGAGTATATCCCAAGCTTCTAATATTTCTATGTTTCTTTGCTTCAGACTTCTGTAAACTACAACTTGGGTTAATGATTACAGCTGGGAAAGGGATGGAATTCTCCAAATATCTAAACCAGTTTTCCTAGATTCTTGGATAAGTAGAAACATTTTGGGGTAAAGGGGACAGAATCTGCAGGTTTGCTAGAAGAATGTAGGAGGTTTTAAACCAGTACCAGAATTAACTCACATTATATCTAACTACTACAAAAGTGTAACAACAAAATGTGTTTAAACTTCCTCATCTCCTAGAAAAGGGAACATTCATTTTATTACATGCAATGATTTTTGGGGGAAATTAAAAAACATTTTTTCAAGGATTAACTAATGAAACTGGAGGCTATAAATGGCCAGCCAGCTAGTGAGACAAAGGGAGAGATTTGCAGGCAAAGGTGCTGAACTACAATAATTAAGTTTAATGAAGGGGAAATATAAACACAGAAAAAGGCTTTTACTGCCTTCCGACAGGTAATAGTTTAATTGGCCTTCTCCATCCTGCAGAGACAAGAGGAAGTCTGATTTAAAAAGAGCTGAACACTATGGTTAAAATTAGGCTCAGCTAAATTTAAAAAAAAGTACATTAACAGGGCCATAAGGTGAGTACCTGAAACTTTCCACATATATGCAAAATGTTTAACTGGGAACAAAACCTCAGCCCTTCCTCAGCCTCATCTGGAGAGGGACACCAAATCAAAGGTGTGACACTGGTTTTACAGACACACCACAGTGAGCAGTTAACACATTGTCCCAGTTACCAATTACACAGCAGCCCTCCCACAGCACAGAGCTCTCTGAAAGAGGCTGCTGAAGTACTTTGGGGGGGATCTGGAAACTCTTCCAGTGAAAACGCATTAAAAGAGTGCCACTGTCAATTCTCTGGCATTTATAAATGTTATTTTCTTTGTGTAGATACAATCACTGGAGCCTGAACTTCTGAGATAATGCAATAGTCAAGCCAGCAGTAAACCTAAAGCTCAGGAAATATCACTTGGCTTTCAGTATTTCCAAAGCAGTGCCAGAGTTAAACTGTAAGCTGTTAACAGATTACAGGGTTAATTTGTAATTTATTATTGTTATCTGCAGGAACACTCTGGAAGATGAAATGCCAGGGGCAGGATTTCTCACCCCTTTTCCAATCACCAGGGATTTCACTGGCAGAGGTAGGAGACCTACACTTCTCTCTGTGTAAAGGCTCACACAACACAGTAAGACAATGTGATACCTGATTTCCTCCCCAGTCCTTTCCTGCTCCCTGCTTTTCCTCCTCCATCTGTTTTTTGACCAGCAGAAACACTAAGAAAACATTTTCACAGAACAACCTTAATAAAACCCTCATATATTTCCCTCCTCAATGATTACAGGGACAAGAAGTATAATTCATACTAGAGCTGCTCCTGATCTCAAACACAAAGAATCAGCCAAACCACCAGCTGAAGCAGTCAGACCAATCTGTTTCTGTATAAACCCATTTCTACTTTGCCCAGGAAAGATGCCCAGACCAGGAAGGCAGAGCTTCACCTGTCTGTTCTGCTCACCACCACACAGCAAGGTCCAACCAACAGGGACAGAGACCCAGTGTTTCCCAGGAAAAGGAAACATCAGCCCTCCCAGGCCATCTACCTCAGCACTTCTCTTTACTCACAGCGAAAAATTTTGCATAATCTACCCTGGTTCTTTTCAGTGCAACTAAAGACTAAATTCACTACTTTTATCCAATCTGGGTACTCCCATAACCAGAGGATAATCCAGATTCTTATCTTCTCCATATGGGGGGCTGAGGGGAAGACTTTTTTTTCCCCTTCCATCTTGCCTGCAGCATCCTTCAAATTGAAATCCTCAAACAGAACACAGTATCCCAGCTGAGACCTTATGGACTGCAAAGTTTTGCCCTGTGTTTGTCATTCATGTGCAGGAGTAAGAGTATCATGACATGACACCTGCCCTTTCCATGGCAGCAGGACCTTTCTAAGTCACATTCTGCTTGTGGTCTGCCAGTAAACCGGAGTTTTCTCCAAACAATTGCTACACAGCTGGTTTATTTCCTCTCCTGGGGCTGTACATCAGTTGGTCTTCTCTCAGATGTAATGCACTGTACTACCCTGGTTGGAATGGCTTTCTTCCTTTTGCCTTCAGATATTTCCAAAATATGTCACTACCCCTGGGATCATGATGTCCTCCACTGGACTACCTGGCTCTTCCAGATCTTGTTACCTACAAATGTAAAGAGCAAATTCTCTTCCACTCCCAAGGTCACTATTGAAGATACTGAACAGCCAAGACTCAGAAGAGATCTAAAATCATGCCCACTCCTAATAGTAATCCTTCAACTCCAAAATTCTTTTATTCTGGCTGTGACTTGTATTTTGAGGAAAAAATCCACTTCATACCTGTAGACATGCAGTTCCTCAAATTACTTCCTAATGAAAACAGAGAACAG
Source organism: Muscicapa striata striata (assembly GCA_030060385.1). Lineage (NCBI taxonomy): Eukaryota > Metazoa > Chordata > Aves > Passeriformes > Muscicapidae > Muscicapa > Muscicapa striata. Next base: position 2,705,424 of record JAREIS010000023.1, on the reverse strand, counting down.
CATCAGAAGTGCCATGTCTAAGGCCATGCCTGGGTTCAGTGAATCTTTGAGCCTAACTTACATCATCTGATCTCCATGTCTGGGTTTCCTCCTCGCAGGGACTGTCACTCTGGAAAACACTCGAGACTAAGACATTGCAAATACTATCAGTTTAACAACCAATATTATGACTGTGCTGAAGACAAACCTTTTCACACAAATTACTAATAGCAATTATGCTATGTATCTTTTACTGAAATTTTGTACTGCATAATTAAATGCACATAGATTTGTATAATTAATAGTTAATCAGCAATTAATTAAATTGCTTTTGTTTCTCTAACTGCCAATGCTTTATGACAGATGAAAGTCAAAAATCTTTTTGGGGTTTACGGTCTCTCAGGCCTGAACTCTGGCACAACACACAGTGATTAACATTTCCTGCATGTTTCTTCAGAAAGTTCTTTATTAACAGGCTGGCCAACTTACTGGAGAATAAATAAGGCCAATAATTCTCACCCAGAACTGCAAAACACAAGGAACATCTATAAATAAAGACTGAAAAGAAAATGTTTCAAGCAGCAACTCAAGATCAATGTGGGTCTTACCTTGAAAACACAGGGCTACTGAAAACACGATGTACCATAAGAGAACAAAGCAGAGAGCTCAAAGCAACAATCTTTCTAAATAAGCATGACAAGCTTTTATTATAGAAAAACTGAATTAAGAAAAAACTAGAGATAAGTGTTTATCTGACATTTGGGATTTCAAAAGACTGAGAAACAGGAAGACATTTACAGAAATAACATATAAGGTCATCACCAACAAGAATCGGGTTTAATTCAAGCTACTGACAATAATTGAATTCTAAGCTTCCTGCTTCAGCCTAGAGTTGTCAATTAATTGAGCCTTGCTTGCATGTGAACATTGCTAGAGGCCTCTTACAGAATCAGCTGATTATAACTTTTTCCTCCTGAAGAGTGAAGCAGCATCCCTCCTTCTCAATTTAGGTAATGATCATCTATGAAGGTTTTATTATATTAAAGCCCCATTCCAATTAATTCACATTTGCCAGATGCTGTCACAATTGCTGGCAGGTGTTTATTACACTCCAGGTCAGCTTCAAATCACCACAAGAAGGGAAGTCTGCAGCATCAGAGCCATCCCAGGCTCCTGAATGACACACAAACATCCCCAAGAGGAGAGAGGAACTGCAAAACAACTCCATGTACAAGAACCTTTTGGGGATGGGGGAACAGAGAGGCAAAATGGCACCTCCACTTTGCAACAAAACAGTGGCTCAGGAGTTGGGATGTCACCTCAACCTGCTTTTAAAATGTCTCTGGTCCAGCCTACACACTGGTAGAGACACATTTACAAAGAGAGATTTTAATGGTTTCATTTCAGAAACTACCTGCAGTGGGACAAAATTATGTAATTAATTATCTCAGCAAGTTATGAAAAATAAAAAAATAAATAAAAAGAACACTAGAAGAGCTTGTTAAATGTCATATTAGCAAACAGTTTAATTTATTAAAATGACTCCAGTACACCTCTGTGCTTCTACAACAGACACACATTACACATAACAGGTAAAACACAGTAACATTCTCTAGTCAGCAGTTCCTGGCTCATCAGCACAGAAACACAGAAACAACAGTATCTTACATCACCTCCCAGCTCAACCTTCTTCCACGTGGTGCTTGGGGCACTTCTCTGAGGAGCAGGCAGGCAGCTGAATGCAAGTGTGTGCCAATGCTTCCTGCTCAGAGGTGTGAGTGCAGCCCTGTGCTGGCACTGAACACGCGGAGCTGCGGCCGCACGGGGAGTGCAGGCCCCCCTTCCATCACTCTAAAAACGGGACATCTACAGCATGTGCGTGGACAGGTTTTCTCACAGCATGAAAGACACTGGCCCAAAAAGATTTGCACACCTGAGTATGATGCTCATAAGAATTACAAGACTCTTGTAAGTCTTTATAAAGTCTTAAAATACAGTTGTGGTAATTCAGGGCCAGTCCTTTCTCTTTTACTGGTTAACTTTACTGAAATCAACTCGACCTGGAATTCTAACAGCAAAGCAAACATGAGAAGTTAATAAAATCAGAAGACACTGAAGGTGTAATACAGTGCAAGTGTTGTTTTTAGTCTTTTTGACTGTTACAGCCTGATAATTTTACATTCTGTGCTTTAATTTCAGGAAAAAGCATAGATGTTGTGTGTCAGAACATACTACACACTAGCATATATACATATACATGTATACATACACACTGCAGAATGCAAGGACTTCCAGTGGCATATGATTCATAGTACCAATCTATCACATGCAGGTCTTTTTTTTCATACAAAACCAAAACAGTTTTAGAGGTGCCCCTCCCCCTGCATATATAAGTATCCATTAATGTGTATTCACATGCATTATTACCCACTCATTGATTTATGTTAACCAGATTTATTTTTTTTAATTTCTTTTTAATGCAAGCCATAAATTATTTTAATTGCAACACCTAGCCAGAACACTCCAGTGACCACAGTAGTCCTGGGTTTTATGGTAACTAATACCTCCATGGCAAAACATTCTTAATAAAATGACTCAAGTTTTGTTTGCTTCATATTGCTTCATTTTTTTTTTTTTTTTAATGTACAATCTTTGCTGTTAGTACACTTCAGATTTGCTGAAGTGCCGTAAACTATGACAGCTCGTTATTCAGAAGCACCTAGATTTTTTTATATTAAATGGAAGCCATCAGCAACAAACATTGTATGGAGAATTCATCAGGTGGATGAACAGTGCACATCAGTGAGTATGAGATGAAACTGTTTTCTAAACAGCTGGTAGCCTTCACAAAACAAATTATGTGTGATGTAGTCAGTCCTGCTGAGACAGCAGAAGGACATAAGAACACAAGCAACTCAAGGGTCAATGTTTATCCATATTAATGTAGCTTTGGTTCAGAATTTTTTTAAGTGTTGTAGAGCACCTGGTTTAGTGACAAAACACATGCATCTCACAGTGCTAACAGTATAATGCTAATAAACTATAAACTGCAGCCTTCCAATATTAATAGCATTTAATAAAAAAATTTACAGAAATATTCTTGTTGACAAATGTGCAGTACAAATGCAAGCTCCTTGGCCACAAACTCGGATTGTGTGCATCAGTTTTGTGCTGGCATAACAGTGCAAGTGCTGGGATTCAAGTATGCTTTTCCATGTGTTAAGCAACGGAGATTACATGATGAAGTTTGGGGATTTTCTGCTCACAAGGCAAGGATGTGAGAATCAAGCAAAGTAATGCAGCAAAGGAAATGTTTAATTTCCCTCATCTAGAAGGCAGAAAGGAGGGAAAACACATTTCACAAGCAAACCAGCTTCACATGCCACCAAGTTATTGCTTCAGCTAAATCAGCTGTACTAAAATACAGGACTACAGGTTGCAATCTAATCTGTCCTTACATGAAGAGAAGATGAAATCTACAGTGCAAGTCCTCCATGAAAAAGGATCAAATTGCAACACCAGAGTCCTGTTCCATAGGACACAATTTATTCATCATTCAGTTCTGCCTATGAATTAACTTTTTTTTGTAGGTCAGATCACAGTCAAAAGTACATTGTTTATATTTCTGTGTTTCTACAGGTACTACTTCATGCCAATTTAGGTGTGCTCAACAACTGAATACAATATGAACACTTGTTTCCAAAGAACTGACGAAATTATTGCTAAATTTTTTAGGGCCAAAATTAAAACTTATTTCACCAAATCAAGTCTTTACTCCACTTAAAAAAAAGAAAATCTGACATCCTATTAATTAAAAAAAATCCAAAACAAAACTAAAAACAACCCCCCCACCCGAACTTATAAGGTTTTTTGTTTTTTTAATTAAATAATAAGCTAAGATTTTACAAGATATTCACATTCAGGCAACTGTCTCCTGACTCATCTGGCTGAATGACAGATGCCATAATAAAAATAACACTACTCTCACATTCTTCCTGACAGCAGTGATTAGTGCAACTTACCACTGCACTACACAATTTTAATAGTGCAAGGTGTGCCTGCTGACATTTCTCACAATCACCTGCTACATGATCGTTATTCTCAGATGTCTGTACCTGTAATTTTCATTAGAATTTTGGCATTTATGTTAACACTTATGAAAATCTATGGCTTTATCCATGAAGTATATAGCCTACCTAAGCAAAATTTTTAACCATTTATTTAAAACAATAAAACTGAATTGGAATGAAAGTTACTTGGTTAAGCCATAAGCCGTGTTGCCACTAAACTCAAGATCTCAGGGTTAGCTACAGAACACCAATATTGTACTTGTGCATCTGGTACAGTCTTTAAAAGTTCATTTAAAATGTAACACTGATAAAACTTTTTTAAAATCTAATTCTAATAATTTATCTTATTTTTTGCAACATGTTTAATTACTTGTATCCAAAGTGTCATCTGAGTTTCGCTGTATTACAACAGGACTGGGACTGTAAGAAACCCATAAATGCACACGTAAGAAGGCACTTGTCTTCCAGTAGTTCAAGTCAGAGAAGGCCTTACCCAGACAGTGGCACCTTATACTTTGAAGGATTAGCAAATGTCCCCAGGCTTTGCCACAGTCTCAAAACCTGTCCTCGTGTCCCTGGACAAAGGTGCTGTGTGTGGTCTATAACACCATGAAGCTCATGACGAATTCCAGTAGTTTCTGCCTGTTGCGCTGAGGTAGGAACGTAGTGCCAAGCTCCAAAATGACATCTTTCTTTTGCTGAGTCTGCTTGAAAACCTGAAGCACAGCATGAACACATGTAAGCATCACCATCTTAAAGAAATCTCCTTTCTTTTGGGATTAAAATGTTATGATCTATACTAAGTTTTCCCTCATTTACAAGACTTTTTTCTTTTTACTTCTTGAAGGCTCAGATGGCAATTCCTTAAGGTATTATTAGAATTCACTCAATGTTTAAGCCCTTCAGGGGTTATGGAAAAAAAGAAATTGAGAAAAAAGTACAGTGCATGATAAAGAGCCAAATCTTAATAGTGAAGGACAAAAAAAGCAATCAAAGGTATCCAGTTGGAAGTGTAAGCACTTTAAAAACAAGAATTGAGATGCTATGCTGTAATAGATGCCCAGCAAACATTATCTAGTTCCACTTTTCATTCTACCTTATCCTACTGTTGGAAAATTATGGATTCAATATGTGCTTTTCTCACAGCTGTTCAGAGTCTACAGGAAGATACCTTTACTAGGCCAACTATTGTTGGATTATTCAATATATCAGAATTTAAAGGCAAACACTTCAAAACCCATATCCAGCAACATTTTGCCTAAATTTCAGTACTTTCAAAATGATAACGCTGTATCTTATCTGGCATTCAGGAAGCCATGCCAGTCTGATGAAAGAAAAACACTTCACTCGGAAAATCTAGATGAGTGATTTATAATTTAAAATACTAGTGGTAAAGTACAAAATTGAATGTTTATCTTAAAGAACACCTGTATCCTCACTGTGAACACTGAAGGTGTATAAGGATTGTTTTTCTGGAGCATCAATCATTGCTAAGTCAAAATTCAATATCTAATGTAATGCTTTTTCAAAGATTTAAGTAGACTTCAAAATTAAATTTAGCTATTACTGAGCACAGAACATGCTCTCAGCCTTTCAATATTGTTCAACAGGGACACAGAGTATAACAGAGGAACTTCATTTGCTGTGAATAAAAATGTCTAGTCACCCAGCCATCCAGACAGGCCTTCCTAGGGGCAAGAAGTGCCCTGTTCTGCAGCTTGTGCTGTTACATCCCTCAGCCTGAAGGAAACCAAAATGCTACAAACTCACAAAACATTTCCACAGATATATTCACTGATTTCAAACTGACACTGAACAGATTCCTTGAAATGTCCAAGTTGTGCTCATTATTGAAATGACACTAAACAGTCGCCAGCTCTGAACACAAAACACTTACTCCAATTTCCTTGAAGACCTTCACTGCATTTTTCACATGACTGTAGGTAGCACTCTCAGCTGCAAGAGAGAAAACAAACTGAAGTTAAATTTGGGCTACCTTGTGGTAGAAAGAACAGAATGAATCAAACCCAGTTCCAAAACCAGTTTAACATACCATACACAGCAACATTCTTTTCTGTCCTGCTTATTAAGTGCCTGTGTAGCTTCTGAATATATTCAGACTCTAAAACAGGACCACTAAAATTGTGCACAAAGATCACAGCAGAGCTGTATGCCTCCAGTAACGGTCCCAGTAACCTCTGCAGGAAAGTGATGTACTGCTGGTGCTCCTGAGACTGGCTCACCTAAGAAAAGACAACAAAAGCTTCAGTGACAGAGACCAGCAGAAACCAGAAACGGCCTGCAAGGCCTAACATGGCAAACAAAATAAAAACAAAAGCACAAAAATTTGTACAAAAACAAGTGTGAGGGAACAGCACAATATGGGAGCATAGCAAAAAAATGAGGTTTATTGCAAAGGACAAAACAGGCACTGAACATCACAGACCAATGCTATTTTTTCCTCCTCCATAGTATTACTACTTTTCCAAGATAAAATCAAAGACATCACGCTGTTCTGCAGCTAACAGAAGGGCTGCCCTACATTCATAGAGACAGACAGAAGTTTACAAGTGTTAACAAGATATTCTAAAGAGTGTTTGTGTCAGCTCTGAGAAAACTAGTAATATATCTATAGTAATATAAAGTAATTAGTAATATATTTAGTAATTAGTAATATAAAAGGAATCTATAAAGTGATATATAGGCTGAATATAAATACCAGCTGGATATGCCCCTTTTAGACTGCATGTAAAAAAAAAACAACAAAAAAAAAAAAAAAAAAACAAGATACTTGAGTCTTTATCAGCTTTCACAACTCTAACCATGCTCTTCCACCTCCCTGTAAAGATGATTTATGTTTCTCCAGCTGTTTTCCTCATGAGGAGGACATAAATGGACTGTACAAAAATACAAACATTGCAAACCAACAACCCTCCCCAACCCCCAAAAATTATCAGTATTTGTCCTGAATAATCAAAGTAATTTATATCTCTCACAAAAGGGTCCAACATTAGTAGCCTAAGGAAAATATTACCTTCAGGTAGCAATCTCTCTGCTCCTCTCCAAAATCACTGTCTTCATCTTCCTCATCACTTCTCCAAGATATTGGCTCAGGGAGTTTTTTATTCCACTGCTGTTCTGTAAGACTGGGACTAACATCCTCCTGATCATCCTGCTTAAATTTCAAAAACAAGGTGGTAAATAGATAACACTCCAAATCCAGGCAAGCAATAGGTTTATTTTATAATCCCATCTGACTTAATCAATGCATTTATTAACTAGTATTTGATGCAAGCAGGTGAGACTCAATTATAGCACTGAGAAAAGGAGAGAGAAGAGATATTTGGTGAAAAAGACTGGGTTTTGCTCTTGCTTCCTCCTGAGTGCCAAGGTTTATTTACTGTGCACAAAAAGAAGTTTATGAAGCAAAGACATGCTGAATCAGCTGCCTCTGCTCCTAAGGTTTTCTTTGCACTGTGCACCTCTGGCAAACTGCACTGCACAGTAATTCCCCTACAGCCCTGAAACTGCAAGCTGAGGAGTTTTACAGTAATTCTGGGATCAATGCATAGGAAATTAAAGAAAGACAAAAGGTCTGGACTCCTGACTCCTGTAGAGTAGAAAGTAAAACTCCAATAGCTATGGATGTAGCTATGCTACATTTGAAAGGGCTTCAATAATAAAATAAATCACAAGTTTCAAGACAGTACAAAAAATACGTGTCTTCCTTAGAAGCCTTACTGGAAAAATGAAATTACACACAGAGTCATGAAGCATCACAGGCTGACTGTACCCAACTGTCTGATGCTTATGAACAGGAATGAAGCAGTCTCAGTCCTGGGCACGTTGTTACAAGCTTTCAGTAACAACATATACTTAGAACAAGTCTCACAACCAAGCATAAACCACCTACAGTACAGTGTACACTACTCCTACAGAATCTCTGCCACTTTACCTCAGCCACCAGTAGAATGCCATACTGGATCAGCCTTTCCACAGACTCATGGCAAACTTGATAGATCACCTGGCAAGGCTGCACAACATAAAAGGAATGCAATGAAAAAGTCACATCCATTACACCCATTACAGCAACATCATTCCCTGCTCAGTATGAGTGTTTAGATACAGCACTATTCTTTCTTTTATGCAAGCTGTTAAACTTCTATCAAAATCCCAAAACACCATTCTTGTGTTCATCCTGGCAGACATTTTAAAAAATTATAGTGAAATAGGATATTTAAAACATGTCCAAGATTTTTGCAAAATACATTACCACTGGTAGAAAGCCACATTAAATACTCTCCCTTTTTAATAGCTTCTAACCAAATTTGTCAACTTTGTTGACATTCTAGAATAAAATCATCATAAAATTAGAATTATTGAAACTCATAACAGTGATCTATTTGGAATTTAAAGGAAACTACACTTTCAAGAAATTCTCTTACATGTTTTGAAACTGGATAAAAAAACCCAACCTCTTTTACATTATTCATAATCATTTAGGAAATATTTTCTTAGTTAAAAAATAACAATCAAAAAGCAGAAGGACAATGTTACTAAAGAACTCCAGAACTCTATGAGCTAACATTACCACCTAGACAAAAATACTAAATTTGACTTATGCTTCTGTGCATAAGCACAAATCAAACACGAGTACAAATGTAAGAACTAATTCAAGAATCTCTAGAATTTTAAGTAACTTCTACATATAAGAAAAAAGAACATCTAGCACTTAAAATTGAAAGTATGCAGTGTCTGAAAAGTGAGATAACATCAGCTCTTGTCAGTGTTTTGCAACCATTAAAACTGAAGTCAGGCCATGTTTAAAATTGCCACTAAGTACTAGGTGTGGCATATGAGTACTGCACTCCTATGCAAATAAGGGATATCTTTAGAATATGGAGCCTTACTGCCCAACATAATTTCTATCACCTGTGCAAACTCCTAAGAGCTGAGTACTCACAAAGACTTTTGTTTCTTTAAGGAAAAATAAATAAATAGTTTGGGCAGAATGCAAATACAGCTGTGATGATCTAATGACAAGAATGACACAAAATATGTTAGAGAAGCTGCTCTCTCAGCTTCCCACAACTCCAAGCAGGCTTCTTACGGCTGCCTTTCTCAGGAAAGGCCTAAAGCACAGCAGGAATGCCCCAGGCCCAGCCCAGCATCACCCCCTTCAGCACTGGCAGGAGCAGCAGGTGGCACTCAGTGTGTGACAGACATTGAGAGCCACCACCATCACACTGCACTGACAGTGAACAATCAGAGCTGCGACACTTGTAGAAAGCATCCTGTCATTTTAAAGTAACAAGCAGAACAAAAACTGGGCAGTTCATGCAATTACTTACCAAAGACACAGTGAATTCATTAGAAAGCAAGTAGCACAAGCTGGCAGCCTTTCGGACCAGGTGTTCTTGACTGATTAAACTGGGAGCAGCACCACTGGTACCATTTCTGCACCTCCTGCTCTGAATTGCATGAAGACTGCAGGCTGGAGCAGAAACAAACACAGGCAAAGTTTAATCTTCCAAAGAGCTTCATGGCAAAGGAAACATAAAACTTCTGCTTTGTCCACTTCTGGGGCTAAAAGCAGTCAAATATTACACATGTTACACATTACATGTATTTCATGTCCAGTAATGTCAGATCAAAACAAAATCTCATTAAATTACTGCTCACCAAAGCACAGGTTTTGCCATGTTGGCTCAGAACTCTGGTAGTGCCTTGCCTATGGCACTGACCAATACACAAATACTTCCCAGAAAGATAAAGGACAAGGAGAAATAAGAATGGAAACATTCCTCAAACAAAATACAAGTTTTCTTTAAAACTCTTTGTTAAGGTAAGCAGAGGTTGAAACAGGAAGCAAAAAATATATTAAATTAAGTAATGTGAGGGGATTTTTGGGCAGATACTTTGACTTCAAGGGTTACAAGAAAGTTGTTCCTTGATAAACCCCAAAACATACCAATAACAGCCTCTTTAATGAATACATGAAGTAGTCCATTGCTGTAGAAGTTGAGTTCAAAGACAGCAGGTATTGTGATGCTGGGAGTGACGAAGAACTCATTGTTTCTGCTTGTGTTTGTGATATTTACACAGTTCCCCAACAAATGGATGGCATGCATGACAACATCATCAGAGTTCCCTGAAAATCCCAAGTCAAAGTCACGGGCTAGGACCTCCTCCTTCATGGAGAAGAAATCTTCTACCAGTCTGGAAAGATCAGTTCCCTAGAAATAAACACAGAATCACACAGTTAAATAATTTTCTGCACAGGAGTCTATCAGTAAACCACATAATCATATAATATATCAAACACAATACACTAACGGCCAATAATCCAAAGCACAATAGTCATATCAGAAAAACTGATTTTCACTGAGGTTTGGATGAAATAGTTCCATGTTTTGAACTACATGAAATTATATTTTACAGCCATGGGACTATTTGGGAATGCAAGGTTTTTCGTTGCTTCTGGGTTTATTTCACAGCCTCCAGAGACCTGAATTACCTCAAGACCAGTCAGAGGTATCATATTTGCATTACCTATGCTATAAAGTGAATGATCAATTAGCTGGGAATATTGCACTTAACAGAACTGAACAGAATTGATTTGGAACATGAGGAAAAGACTTTCGTCAGACACCTTCTTTTCTTGTTTTCTGTCAAGATGGAGTCAGATTACATCGTAAAATGCTTCTTTGATTTGACTGTTTTAGGGAAATTGGAAAAACTGGACAGATGAGAATGGTGACACTTCCTCCACAAACAAGATTATACAACTGACCAATGTTTTTCCATTTGTTCTCATTTATGTGCAATAAAAGCTTTAGATTTAAAGGAATTTTAGAAAAAATGTCAAACAAACTTGTAGGAGGAAAGAAAACATCTTCCAACTCTCATGCACAAGACTTCAGGTAAACATTGGTATCATTTTGCCATTGTGATACACTATTTTAGTACTGAGGAACAAAAAATCTACTTGGAAATTAATGGAACAGTTTCTAGAGTATTCAATAGTGACTTGAGATCTAAAAAACAACCCTAATACAATAAATGAAACCCATGTAATCTTTAGAAAAAAATAACATTTTGGATTATAAAAATCTATTTCCATATGAGCATTTATTATCATCCCATCAATATTGGCTTGTGTTCAAGCGCCCACTGCTAACGAAAATATCAGTACTCAGACCACCTGAAATCCATTTTAATTTAAATGCCTCTTTCTTTTTTTATCAATATCATGCAATAGTAAAATCCATACTTTTTTTTTTTTTTTTAGATAAGTTAACAAGACCAACCCAATGTTTGGCTATTTAAGCAGCACAGAAGCCTTACCTGCCTGTGTCTGTACAGCAACAAACAGGCAACAATGTGAGTAGACATCACAGCACAGGACTTGTCAGCAGCTAGAGGTGAACAAGATAAACTTGTTAAGCAGCTGAGACATTCAGAACACCATTACAAATGAAAGAGTACCCACTATTTAAAAAATAGTAACACTGATGTGGGCACAGAACTGTACCCACTGAATGAAATACAAAGTGTATTATGTCTGTCTGGAAACAATATTAAAGTAATCAAAATAACTTGGACTAAGCAGGCCAAATAAAACTTACATATTTACTAAGGTAAGTACTGTTTTCTGTGCATCTCTGGTACCACAAACCACACATCTACCGACTGAAGCATACACCACATAACCTATAAAACATAGCAACACTGGTCCCTGCAGCTAGATGAGCTCATGTGTGATAATGCCATTAAGACACTCCAATAGCTCATTACATGAAGGGAGAAGCAATGAGTGTACCAATATAGCAATCAAGCACTTCAGAGTACAGAAAGTTTAATCCAACAAACCAAACAAAAATCTTCTGCTTGATCAGAAAAAGAGTTTATTAAACTTTGAAGAGGAAGGAGGGAGACAAAGGATAGAGAATTGTTAAGATTATGTAAGTAATGAAATGATCACCTGAATGGAGACAACTAGGAAGTGTGACATTACCACACAGAAAATTCATGTTGTCAGGAAAACCTGGCAGCAACCTGCCCCAGAGGAAGGTGTCTCTGCCATGGCAGGGGGGTTGAAATGAGATGATCTTTAAGGTCCCTTCCTATCCACACCATACTATCATTCTGTGGCAGTGATACTCTTCAGCACTTACTGAACAAAATGTGCTCAGCCAAGTTGGATATCAGCTCTCTTCTGAAGGGTTCACTGGTGATATCCCTGGAGTTGGGCAGAGAGGCCTCTGCACTTTCATCCACAGTATCATTAGGTCTGAACACAGAATAAAAATTAACATGGTGACATTTACATTCTGATCAACATGTAAAGTAATATAAACTGATTCTTTTTTATATACAGTAACTGAACCACAACACAAAATACCATTACAGTCTGGTAAAGACAGAAAATGTTACCAGCAAAAAGCTCTACAAACTCTTCCTGATTATTTCTTTGCACTGTACAACAATCCATGATAAGACTACCAAAAGAAAAATTGCAAGCTTTTTCTATGGACTTTGCTATAACACCAATTACTCTTTTTCCTTCAAGAAATATGAAGAACAGAAAAAGTAAATTTGCCTAAAAAAATAGAGCCTAGTCTCTCAACAAACTAGAAATGGTCTTTTGTATGGACTTACAACTTTCTAAAGGTACAGGACTGACTTTGTCCCCACCAGGACCACAGAGGTTTGTATAACTCCTGAAAAAACCAACTAAAATGGGTATCTAAGTAACAAATGCAGAACTAACCCTTGAGCAGTTCTGACAGCCACCTCCTTGAAAACAAGGAGTACTCACTCACAGGTCCCATTTGCTTTGGAACTATTCCACAAAGCTTGTGAAATGTTTGTGAGGTTTAAAACCAAATCCTTTAGTTTTCATTATGCATGTAATTTTTCCCCCCAAATTAATCCATAAAATTTATTATCAAACCATCAGAGCTTACTAAAACAAAAAAAAAAAGAAAAGGAAAAAAAAAGGAAAAAAGTCTAATTGAATTTATTTGAACAGAACTCATCAGGATGAATGTAACTCTTATAATAAATTGCACAGTTATAATTGCCTAAGTTTTGCACTTTCCTATAAACAATTAGATTATTCATGGGAGTTCAAACACTGCTTGGAATGTAATGCAGAACACTAAAAACATAAACAAACAAACAAATCCCAATCTGTCCTCCCTTTCAACAACACCCCAAAAAAATCTCTACCTTGATGGAAGTATAGCTGGTAACAAAGCTTGTTCCAAAGAAAGAGGAGCAGGCACAGGTTTTTGGCTTTGGCTGTTTACATATTCCTATTTAAAAAAATGACTGGTTATTTTTTGTACTTTTTCCACCTTATTCTTGCATTCAACTGATAAAGCTATTACAGGAAAAAGGCAATTATTCAAAAATGCAACTGATTAAAAATAGCTCACACTAAAAAATGTAATAAGGTCAGAGATATTAAAAGTTTTCAACAGTTTATTCACTTTTGACTTTATTTTATGCAAAAAGACTTCCCACAGCAAGGAATCTGTACTTCATAAAAAAACCTGCAATGAAAACAACATATAACCTCTGTCAGCACCCTGCAGTGAACAACTCCTTTGAGACAGTTCCACGATTAAATTAATGAGAACTGCCTCATTAACATGAGTGAGAGCAAAGCCCAGCACCCATTCAGAACCAGCATGGAGACTGTAATTATTGCTTACTCCTGCCTTCCTCAAATGCCAGGAGAAAGAACTTCTCCAAGGGAAAACACTAGTGTACAAAACTCCAGTTGCAAGATACAAACTAAAGCCCCCAGGAAGCCGGCAGGGTACTGCATGCTTGGAATTCCTGAATCCAAATTTCTCAAAAGCCAAACTCCTCTCCTTATAGGTTAAAATTTACACTGTTCTGTTTTCAGGACACTGTGTTCCCTCAGTTTCAGTACAGAATGGGAAACTAAAGAGCCACTTAACCTGCTGGTCAGGAAAACAGTTCACTCCCAGGAAAGCTGCTTAAAAGACTTCCACAGCCTCTTTCACACTCTCTTCTGTTTCCAAGCCTGTGCTCAGAGAACTGCAGATGCCCAAAATTAACCCCCAAAGCTCATCTGCTTTAGAAAAAACTGCAGTGGCACAACTACAGTTACACTTCTGCAGATCTGAGCTAAGGCACAAGTTAATGATTTATGTCATTTATCACCGTTCTAGAGCACAATAAGGAACACAGGTATAAATAAGACTTGACAGAAGCTGCTGGGAAGGTACAGTGATTAGCATTTCACTAGATTAAGAGGGCAGATAACCCTCTTCTCCTTACACTGATCCAAGAAGAGTTGTTAACTCCCTACCAAGAATAGCCCAAGCTTTCCCCTATGGAAGTGAATTAGATTCTTTCCCTACTACACTAATTATAATGCAGTGCAGACGGTCACAATAATTTCATTCTGTGGTAACTGAACCCTCCAAAGCTCTCCAACCCTACTGCTTTTTCTGAGGGAAGTAGGGCAGAAAGAAGAACACCTAATTAATTTGAATAATGTTCTAGTAAGTTACTGTTGCAGTGCTTAATCTTATTAAAGTCACACTAAAAATAAGGTATACTGTGACAGAATACAGATTAGTGAAATGTAGATTAGTACCAGCAGATTCTGCAAAGAGATCAGAGAAAATTCAGTGTAAAGGCAGATAGATAATGCCACATTACTCCATTCTCTGAGAAACTACAGAACAGTATATGGTGAAGTACTGTAAGTAACAGTTGGGAACTAATAAGGAAAGATGACTTCCAAAGAATATACAGATTTTTATGATATATTACCCATGACACTTTTATAGCTACTAATTTGCTTAGCAATTTTAAAAATCTAGTGAGATAAATGCCCTTCCTCAACCATTGTAAATGTCATTAAATTAAACTGGAAAACAGTATTCACCTTCCTTCAACTCCAAATGTTTCTACAATGTAAGGAATTACTAAATACTATAAGGATCATTTTAAAGACTGCTTGTTAAACAAAGAACCCCACCAGTAAGAATACAAAGGCTGTTTCAAAACCAATGTATCAACTCTGAAACTATTTCAGCTTAAAACAAATGTGTCCAAAGACTCACACATTCATCAAAAACAGGGATACTTCTGTCCTGCCAGAATGGACTGACGCAGATAATGCTAGTGATGATAACCCACAAAGAGAAAATCTAAATAAATGTGTCCCACTACTGAAACACCAAAAATGCCAAACCTTCAAAAAGACCTTCAAGGTACCAAACTTACTTTCAAGGAAAATGGTTGTGCAAAATCTACTCTGACACATCCATAATTCTTCCGCAGCATTCTGAAGACTCCTCTAGCTATACTCCAAAGACTTTCATTCTTCTTAGGCTTGCCCTAGAAAACATAAGTGGTTGTTTTGCTTCTCTTCCACTTTGCAATTAAAAGGTTGCATATAAAATTAAAATGCGTGCAACAGCAAACAAAGCAAGGCCAAAGCTTTTGACACACCTTGTAACTTCAAGTAAATCTCGAGAACTATTTTTCTCTGTAGATATCCCCTTGGACATATTACTTGTCATGTCATGAATTTGCATTTAGAAGTGTGTCACCTGTACCTCAGCATTCCCCATTTTGTGATTCATGGCTCAACATGAACCCTGAGACCATGGAACAGAGGACCAGCACAACCTTTAACTATGTAGCACGTTTTTCTGCACATAAGCAGAAAATCCCCTAGGCAAAACAAGTTGTTTGATTGCTCTTACCAGCTGTTCACTGTTATAGTGACCTTCAATTATGCGATCATAGGAGATTCCCACAGGTATAATTAGGACATCAGGAGTAGCATTTGAGAAGAGGGCATCCACCACCACAGACAGAAGACCCGCTCGAGCTCCAGATGTCTTTCCACTCCGAGACCGTGTGCCTTCCAAGAATATTTCTAGAAACTGCTGCTGCCTCAACAATTCTTCTATGTGCTAAATACAAAAAGATTGGAAAAGAGAAAAAATAAGTATCTAATCATATTGTCATATATATGTATAGTAACATACAATTATATTTCAAATATATTGTTGGCAACCATTTCCTTTTAAAAGCATTGTAAGATCATGACTTGGCATGAGTACTTGTGGAAAAAACCCCAGTAATTAATTAATGCCTGACACAAGCCCAGACCTATGTGCAACTGAATTTGCATGAATATACGAGCAGTATAATGACATTTGTTCAAAAAGCATCTCTAGCAATGGTTGATGCAGTTGATTCACACTCATTTTTTCCTTCTTGTTCCCCAGCACATCCCATCTTCCAAGATGCAAATACAGCTACTACACTGAATGGCACAAAGGATTACATCAACCCATCGTGAACACAGACTTCCATTGTGTTAAGTGAATCAGTGTAGAGATGCCTCACAACAAAAGGCATCAATGAAACAAGCATAAGTTAACTCAAGAGAGCATTAATTCCACATACTTTCATAAGGATTATGCAAGGTGGATATCTGCTCATCCTCAAAGGGGCTGAGCATGCAATTTTCTTTATACTATAAATTCAAACCTTCATACAAAAATGAATCCTCTTCTTGCAGTGTGAAACTTAAGACAAATTCAAAGCAATAAATAAATCTCCAGAGTGATGGAACTCACTTTCCCACTTGCCACCCAAGTGAAAAGCTATCTACAGAAGGACAGACAAGAAATACACACCACGTAGAGCAAAGCTCTGTACAGGAAATCCTTACGACCGTCAGGGCTCTGATCCAACTTCCGGCGGATGAAAAATCCTCCCAGCTTGCGGATCAATGTGCTGCACACCAAAGAAGGGTTACACTCATTGATTTCAGTTTGTAGGAAATTACACCTCCAACTAATAATTCCTTGAAATAATATTCCTTGAATAATAACTTGAAATTTTTAAAACTAAACTGTATTACACTACTTGCACATGCTGGGACTACACAAATATTTCTCTATTTCACTTAATGAACGGGCTTCTTTACACTGTCTTGCTCCATTTCACTGCTCTGACAGGCCACTGACCAGGAGATTCTTGCACACTGAGATGCTGGACCCATGTAAGAGTTAGCCTGAGCTGGCCCCAGTCTGTGCTGTGCTGCACATGTGCTGTGCTGCATGCTCATCAGCTCAGCCAGCTGATTTTAACAGAGCAATCTGCAGGAACCTCTTGGCACGAGCAACTACACCACCTGCATGGTCCTGCATTTATCTCATAGTGCAGCAAGAAGTTGTCATGAGGACATCTCTTCTGCTTGACAGAAGCAATGATGAATAGGGTTGTTTTCTTGCAGGAAAATTTTTTACTGGCTCAAAAGACCAAACAGGAGTATTTTTTTCTGCAGACAGGGTGCTGCTATCTGTGGATCATGGTCCTGCTGAATGCTGCAAAACTCAGAGTGCCCAGTGCCTAAAGTAATGTTAGCATTAGCTATGCTAAACTTTATTTATTCTGCTGGCCTTAAGAACTAGCTAACTAATTGATAATTTATATTAATGCCTTTTTCACTGGAATTATGACAGACCAGCACCTACTGGTGTAAAACATCCACAAAGTCAAGGTATTGCCATTCTTTCCTCATAATTTCCTATAATATCCAGTGGTTTTTTAGGTATCATATATGCCCAAATTCTATCTCAATGGCAAAATATTATCTAAAATATCTCAGGTTCCTCAGCCACCAGAAATATCATTTAAACACAGACTCAAGTGGAATACTTCTCCACAAAATATTATTCCCCTAGTACTGTTGCTGCTAATGAGCTCAATGAACTGCATGAAGAGCTGTCCATTCACACCTCTTTTAGTCACCTAACCATTCTGAGACTCCAAAAAAGGAATATCCTTTCTCCTTACCCTACTAAGGCTGTAACAGAGCTTCTCAGAAGGATGCTGTGATGCTCCCTCTCTGTCATAGGAACCAAAGAAGTTCTACATGATGGCCCAATAACAGATAATTTTACACTTGGACATTTTGTGCTATAGGTCAGATCCCACCACCTCAGTCTTTTTTCAAGCAAGAAGAAGCTATTACCTGAAGATGGGGATGTTGAGATTGTTCCCTGCAGCTATGTAAGGTGCTTTGATGTTATGGCAGAAAAGAATGAATGTAAGAAGCAGGTAGTCAATGTGGGACTTGTGAACAGGCAAAAAGATAAGAGGCAAATTCATCTATGGTGGGGAGAGAAGGAAAAAAAGAAACAAGTCAGTTGGTAAAAAACATGGAATATTACTCCATTTATTTTCTTAAATCCACTGTTGAGATTGCTAGCATCATCTGATCTGAACTGATGGTATTTTCCAGTTACCATAACTGAGTTTGTTTATTCCTGGTTTTCCTTCAGGTAGGACAATGAGAACATTTTAATCAACTTGTCCTCAGTTTAGTTTTCATGGACTGCAGTTTTCAATTGTATCCATTACATTAACAATGATTAATCTCCCAGTTTCTTCAGACTCACAGTGTTGAGATATTACTCAAAGAATTAAAGGGATGTGGAAAAATCCTCACTGTCACCAAACTACTGGTATTTCTATTAGATATTAGCAAGGATTTAGGAATAGTGGGTTTCCAAAACACAGTATTCAAAAAAAAAAAAAAAAAAAAAACAAACAAACCAGAAAAGAACAGGAACTTTTCTATTTGTTTCATTTATCTAATCAATATTTCTAAGATAAATCCTGCAAGAAGAGTTAATTCATTTGAGTGTAAAGAAAATGGCAGCATTTTGGACTTTGTTTGACCAATTTCAATAAATATTGAAAAACAGGAAAAGATTGCTAGTATGAAATAGGAAAAGTTTTTCCTTAAAAGTTTTTGTACCAAATCACATTAAAAGAGAAAAGCCCTGACTAGATCTACTAATTTATTTGCTGGCTGCCTCACCTCAGAAAACCGGAAATTATGTTGGATGCAAGGTTATCTGAGATAAACATTCAGCCTGATAGTTAAAATTTGATCCTGAATCAAAGGTAAGCCCAGAGTTCACATAGTATTTTAAGTTGCACAACTCTAGGAGCAGATATTTAATTAAGAACACTGTTTCATAGTGTTCTTATTGTATTTCAGATATGAAACAGTTCTACCTACATTTGCATTTCATACAGACTTAGCAGAACTCTCACAGAAAGAGAAGTGCTGCAAACATTACTAGAAACTACTTCAGAAATCTACTTTACTGCATTTTCCCACCCTCCCTTACCTCTGTTGCTGCTTTGACCATTTCTATTTGACCTCTGTGGATCTGGATATTCCAGAAGAAGCTGTTAAACAACTTCAGTAACACCCAGCCAGTCAACCTAAGGGAAAACAAACACAACTCAAAAAGCTTCATTTATTTCTGCCTCTGTTTTATACTGCTTCTGGATGAATAAAGGCAAAGTCAGTTCATCTGATAACTTATATTCAAACAAAATTACTATAAAATGCAATTGCTAAACAAGTTAGTAGTCACATTTCAGCCTCCTGCAGTTATGACACCAATCTTGTATCAACCTCAGTGAAGGCTGTGAACTAGGAATATGACAGAGACAAAATCCTCCTTAGTAGTAAATGTAGACAACACAGGAGATGATTTTATCTAAAATAAAACTCTCCCTGAGATATTTATATTTACAAATATAAATAGCCTAATGGAAAAATTGTCTTTCAGTCTATGATGCTGCAGATAGCTGCTCTTGCCCATATGAGTGTGAAGTAACAAATGATGCCAATACTAGTCTAAGCATTAGTATCAAAACTAGTTTTGGGAGAAAAGTTTGTATTTAATATTATCTTAAGATGTATTCCTTGGAAAGGAAGAGCATTTCTGCTGCATCTGAAAATGAAGAATAACTACTATTTTATTAGCTGACATTAAAAGGGGATTTTTATGAATAATGTATTTTTAGAATAATTATTATTTCTGCATCATGTGTCACAAGCTCTGCTGGTACTATGCAGAAAGAGCTTGTCCATCCTTCCTCACTGACAATATTGATGACACATTTTTCTTACCTGATTAAAGCAGGTGACACATTTGCTACCATTTCCTGGAGAATTTTCCTAGCTTTTTTCTTCACTTTGTTGATAGCTTTAGGATCCGTCTGAACAAACTACCTGGAGTACTTGCTTCAGAAGCTTCATCTACAATGGCCTTCTGGACTCTAACATTAAAAAGTAAAGCTTATGAGACAGCCCCACAACAGATGAGTCCAAGACACAGACAACAACAGCTCAGAATGAACCATGTATTACTACAGGAGTAACTTGCAAACATAAAAAGCATCCACACTGAACTATTCTGTACTCCAAATGCATTAAATTTAATTCAGTTTTATAAGCTCTAATTTCAGAGGCAGGTGATGACTGAATGGGCTCAAAGTTGACTACTTAAAACAGTATGTACACAGTTCACAGGTACTTACATTAAGTGACTGCCAATTTTCTGAAATGCTTAATAAAGTTAACAATTCAGGGGAATGGGTACAATCTCTTTTTTGTTTTCTTTTTTCTGCCACAGCAATTTCACTTACCTCTTTAGACAGATTCATACAGTTGCTATCTTGAACTTCTAGATTATTGTTGCCCTTGAATTTTCAGATTTACAAGTCCAACAAAATTTTATAAGGGCTATTTTCCCCCTTTAAAACATACC
Organism: Muscicapa striata striata; assembly: GCA_030060385.1. Taxonomy (NCBI): domain Eukaryota; kingdom Metazoa; phylum Chordata; class Aves; order Passeriformes; family Muscicapidae; genus Muscicapa; species Muscicapa striata. The sequence continues at coordinate 2,684,726 of JAREIS010000023.1, read as the reverse complement.
CAAGAGACACTAAGTAGCTTTAAAACACCAAGACTGTAGCACAACACAGTCGCTTTACTTTTCAAAAGCAACACTATCAGCTTCAGATGGGACTCAAGCTTTAAAAATTCAGGAGAATTACGAATGTTAATGTAGGCAGTGTGTGCCCTCTGACAAAAGTAGCCTCAAGGAGCAAGCATGAGGCTGAATTTCTTTGTGCCCAAGGAAAACTGATACCTGAACAGCTGATCAGGGGCTCAAGATGCCATTTAAAATGAAGCACATGAAACACAAAACAAGCTCCACAAAGTTAAGGCTGTGTATTCCATTTTACAGCCTTTTTCCATTTTTTGCTGCACTCTCCAAGTGTATACTCAGGGTACTCCAAAATGCTGCTTTCCTATTATTTCTGAAACACTGACAATTTCTGGTGACAGCAATATGACTTCAGTGGTAATGATTTACATGAATTAGATAAACAGAAGTTTGAAGAGCTCTCATGTAGCAATTTATTTTTCTGTGTATTGTCTGCTATTCCCCTACTACACACTATTTATTTAGAGACTTGTAATCCTTAAACTCCCCTCTTTCACTATTCCAACAGAAATTGCAAGCTACATTCCTGAAAGGCTGTGCTAAAGATACTGCATCTTCTAGTATTTTAAACAGTCTTTCAAAACTTGCAATTTCTGAGTTAAGGCATATTGTAATGTGCTAGTAATTTAAAAAATAGTTAATTTTGTGCCATCTTACCTGCTGCTATTCAGCACATTTTCTGTCAGATTCTTGGCAAACATACCCTTATGAACATCCCTCTCTTGCACAAAAAGGACGTAACAAAAGCGTCTCGCAAGCCACCCTCTGTACCTGCAAAATATGAAGGGTATTTCAGTGTGATCCTCAAAATACTTTGTTGCCAAAAAAATAGAATTAAAACCAACTAAAAATACAATTAAGAAGCAAAAATAAGGAAAATTTTATAAATGGCTGTCTAAAAGCTTCTGCATCTTGTAGTAAATTGCCAGTACCTTCATGTTATGGATGAAACAACTGAGGCATAGCACAAAACACCTGAGCCAACTGGGGTCTGCATCCCTTCAATCCAGGGTGACACTGGCCTTAAAACACCCCCAGAAACCCAGGAATGTAGCCAACAAACCAGCACATACATTTTGTCTGTCCCCTGGAATCAACTTGCCAGCTCAGAGAGGCCAAAAGTGTTGATTTCCAATTTGGTGCCCCTTTCCACTGAGGAAAGTAAATGTCCAGCTAAGAGGTTTGTCCACTTCTTCAAGAACACCAAGCCCTCTTGGGAAAGCTGCTCACGTAAGCAGAGGGTAAACTCTCACATATTTGAAAATATGTTTGCATTAGCCATCAAAACTAAACCCACTTTCTTAGTTTTTCTTCCTTTACAGTTTTCAAACACCCAGTCCTATGTGTCTTTTCCATACCTTCTCCTAGCAAAGTTTTAGCAAGAGTATAACCACAAAGTAATCAGTAAATCTCACTATAAATTCAAGTGTTTAAGGTAACTTATGAAGACAGTCTCTTTTTTTAAAATTAACAGTGGATACTCATCACTATTCCTCTCCTCACCTCCCTCATTTACCAGGCCAGCAGTGGACAAGCCACCGCTTACACAAGTCAAACACCTGGGACCTCCAAACAGCAGAGCTGATGTGATGGGGCAGAATTAACAGATGGATGAAAAATTGAATTCTGGCAATTCCTAAGCCCAGAGCAGTAAGTACTATGCAAAACCCCTGTCCTGAGGTCTGCTGGTGCAATGCCTGGCTGCTGCTCCAGTTGAGTGTCCCAAACTGACACATGGGTGACAAAACTCCTGGTGGTTTCCAGACTGGAACGCTGCCAACATCTCACCCATTGTCATCACCCGAGCTACTGATCCTGGCTGTAAATCTCCCTACCACATTTCAGTAAATTTATACATGTGTTAAAAACAGTGAGGAAAGATGAGACAGAACTTTTACACTGCAAAAGGCCAAAGCCCTTGAGTGCACTGTAATTAAGATGGGTGCACATGCACGAGCCATGGGCACAGAGTGGCACGGAATGATTACACAAATATTCAGACCAGCTATTTGTGCTGTCAGACAAGGCTGGTGACTGTTTTAATTGCTTTTTTCCTTTATCCCCCTCTTCTTTGGAGTTTGAGAGCCTTACTAATTTTTCTAGAAAGCAAAGATTAAGGATATGCTTCTTTCTGTATTTTTCACTAACTATGAACGTATCAGAACAGAACACAGCTAATGCAGGGATCTGTTAAGGTAGGAAGGCTTCTACACTCATTTTACAGCTTAGACATAAAGTAGTTTAATTGGAAACATCTGTTTTCTGATCATGTAGCAATGAGAGAAGACAAAAACGACACAGAATGGACCAGTCGAGACATTTAAAGCTGGCAGTTGTACTAAGATAAAGGCTGTCAATACAGTTACAGCACGCTGGCAGTCAGAGAATCACTCTTGCTTTCTAAGGCCAGGAAACTGTGACTGTGTAGCCCCATGAGACCTCAGAACTTCATTAAAATTGTCCATTTTCACACTATAATGACACTCTATTTCTCACTATTCTGAGCTAGATGTGTTTATTTCAGAATAATTCATTAATCCATATTTTTTTCTCCTTATATTTCCAATTCAAGTAACTTTGACCATTCAAAACCATTCAAGCATTAGACTTTCAAAACTAATTTTAAAAAGTAAAAACAGAATTTCTGTTATTTTTCTGTATTCCAAACTACAAGTTCAATGCTTAAAGAAACCTGTAATTAATTCAAATTTAATAAAGAACAGCTCTAACATTAGCTTTCTCCCTCTCGAGCACACACAATGCTGCCTTTCTTTCACTCAGACACTTTGGCTCATTTCTTTCAGGCTGCTGGCCTCTCTTTGTTTGCTCTGACTCTACAACAAACACTGTAGGACCTGCTTATGCTAATGATTACTGTAAAAAAAACTTAGCAAGCATTATTATCTTCCTAAAGAACAGAATATTTTTGTACCATTTCAGTATCTTCATCCCAGAACACAAGATATAACAAAATAGCAAAAAGACACATCTACATTTTTCAGATTTTTTTCATTTATACCGCACTTTTCAGAAGCTGCACTCTGCCACTAAGGCAGGGAAGAGACAGATTCATAAAACATATTCAAGTTTAATTGCCATAAGTGGTAATAGTCAACACCTAAATTGTGAGCCAGATCTTCTGAGTAAATTAAAGTGCAGCCTGAAGTCATTCTGCATAAGGGAATAAATAGGGTCCCCTCAATATTATGCTATAGATGCTGCCATTTACACAAATGGTAAAAGAATTTGTTTTGTAAAAAAATTCTTGGCTTTTCGTGAAACGGGTTTGACCCCTACACTCCTTGTCTATAACCCCAAAGGACTTTGCCCAGTTCCCAAATACACACAGCCAAATTTAACAAGCACATTACTGAAGTCAGCATCAAATTTCTGCATTTTAGGACCACAATATATATCAACTCAGTCCAGACCATAATAAAGATTGCTTTGTCATAAAATCAGAGCACACTGAACTTTAAAAGCAAAAGAAACCTTTGCTACATTACCTTGTATGTGTTTCATTGATGTATATGACATTACGTAGGCCCAAAGAAGGAATACTAGAATTGAAGAAGTTATCCTGTAAAACCAAGAAAAAAAAGATTGATGGACTATTTCATCACATAAAAATAGCTTTTTCTGTTACATTCATCATAACATTTAAGACAATGCAATATTTTTCATTTGTTTTATAAGCAAAGCCAAAACCAGAGAAATGCTGAACCTGCCTATACAGTACACAAACTTCAAAAGTGAAAATGGAATTCAAATCACTATTCCCAAGTCCAATACTTTCAAAGCATTCTCTAGGCTTTACTGTGTGGTTGTACAGGTTATGCTCTTCAAGCCACAACATTTCATCAGATCCTGCTGTAATACAAACCAGGAATTGTCTGTATATAATGCAGAACTCATCTCTGAGACAGAACTTTATTAAGCCACACTTGGCATTAGTGTAACGACGAGTATTTGACGCTCAGTCTGTAGCATCCAGTTTGCCAGCAGAACAAGCATCATGTAACAACAGCCCAAGGGTCAGGATATCCATCCATGGTTAGGTGGCAAATCTCCACATTCCTTCTCTGCCTGAACAACAAACTCAGTTCAGCCTTGTAGAGCCTTGTTACAGACTCCACATGCCAAGTATTAAGTAGGATGAGTTTAGGAGCACCTCCACAACAAATATTTCTTAACAGGAAGACCTAAATTCTACTCTTCCTTAGTCCAAGTGAATGCCTTGACCAAGAGGCTGATTTCTTTCTACCCAAATGATACATAATTATAAAACTGGTACCTTGCCAGCAGTGAACTGTAGCTAAAACTACTGGAACTGTATATGTCAAAGAAGACCAAAAAAAAAGGACAGCAAAGGAGAAAGATGGTCACCAGCAGAGCTGCAAAATAGCCTCACCATCAATTCTGCAATGGGGGTCAGGTAGGAGTCATTTGTTTGTATTTTGTTTAGGACACACCATTTGCCACAAAATTAAAATATATGACTGTCCTATGTTATTTGCAAATCAAGTAGAAATTACGTGCTAGTGAGAGCAGAGTCTTCTGCTCCCTGCTAAAGCACAACTGTGCTGTACAATCAAACAATTGTTGCTCTAAGGTCTTAAGAGGAAACTTCAATGTTATGCTAATTTCTTTTGACTATATACTGGTGAATTTTTGTGGATCTTACAAGCTGAAATGATGACATGCTCTGGCAAAGAGAAGCAGGACAGCAGAACGAAAACAAGAGGTAGAAGCAAGACCCACTCTCAGCACTGCCAAGTTGTTAGTTTGTGCAGCACACTTAAAGAAATTTGCCTCATTAATTCCTTTCCTTTAAGAAAAATAATGAAAAAGGCAGCTCCAAAAAAGTATCTGGAATCTAATGAGAGGATTATCTTTGTTACTGTCTGTGCAAAGACAGTATTTCTGCCTTGCAGAAGTCAACAAAGAGCTTAATAAGTGGGATCTCAGGATAGCTAATTAGTCTCTTATTAAATGGACAAAATACAGAACAGGATTTTTATTTCTAAAGTGTAATTCCCATTTTGAGAGTAACAGCTAAATTAATAGCAGCTAATTACTAAATGTATAAAGCCCTAAGCTGAGGATTCTCACACACCTTTTCATAAGCCAAAACATTTGACTTGTCTGTTTGAAGTAGTCTCAGTTTATCTAATTGCTTGTCTTGTTGCCCATATCACACACAGCCTTCACAGTACATTGGATTTCTATGCCACATTTGTATGTCACTGCTGCAATTTTCTGTTCTGGCAGAGGAACAGAGTGAAATAACAACTTCTTTTTGGTCAAAGAGAGAAGCAAATTTTCCCTGTAGCCCAGCCAATGAAGGTGTAATTGAGTGCAATCTAAAGCCCGGGGTGTATACATAGCCAAATTACATGATGAACTGGTTGCAAACTGTACTGTGCCATTTATCAGCATTTTGCATCTTGAGCTTACAGAAAGCCTGCCCAACGCTGTTCAATAAAGTTTACATTTTAAATCAGCTTGTGCAACCTCTCTAGAGCCACCATCTTGACACTGTTCCCAGCAGACAAATATCCCCACCATCACAACTGGCAGTCCTGGTTTCCAGGCTGGGCAGAGAGGCAAGGAATCAGCCAGGTGTAGAAAATTAACTTGTTCTCTCAAGGACAGGACTGAGCAAGTTGGAAAGGAAGCATGCTGCTTAACTTCCAAATTGTATTTATTCTGTGGATAGAGAATTAAAGTGTCCTAAAAGCAAACTTTCACATTTTTATATGCTCCAAATTCCCATTATTAATCTAACACACAAGAAAACTTTGCTATCCCATTTCCTAGTAATAATTCTGAGGAGCTGGAGAGTTTTGTGCAAGGAGCAAGTCCACACTGAGAGGTCGAAGACTAAGCATCAAAACAGATGTGTGCCATCGTGGAATTCCATGACAAATTAAATGTAAGCACAAACAACAGTGAAAAATTATAGCATAGTTTTTATGGAGTAAAAACACTGTGACCTTAATTCTGAAAGTAAGGAAACTACTGCAACTTCACTATGCTGCAACTATGCATTATTGTCAAACATAATCCATTCAGTAATCTTCTTACCCGGCTCTGGGGAGTGCATACATAGCAACATCGCCCCACAAACGGCCTTTTCCTGCTCAGCAGAGCCTCCTTCCATCTTAAAGTGGCAGATCGGAACAGAGTGGGACGAGAGTTGCACTCTCCCTGCACAACAGAATACCACTGTGTAAATATGCAGAAATATGTGCTCTACTCTGTATGAGAAAGCTTTGAGGAAGAGGAGTTGCAAGAAACACACAAAAAAATTACCCCTCAATTATATAAAGCACAATTTTTTCCAACACTTTGCTAAAATTTAAAAAAAATAAAAGCAAAATCTCCGTGTTGTACTTATGTATGCACTGCTGCATGGGCTGATACACAAAATTTTAAAAGGAATGATAACTGTAATTAAGAAACATCAAAGAAACTGCCAGCTGAGAAAATTGAAAGAAATTAACAGTACACTATTCTCAACAATGTAAAGGTGCTTGCAATATGAGCAATGCATTTTAAGGTTCAATTTAATATCACCCTGTAAAACTGCAAGAAGACTCAGTGTATCCAAACTATTAACTCCATGGACTCTGTATGCACTTGCAGCAGTTTCATGCAGAGTGATATGAGAAAGGAACCCCTGTGCCCTCTCCAAAGTTACACTGTCTATCTGAAGATTACAGAACAAAAAAATACAGAGTGACTGCACTCACAGAACTCATTCTCTGTATTAGGACATAATGCAAAAATTGTAGTTAAGTATATTTTCAAAGACCTTGATTTTTTCCTTTAAAGTCTACTGAATTATTGCTTGCCTGAGAATGAGAACTGGGTTGCCATTTTTAAACCATATATTTTATTGAAAGGAAAGTTACTTCCACTATTAAAAGAGAAGTTACAGAATCAAACCAAACCAAACCCAGAATGTTGCTTAAAATAGAACGTTTAAGTGGCAGAGCAGCACAGTAGAACCAAGATTGGAAGACACAAATACAGATCATCACATACTCAGCCCAGTGAGAAACTCCCAGGGAATCAAAAGCAATGCTGAATATGCTTAAAAACTAAATTGTGCATGTATCACATCTGGCAAGCAGCATGAACTGGCAAATATTCCAAGGCAAACTCTTCCATCTGAAATAAGTATCAAGATGCTAAACCTGCCGTAATCCCTTCTCTATCACCTAATGCTAACTCCAAAACAAACCAACTTTGTAACAATGCCATCTTCCTTCTGCTTGCCTCCAACCCCTGACATACATCTCCAGCATCTTCTTACAAAACCTCCTTTTTTATCTCTTCTGACTTGCCTGCCCTTATTCCACTTTCTCACAGACCCCTTGGTCTGTGAGCCTGCTGTTCCATGGAACTTAGATCTAGCTAGATAGAAATCCCAGCTGTCAAGACATCTGCCCTTTCCCTCAACTCTGACCATGTTTCCAATTCTTCCTCTGTATCAAGTTCAAACTCCTCCTCTCTAGATCCATGTTTAATTCCTCCTGACCTATGCTGCTAAACCAGCTACCATCACCCCAGTCCCCATGTGGCTCTTTTGGCTCCACCCAGACCACTCAGCTCACTGGCTCCTTTGTCCCCTCCAAATCCCAAGACTCACTCAATGGAGGACACAGAATTTTAATAGGCTCCTTATTTATATGCACCAATTTTTTTTTGTCTCCTGGACTGCATGGAAAGCTCCATGCAAAGTTCAATGCCTATATGACTGTGCAACTTCAGCATCAAGCTCCTTTCCACCTGCACACTTTAAATTACATCACCCAGAAGAGCAACAAGCTTTCTATATGACTTTCTGTTTGACTTTGGCTACTCCAGAATGGGATTCTGTACATTTACTGCTATATAAAATGATTAGCAACAACACACTAGAAGACTGTAAGACTATCAATAGAATTTGACAGGACTTTTCTAGCAACACTATTATTTGGCACAGAATTGAACTGTTGGTTCTTCCTTACATTTTGAGTTAAAGTAAAACCAAACTGTACCATGCATGAGAGACAATATTCCTTATCTTCATAACAATAAAAAGTCCACCTTCAACTTGAAGAAATAATAAGACAAATACAGCCAGTAACATTCCCAATTTACTTACCCACTCTTCACTGGAATGCTTACATCTACTGATGCTGCAGTCTGCTGAGGTGGACAAATAGGAAACATCTAAAGTTCCAAGGGACAAAGCAGTTTCATCCATGACACAGGCGTTGAACTGAAGATCACACACTGCAAAATAATAACATATGCATATATATATATATAATTTTTATCTGTATATTCATATACTTATATGCATGCACAGAAACACACACCTAATTTCAGAGATGGGCATCTAGCAATAAATTAGACAACTGGTATTTTTTCACTCTTCAGTAAAAATTCAGCTCCAAAGATGCTTCCTTGCAGCTAGAAATCAGCATGATTTTAATATGCTAAAAACCCCAGCACATTTGACTTCCATAAATACAGCTTCTTGCATGCTTTTCTCTCCCTGCTCTTCTTCCCGTAACAGGTCACTACAGTGCCTTTGTAATTTTCCACTGTTCTTTACTGCATGGTTTAAAGCCTGCAGCCATAAGGATACGCATGTCAGACACTTTCATAAGTTTACTATTCTCTTGCACTGTGACCTTGCTCTTTCATAATTTGCTTCTCAAGGACACCTATGACCTACAAAAACTGTCATTAATGTTCTCACCTAATCCTATCTCACAATATATTTTATCTGTCTGGTCTAGCTGTAGTCAAATCAGTTTGTGAATTACTCGGGAAGAAGTGGCGCTCTGTAAAAGAAGCACACCTCTAAATGTGAACACGGTGCTGACAAGTGACATTTCAGTCTTGCAGGATTAAAGAGCAGTAAAGAAATCTAAACTTCAATTATTATTTTGAAATGGAAGTTTTGTAGATCATATAATGAACACAGTAAATAATTCTCCTTTGGCCAAAGAAAAAAGGAAGGGCGAACATACTAAAACAACTTAGTGTCGTACAGTGTATTTGCAAAAGACTGCAAATTGAACTGCTTTGTTGTTGAGAGCTACCGAAATAGGAATACCAGCATTTTCAGAAAGAGAGACTGTAAAGAGGCAATACCTCCTCTTCCATGTGTGACTGCAAGGAAAGTTCTATCGTGGCCCAGCTGTGGGCCATCAGGAACGAGACTGTTCCCACCTAGCAATGCTAACATCTGCAACAGCAAGACCTAAAACTTTAGTCCAACGTTTTTGCCTTTCTCAGTGCCTTCCCCAAGTTGCCACAAACCCATCCCGTGATACCTGCACGCAGAGAGCTCCCACTACAAACTGGAGTCTGAGCCAGTATAACCATGCATGTCCTCGCACAGCCTAAGTACCCGAGCCATCCCTTTATCTCTGTTGACTCTTACATTCAATCTGCGTATTATTTAAATCAGTCCTCAGGCAAATTATTATCTAGTACCTCCCAATAAATTAAAAAAAAAAAAAAAAAAAGCCTTGAAACCCCAAACGCCGGAACCAAAATGCATGCCCCTCGTGCTCAAGGTGACCTTGGCTGCACCGGTATACACAAAAGATGAACTTTAAAAAATACGCAATTAAAAGCCCGTTTGAGCAGCAGCAGCCGCATACCTACCTGTGTGCCAAGCCGCCCCCCGAGCGCTCGCTCCCGCTGCGGCGCTGGCGCTGTTCACCTGCCGGCCACCGCCATCCCCGCAACTCCAGCAGCGCTCCGGGCTCACAGGGCTCACGGGGCTCCCTCGCTCACCAGACCTGCTATAAATAAAACCGCGCCGCTGAGAGCGCTGGGGGTGCGCAGCGCCCCGGGCACCGCCGCTGCCAAGGCCGCCCCGCGCCTCCCCGGCCGCCGCGAGGGGCGGCGCCGGCCGCGGGCAGGCACCGGCACCGGCCCCCGAGCCCCGCGGGGACGGCCGAGGCTTCCTCGCTCACCTGGCCCCGCGCCCGCCGCCCGGCCCGCGCTGCCCCTCAGCCGGCCCGCGCCCCCGCACCGCTGCGCTGCCCCGCGCTGTCCCGGCCGCACCGCCCTCCCCGCCACGCGGCAGCCGCTGCGCTGCCCCGCCCTGCCGCCGGGGGCAGCACCGCCCCGCCTGCCCCGCCCCGTGCGCACCGCGCCGGCCGCTCTGCTTTGTTCTGTTCCGCTGCGCCCGCGCCGCCGGCCTCAGCCCGCACTCAGCGCGGGTTCTGCTGCTGCCCAGCCCTCCCGCCGGGCCCGCCGCGGCGCCGCGCCTGACGCGACTTCCTGAGCGCCTGGCCCGCAGCGTGGCCCTGCCCGGGCCCCTGCGCTGCCCTCACAGCCCTCACGCCCCGCGGGGCCCGTGCCCAGCCCTGCCCGGGCCCCTGCGCTGCCCTCTGACCCTCAGCCCGGGCCACAGCCCTGCCCGGGCCCTGCGCGTCACAGCCCAGCCGCCGCGGTGCCCGTGCCCAGCGCTGCCCGCAGCCACCGCGTGGTTCAGCACCGCTCCCACCGCCTCCCTGCCCTAGCCCAGAGAGAGAGCAGCGACTCACGGCTGGTAACTCTCAAATCTGAGCTGCCCAGCGGGAAACGCTGGAAAAGTGATGTGAAATGCTGTTCAAATGAGTTTGAAGGACCAGGTGCATGACATCTGCCAATTTCGACAGGTATCGATCTGCCTGCCCGGCCTTGCAGCGTACTTGTCTTCTGAGACAAAAGAAATGTTGCATGATTCTGCATGTAACCAAACAAGTGGGATGAAGTTTTCTGGCTTTCTTGGGCTTTAAAAAGTTTCTCTGGCTTGTTTGAATGCCACAGAAGGCAGTGCCTACATTTCTTCTTAAGTCCAATTACAGCAGTAACTACATAAATACGACAAAATTAAGATACTGGTTTACTAAGATACTTGCTTAGAGATTTGTATGAATTTTCCCTTAAGGTCTTCCTTCTAGATGTTGTTTTGAAATTATAAAAAAAAATTGTAAAGGAGAGTAGAACCTAGCCTTCACATAAAACAAAGCGTGAGATTGAACAGAAACCTAACTGCGATGCATGGGAACTGCCTATGTTCTACAAGAGATCCTCGACACGTTTGGGTGATAGTTTACAAAAGTTCTGCGTTTGAAGGACATAGAAAGTTTGTATTTCTCTGCAATAAGTGGTCCAGTATTTGTTTATATCAAATAGTTTTCTAAAACATCACTTTTCCCATAAAAAAAGGACAATCTGTAATTGTCTTTCTTAGAGCACATTCCCATAGTAAAGTTTTCATCCTGTTTTCTCATAATCTGTGCCAGGAATTCCAAATATGTCAGCTCTGGTGAAGGAGAGCTGGTGAAGTAGTGCCAAACTCCCACTTTCTAGTTCTGGTCTTGCAAAGGAACATACCCAGAATCTCTGGCCACTTCTAAAATACAAGCCCTTAGCTGTCCAGCTTTATAACAAAGCTTTTGAGTTGACGTCAACTTTTTCTTGGAGTGATTTATTGAAGGTCAGTTGGGAAAGGGGCAGATTGTGCTTTCAACTGGCTCTGCTGCAGCTAAGAGCAGATTTGTAGGGGCTTCTCTAATCAGAGTCAAGGCAGGAGGCTTTGTGTCACTGACAGTCACAGTGCTGCTGTCACATCTGTGCTCCCTTTGCTTGCTCAGTGAACATTTCATTGCTTTAGTGGAGGCCAGAGAAGGAAACGCCTGTCTTTGATCTGGTGACCAGCAGCAGGGCCAAATCCCACACTCAGGGTTGTGTGGTGTTTGACCCAGGGGTGTTGGAAGCCTCAAAAGGGGAAGCTCGGAACTACACTCAGAAAAGTGATATCCAGTATTACATCCTGTGTTTTTGTAACTCTCTTTGTATAAGGAGCAGATCACAGAAGCAAAGTCCCAATAAAATGCTGCAGCCCACATCCTGATCATTGCTTCCAGTGTGAGTCTATGTGGAATGAGGGGAGTCAGAGCCTGAATCATCTTAGAAACCACAGTGGAGAAGATGATTCAAGAGCTGGATTACATGAAAAATGAATATAACAGAGATGGCAATGAACACTTACATATCGAGTCTAAGAAAATGCAGGAAGCACAATGCCATTAGAATCCTTACAAATGTCAAATAATTTAATTGTTTCACTGCACTTGTGTTATTTGGGAACTTCTCAGTAGGTTCTTATAAAAGACCCTCAATACTGCTTACACACAACCTTCTCTAGGTGTGGAATCACATTGATTTTTTCCCCCTTCTAGAGGGGATCAAAGAGGGCACTTGTTTTCAGTGTGCTATGGTGTAACTCAGAGCAAACTCTCAGCCACTGAGTGTAAAGCCAGCTTGTCTGCTTTGCTTCCCTGTATAAAAGGTGAACTGTAGTACAATCAAAACCTAACATGGAACTTTTGGCATGTCTTTTCATTGAATGCTTTTACACTGGTATATTTTTACTGGTTGCAAAAGAGTTATTTCTGTGATATAAGTAAAACAAAAATCAGAAGAAAAGCCTCAATGGCTTTATCATAATTTTGTGCAGTCTCTAGAGTCTGATTTTAGTATAATTTATGAGAAAACTGCTTAGCCTATTCTTTAGACTGTTTTGAAAAGGAAACAGATACACATTTACTTAAACCATGATTCTGTGTAATAATGAAAGAATGTTTCTTGTATGGTTGTGGAGCAGTTTTCCCATTCCTCTAACCTTAAAAAATTCTTGGCTTATTGTAAAATAAATACAGAGATAATTTTGTCACTCGTTTGAAAAGGATCCTGAATTAGTCTAATGGGAATTGCAGCTTAGCAAGATCTTTTTACACTTGTATAAATGCTCAGGCTTAGTAGTAAAATCTCATTTCAGTATTGAAAGCTTGATGGTGATGTTGTGTTGCCATGGAATCAAGCAAATGGAAAAAATTTTGGAATGCCCTGAAGGAACAGACTTTCAGAGCTGCATGTGCTCCAAAAAACCCAAATACTGCTGAATTTCGCTTCCAGAAAAGGGAGATTTTATCCTGCTTCCATTGAAGCCAACAGGAGGCTTGCCACTGATCTCAGTAGGAGCGGGAGCATGCCTGAGTTTTGCAATCCATCTTTTTAAAGTCCTTAAACTGAAGTGTTTGCCGTGCCAATGAGTCCAGGGAGGTGATTTGCATATGATGGCAAATGAGCAGAACCCTGGCTTTGTGTGAATAAGCTGCTGACCACATTCGTGCATAGCAGCCTGCAGAGGAGAAAGAGCTGGCAGGACTCTTTTTTTCTAAAATAATGATTAGTCCTTCCTATGTTTAAATTCCTCATGAAGCTTCCAGTGGAGTTCAACAAAGTACCTGTTTGCTGGACAATTCTGTGCAGAGGAGGAGGGAGCAGGGACAAGGGGACTTCTTTTTACATCGGCTCTACCCTGGGTCTGTTCTCTGAGCTCATTTCCAGTGATTCCCATGATGTCACTTTTAGTAATGGAGACATGTTTACAGAAGAGTACACAGCATCCTCTTTAAAAAGAAACTTGGGGAGCATTACAAAAGTTAGGAAACCAAAAACTGTGTGAGAAGGGAGTAAAGATGCAGACAAAGGTTCTTTGTTTGCAGTGACCGGACTTGACCTCACATGACTATGAACAAGAATGAATATGCAGTTTGGCAGTGGCAGAACTCAGTGTCAGCAGTATTGCCTTTGGTATATAATATATTAAGAGCATCTGAGAGTGGCAAGTGGCCACGAAATGGGCTGATAAGATTGTATGTAAAAATGGTTTGGGTATACTTTATATCTCCTTTCAAGACAAATGATTTTTTCTTTTCTATTTCATCCCCCTTATCTTGAGAACAAATACAAAATTCATTCAGAGTACAGTGACTCCTATGTAATATATTATGTTTCTGTAATTTTGAAAAGATAAGGGCATTTTTTCCCAAGCTGCTCCTAGCTTTTCCCTTGAACTTGTTGTTCACATTAATACAAAAAAGGCTTTTTGTTCTAACAAAAAGATCCAGTATAACTAACTGGGTTAGTATAACTAACTTTTACATTTCCAAACTTATCACCATTTTTCTATCAAGAAATTACACACATACTTGTGTTTTGTACAAATTAGAAAATCCTAACTATCCAAAGGGATTTGCCAGCATTTTAAATGTAGCAATCCGTAATGGCAGAATTTGGAACAAGATTTTCCCATACTTGTGCCTTGAGCAATTATCTGCTATAACAATGCAGGCTTCCCCCTGCTGCTGTGAGCAGGGGGATGTGTAAGGAGGGTGGTTACATTTTTCCTCTTTTGTTTCTTGAGGATATTTGCAAAGCTGACATTCTCTCCAAGAGCTGATTTTATGTGAAGAACAACAGATGAAGCAATTAATTTACTGCATATTGGCCCGAAATATTGTTGGATATTCCAAATTATTATCCATTTGTAAATCATTAAAAATTGGTATGTGCGGGGGACTCTGGTGTTTAAAGGATATATTGCATTTGCAGGTATTTCAAGTTTCACTGATAACTTTTTTGTTAAGCCAAATAAACTTGTACTTGTTGTCAACTTCTCTGCAAAAAGTGAAGACTTCCTTCTAATCTAGTTCCTTCTCCAGGAATCCAGAACTGCTTTATACCCTTCCAAAAAATAAACCAAGGAATATAATAGAAAATGGAGAAATCTAAGAGCTAAGGGCAGTATGGGCCATTTGGAAAAAGATGGTTTCTCACAGAAAAATCACAAAATAGTGATCTTACCGAATTTGCTATGACTCATTCCTCGAGTCACAGAACCGTCAATTGTTCTAGAATAACAAACCCCTTAATTATTATGAGGTTCTAGGTAAGTGTTTCATTAGTATCTCAGAAGGAGGCACTTTTCACTGCTCAAGTTTGCTCTATTGTGCAGCTGTTGGCTTTAGAAGAACTTGTCACATATTGGAAGTTGGGATCACAGACAGCTCTTTCAACAACAGTGCACAAGAGGCTTTGCAACAGATTGTGTGATCCAGCCAGGTGTTTAATCACATGATATCCCACCCCTGTCCTCATTTTCAGGTATTTGGGACCATAATCAAGGCACTGCTGGGTGGGACACTGGAAGAGTCTTAATGCCTTTGCCATGAAAGACAAAGACCTGATGGCTGGGAAATTTTCACAGAATTTTAGAGACATCTGAAACAACTTGGGAGAGTTATGAAAGTTGTTTGGGCACATCAGTTCTGCTCTGATGCAATGGTCCTGATGCAGTCTGCCATATATTCCAATGAAGGATTTACACTCCCAATATTTTCCAATCCCTTTTGTGATTATCTCTTATACAAATGAGCAGAGAGACACCTCCAAAGTGCAACACTCCCTGCTCCCCCATTTATCCAAGCAAACAAAATGGATTTACTGATTTTTGGCTTTGCAAAAAGCACAAAGAAACTAAAAATCCCAATAAATGTCTAGATATATTTCTTTTTTGTAAGTCAGTCTCAGTAAAAAATAGAAGGTCTCTAGACTTTAGTTTACCATAGATATATGTAATTTATTTTATGTAACTGAAATTTTATCTATGAACACAATCAACAAAAAGTAAACTATAAATGTTGTCTCAGCATGAAAAAATTAACTGAGAACCCTGACAAAAAGCAGTTTTTTGCTTTTGGCCTTCTCTCTGCACTAATCTGGCTACACCAGTTGTTACATTCCAAGTCTGACACTTGAATCATGTTGAGTAATTTTCCCACAGTGTGTTTCCCAAACAAAGGTATTTTTCTCACTCCCACTTATGTGTCTCTTGCATCTGGGAACTGCAGAAAAATGTCCTGAAGTCCTAAAATCCAGCCAACCATTGAACTTTCATTGCAATGCTAGATTTCAAGAACTTTGGGTGATCATTTGACCAAAATGATAACAATAGTCCCAGCAAAAGCATATTTTTTCAGTTACTAAATTACAGATATTCAACTCATATAATGATAAAATCTTACACAGGTTTTTTTTCACTATTTGAAGCATAACCTAATACTTTTCTGCACACCTTATACCTTCATGAGAACAGAAATCTTTTTATTTGTATACCCTAAACTCTTAAATTGCCTAGTTATTGCAGGATATTCACCTGAAGTGGCAGAGGCCTTGAAAAGGGTATAATCTCTTTCTAGAAGATGATGTTTTTGCAGGTCCTGTCTTTTACTTTATAAAACAACAGAACATATTACTAACTTGTTATTTCACACATGACCAGCCATAGCTTCAGGAAAATTACATGGGTCACAGCATGACAGGCTGGATGCATAAAGCTGCTTGTGGGCTAAGTCACCCTACAGCTCTTTCAGATTTAGGATAATGAAGGGTCATACATGTCTACCTTATTCTTACTACACTTTCCCCTTTCATTATTTCCACAGGATGAATAAAGCAAGAGTGGTTTCTGGAGGATTCTTGTTTATTTTACCCTTACCTATAAAGAGAGACTAGATATTTCCTGAAGCAAAGTACCCCAGGCTGTAGGACAGGGATGTTTTAAGCCAGGTCTTTTGAGGGAGAGAAGTGTCTGGCACCTTTGTCATCAACTCAATGCCATCAACTTAACCTGCGGTACAAGCAAAGATAATATCAGATTTTGGCTTTAAAAACCCTGTCTCTCAGAGACACAAAGTTACAAGGAAAAAACATTTATTCCAGCATAAAAATATTGAGCAAATTTTAGCACCTGTTTATCAGCATAATTTACTGAAAGTGCCACAGTAGTTCAGGTAAACTAGAATTGGTGTTAACAGGCAGTAGAGCTCAGGTAGAAAGACAAGAGGAGCCTCCTGAAGTCACAGTGTCTTATTTTTCCTGAGGAAAAACATTAACAAACTACTGATAACCACCTCTGCATTTTGTGGCTGAACTTTTTAATTAATGGTATGGATTGACTATACTGGTGTAATTTTATCATAGAATCTTAAGGGTTGGGAAGGAACCTTAAAGGTTATCTAGTCCCAAGCCCCCCTGCCATGGGCAGGGGCATGTCCCAGTAGACCAAATTGCTCAAGGCCTTAACCAACCTGGCCTTGAACACTTCCAGGACTGGGGCATCCACAACTTCCCTTAGCATCCTGTTCCAGTATCTCACCGCCCTCACATGAAGAACTTTACCCTAATATCTAGCCAAGGTTTCATCTTCTAGTCTGTAAATATGATGATGATAATAAATGATAAATATTCTATTTATATTATGAAATACAAAAAGTAATGAGCAGACCAGTGCACACTGAATGTGCATTCAGAACACTGCTTTAGTGGTCAGAATATACTGGGCATGCATCTGCCTCTGGGTCTTCCTTGCAAAAAGTTTTCCTCTCATACTGAGCTACTTCAGTGTCTCTTGAGATCAAGCTGAGCTTCCTCAATCAAGTTCAGTTGTGTTTCCCCATCAGCTTTTTTCAAAACAACTTTCTGTTCATTTGCACTGTGACATTTCTCAGATACATTTTTGTGGATAGTTAGTGTTTAGTATTTCTTACATGACACGTTTAGGCTGTGCTAATTAAGTTAAGGCCTAAAAAATTCTTGGGAACACCAGCCAGGTTGGAAATTGGAGAAAGCTCATGTGCACTTAACAAGTCATTTCTGGAACAATCTTTGAAGAGAATTATGTTGCAAATATCAGCCCCAAGTCCAACCTACATCATGGCATCATCTGACATTTTTGACCATTCCTCATTCAGTTTCAGCTCCTCTGGTAGATCATTAGTATGTGTGGCCAGGAGGTACCATCACTAATCCCACCCAGTGTGATGAAACATGAAGTAAAATTTCATAGCTTGTTTGCCCAAGCAATACCTGCTACTAAAAATAACTTGGTTACTATATTTTCACTAATACTTTCAAGGACTGGCATAGATATCTTATCTGCTTCTGATCAGCCCTCAAAATAAGCACCAATGTATTTTGAAATATTATTTATTTTCTAATCTGAGCATTTTTAAATCTCGTAAAGAGACAAATGTGGAGAAAAAGTCATCCATGTCTGTACTTAGAATATTTGTAAGCAGAACAATTAAAGAGTCTGTGTGCCATTTTGCAAATTTGTGGTCAGAAGCATGATACACTCTGTCTTTGCTTCTCTGCTTTTTCTGTTCCTCTGGGTACTCTATCTATGTAAGATGTTTCCTGACCATAGATATATGTGATATCCCTGTGGTCAGTTAATATTCAGAATTTTAAGAGGCTCCATACAAAGTAAGGTGTGCATTTTCAGAGGACCACACTAGAAAATATATCCTGATGGAGCCCTCCAGTGAAGAAGTGTCTTAAATGTAACTTGTGTTTGCTATGAGAATTCAAATGAATCATTTAGAATGGTGTTAAGTATGGAGAAGGAGGTAATAGCTAAAACATTTTAAATTCCAACTGTGTCTACAATCCTTCTGATTTAGACTTAAACTTCCATTTCTGCTAAACTGTGATTCCTTCTCTCATATCCATTCTCTTAAATTTCTTCCATTTTATGCTACATTCTGTACTTAGTGCAGTGTCAAAGATATCTTTAGACTTTTTCCTCAGTACAGATCCTGACTTAGCCTAATTAAAATTAAATAAAAGAAAAAGGGCTAAAACAGTAAACTTAATATAAAATAAATTTTAAACCCCTCTTTTGAATGTTGACTATGTCTTCTGATCTCTTCTCTATCTATACGTTATTTGTATTTCAGCTCATATAGCCTGAGGTCCTTGGGGTAAAATCATAGCATAGCAAAAGCCAATGGCAAATCTCCCCCTCTTAACCAGGAAAGCAGCATCACAGTGGTGTATGGTACAAATATCCCAAAACTTATATATTCTGTTAAAGGACAGCCACTTTCTGAGCCTTATTGAGTTTATGCTCCACACTTCTGTATTAACCAAGCACTTAACTTATGCAGGGAGGACTGAATGAATGTAAAATGTATTCAGCCGAGAGTAACCTTTGAAACCACGCTCACACTATCAGCTGTGATTTGTGCAGGACACCTCAGGAGCTGCAATCTATGCATCCTTACGTAACAGGCATTAAGAAGCAGTTACACAACTTAATGCAAACACCACCAGCAGATGGAAATCCATGGCACAGACAGGATCTTGAGTAATCATCAAAGCAGTGCCAGAAAGCAAATTCTACCTGCAGAAAACATAAATCCATTTCCTGAGATCCTCTGTAGTTCTATTGCTGGTAGCCTTAATAGTCTGCCACAAAGTGGATTTTCATTGTGAAGTTTCTATCCTTCAAAACCTGTTAATACAAACTTTGATCAACGCTGCCAGAAAATGTGTGTGCAATTCAACTCATATCTTTACTGACTGCAATAATAAACTTTTGGTCTAAAACAAACATGTCATTAGCAAACAGGTACTTTTGTGCACTGAGGTTACTTGGGCCTCTTTCCTCCTGTCATCCCATTTTTCACTCACTGTTCAGACACTAAGAGTTTGATGTCTGACTATGTCTTCATGATGCCAGGGTCCTGCAACTTTCTCAAATTTAGTACAGGGATAGAACATACTCCATTTTTTAGTGCACAAAGTTTATAACTGTCCTTTAATTAAAACTAATTCAGGCAGTACTTTAATCTCAGAGGTTAATTTAGGTTACAGGGTATGCCTAAAGTCAGGCAGTTATAGCTATCCACACCTCTATTCTAAACTGAAGAAATGGAATCCATCTATCTTTGCAGTACCTTCAGAATATTTTCTAAAGTTGATGTAATTTCTTGGTAAATATGTTTCATTTTTAATGAAAGGAGCATTCCAAGCCCCACTTTAGATACTTGATAGTGCAGAAGTTGAAGTGCTATACAGAGTATTACATAGAACAGGCTCTGGTCCCTTTTACATCAATAGAGATTGGGATGACTCCAGATTTCCATTGGTATAACAAAGTAGATTTTTTTCCTTCAGCCAAGAAGAACAGTGATGACAAGACAAGTATGTGGTCAGAAATTCTATTTGAAAGATGAATAGTTTATCACAGTTTAGCTAGGTGACATCTTTAGAAAACATTCAAGTGATTAAAATATCATTAGACCTCAGATAAGACACAAGTGGTGTTTTTTAGTCTATGGCATTTCTTGTTTCCTTGACTGATGTATTCATAATGGATAAAGAGATGATGTCTTTGAATCAAACATATTTAAACAGCAATAAAATAGTAATACTGGATAACTAAGGTAGACAGGGTTGGGCTGCATTAAGGGGGATAGGAGTGCTGAAAGAAGTTTGGGGTTTACCTTTTTCACAGCCTGATAAAAATCCACCCATCCAACCTTCCTTCTTACCCACCAGTCTGTTTGCTCTGTATACTGTTTTAGTCTTCCATCTCTCCAAACACAATCACTTGGACGTGCTGAAAGAAATAGATTCAGCTCCTGAAAACCCTTCCTAACAAAGCCCAAAGACCAGGTTTAAGAGTCACCTGAAGACCTGAGCCTTCCTTGTTCACCTTTTCAATTTTATTCCCACTTCTTAACAGAAGGAAAACACACCACTCCTTCGAGATTTTTTGTTTAAAACATGCTAGTGGCAAAATATGTCCCTCATCAGGGAGGTGTGCAGTGATCTAGAGAGGGGAAATGATCCATCTGAAAAAGAAGTCCTCATCAACCATCACACTGGTCCAACTGTAGTGGCAGAGGAAGGGTGTGAGGAATAACTGAGGGAGGGGCAGGAGCTGTGCAGAGTAGCAGAGCCATTAGAAGGGTCTGTGGAGCTGTGTTCAGACAGTCACATCCCATTGCTTGTGAGGAGTAGCATTGTTTCCTGTTGCTGAAGAACAGCATAAACATGGGGGAGGGAGAACCCCAGAATGAAAACAGACTTCATGGAGAATGATGACAAATTGTGGCTTTAAAAAGTGTATCTTTTACATTATTTTCTAGGGCTTAATTTTGTTTTCTGAGAGTAAAAAAAAAAAAAGGGAAATAGCTTAAATATTGAACTTTTCTCTCATTTAAATTCCCAGTTAAAAAAACCAAACAAACACCAACAGTTTGTTTGCATGCCAATAATTTAATTTAGCAGAATATATTTGTACTAATTCCCTAGTTAAAACTACATTGCATTTGTCAGAGCCCTTTAGGCCACAGTAATATCAATGGGATTAATCACCAAAGCATTCTTTTCTTGTTCAAGGTGTTTTCCTGAAGTATTGCTACAAGGTACATCCAATCCAGCCATGCTTGTGAACACTGTAATTGTGTTAGACAGGAACATCATTCTTTCCTTAATGAAATAGGCTTCCAAAGTGGTTTCTACCACCTACAGTTTGAAAACCCGTATGCTGCCATGGGTGGTTTCTTTCCTTGCCTACTATTGGCAAATTGCCATTTTATCTTTATATGCTCAGCTAAACTTCTATTTACAAACTAAAGGATCTATGAGTACAGAAAAAATCTGGGAAATGTGATAAAGCATTTATGTATCATCTTCTGACCTTCATATCTTAATTTTTTAAATGTTTCTTTGTACTGGTTATTGCAGAACTGTCTGTCATCTACAACATCTAATTGTATTGTTTTAACTAACAGGTACATACAAACATCATTCCACAAACTTATTTTTAATCAGGGATTTCTCATGCTCAATTAAAAAATAGAAAAAAGGGAACACATAAAAAGATAACTGTAAAACAGCAGTGATTCTGAAAGAAATTAAGCTGCTCTGCTTCACATGTGAGAAACATTTATTATCCAGCCTGCAAGTATCCTGAGCACTGTATGGACACCTCTAATTGTATTTTCTTTCATGCAAAAAATATGGCAAAATAACCTGTGCATTACTATGGCCTGCCAGTCCTGCCACATATGTGGTCATGAGAAGGGACATAAATAAAATCTACCTGGATAAAGAATGATTCATACATAGAGAGGAGGTGCCCAGGAGAGGTGCCAGGGATGATCTCTATCCCCTGCTATTTTATCTGTCTTGCTGAGGCATTTTAGAGCTCCCATTACTGTGACACCAGAATATATAAGGCTATACAGCTGTTTTTACAACACTCAAATGGGGTGGACAGATTACATGGGTTATCCTGGGTCAGAAGTTTGAAGAAGATCATTACACAAGCTTCACATGCTCTTGATGGGCAGAAGGTGTTTATTGACCATTCCTATATAAATCATCACCTAACCTCATTTCCAAAGCATCCAAGTCTTTCTCAAGCATTCATGCTAAAATAGTCAGGAAGTCCCATCTTGGAAGTGTTACTGGACATGAACCAATGGCTGAAATTACTTGTAGCAATTTCTTTCAGTGCACAATGACTGCTCTTCCACTATGGTTGTCAAGATAAATATGTTCCATAACAAGGCTTCTAAATGTCTATTTCAGTCTATCATTTTAATCATAGAGTGCTGAGTAAGGCTGTATTTCCCCCATTGTGGTCATAAAATTGAGTTAATTTCTATTAAATGAAGATGTTGTTAAGCTACTCACGCCTCTAGGTTTTCACAGTTTGACTATCAGATCATGCATTAAGGCAACATTATACCTGAAACTGATTTGGAAGTAAAACATCCCTGTTTACATGCACGAAGAAGTCATCCCCAAGCTATAAATATATGAATATGATCTTGTTAATTTACTGAATCCAGCAGTGACATTTCTGCATGGGACACAGGCATGTTACCATCTACTCTGAGTAATCTAATTTGAGTTTGATGACTGGATGTCACCTGGTAGCTTCTCCTGTAGAGGTACCCATTGCTGCTGGGCTGAGTAACACAGTATTCCAAAAATTCTGTGCATGTGCTTTACCACAAGTGGAGGAATAATGTTCTTTCTGCAATTGTTTATGACTCCCAGTCAGAAATTTTTAGTATTTTTATAATTATCTTTATCTATAAAATGGCAGAATACTTACCAACCTGGTAGGATGTTGGGTAGGATAATTAACTGTTATTTGGAGATGCTCTTAGGCTGATGAATGTTAAGTCCTGCAAGAGAGAAATATGTGATCCGCTGACACTTGATTAACACACACCTGTGTCATCACCTCTTACAGCAAGGCTGGATTGCTCAATTAATAATAGGTTTGGATAACACCTGTCAATGAAAAGTAATGTGTTCCGTATATTGACATGTTTTCCATTAAAATACCTCATTTTACAGTTTAATCTAAACATTTTTCATCCAGTACCATCTTTCTAACACAATGGATTACTGTGTTGCCCATCTTTTGGAAGCTGGACTAGATGACCTCTAAATGTCTCTTCCAAACCAAACTATTCTCTGAGTCAATGATTTTACTGATGCCAAGTCAAGTACATGCTCAATAAGCTTAGGCAGCAGTAATTTGCCTCAGCCTTCATTATAGTATTTTTCAAATCATTTCACTAAGACAACTTATATTTTTTATTCTTGATTCTAAAGCCACAAGGATATGTTGTAGCTACCCAGACAAATCCTCATGACGGAAAATCTGCAACCAATAAAGGTACCAAGGAAAAAGCATACAAAAAACAATGTCATGAAGTTCCAGAGCACCAGAGGTGCCAAAGACACATTCTGGAGCAGCACCATTGCAGCAATGTAGTGAAGGATGTTTTCAGCATAAATTAAATACATTTTAACTTTTACTGGTGACAATTCAAGGTGGTTAAAAATTTGAGGGGTTGGACTGGAACTGATTTCAACAGTTCTAGAGAGTTTCACACAATGCACCTGTTCAGGTGGCTTTGGAAAGCTATAGGTTCCACCTTTCATATCTTCATG
The DNA here is from genome assembly GCA_030060385.1 of Muscicapa striata striata. Classification (NCBI taxonomy): domain Eukaryota; kingdom Metazoa; phylum Chordata; class Aves; order Passeriformes; family Muscicapidae; genus Muscicapa; species Muscicapa striata. The sequence continues at coordinate 2,660,966 of JAREIS010000023.1, read as the reverse complement.
CTGAAATATCTTTGCTATTTCAGCTGTAACCAGTATGAGCTTTAAGACTAATTTAATGCATTAAGCTTAATATGGTGCAGTCAGATGTAGGAGCCAACCAAATCAAAAGTGTTTTTAACAGTTTTAGTAGTGTTTTGCACTAGAGCTGGTTGGATATTTTTTGCATGAAAGAACGGATGGATTTATTACATAATGTTAATCTTTATGGGGAATTTTTGTTGTTAATCATCTCTCATTTAATCTAAAAATAAGAGCAATTTTGTCCCAATTGCTGCTGAAAAATGAAGATGTCAGCTCAGAAATACTGCAACACTTATGGAGAAAGAGGATGAGTTCAGCTTAATAGTGATAGCTTAATATCAGCCATATCATTGTGTTTCAGGAGAGATGCAGTCCAGAGGCAGCTTCCTGCCTTCATTCTCCTCTCCATGCCAGGATCCCTGCCAAGGTTATAAGTTCTGCAACACCTGCCCTGGTAAAATGCACCTGGAGAGACTTTGTCTGAGATAGGAGACCCTGCACTTCAATGCATCTCCCCAGGTCTCTGCAGTGGTATTTCTGAATAGAAAGGCTTTTCAGATTTCTCTCTTTGAAATCTGTGATCACAGCCTAACTTTGTTCTGTTTACATGGACAGCATTGCACACACACAATATTTCTGATAAGTTTGGACATGCAGGGCAGTTTGAGGCAGAAAAGCACTAATAGATAATACTAATACAAATTAAAGTCCTGAGCCTCAAACACTTGTTGAGCTGAATGGTTCCCTCTCAGGAGAGGAGTTTCAGTGATGCTGAAGAGGCCTGTGACATATGTATTACTCACAGGAGCCATGGTGCAAGACTGGAAATCTTCCAGCTCATTATGCATGTGTGGTTTCAGCTGTCCTAATGGCAGGCTCACACAGATACACACATTTAGCTATACAGCAGTGGGGGTAACAAAAACCTTCAGCAATGTACTGCAGCAGACACCTCTCCACAGCCACTGGGATGAGCTGGTGGCTGCTGCTGTGCCATACTTCAAACCAGCACTTGCCATGGAGAGCAAACAGGCAGAATGAAAGCTATGAGGAGTTCTCACATTTTTACATCAGCATGCCCAAGTATATATAACATGCCTTCAAAATTTCCATTTTAACCCCTGGATATTCATTTTTGGAAAGAATAAGATTGAAGATGCAATAGCAATAAAAGACAAGATAAAAGGATGAACACAGCTCACTCCAAATCAGAAGATTCAATATTTAGTCTTCTTAAATGTATCCCTATAAAAATTAGATTATTATATACTATTACCTAGGAAAATCCAGTTGCTGATATATCTAGTAGATACTCAGAGGAGTGAAAATAGATGTGGTGCTAATCAGGTGGGAAAGTCTGAAATAGCAACACATAAAACCATGTGGGCTCCTAATCTAGAGGAGTTAATCATCCAGGGCAGTATTACATCCATTGTGACCACAACTGTATTCCCAGCTCTCATAGAGAGGAGCTGTGATTCTGCCTCCCTGGGCATCTGAGAGACCTACAAGGTCTGCAAGGTAGCAGGTGGTGCTCTAGTACAGTCAGAAGGGGTGATAATTTGGAGGTTTTTTTAAAAAAAGCATTATTAGTACAAAACCAGAGTGGACTTCCAGGTCCTAACAAGTTTTATAAATGATTTGCCTTGCTCTTCCATCTGCTTTGTCTGTGCCTCCTACAACCTAGAAAAATTGTCCTAAGTCCTGCTAATACTGAGAGATTACTGAGAGGCTAAGGAAAAGATGAACTGGACTAAAGGACCAACACATTGGGTGAGCTTCACCCAGCTAAGCCTAGATATTTAAATCTCTTTTTCACCCTAGGAAGAAACATTCATTTCTAGGGCACATTCCTGATCCCAGAGCAGTGCCTCAAGCATCCAGATGCATTGCTCATAACAGCTTTGAAGGACCCAGTTTCTCTGCACTGAATCTAAAATTCAAGTTGACTATCCTAAATATAGAAGAACCATTGACTTCTAGTCATGCCAAACCCCATCCTAGCTGACAACCTTGAGAGTCTGGTATTGAAGCAAATCAATAAAGAGTTTATCTAAATGCACAGGACTGATAGGAAACCCTGAGATATTTGTAGTTATCCAGTGCTGCAGCTCAAGGAAGTCAAACTCTGGACTTTGAAATATAAACAACTTTGGATTGTTCATCAAAGGCTTTAAGCACTCAAATCTCCTCCAGCAGAACTTTGCAGCTCCATCTTCCCTGCAGGGTTGCTTCTCTCCTTGGGGAAGATATTAATCCTCCCACTGAGGATCTCCAAGGATCTCACTGTGATGCAGCTAATTATAGGTAATCTGCTGATGTACAATTAATATGCTCACCAGCACAATTTGTGGGGTGCATGGCATGCTTTGCTATGCCAAGCAAAAGGATCTGAGAGTGGACAGGAATAAATCCCAGCTTGGACTGCAGGAGATTAATGATCTGAAGCACCTGCTGTGTGAAAGACATCCAAGCTTAGATGCCAGGTCAAACAAAGTCCTTTAAACAAGGATGCTTTGTCATGTAGTGTTAGGAAATACAATTCTTCCTTAATCAAAATTAAGGAATCATTTTTGAATATTTGCTTTTTACTAGAGACCGGAGGAGGAGTGAGCAGAATTGCTAGTTCCCCCAGTGTGCTACAAATATTGTAAGAAGAGACAATTCTTCTGGTAAGGAGACTGAAATCTAAAAATATAAGGCAGAGGCTGAAGGGCAGCCAAAAGCACAGGGTGATGTTCCATGTCTGTGATCATACAGCTGGCCTCTGCCCAGGGCCTTTTCTCTATCCCCACAGCACTGCTTCAATAGATCCCAGAGCATGACAATACAAATGAAAAAAGCCTCTAGAGGCTGTAGGGGGAAAAAGGGTTGGATGGAATGATGTCTTTCACTGTCCTAAGTTAGCAGGAAGCCAAAGTTCACCATCAGTGCAAGGGCTCAGCTGGCAGAATCTGCTGCTAAATGAGTGATCCCAGCAGCACTGACTGAGCACTGATGGAACCAGCAGTGGGAGTGGATTAGGAGCAGTCTCCAACTGGATCAGAAAGCTGTTTTACAGAAACCATTGCACAAAGGAGTGAGCCTTAGGAGAGATCCAAGGAAAAGCAACAGTCCTACCTGAACTGAACACACAGATCTGGAAAGGGGCTTTGTGCTACCCCAAAGTTCCCCAAGTGCTTGCAGTCAGAACACAAGGAGATGTAAAAACCAGAAATATGTTCTACATAATATAACAGAGTCTTTCTGTCTTCCATACCTAACAAAACTTAACCAATACAAAAACAATACAAACAAACATACCTTAGCTGAAGAACCTTGGTGGGAAAGTCAAGGGGAAATTACGTCCTCCCAAAAATTTCTGCAACTGTCAAAGATACCCAGAGTTTGAAAATACACGAGAGACCCTCAGTGAGCACTGTGAGCTTCAGGAAAAAGTTCCAAAATATTTTGTTCGAATCATTTCTTCATGGTTAGGATCAAAAATGAAGCAGACAAATGAAAAAAAATAAAAATACATCAAAGTACTAGTAACAGAATATGAGAAATCCAATGAAACTGCAATATGTGTGATTCCCTGTGCCAGGGCTAGCACCTAGCATGTATGTACTTGAACATAACAACATTTATTCCTATCCATGGACTACACAATGTATTTATGTTTGCAATTGAAGTATTGCACAACATAATGAATGGCAAAGTAATAACAAAGAACAAATCAGTTTCCTTGGCACCAGGTTCTAGATAGTACTAATCTGCAAATAGCACATGACTCATTGGCAATTCCCTTTCATAATCCAATTTAAAGGGAATGATATAGAAGTTCATCATATTCTGCCCATACAGACATCTACATCCTGTTCAGATAACCAGTTTATATAGGTGCTGGCTTTGAGAGTCCTGAGCCAAAGATTATTAACCAAAAGCAGATACCAGAGAAGGATGAGCATGGCATAAGTAAAACCATATCTTCAGGCCATTACATCTGAGAAAAACAGTCATCACATAAAAGCAGACTATAACCTTTAGGTGAAACAGGGGGGAGAGAATTAATTTTTCATAAAAGAAGGTGGCAGGCAAATTGTTTTGGAAAGGCTGAATGTCCTCAGTGTTAAGATCCTAAGACTTAAGCTACCACCATGGGCTGTTTCAAGAACAGCACAAGACATTCCAACACATCACAGGAGGATGCCTGGCCTCTGTGACATTCAATCAAAAAATGTTTCTGTTCTGAGCCTTGCTCTTTGTAAGAACTACACAGGGAGTAGAAATTTAGCACAGGGTAGGCATGTGGTAGATGCAACACTCTTCCAGCCACTGCCTAGTTAATTACAGCTGTGGAATCATACTCAATTGTAGTGTGAGCCAAATAGATTCCAGGATTTTTTAATTACTTGTTGCTATATTAATGTTACTTCTATATTGAATAGAAAAGCTGTGACTCAGAAAAGAGCCACCACAGGAATGACAAGTATTTCAAATTGCAGAGAAACACACTGGTCTTTCCTGATGCAGAACCACCAAGTGGTAAGGTGGTGAAAATAAAAGGGAATCTCAGAGAAGATAAAAGAATATTCTACTTAACTCATGCATGTTATTAAATACCTGTTAATACATGAGTAGCAGAGAATCTTGTGGGGGGAAAAATTGATGAAGTCAGATCTGCCGTGCAAGGGGTTCAGGAGGATCAGGCCCTTCTAAGCTGAGAACTGGAGTGAGTACATCCCCACTGTCTCTGCATGGCTGATTCCTGTACCTGCAGGTGGGTGCTTAGCTCAGGGTGTATCACACCCACAGCTCAACACACACACGCCAGGCTGCACCTCTGGGTCAGCTCAGGATAATGTGCCCACACAGCCATGCACACACTGAAGTGCTGTACCCCCTCTCTGCTCTGCCCTAAGGACAGATCCCCCTGCTTTGTGCTCACTTGGCCTCCCATCTGATTTCTTCTGTCTCATTCACTTATCTGGTTGCATTTCTTTTGCCTGTCGATGTTTTTCAAAATCAGATGAATGCTATGCAAAAGCTGTGTTAGTGCAATGTCTACCTGGCAAGGTCAGGAAGATGGCAACAGCTCTCTGGCATACAAAGATGAGGGAGAAGTGCAAACAAGAGCAGTCTTGTCAGACACTTTCAGAAGCATAGCCAAAGGCAGGCTCAGAGAGACCAGTACAGTTAAAATCACTCAAGTCCTATCCTGAGCACTGCAGTAAGGCTCAAGAAATACTCATGTATATAATTCCAAATATCAGGAGACTAAAAACATAATTAAATTTTCCCTTCCATTGTGTAAGAAAAGGATTTTCACCTGAGAAGCAGACATTTCTATAGAAGACTTTTGACCACAAAACACTGTCTGTATCTCCTAAAGGTATCTCTCATTTTAGGGCAGAAATAAAAGCAGGATGCAGAGGCTGAGTATTCTTCCGATCCCTATCAGCTGCTCGTTAGCTATTTAGAAACTCATTAACTTCCAAAAGAGACCTTGGCCCTAATTAGTGCCTGGGCTGATCAGCCTGCCCCTTTTTCCTTTGCCTCTCAGAGCTTTCTACAATGATTAAAGGAAACCACACTTCTTTTGTATAATTTTAAAAATGGTATTTTTTGAGCTATCAGGACCTGCATAGAGCCATTTAACTCAGTTCTGTCTTGGAGCTTACCAGACCATTCCAGAATTCTCCAGCTTGCTTTGGCATCCTAGTTCTTCATGCATATGTGTATCACTCTTAAATCCTTCACTAAACCAAGCTCTTTAATTTCCTTTCCTTGGCCTTTCATGCAACAGAATCTCTTTTAACTGTGACTGAAGTGTCACCAAGGCCATTCAATCAACTGTAATGTTGGTGTTAATCCTGCAGTCTTTTTAACACTATCAATGAGGGAAATGAATAAAAAATGGACTATTTCTGTCTTCCAAAATTATAATGTATTCTGCATTTATATATATACCCTCCATCACAATAACAAAAAGAACTTATCAATATAATAGAAAAACAAGAAGACTCCTCACTTTAATTTCTGTCTAAATGGATGCAGTTAACACTCTTAAGTTCATTAAGTATGAGTACTAAAAGCTAAACTGTAAAAAAGCAAAATGAGAAAAATTAAAATTGCAAAGCACAAGCACAGTCTTACTTGGGGTCTTATGCAGTTTAATGTCTCTGAGCAGTGCATGCAAATTATTTTTTCTTTCTTGAATTTCTTCCAGTTTCTCAGAAATATATTCCACATTCACCATGTCTGCAGAAGAAAATAAAGGCTGTCATGCCCTGAAACTGGTCATTTTGGATGACTGGACGTGGGTGGGATCCTTTTCTGCACAGACACAGGTGCACTCACAGTCCTCTTCCCAGGTAACTGTGATAGTCCTTATTCACCAAAATTAGAGGAAGCAGTGTCCTTGCATATGGACTATCAAAATAGTCAGTACAAGGGCTATAAAGTAGTAGTACTACCCTAACAACTCTCTAATTAATATAATTAATGTAAATGCTACCTAAAGACTCTTATCTTATTGTAGCTATGCACACAGTGTTACAGGAAGGCAAACTGAAGCTATCATAATTCATTATCATAATTATATATTAATGATAACCCTAGATTTCTTTTTCCAAAACAATGTTTGGAAAACATTATCACTACAGCAACAGAAATTCCAGCAAGAAGATAGTAAGCTCCTGAAGGGTATCCTGTTAGTAACAATTAAATTATATTAAATTAAATTGCAATCAAAAGATTTCTCAGCCTGGTAAAAATAATAAAATATTTCAACAGAACAGAATGCCATTCCACACAAGGAATTTCTTAACATTATATCTAAGAGAGCAATGAAGCTAGGAGTCCATTTAAAATAACAGTCAGTGACCTGATAAAAATGTTCTTATTCTGGCATCCTTACCTTGAGTAGCCACATATTTACCAAGCCTGAGCCAAAGGTATGGTCAAACCACTGACTAAATATTTCCTGAATTCTACTGCTGTTTTCCTTAGGATTCCATATGTGTGTGTACCCTGACCACATCTGCTTGTATTCTGCTTCTTTACATTCTCATACACAAATTTCCAGTTTTGTATTTACTTTGTATTAACCAGTTCTTTGTATTCAAACACAATTTTATGCACACACTCAGGCATTTTCAATTTCTTAAAGATTTCTTAAAATCTTTAAAAAGAAACACACTAAATAAGTGTGTTCTTCCCAAGTAAAATTTCAGTCTATATTACTCTTGGGAGAAAAGGCTTCTGCTTCAGAGAATTCTGTGACAGAGGAAACTTTCCCAAACAAGAAGTGCTTTCAGACTTGTAAGCACAGCTAGTCAAATACCAGACTTTCAATCCTGAAGAGCACTGCAGTATTTCCACATTCATTCTCTGTAGAATTTGGCTGAAAAATTAAAATAATGAATTCTATGGAAATATGGATATATCCTAAAGGTATACTTTGCTTGTGGGATGGAGCATTATCTTCTTACCAGTTCTAATTTTTAAATAACTTTAGGGCAACAGACCCTTTTCAGGGTGAACACTGTTTTTCCAAATGGCCTTCTCAGCCAATATTCTCAGGGCAGTAAGTCTAAGCTGCCCTCAGTAGTGCTGGAGGCTCCTGTTCTTGCAGGATAAAAACCAATCCAAAGAACACATGGTGAGCTCAACAGCCTCATTGTAAAGTAGTGTCACTGCAGACAGAGTAGCTTCATTGGAAAAGGTACTTGGTGAAAGATAGGAGTTAATTTTTAAAAGGCTTTGGTGAGTGAAACTCAAAATTCAATAGATATATTCGGCAAATATAGAGGAAAAAAGCTTTTCCAGTGCTAATAATAGTGGGGGAAAGTCCATCAGTTTTACAATCCTGAAAATAACTAGATTTAGATTCCTAACTTTTTTTTAAAAAATATTAGTTAGGCATCTAAATCCCTTAGATCAACTTTTAAAAGGTATTTAGGTGTCAAGCACCCTAGACTTTCAAAATTTGCGCATAAACGGGGAGTTTTGCAGAGACTATCACATAATTTAAAAAAAAAAAAAAAAAAAAAAAAAAAAAAGCAACATACTGCCAAGCAGAAAATTCACAATAGCCTAGCACTTAAATAAATCATCAGCATGATTGATCTCAGTGACCTTTATTCCCAATGGCTCTTTTCCCAAGCCATCCAGGACACTCTGTCCAGTATGTTATATCTAAAAGCTAATAACATTGTAGATAAGATGGCTATACTCTGCATTTAGATACAAATATCAGGGCTTGTCCCTGCACCTGAGCTGCATTGCCCACTAGTCAGGATGCCCCCAACTTTGGCATGGACAGGCAAATAGGAGATAAGAGAACCAGAGGAACTGCCCCTCCTGTGGGCAAAATGAGAGGCAAGGGCAGTCCACACCTCAGGGAAGGCAGGGGTAGGTTCCCTTTCACAGTGAGCTTCAGAAACCTCCTTGAGGAAGGCAGGGAAATGAAATATCAAGGTACAGTATCCCTCTTGGTGCTTTGAGCTCCTGGGACCAGGCTGTACCTGGCCTCCTCACTTCAGGAGAGCATGGTTAGACTGAGACTAAAGGGTCCAGGCTGGCTGTGACTGCACAGTAACACAGGAAGCACAGGAGCCTTTATTTCCTTCTCTTTGGATGGTCATAATTAAAATAGCTGTAAAAAGTGCAAACCCATGCATGTATAACCTGAGATGACAGCAACAGCCTGCTGCCAAGGAATCATGTTAGCTGACTACCACTGTCTGCCCAACACCAGCTCCTGCCTGCAGAGCCATTTCTGGCCCATACTGCTGCTAAGAGGAGCAGAGGTGAAAAAGCCAGCAGGAAACCACCATGGAAACCCTGCACAAAGCGAAGGACTGCTGGAAGGAAAGATTTACAGCTGAAATTTCACACAAAAGCATATTTATGTAGCATGGGCAAAGTCATGAAATGAAGGAGATTGATGGAGCAGCAGCGTTTGCTGAGCTCAGTGGAAAGGGTAACTGCACAGAGAGGTGGTGGGACAGGAAACATGGAAGGAGGTGTGAAGGTGAGAATACCAGAAGGTGACATTGTGTAGTAACACCCTCAGACATTGTGCTGTAGGAATTCTCAAAGCTGACTGAAAGGCTTGAGGTCACCCTGAAGCTGGGGATCTCAGCTAAGTTGGCTCCTGACAGGAGGTGCAGAAGGAAAGGATCATATGGCATTTGTTGCCTAGAGAGGAACATCTTTCCAAAGTACTTGTTACTAGCCACAAGATTAAGCTTGGAAGAGAATTAAAAAAGGTCTGGTGATTGAACTTATTTCACTCACATCTGCTATTTCTAAGTGATGTAGGCTTTGATCTATTCTATTTTTACTTATCTGTTAATAAATTATCTTCATTAATAACATGAATGTATTGACAAAGATATAAGAAAATTATGTTTGCCCTCATATTGTTGCTTGCATGCCATATTGCCATGCAAACACTAAATTATAATTATTATAGATAATGAAAATAATCAGAACAGGCCAAGGAAGGGTCCAGAATATGGGGTACCATTCAGAGGAGGGTGAAATTTCTTCACCAGATTTCATTAGTCACTTTGCCTTTCTGTGCCTCGTGTGTCTGTTTATAGTACACCACTAACACCATCTCCTGGCCAGCTGGTGTCTGGACTAAAATCTTTATAAAGGTCTCAGAGAGCCTGAAATGAACGATTTTGCAAACATATAAAAAACCATTATTGCCATATATTATCTGCATTCATATCCATGGATTTCACCTATGCCAAAATACCATCCCCATTCCCAGAATTAAATGTAAAGTGTGGGCATTCCAGCTACATTTGTTTTTTTTCCAAAGGGTTTCCAGGAAGATGTAACAGAATATTCTCAAATCAGTTTACATTTTCAGGACTCATTGTTGATTTGGATACACTTTGTTTTGGAGCTCACTGAGAAAAACCAAAACTGGTATTAAGAAAAAGCCTGTGAAAATCGACCCTTTCCCAGTGCTTCAAGTTCAGAACTTTAAGCCTTATACATTTTCTGAAACATCAATAATGTATCGTCCCAACCTACTGCTGTAAAAGATTCAGTATTCCCTGTTCTTTTAAATATTTTTTTAAGATACCAAGACCATCCAGAAATGCAGAGTAACTCTTCAACTTCATGTAATTTCATGTGCTTTTGGTATATCCAAGCAGTCAACAGATCAAGGTCTGTCTATTTACTGCATTTATCCAGCTGTTTTCAAGCATTTAAAATAAAGACTTGACATCTTGGTATTTGAAAATCTTACATATCTGCAGATGCCCAGATTAGCATGTAAAGGCATTACCTTGGAGATTGCTCAGTGTTGATTGCTCCTATACATCAATTGGGCCAGATACCTTTAATTTCAAAATCACTTAAGAACTGACTCACAGGTCAAGGAGCTTTGGTTTTCAATATCATATTTCCAGAAAAGAAATCATCTGAATCAGTAACTTGAATTTTTGTCTTCAAATTAATTCAGGAACAAAAGGTCAACTTCCAATTTTAGCTAATCTCAGAAGAAACAAACAACAGCAGAGCTTCCTGCGTCATTAACAGCATAATCAATCTGGAGTCTTGAGCACAGTGTGTCCTGGAGGATGGAGTACTTGGAGCTGCAGTGGGTTACTGAGGAGAACAACTCTATGGATCTCCTGGAAGGTCACCAGATTATTGTATTCCTGAGGGATTTTCACAAAAGGGAACTACAGTGTCATACTTTCTGGAGTAGCTTGTAGGAAATACTATAAAAATGCCATTGGTGTATCATAACTGCAAACATTTTTCAGATGACCACAATGCTCTGTTTAGCCAGTTTGGATCAAAACGATGGTTTGCTGCAGACTGCGTATTTCCTCCAATTACATTCTGTAAACAACATCGGGAGAGAGAAACTGTCATTTCAAAAGCCAGCAAATAGTACTTTTGCCCACGATGGTTAAATTGATTTTGAGTGATCAATGCAACATCAGCTACAGCTCAGCAGAAGAAAACACAAAGGTGTCAGCTTTCTCAAACCTGACTGTCAGAGGGAGCCCGTGAAAATCTCTGAAGAGCTGTATCACAGCCACCTCTAGCATTTGGTGTTTAAGTGAATTCTACAAGAAATACTTTCTCCAGCCAGTTAAAAAAGTAAAAATCTGTATTTTATTTGGCCTTGGTTGAGTCAAATGCAACAACAAAATGAAAACCCAAATGAGTGCCTAAAACCTTTAAATCAATTACTCTGCTCCCTTCCACCCATGAAGCTGCTATATTTCTCTGCTACTATGAAACATGGTGAATGGAAAGAACCAACTCAGTGGATGTCATCAATGGTGTGTTGGTACAATTTGAAGAAAACAATACCCTTTAACTGATCTGAAAATTGGTCTGTGATCTATAGGAAGTGTCAGAAAGTGACATTTGTGGAGGCTGAATGCTAAAGAATGTGTCTTGACAAAGTGAGAAGAGAAGCTTTGTTTATGGCATCAGAAGGGGCAAACCCACAGAGACATTCAGCTGGTAATCAATTGTGAATCACCAAATCATTGTCAAGAGGCCACAAAGGCCAGTGGGAATGGTAAACTGACAAGCAAGGGCAGGCAAAAGAGTCTCTGAGATGAGTCCTCTGCTCCAGAAGACGTGGCCTGGCACCCCAAGCAATCATTCCACAGCTTCCCAGAAAGCTTTTCTCATTCACAGACTAACCCATCCAGAGTTTTCTTGGACACGAGCTGCTTACTCTTTCAGTGGCACAGAAGTAAGAGCAGGATGGGCAGCTCAAGAGCTCTACACTGAGTTTTGCCATTCTTTGGCTCAGTTCCATTATCTGCAAAGCAGAGATAATGGTACTAAGATTGTGATAAGCACTATTATGATCAGTTTACAAGAATAGAACCAGCTAATTAATGCAGCTAAGTTTGATACATGTAGCTCTCAGAGCCACATAACTCTCTACAACAAACAGATCCCTTTCACAGCAAGAGAGACTGTCTCCAAGGATGATGCTATCACACTACCAAAAAATCACAAACTTTCAAAAATGAGGGCAACACTGGTATAATGGGTATAGTGTGCTAAGAAAAGTAGGTCTAAGAGTGAACTAGCAGGATTGTGTAGCTTGGGAAACCAAAACTGTGATTTTAATCAGCAGCTGCCACTGATAGAAGTGCAAGGGTTTGTGTTTGATTTGAGACAGCAGCACTACAGATACTGGAAGTTTATTTCATAGGGAAAACAAATGGATTTTAACTCTTCAAAGGATAGGAACTATGGTGAGCATTTCAAGAACATGATTTTTACCAGCCTTTCATGTGTGCATTCCAATCTGGATCCCACAAAGCAGGTTTATAATTCAGCTGGATCAGACCATGGGGAAATAAGGAAGCTGAAGAAGGGCTCTGTAACACAGGTAAGGGCAGAGTTGTTAAAGAGGGAGCAGGAGCAGGCTCCCAGGGCAATACAGATTGCAAGTCTGAGGAAAGGTTTCTGGGCTTGGGAATATGAGGCAGTTCCAAGCTACATGGCAATCAAGTCCTTTACTGCAATCCAGCATTCCTCCTGCTTCTGAAATTTCTGAAATGAGTTTATCCCTTCAATTGTCTTTGCTTTGTTTTTTTCTTCCTTAACCGTGTTTTTAAAATGAGCAGCATACATTTAGGATCAGTTTCTCAGCAGTCAATGGAATTGCCACTGAGGGACCTCAAAGGATAAATTTGTCTTTAGTATACTTTTTATGTTTCACTGCACTGCAGTCCTGTTTTTGTCAGGTTTTCAGTAGCAAAGCATGCAGGCTGGGTGAGCAGCATTATTTATGGCCAACACACATGACCAGGAAACAGGCAGAAGATCAGACATATGCTTCAGACTCTTTTAAATTTGTGGTGACATACCCCAACCCAAACTGAGAAACATTATATTTCAGCAACCTTCCCAGCACCAGTGGGATAATCCCAGAAAAGAGAGCTTTACTGGAGGAAGAAGAGAATGGTCACTGTGTCAGAGCAGGCTGCCAATCTGAGAAGATTAAACTAATGAATGACACAAAGAGTCCATTCTTCCTTTTTTCTCACCTTCCTCTTAAAATCCTTCCCCACACTGAGGTGAGATCCTCACCCACACTGCCAAAAGATCAAGACCTGTTGTTGAGATAACAAGAACTAAAAGGTTTACAAGGTGTTATACAGGATAGCGTGATTGAGATCCAAAAAAGCACTTATGTACCTCAGAAGCCATTTAGGCCACATTCAGGTGATTACAGAATGCTATTCCACAGCAATAACTGGCCATTACAAAATACTTAATCCCTGTGTTCTCAACAGAAAATCCCTGCAGTTCTGCTCTGACACATAGCAGATGGGACAGCAGCTCTGGACTCAGCAGCCACAGCCCCACCCTCTTCAAAAAACAGCTGAAGCAGACTGGTGGTCAGGATTACAGGAGACCTAGATGCAATCCTTGCTTGTTGAGATCAAAGCTATCTTTCCCCAGAAGTGCTCCAGCTTCTGCCTGGAAGCTGTCCTTGGGCACTCAGTGAATAATTGGAGAGTGCTGGAGCAGGCTCAGGCATGTGTGCTGCTGAGTGTGCAGGGCTGCTCAGGCTCCCAAGGCAAGCAAAAATGAATGTCAAGCCAAGCAGAGCAGTGTGCCTGGCTGGTCTCCACTCAGATGCCCTCACACAGACATCACATCCAGTGTCATTTAACATGTCCTTGACTATCCTGACTGGCTTCCAGTTCCCACTGCAAAAGTGTCCTAGAGGTCCTGTGTAACAGGATATCTGGGGTACATTACAGATATCCGTGCAGGTATCTTGGCCAACTTACAGCACCTGTTAATGCAATACATGCCTCATTTAGAAAAATTAATTAAGGACATGGCAAGTTTAGGTATCTCCAACTAGAGGCAGTCCAAGGACGAGTGAGGTCTCACATGACCCATGTAAGTCATCAGTTCTGGTCTTGCATGACCTGTTTTACATGTCTCATACATTCATTAAATCAAGCACCATGTCTTTATTAAATAAACCTCCAAATCCTTATTCTTCATAACTAGCTAGCTCCAAGACATCCCCTGAAAAATTATACCAAATAAAGCACTTACCCACACAAAGGCTTCAAGGAAATTCAGCTGGAAACTGATGTTCTGTTCCAGCAATAGCAAACTGCAAAACAGGCAGAACTTCACTGGAGAAGTATCCAACATTAAATATGCTGGCAAAGCTAAACAGCAATAGAATCAGGCATTCAAATAAACATGAAATTATTTACTTTAGCCACAATTTTGTGTTCAGCAAGATTTGCTGTTGTAAATATCTGTCTTGAACAGCAGAATTGTCAAGGGAATGCTTCTTCAGCTGAGAGACTGTCCTCTCACACTCCAGGAGTAAATGTGCCAGCAGTAGCACTGTCTCACCAAGCCCATGGCTGCAGGTGATTGCTGAAAAATTATGATTCAGTGTTGCGTAGTTACACAGACAGAGAGCTAATGCACACGGAAGTCAAGAGCAGGAGACTGTCTCTTCTGGTGCCCTGAACATCCATCTCTGGTTTTTATGTGACTCTTCCACAATGACAATTTCCTCTGATTTCCCTTCTTCTAATAGGTCTTGTGCAGATACTGAAGAATATCAGCCACTTGGGGACTTGAGGTGCAGGAGATCTGTGGGTCCCAGGCTCTCTGTACATACATGCACTGTTCTATAATCTGCTCACAAGGCTAAGACATCCCCAGAATAGAACTGTAGATTCATTTAGGTTGGAAAAAATCTTTAAGATCTTCAAGTCCAGCTGTCCTCACTGCCAAGTCCACCACTAACCATGTCCTTTAGAGCCACATCTGCACGTAGCTCCAGGGATGGTGACTCAGTCATGTGCTGAAGTGAGTGACCAGGCACGTGCCATGAGTAATAAACTACTGGAAAGGTATTTACACTGTAAAAGGCAAAACAATCCTAAATCTGTAAGGTATTTATGACTTGAGGGAATAAGTCTACACAGTACAGCTCAATTAGGCTCCAGGAAAATTTTATTGTACCAACACAGTGCTGCACTTCCAAGAGGATCCACTCACTCAGATCAGGCCAAACATAAATACAGTTTCTATGCTTCCAGACCCAGCATGGATGTCTCTATGTCTGTGGGACAAATACACCCCTTATCTCAGACAAAATTTATACACTGCAGCCTCTAGATGAGTGTCAGCTGATCTGCCTTCCCCTGGAATTAGCTGCCTGTCTCCATTGATCTTCATTACCCCATAAGTCCTTCCATATAGCTAAGGGACTCTTCAGGTTTATTGTTTTGTCCAAAGCAAATGAAAATTGGATGTTGCAATATCCCTTGCAGGCTCTAACAGCAGAACCTCATTTGCTTCATGTTAGGGGCAGACAGTCGATACTCACACAGCTTTCCATGACAATGTGAGGAACAAGGCTGGAGACACAAGCTGCCCTTGTAGATGAAATCCACAATAAGGCCTTCATTTGCTCTTGGTTGAAATCTTTACAAATACTTAGGTTGCTGAGATTATTCAATGGGTTTGGAAAGACTCAGGGAACTGCAACAATCCTCAATGGTCTGCTTTGCAAGTTAATGGCTTTCCTTTTTCTGTGTGTGCACTTACTGAGAGAAACCTAACCCTTCCCCAAGCCTTCACCTTTGATCAGTGCAGGTATCAAATGCTGGTTGGCTTAGGTACATTCTGTGCTTGTTTCTCATGCAAATCCAAACTACTATACACCAGCTGGCACCACTGCCAAATTTGTTTCGTGGTTTTCATTCTGTTTTGGACCTTTTGCCTAAAAGGAGTATTATGTACATGGAGATAAGTTTTCTGTGAGAAGATAGTGAGAGATTTATTTTCTCCTGCAAATTATGGGATTGGATCCATTTTGGAGTAATTCCACTGAAATCTGTAGTATTATACAAATTATATTTTAATTACAGTATTTGCTAAAAATCATCAGTAAAAAGCTAATCTGTGTTTCAAGAGCTTTGTTAGTGTTATGGTCAGGTGGACCACTTACATAATTTCGAGCAAAGCATTTATACTATGCCTAATCAAGGTTAGCCAAATTCTCCAAAGGTTAGCTTATGCTCCAAATCAGCCCTGGGTGGGCAGGCCTGACAGGCCAAGTCCAGCCCCAGGACTGAATCTGATCCTTTGGGTTTGAAGAATTGGCTTGTACACAGCCACGAGCCCTTCCTCATGCCCAAAGTCACAAGCTTTCTCCTGCAAGCCTCTCCTTGTTTCTGGGCTATATATTCTTGACAACAGGACATTGACTTGATCATAAAGTCTCACCAGAAATCCTGGTTTCTTCTTCCAGACCAAATACATACTCACATACAGAAAAACAAAAGATGAGCACATGTTGACACAGTGTGTATTTAGATTTAGTATTAGGAAATCAAAATTAGGCCTGAATCCCTGCAGGATTTGGGGTGAGGCTATAAAACAGACACCTGGAATTAAATCTTGCTTGTTTTAGGATTTCTGATGAGAATAATCTCTAGTTAGAGAGATCTCACCAAACAATTGATGAGCTTTGGTTCTTGTTCAGTGGATTATTCTTTAATTCAATTAAAATAACAACAAACTCTGGCCAGAGGATTTTATCCATGTGTCCATCTTTAAGTAATCTCATTTAAATCAGAATGTGATGGCTTGCAGGCTCACAAGAACAGTGAGGGCAACTCCTTACAAAGCTTCAATCTTGGTTCAGACTTGATATTTGAAATTAAGCACTGACATGTATAGGTTTTTTAATCTCCATTTAGGGCTTTGAATCAGTTTGCCAGAAGAATTCACCCTGATTACTGAATTCTTCATGTCATTGCAGATTCACCTGCACACGGAGCAGCCCTCACTGCAGGTGCACTCATGGCCCTGCTTTGCTCAGGTCTTCTGGCTTGAGACACTTCTTGTAGTGAATGCTGTCCTCAAGGTGCTCCTATAAATCTCACTCACAGGACAGCTAAAAACTTCTTGTTGAGCTTTTCATGTTTAGGTCAGGGTCACTGTGCTCTCCCATTCCTCCTTCAAAAACTCCAGATTATTGACAACTAGTACAGCTTTATTACTGTTTTATTATTGCCACCTTATATGCCAAAAATTGCTTGAAAGAAGGCAGATCCACACCAAAATCCTGCTGTGGATGGGGCAGAAGGAAGCTCTGCACAAGAGGAGATACCAGATCTGTGAAGAGCCCCAGGGCTGGGTCCCACAGGCAGGGTCAGTGGGAGCCTCTGTGTTTAGAGACTCAGAACAGGTATCAGAGCATGACAAGTTCAACAGCACACAGAACTGGGCAGGCACACAGAGCCCAAAGCTGAGCTGGGCCAGTTCACACTGCAAGACTGTTTAAAGCCCATGTTCTTTATGCAGATGTATAAAATAGTAGTAGTGTACCCACTGCTTCTGAGCCTTTAACTAAAAGCTGACACAAACAGCATGTAATGGGTCACCAGAAAATCCTACCAGCTAGCCAAGGCTTTCATAGCCAACTTCATGATTGATGGCCATACAAAGAGTAAATTTGTTTCAGTTTTCTGTGCAATGGTAAATTTTGCACAATTTATAGTTTAATACTCAATGTATATTACATGCATTTAGTATTATGTACTATTATTATGTAGCATAATGCTTAGGTTTATGGAAGAGCCTACCTAAACTCAGATTACTTGCCTGAGCTTTTAGAAAAAAATAAGTGAAAAAACCAACTCCAAAGGTAGTATATGATATATTGCCATTACTTTTGTCCACTTGTATGGCACAAAAGCTTGACATTCTCAATAAGCCATTTAAGACAAGCAGCTAATTCCTATAAATACATTTTCACTGAATTCTAGCAGACAATTGTAGCTTCACCTCTCCAGAAATCCTACATTTTCCTAATAAACTCACAAACCAAAAAATTTTGTATTTTCAGCAGGTTTCTGTCCACTTGTTCACAAGATCTGTAAAAAGCCACTGTAGAAAGATTTGTAAAAATCAAATAGCAGCAATACAGACCCATCTAGGGGAAGAGAACTGCTTTTCTAGAACTCTTTTTTTTTTCCTCTCACAGTGGACAATACTGGCAGGTTGAGATTTAACCAGAGATGGGCTCCTTTTACAAGATTGCTTATATAAAGCGAAGATAACACCAGCTGGGTTCATTTGAAAGAGGACATCTTGGAAAGAGCTGACAGAGCTGCTTTTGGAATAAGACTGGAATGAAAATCTGAAATAATTAGCTCCTTCCTGTCTCGTAGGTATAACTTTTAATTTCTTGTAGAATGCATAGGACTATAACTAGAAGGAATTGTCACTGATATGTACTTTAACGCACTCTTATAAATATATATTTTTAAATAGAGGCTCAGTGAAAATGTTGAAATTGATTGGTTTTGTTAGAGCTACTGAATTTGAATGATTTTTTTTTAATAAATGATATTTCTTACTTCTGACTTAGTCTGCTTAGTGATGTGTGTATGAGGGTTGATGCTGAAGAATATCTACAAAGGGAAAATATCAGAACTGCAGTCCCAATCCCACAGGCTGTATATGTTTTTCCCCCATGGAAAACAGCTTTCAGGTTTGAGGCCTGAAATGTAAACGTAAATAACTTCTATGGATGTTTTCCTAGAAACTCAACATTTAGCAGCAAAGGAGAAAATGCATAATTGACCAAAACTGAGTTACATGAAGTTAAGGTTATATACATCAGAATAGCCACCACCACAGAGAATAGTTTCAGCACTAAATTTTAAGCACATTTTATATGTTCTTGTGTCATATTTCTTCTAGTAATTTCTATTCCCTCCTTTTTTCAAATCCCACTGTTTCATTTGGTTATATTAACACTTTAGGGCTAGACTCTTTGCAAGAAATCAAACTAGAATAATTAAAACCCACTAAACTAAAACAGTAAAATTGCCACAGTAGTGACACACTTATACCAATGGTCTTTGAAAGATTTACCCTGTAGTTGCAATTACATTGGGTGACAGAATATAAGTGAAGTGATTTTTTTCTCTCTAAAAAAAAGGACATTTTAACAGCAGCTACAAGCTCAAGACTACAGAGAATGCATAGTTTTTATTTCCACTTTTTTTATTTTCCACTTTTATTTCCAAAAAAAATAATTCAGTTTTCATTTTCTGTGTCCTCAGATCATTGCAAGAAATGGTGACTCTTGCTATTTATCTGCTGGTCATCTTGGCTCGTGCTCTTGGGGGGCCTTGCATCCCAAATAAAGCAGGTAAAATAATTAAAGTCTTCTAAGATCTTCTCCTGTAATTAAGCTGCCAAAGGGCTTTTTCATTCAAAATCAAAAGGTTTTCTTTCAGGCAGTTAAACTGTGGATTCTGTAGAACTAATCCTTACATTTCTTTTATTGATCTGCTTTGAGCTAGCACAGTAAAGAATGTACTATTCAAGCCTAACCCCACAAAGAATTAGGCATGTAAGTAACTGTGCAATAACCATCATGCAAGAAATTTAATCAAAAATGCATCAAATAGCAAAGAAAACAAAAACAATGAGAAATGTTCTGTAATAGTACAGGCTAAATGAAGCAGATCTTTGTTGCCCAAACTGGGCTTCAGTCCCACGAACTATCAGACGGCCAGTGGTGATTGAATGTGCTGGGCTGAACTCCTGAACCACACTGTTATATTAAAGCAAGAAAAATACAAAAATCATTGAAGGTAAGGCTCTAATTGCACACTGATTACTGCCTAGAAACTGAAGTGATCTGGTACCAGACAGACCTGCAATGTAGATTTCACTACAATTACAAAATGTGCTCTAGAAACATGTTGAAATATGCCTCAATTTAGTCCTTGCTTTCTAGTGCATGACTGCTGTCAGATTACTGTCAGTCATTTCATGGTATGTCTAAAATATTTTGCCCTTTAGATATTTATTTCAGTACCTTTATTTACACAAGCAGCTTCTCTTAACTGCAGGAATTTTCATAGCTGTAAAGTTGCCAAAGTTATAAATCTGAGCATGAATACAAGCAGAATCAGCTTGAATATGCTGAATGTTTGTTAATAATAAAAAAAATTAGTTGTTAAGGTCTCTAGTTGACTTTCCCAGATTATTTCCTAGCAGGCATGAAAAGGCTGCAAAATGAGGTTTTTAGCATAAAAAATGAGAGAGGCAAGGGCTTTAAAACAAATAACTGAATAATTCCGGGAGGGTGCCTTTTTTTCTCACTGTAGTAACTGGAAATCTGTCTCAATTTTCAGGTCACTAATGGTTAGTCAATATCTGCCCTTAAAATTTTCATTAGATGTTCAAATTGGTTCTGCCTGTGAAAAATATCCACCTCTGCTATCATGAAGGAATCAGTCTGTCTGTTATGATGTTCAGCATTCGTGTCTGTATTAGCAATGACCATGCCTGGAAACACACAGCACTGCTGTTAACAGGGCTGGGAGTTTGGGTCAT
Source organism: Muscicapa striata striata (assembly GCA_030060385.1). Taxonomy (NCBI): domain Eukaryota; kingdom Metazoa; phylum Chordata; class Aves; order Passeriformes; family Muscicapidae; genus Muscicapa; species Muscicapa striata. Next base: position 2,640,530 of record JAREIS010000023.1, on the reverse strand, counting down.
TTCCTATTGTTATTAGCAGGCCTAGGTTCTTCAGTTCATTTTTAAATCTTGGCTTTTGACTTGACAATTGGAGAAATTCAGTTTGTGCTGGCACTACAGCGCCAGTCCAAGAAGAGAAAAGGCAGAAGAATATCTATTGTGTCTATACACCCTTACAAAACAGTGTAGATCTACAAAGCCTGCCAAACAACCTCACCAATATTATTTTTACAGAGTCAGTGGTGTTACAGAAGACAGCTTTGCAGCATAAGTTAATGAGATATTTTCAGTGCAGTCCTTTTTTACTTCAGGTTTCTCGGCAGTGTCTCTGCTTTTCAATCAGCTATTCCAGAGAGATAAAAAATTTACACAAAGTTCTGCATTGATTAGAAGGCAAAGGCCAAACTCTTCCAAAGAGGACAGAATTTAACAACCTGAAGGTCAGTTTTATGTAGCAAAAGCTGCTCTCATTAGGGGATCTCCCAGCACACACCCCTGTTCACAGAAAGTTAAGCCCAATGGCAAGTAAGTGGGCAGACCCACCTCTTTGAAAGGAAATTACCACTGAATAATTCTGGGTGTATCACTTTCCTTTCAGATGTAATTCTGGTATACTGCTATCCTAAAACCATCATTACCAGAATTCCAGAGTGTCCTTATGGATGGGAGGTTAATCAGCTGGCACTCGGAGGCGTTTGCTATAATGGGATCCATGATTCAGGATATTACCAATTCACCATCCCAGACCTGTCACCTAAAAACAAGTCATACTGTGGGACACAGTCAGAGGTAAGACTTTGAAGGTCAGTATTTCACTCAGGAAATGGCTGGACTCACTTGGGAGAGTCTTGTCCTCTTCAGCTTGAAGTAAGCTTTAGGTACCAATGGAAGAAGGAGGCAAACTGCAGTATCAAGGAGAAGGAAGAATCACATAGCTGTGCTTTGCAGTTCCAGGCAAACTACTCACAGGCTTAGTGATATTATTGTGCTGTTCACTGGCACCTGTATTACAGGTAAGTAAGCAGTAAGTAAGTAAGGCAGCACAGCATATAAAGAGCTACCAAACTGTGTTTCCTTGGGCAGGCTGTTTTGACACCCAAGTGTTTATGTTTCAAAGTACATTCCTGATGCCTCAACGACTCAGTCTGCCCATATTTCTCTACCTCACCATCCACAGTTCAAGAATCCCATGTATCACTTCTATAACTCCATCGTCTCCAATGACTCCTCAGTGATTGTGAAGAGCCAGCCTGTGAATTACTCATTCACCTGCACATACAATGCCAACTACCTGGTGAACCAGGCTGCCTTTGATCAAAGGTAAATCCTCTTCTGGGAGTGTGTCTCACCCTGTCCTCATCACCATGCCTCACTCATGCAGAATTTTGTCCTGTCCCCAGGGTGGCCACTGTCCATGTGAAGAACGGGAGCTCCGGCTCATTTGAAAGCCAACTGTCCCTCAACTTCTACTCTGTAAGTGCTCTTTGTCACTCACACCTTCACCTTTACCTTACAAAGGCTTCAGCCAAAGAGCTGGAAAAAACAGGGCTGCTGCTCCTGACTTTTATGTGTCATGGAGCACATTACTAGCCTGGAACAGATAATTGCAGTGGGATTGGCAGGGGTTCTTCTTTCTGCTGATTAACAGGGATATACTTAAAGTGAACAGAGCAGACACATGCCAACTGTTCTTTTAATCCCTCAATTCAGGCATTTTTCTGCTGAGAGGTACATTTCTAACCTGCTGACAGGTTTTATAAGAAAAATCAAAACTTGTTTGTAGTCCCACTGCAAGAGCAGCATGAATCTGCACGTGCTCCTGGCCTTGCATGGCCTCTACAGATACAGCAAAGCTCCTTGCATTTCTCTTGCAGCTTTCTCCCTAGCCCTCTCACCCAACAGATATCTCATGTACCCTACAGATCTTTAGGTCATGCTGGAATTTTTTTGGCAATGAAACACTGTCTCTTAATATCAGGCAAATCTTTTGAAGCATCCCTCTCCTCTCCACAGCTCCACTGCACTGCTGGAGCAGCCAGCTCCTAATCTGGAATCTTTTCTCCACAACAGCAGAGTCAAAAGCACCAAACCGGCCTCTCTATTCTAGCATAGCTGGAAAAATCACAACTAGGAACATACTATGTTAAAATTACAGGCCAGGTAAAAGGAGTAATTACCACTAATGGTAAACCATTGCTAGGACTAAACCTGATATTCTTTCTATAATTCTGGTGCTAGCTTTGTTACCATCTTACCCAACAAGAAGCACCAGGATTCAAGGTAGGCATTTCAGTGTATTTTTAACAAAAGCTTTTCACCTGGGCACCATACTGCTCCATGTTCAGCAGATTGGCTTTTTTCTTGTGATTTCTGCTTGTGTTCATTCCTTTTCTCCAACACATGGCCCTGTCCCAACTCCATTCCCACTCTATACACTCATCTCCACTCTCTCACTCCCATCAGCTTTCCTCACCACCAGAAGCAGCAGTAGCAAGCTTTCCTCCCACCCATGCTGCAATAGAATACATGCAACAACCCAAACAGCATCAAGTTCTCTCACTGATCATCATTTTATGCCAAATATTAACAAAAATATTTTTAAACATCATCTGGGGTTTGCAATAATTGTACTAATGGTGCAGAGTTTGGAAGCTGCAGGTTATAAGAACACAGATTTCTGGGGTCAATCTTTCCAGTGGTGAAGTTAAATCATGCCTTGCTTTGCATGTTACGAGAAATGCATGATGCCTTTGTCTTTGTCTTTCAAAGAATGCCAAGTTCTCAAGTATAAAGGAAGCCCCCTTTGTCGTTGAAACATCAGAAATTGGTTCTGACATATTTGCTGGAGTGGAAGCCAAGGGCTTAAGTGACAGGTAGGCAAGGGAAGGAGGAATGAGTAATAAATTGGAAATGGGGGCATTCCTTGCTAATCTGGGGTTTGTATCTCTGCAGGTTTAAAGTTGTTCTCAACAACTGCTGGGCAACTCCCTCCTCAGAGTATTTTTACCAGATCCACTGGCCTTTGATCACCAAGGGGTAGGTGGTGGTGGGACCCAGGGGAGCCCCTGTACTCAGCCCAGCCCTGAGGATGATTGGAAAGTTGGTTTTGGGGTATCAGGGAGCAAAGGAAAAGCTGGCCCACAGTGGGGCAAATGCTTTCACCAGACTGTCACCTCAGGAGATGTTTCCCTGAAGCCACGGGGGCTCTGACACTGCTTCTCCACACGCCACACAGCTGTGCCACAGACTACTCCATCCTCGTGCACGAGAACGGGAAAACGAACCGCGCCACGTTCCAGTTCAATGCCTTCCGCTTCCGCAACATCCCCAAGCTGTCCAAGGTGTGGCTGCACTGCGAGACGCACGTCTGCGACAGCGAGAAGTTCTCCTGCCCCGTGGTAAGGCCTCCCCAGGGGCAAACACAGGTGCAGCCCTTGCCAGGGCAGGCCAGCTGCAGAGCCAGGGCAGCGTGCTCGGCAGATGGAGGCACGGCGCTGTGAGTGGCCAGCTGTGCTCCCCCACCCCTGTCATGCCACAGCCAGCATTGGGAAACTTGTTTAAACATAAGGCAGCCATTGAAAAACTCAGCTCCTGCCAATATCCCAGACTAGAGTCCTGTCTGACAAACAGCCACAGTTAAACACAAGCCTGGAAAAAAGGAGAAAGTTGAGCTCTTTCTGTTTTACCAAGTATCTCAGTGCTAAGAGCACCCTGGGGGCAGTGGGACAATCTCAAGTTCCCCTTCCCAAGGAAAGTCCTCCCTGCCATCTGCAGTAAGTTATTGCTCTTGCAGACATCCTACTCTGCATAAAATGCATAAATTGTCTCTGGAGCAGGAACTGAGGTAGAAAAGTAGATTCCTGTATCCTTAGGTGGGAATATGGCGAGGGTGCTATATAGGCACATAATTTAACAAGGGTGGGTGCCCATAAAATGTCTTGCTTTAAAGACTTCTCTCTCCACCCTTCACCAAGTCAGAGCTCTGCCATTCTTTCTCTCATGCAATGAAACCAAATTTTATTTACCTGAAATGAAAGTCCAAAATACTCCTTGGCTAACATGCTGTCATTTCAATAACAAATGTTTCTTGCTGGAGAAGAGAAAGCATCACTCCTGGTGAACCAAATTTTTATTTCTAGCCCCTTTCTCAGTCAGGAGCCAAATTAAGACAGCATTTTGTATTATACAGCCTCAGTGCTAAGCAGGGGGAACTGACTTGTACAAAATTTGCATGTTTGACAAAAACACATTGTTAGAAATTCTAAGTTTCAAAGGCAACAGAAAAAGCTCTCAGATCTTGTTGTTTGTTTTTTGAGATTTCTTCAACTTTTTATCCAGCCACAGACCAGAGTTAAAAGAAAACACAAACCATTATTTCATATGTGCTTCTCTGGCAGCACTGTCAAACATTTGCATCATCCTTTCAGGCACTGTGTGGAATTCCCACCTCACCCTCCAGTGCAGGATAATTGTTCCATCAGGTGACACCCCTTGAGTCCGCTTCCCACTGAAAACTGCAGCTGGTGGTCTCCTGCAATTAAGGTTGAACCAAGCTGGTGGTCTGTGCTTACAACCAACTCATAACCAGAATTACCACATGCTGAGCTAGTAATAAAAATGGCCACAACTGGGGATCTGCAAAGGTCAGGAGATGCACAAGTGCATAGCACTGCCTCCAATACAGACTTTGTCAGCTGTGACAGGCATCATTAGTGATGGACATGAGCTGATCTGTATGGAAGGGATTTGTTCTTCCTGTTTCTACCCAATGGGCAACAATTATCATTAACAATAAACAACCACAAAAGCCTTCACAGAGGTCAAGGGTTAAACAGATGGAGCTCAGTTTCCCCCTTCTTGATGTTTAAGGCAGGGTGGGAAAGGCAGCCCACCAAAATCCTCCGAAAATAAACTGTAAAGACTCTCCTCAAATCTCTCCTGCACTAAAACCCCCAATAACTACAGACAGAAAAAAAAAAAAGTCCCTAGAAAATATGCAGCAAATTCCTTGGTTGGAAACATAAAAATTGTGCCCAATTGTGATTTTTTTCATAATTTTAAATTCTTTTGGTATACATGGCTTTCTCTCTGCTCTCTTGAGACGTGTGACAAGCGCAGGCAGCGCGCGGAGCAGACCGGCGGCGTTCTGGTGGCGGAGATCACCGTGCGCAGTGAGTGCTGGGCTCCTGGGGTGTCCTCCCTTGGGGAGGCAGTGAAGCTGGCAGCAAGGAGCAAGCAGAGGGAGCCAAAGCCCTCTGCCAGACCCCCTTCCCTCAGGGCAGCAGCAGTCTAGAACAGGAGTTGATCTCCTCCAACTCTGGCAGAAGAGCTCAGTGAAATTTTCTTCGCTTGCCAAGTGAGTCAGGGCACCCCTTTGGCATTTATGGTAAATGGCCAAACCACTGACACACCAAGCTGGCAGTGAAAGCTCTGCTCACCTGCCTGTGACCTCAGCAGCAGCTCAGACATGCTCTGACAGCTTGCACTGGAGTGGGACAGAGGTCAGGAGCAGCAGGGAAGTTTTTCTTTACACTGTGGGTCCGTACTTCAGCATACCCACACCACCTTCATGTGCTGTGGGATGCTTTGTGCCTGTCCCTCCTGACTCACTGAGAGCACTGCCATCAGCCTTCCCCACTGCAGAACAACTGTTTCCTCCAGCTGCTGCCTCCTGCAGGCACCAAGGATTTCTCTCTGAGCTCGTTCATCTTTTGAAACAAGTCCTTGAACAAATTATGTTTTCACTAGGGCCCTTTATACTAGCTTATCAACTCTATCCACAGCACTCTGAAAGCCAATTTAAAATTACAAATACACATAGAGTAAAATTATTACAATTACATTGCATCAGTAAACCCCTATTGATATTAGAAGGTAAAAGAACTGAGAATCCTTTTATAACTTCAAACCAAATCAAGTAAATCTAAGAGGAAGTAATATTGAGAACTTCAAAATGCGACAGATGTTTTCTGTTCTGCTTTTACAAAGCATGCTGGTGCACTTTGTCCTATTTTAAACATCATCCTAATGTAATCTTTTTCCTCCTCTTTTATACAGGCAAAGGTTTATCCAGATTTTACACACTCTCAGGTAAACAGCAATGTATGACAATGAAAGTATCAATCCCAGATGTGGATTTTGAGTGTCGCTGTTAACATAAAATTCATAGCTTAAAGAAAAAACCTGAAATATCAGTAAATTTGACAGAAGAGTGTACATTTCAAAATGAGATTTTATTTCCCAGTGTTATATACTTTGTTTTCCTTCCTTTGGTACATCCCTCACACTGGACAATAAAATCATAGCAATAACTTCCAATACTGAACAGTGCTTTCTCTAATTGACACACTCTCTTCCCAAAAAGGAGCAATCATGTTTTACTGGTTTAACAGAGGTGTCTGAAAGCATTTTTTGATTGGAAAGCCTTTGAAACACACAATTGAAAGTCTATTTGTTAACATTTGATATGTTGACAGAGCCACTTTAGGGTGTGCAGTTTTATTGAACAGGGTGGGAAGGGAAGGTGAAAGGGAGCTGACAGGGAGGTACTCACACACAGCCTGTTTCTCTTGCAGATATCATCTTCCACCTGCTCTTCGTGATTGGATTTTGTGCTGTTTTATTATAAAATGCAGCCCAGCTGTACTTCATAACTTTCTCCAATGCTGTTTGGACCTGGACTTCTTTACTAAAGATGTTTATTTTACAGAGGAAAAAGGAAAGCCACAAAAAAATCCTTGTGCACCATTTTACCAGATAAATAAAACATTCCATGAGCTTTGTGCCTCAAATACTGGAAAATCCCAAAGCAGACTTGCTTCTCCCAAGTCTCTGCTGGCATTTTAAACTAGTGAAAACCCTCGGGTTATGTATTCTGCCAACTCCTCCTTTTAAAAAGCTGTGATGGCAATAGGGCTTGTTTCTAAGAGAATGTGCAAATTTAGCATTTTCCAATGCTACATTTACCTTCAGGGTCCTCCTTCCCTGTCAGTCTCAGTGTGGTACCAAACTCCCACTAAGCGTGGTGCACAAACTCCACTCCAGGCCTGGTCTTGCAAAGTCCAGGTTTGTTCTGTGAAGTCTTTGAACAAAGCAAAAACCAGCCTAATATGTCAAGGGTGGGAGGAAAGGGTGCTTTTCATGTAGCAGTAATTAGAAGGTGCTCAGAGTTAATTACCTGACATTTATTTCCTGATTCTCAGCGTTGTCAGTATTGATTGGTTGGATTAAGTGGAGCACGCTGTAGGAGTAGGATGTCTTGCTGACTGGACAGGCTCAGTGCTGGATGGTTTCATGGTGTGGGTGCATACTGAGCACAGCTAAGGTTGGAAAACAAGCTAATGAGCTGTACACTTCCTTGAACACACAGCCAGTGGCAGACACAGCACGGTCCAGGTGTTAGGTCTGTACCTGAGTAACAATAGCGAGACAAAACCGCTGGGAAGGGAAATCATGATTTATAAAAGTATCAGGAAATATCAAGACATGAAACAATTCTCCAACAAGCATAATAGTAGGGTATTTACTTCCATTAGTTACTAGAATAATATTGAAAAAAACTAAGTGTCAGAAACATTCTTAGAACTTTTCCATGAAACTTCCTGGTCCTAAATGTTAAAGAGGGAAGAATTACTATAATTGTTACACTTCCAATTAATGAACACTGTGTTTGCACATATTGAAGCATAAGTGCATTACAGAATTGTTGCTGTTTGTAGAGGGAGCCTCCTGAATAATTCTGTGAAGGATTTCTAGCTCACTGTTCGTGGTAAAAGCTCGTTGTAATGAAGATAACGCAGAGCTAGAGCGAGCATCCAGCGGTAAAACAGAACATTTCAGTCCGTTTCCACGGGCTCCTCTCGCTCCTCCAGGCGCGCTCTGCCCGGGGCGCTGCGCACGGCGGGCGCGTTCCCGGCCGCGCACAGCAGAGGGCGCTGCGGGCACGGCCGGCTCCGGCTCTGGCTCCAGCTGCTGTCTGTCCGCTGTCTGTCCGCTGTCTGTCCGGAGCCCCACGCTGTCTGTCCGGTGTCTGTCCGCTGTCTGTCCGGAGCCCCACGCTGTCTGTCCGGTGTCTGTCCGGTGTCCCGCAGTGTCTGTTCGGTGTCTGTCCGGTGCCCTGCCCTGTCTGTCCAGTGTCTGCCCGGTGTCTGTCCGGCGTCCCGCAGTGTCCGGTGTCTGCCCGGTGTCTGTCCGGTGTCTGTCCAGTGTCCGTCCAGTGTCTGTCCGGTGCCCCACAGTGTCCGGTGTCCCGCAGTGTCTGTCCGGTGTCCCGCAGTGTCTGTCCGGTGCTCCGCGCTGTCTGTCCAGTATCCCGCAGTGTCAGTCCGGTGCCCCACGGTGTCTGTCCGGCGTCCCGCAGTGTCAGTCCGATGTCCAGCAGTGTCTGTCCGGTGTCCCGCGGTGTCCCGCAGTGTCCGGTGTCTGTCCAGAATCCCGCAGTGTCTGTCCAATATCCCGTAGTGTCTGTCCGGTGTCTGTCCGGTGCCCCGCGGCACATTCCGATCCCGGATAATCGCCCTGCAGCCTCTTCGCCCGCGTTCCCTGCCTTCCCTCTGCTCCCCTCCCACTGACACCCCGCGTTCCAGCACCCGCCAAGCGGCTTTGCCTCATCAAATTCTTGTCCTTCTCCAAAGCCTTTCTTTTGCCTTGCTTTTCATTCACTGCATTCCTATCGCGGCTATTTTGTGCAGAAAGCCTTGAACCCAGTTTCTTTGGCAGGTTAATTCCTTTCTGGTCATGCAAGAAGCGTGGCTTCGGAACCAGCCTTGTAGGATTTCAGCAGCTGTGAAGTGTGCCTGAGAATTCCCAGGCTGCCGGCCGTGGGATGGAGCCTGTGGCACACGAATCTCCTGCCCGTGTTGCCGTGCTGAGTGCGGCTCGGGCAGCCCTCCTGCCTGTTCTGCCCTCGATCACCATCTCCCTGCAGTCCAGAAATGGTTTAGTGCCAAAAACACAAGTGAAAAACAGCTGCCAGAGGTGGCTGTGGAAAGGTCTGTCTGCCAGAGAAGGCAGCAACACATGAACAGGTTTCAGCTCCAGAACTGCTCCTTAGGAAAGCAAAGATTGTCCATCCTGAATAGTTTTCATAAAAATATCCGCCTTTCTTTTCCCTAACCTGCATATGGCTCATCACTATTTATTGTACTAAACACTATTTATGTTGCCTGTATCAGAAAATGCAATGATTGCTGAAGATTTTAGCACAAGATGAAGTTTGATAGACTTAATAATTTCAGATGGACTAAAATGATGGATCTTTTCCAGCTGTCAGGGCATGAAGATGCTTGCCTTGATCTCTGCATCTGAAAGCCAAACACAAGTCTGGCCATGGAAACATAGTGACAGGAAGGTTATTTAGAGAGGATGCAGATAATCTGTTTAGAACCCAGCATTTAACTCCACAAAGATTCCAGTGGGTTTTGTCCCAGTTCTCTCTTCCATTTGGATGAGCTCTAATGAGACATTAATTTTTGCATGCTTTCCTTCCCACAGTTTGGCACTGCAATGCTGAAGCACAGGGTCACAGAGGTCATGACAAGAACTAGGAGAGAAATGAGCACACACAGGCAGCAGGATGATAACAGCACAGGTTGCAGCACATGTTGCCAGTACAGTGACACACTTTACACAATATTTTGTTCATTAAAAACAGGTTCACTTCTCATTTGTGAATGGTAAACACCATTAACCTGGGTGGCCTTTATTTGACAGTCACTGCAGATGCAAAAAAAAATTCAGAAGAGGTCCAGCAAAAACTGCCAATGAAAGAATGAGTCAAGTCTAACACAAAATGAGCAAGTATGCCATAATGCAAACTGGTACCTTCCATTGTGGACAATCAATCCTTACTATTCCCAAAAAAGCAGTGCTGTGGCACTGTGATTGCTGTCCTGTCCATGTCCAATAGTGAAGAAGAAGGAGCAGGTACAGAGACTGTCAAGTCAAAATTAATTAATGCCTCATATCCTGTGCTGGAATCTCACAATTTCAAATGCAAACTTTAGAATGAAGCCTCAGTAGGTGTTTGCTGGGGGACGTGCACATGATCCTGCTGCAGAGATGCCAGCCTGGGTCTGACCTGACATGCCCACCTTGTGCAACCCTGGCCAGGGGTGCAGTACATCAGGGCTGAAAGCCTTTCTGTAGGGGGATCTCAGCTCTGCAGCACACTGAAGTAAACATTGCATGTGCTGCCAGGACTGGCAATACATTACACAACATAAACACAGGCAATGTCCCAGATCCAGATACCATGTATAGAAACTCCCCAGTCTTAATCCTCATTTAAATACCAACTTCATGTCTTTATTCTGTAAATCCATGACATTTTGTTTAAATGTGCAAGTCAGGGACAAGGAAAAACTCTACCTCAGAATAACATCATGACTCACTTCGTACAAAACACATCATACATGTATATGGTCTGTATTAGGACTGAACCTCTCACTCTGTACTGAAGATCAAATCTTTTCAAGTTATTCCCATGCAAAGGGCAGCTCACAGGTGCAGAGGGAAAAGTAGCTATTGATTGATTGGACCCCATGGCCCTTTCCTGTAGTGTATCCCTGCAGCCCTACAAAGGTGAAGTTCAGTGGCTTCAGAGAAATAAATAGTGAGCCTTGCAGCCTGGCAGTCAGGCACACAAGGCTGAGAAAAGTGCCCTGAGCTCCATCTGAAGCCACCCTGCACTGAGAAGCACAGACCAGCCCTGCTTTCCAATACATTTTTCTTAACTTTGTTGTTACAGGGAAAAACTAGAACATACCTCTTTGAAAACAATTACCTTAGATTATTTCAGGCATTACAACCTAATAGGTATATTAAAACCTATTGGGTATAAGGTTCTAAGAGAAACATTGTGAGATTCCATGGTATGAACCTGCAATGCAAACTGCTGCTCTGGGGTATAACCAGTCTCCAGGCTCCCCAGATGGCTTCTTGGCAGCCTGTGCCTCCTCTCCTGCTAAATTTTCTCTGCATGTGGTCTCATCCACATTAACACCGTTCTCCCACAGACCAGCTCTCACTGAGAATTTACACACTGTGACACAAAGCATCCACTGGAAGGGATCCCACCCTGTTGCTCTTCTTATGCTCACCTGCTCCTAACAGAAAAATAATACCAGCATTTTCTTCTGGGAGCTTGCGTATCAACACGCCTCAGACACAGACATTCAGGATGCATATTAAACCAACCTTATCATAAAAAGACAGTCCACAACAGGCAGCACAGACTGGTCAGTAACATGGCCCTGAAATGTGTTTTGAGAAGATCTTGCAGGTTTAAATTTCATTCTGCTTTTCCATAAGCACATCTGCAGAGTGCAAATGATGCAGTCAGGCATGGCTGGAAGTGGGGCATGTGGATCCTACAGCTTGGACAGCACTAAAGCTGAGGTCTAATGCTAAAGCAAAGGTCTAATGCTAAAACAGATGTCTTATCACTGTGAAATATTTGCCCAGCACTATAAATTCATATGGTGATTATTCAGCACTAATAAGAACATTCTGAGCACTTCTCACTGTCTCCATGCCCAACACTTCTGTGCTAGCACCTTACAGTGAATACTTCAAAGCACTCTAAAACCAGTAATTTATTCACCTGGAAGATTTAATCTTCCCATCACCAACCGAGAAAAACTGACATGAAAAGAATGTCGTGAGCAGGTTACAGCAGGGGATTGTATCAAACTGGCTCTTATTCCATTAGAGGGGACTCTTACTGGAACAACAGAATATTAATCAAGGAAAAATTGGTACATTGATCTGATACTTCTGAGAATGAGTTGTGCATCGAGAAAACTTGCAAATTTTGCATTTATTTTATCTGTATTGGAAAGAGAAAATCCATATATACAGAAAATCAGTACAATAAATTCAAGGGTTCTGATACACAATTTATTATGTACCTGGTGACACCCAGTAACAAATCACAAGTATCCATAGCTAACATAAAATAAAACTCAAAGGTTAATAACCCAGGAGGAAGCTTACATCAACATTTTTTTTCCCTGGACTTGTGCCAGGTGTGCCACTGTGTCTCAGTGGGTGTCTGTCCTTCCCTTCCATTGCACCTGGAGCCTCACCCCCTCACAGCCAGCCAAACCTGGGCTGTTCACTTGTGTGAAGGGCAACATTCCAGTTTCAGTTCCTGTCTGAGTACATGGCCTATGTCTAAAGGAATCACAGCACTCAGGAATTTCACAGACATAACAAATATTCCTTCAGTGCCTACCCTGGGGATGGGTAGGCAGCATCTATAACCATCACCAGTGGTTTATACCTTTAGCAACCAAAAGAGCACAGCTATTATATTGCATATCCAAGATTTGGGATGCATGATGCAAATAAACCTGAACCCTCAATCCTGCAAGTGACCATTTCCCAATATGCAAAGAAAAGCAGAGGGGAAAAAAAAAACCCAAGCAAATATTTTGAAGTTACTGTATCAGTGGTCCTTCACCAGAATAAACTGTAACTTTTTCAATATTTTTACCTAGGAGAGATTCTCAACCACTTCACAACTTTATTTGTCAGATGAGAAAACAAGTTTCCTCCTCATACCCATTAATAGCACCAAAACCAGTCTGCTTAGGATGTACAGCTTCTGTTCTGATGCCACATCTCTCCCATCTGCTCAGCAGCCTTTCTAAATGTATTTTCTTCCTTCAGAGCAACTGGGATAATGAGCTTGGATAAGGCATGATATCCTCACTATTATTCCCAGATTTGGACTACCTCAGGGCAGTCTTCACCAACCACTGTAGACCTGCTGAGAGCCTTCTGGCAAGGTTTGTAATTCAATGGAACAGTCCCAGGATGGACAGACAGATCCCTGTTGAATTTCCTTTGCTTATTAATGGAGGCAAGGACAACAGGCATTCAAAAATCATTTTCTTAGAATGCCAGGCAGGGGACAGCCCAAATATTGGCTGATGAACTGCCTGAGGCACACAAGACTGGCACCAGGCCAGTAATCCATGCTGCTGCCACATCTGGCCAGATTATAAACTCTTTGTACTTCACTCAGCTTTTGCTGCCTGTCTAGCCTCAAGCAGCAGCACCTCTCCCTAACCCAGCAATCTCATAATGTCCTGGAGTTAAAAGGCAAAACAACAGGTTATTCTGAGAAGTGTTTAAGGTAACCAGGCCATTTTGTCAGAACTGCCTGGATCTGATTTAGAGTTATTGATCTCAGCCTCGTTAGTGACAGAACATTAACTACCATCTCAAAATATACCTATAGCTGGTATATGTTCACAAGTCCTGCAACCATGCCTCCAGCTACAAACTGTGATGGGAAACATCCTGTTAGTTAATTCCAAGTGTATACAGCCATTAAAATTACCTCATTGAATGCTTACAGTACAAAGGGATTTCATTGCAGTTTCAGATTCACAGTAAGTGCTTTTGACTCAGACATCTTTCCCTATTTAATTAACAGATATAGCCCCATGGTTTAACATTTCCTTCACAGGCATGGCACACAGCAGGAGAGCATCATGCAAATAGGCCACATAAGAACATGTCTTAAGTAACAAACTTTAACCAACAAACCTAAACCAAAATGCAGCAAAAATGCAGCAGTCTCAAGCTGGCTTTAGCATTTGATTAATCATTTTCTGCTAAAAGTACATTTTGTTTCTAATAAATGCATTCCAGCTTTGTCCCAAATGCAGCTGTGATTTTAGTCCACAATAATTAATTGTCAAGCCATAACTAGCTAGTATCATTCTTCAAGTAGGAAGCAGTAAAAGCATATTTAGGAACATCACTCTTACATGGAATTCAAAATTTCTTAGTCTCTGAGGACTGAAAATCACACAAAAGTGCCTCAGATGCATTTTGATTGGAGACAAACATTTGAGTATACAAATCTGGGGAAATCAAAAACTGGAAAAAGGAGGAAGTTTAATTATAGTATCATATTTGGCAAGTGTTTGTAAGCAGGGAACACAATATTAAACCACTTTCTCTGAAGAAAAGGAGTGTTAAAAGTTCCTTCAGGTCTATCCTAGGGCTCTAGTGAAAAATAGAAATATAAATACCAAATAGATTCCCCAGGAGAGCTGAGGGTGAGCAGGAACCCATGCTGGTGCACCAGGAGAACACTGCTGTTATCAGTGCAGAAACTAGGCCCCTTCTCTGGCATCCAGTTTGGAACTCCAATATTTAATCCAGTGAATTCCTTGAAAAAGGCCAGAAGTTAAGGTCAGCTCACTGCTGTATTGTGAGAACTGTATACATTGGTATATTTGTCGATTTTGTCCTATTGATCAACAAGTACACAATGGAAAAGTTAAGTTAAACTTACTGCATTGCTGCTGACCTTAAACTGTGAGAGAGCAAAGACAAGTTTCCTGTTTAGTGGAGCTCTTTAACTTCTAGCAGAATTCACTGACACCTGAATGACTGAGAGGCTGGAGAGGCAGTGAAGAGCTGTATACAACCACTTCCCTTCCAATTTGTCACAGAACAAACAGAGCTCCTGATCAGTACTAATAATACATTAATTATTTATTACCCCACAGCGAACACTTATGTACAGAGTTTAACCACAGATTTGTCCTTGAACAGCCCAATGGGCTAATTCAGCAGATAAACATGTATTGCTTGTTGAATATCTGTTGGCTGATGATCAGTTAAATATCTTGTGGTGATGGAAAATCAAGCAATTTGTGGCAGCTGGAAATTGCCACCAATGTTTTACCCATTAATAGTCCTGAAAGTAAAGTGCCTGGAGGTAATACAAGAAACAGCTGCTTTTAATGCAAGAGGATTGTCAGCCCCAGGCTTCTCTTTGCTGTACACAAAAAGAATTTCCAGAATATCAAACCAAAACTATCAAGCAATTAAAATCCCAATGAAATCATTTCCTTGAGTCATGATGGACAGCAACCTGAACCAACACAGAAACATCTGCAAGCAAGACATCAGTGACAACTAAAGACAACCAGAAACAGCTTCATTCATCCTCTTGTCTTATTTTTCCTCTCTTTTGTGGAGGAAAACTCACTGTCTGAAACAAATATTACTTTTTTATTTATTTTTTTTTTCCCCCTGGAAATCCTGTGCAAAAATTCAAAAGCTTTATCATTATTTTGGAATTTGTCATCTTTTCCTGATGGGTAAAAGCAACAGTAAAAAGAACAAAGTTTTTTCTCCCCCATCCTGGTCAGGACAAATATCCCATTTTACACATGCAGAAATAGTGACAATATTTATCAAAGTCTAGCACATGACAGTTCAGGAATTACTGGTTCCTCCAGAGCCTTCTCCATGATAAGACACACATACAGGCTTTATCTCTGTTACTTCAGTGTCTGGAGAATGTGGGTGGTGGGGAGACCACCTCATTACAGTGGGCATTAGCTGAGGCTGATCAGCAGGGATGGTTTGAGCCCTGCACAACCAGCTGAACCATGGCTGGCAGCACGAGGTCCCAGAAAAGCCCAGGAGGACTGGGGCAGACTCTGTTCCTGAAAAGCAGCACTTCACTGAAAATCAGCAGCCTGGCATGCAGGCACACCTCAAACACTGCTCACAGGCCCAATCCTGGCATCAATCACCTTTCCAGCCACAAACCCTCACCACTGCAGCAATTAATAAAACACAGTTTCTGCCTTCTCCTATTCCACTGATTCATGCTGACTTGGCTTGAAACAGGTGGAGGACATGGTTTTCTACCTTCTTTCTGATCTTTTGCATATATTTTCCCACTTATGTCACTTTTTTCTACAGTTCAGGGAGAAGAGAAAGTTACTGCTCTGATTTGCACTGCCTCCTTAAAGTTCTGAAATGGGCAGTCACATAGAATTATGGAATATCTCAAGTTGGACGAGACCCATAAAGGTCATAGTGTTATGTGTGGGAGTGACTTAGTTCAGAGTTTATTTTATTCCTAGTGTCACATGTGAACACTTTTCCTGTGCCCTCCTCCCAGGTAAGAGCAAAATGGTGAATATATAGTAAACAGAGCAAAATCCTCCTTCTGCAGAGTGGGGATGCACCAAGCAAAGGGGAAAGCAGCACATGCTGTCAGCACAGTTCTGGGACTAAGTACAATGCCAGCAAGAAGGCTGTCAAAGGATCATTTATTTGTGCATTACCTCCCCAGCTGGACTCAGTGCCCTGTGCTTGGTCTGTCTATTGCTGCAATACAGAATTATATATCTAAGTAACACAGCAGAAGATAATATATGCACTTTTAAAATGACAAAACAATGAGTCTGGAAACTACCTAAGAGGCAAACCTTCAGTGAGGCCAGCTTCCAAAAACTGTGCTCATGCAAGATTGCACACAGCAGATGGCTACAGACTGCTCAGATGCAGATTGCTATGGAATGGTCTTGAGAACAGGCATCTGAATTAGAGATATTCCAGCAACTGGATCAGGTATGTATTTAGATGCAAAGTTTTGCCCTATGTGGATAATTGTGTTTTTAAGATACTGGCTACTCTGGATGGAGATGCATTTATCTCTGTGCCAGTGCTAGGCACACAGTAATCCTTTCTGAGTGCTCTCACTTGCATTATGCAATAGAAGTGTGTAACACAATGAAGTCCATAAAACAAATTGCAAAGAGGATGGTTGCAGTATTAGTTACAATAGCAATTTTCAGTGTTCACTAGCAGCTCCTTTCTAGCACAAGATGAACATTTCCTTTTTGTAAAGCTTCACAGGTTTTCTCCAAGAGCTAGTAAGCAATATAAATCATCCTCTAAACAGCTAACAGTAGGACAGTGACCACACAGGTTTAGAAACTCTATTGTCTTTAGGAACCACATATAACCTTCAAAACTGACTGCCCTTGGTCAAGTGTTTACACTTGCATATTAGCATAACTAACTAGGTAGCATTTATTTACTGTAAAAACCCAAATATGCACCTCAGGTGAGTTCCAGCTAATGCAGCAGCAGTGCTGGCAGAGAATGTTTATAAAGTGCTACTCATTGCAAAGGGGACACAGTTTTGACAGAAGTGTCAGGGAAGGACATTGTCCAGCTTTACTATCTGACCATACCAAAACACAGGGATATTTCAGTGAGAAGACCAAAAAAAAGTGCTCTAAAGATGGCCACAAGAAGATGGCCTTTTATTTTGTGCCAGAAAATAAAAAGGCAAAAAAATATTCTGTAGTGCAACTCTGAATTGTTTTATCATCTTCAATAATCCCAATTCCCACTGACTTCATTTTTTCTTGTATGTCAGTTTGGATTCATTGGTCTCCCACAGATTTCAGTTGTTTGCATATTTCATAGTACTATGTAACACATTCCTTACCATGATAGCCTCAGAAGGATTTTCACACAGCACTTGTTAAGATCCAAAAAAAGGCTATAGTTATGTGTTTTTCCTAAATCTTTAACTAATATATATTTGTCTAACTTCCTCTATTAAAACATGACTGATCCTTATAATACCAGAATACCTAGATTAAACAAAAAAATACAATGTTTTTGGCCTGACATTCACACTGAAAGGGACCATACTGAAACAGAGTTGAAGGATGCAACAGATGAGAGTGTTCCAGATCAGAAGACAGAATTAACAAAGTAGGATCATGTGTTACCTAAGTAACTATTAGGCAATCAGCAAAAATCAATTTTTTTCCTCTATGATGTATGTCTGTATCAAGATTTATATCCAGGGGATGGCAAGTTTTGCTCTCAAGTTTCTGATTTAAAAAAAATAAATTAAAGATCATTTGACTTGGGAAAAGGTCAATAAGGAATGAAAAAAAAGTAATTGAGCAAACAAAAGTGTTGCAAGATGAAAGCTAACCATGCTTTCAGAAGCTCATCGTGCTCTTTGCACAAGCCCTGTGGCAGCACAGAGAACTGCTAATGAGCAGGAAAAGATGCATTAGCTGCTCTTGGACAATCTCTAGCTGGGCTTCATCGAAAGGGTATCAAACTCAACAGCAAGATCTCTCTGAGAGACTTTTTTTAAAAGAATAACAAACCTCTGCAGCCACAGGCAACTGCTCAAGCTTCTGGCCATGCAAACAAGAGGGACTTTCCCCAAACTCTGGTAAAAGTCCATGTAGCTGGCAGTCACTTAAATGCATTGTCTTAAGGTCACTAGAAACAACTATCACAAGAGCTCTGGACGAAAAGGTAATTTACTTCAATTATAAACTCTAAGTCTGGGCACTGAACCTCCATTAGAAAAGTTTCAATGTCTGACAAGCATATGGAAATTCTACTGTCAAAGTGGATTCATTGAGAAAGTCCTTTTGTGAATAATTTTAATTTAATGGGAAAAATAAATTTCAGACTGAAATTCTTTACCATATTGATCTAAAAATCTGTATCATTTGCTATGGATCCTTGAAACCACACTGGAAGTGATTTTGAAATCACAGAAAAAATACCACTAATAGATTAGACACCTAGAGGGTAGACAGCATCCCATTAAAACAGTGTTTTCAGGTTTGTAAGGCTGTAAGTAGGCTGGGTAAATCACTGAGATGAATGGACTGCATAAAAACAAGTTATTATTACATGAGGGTGTAGCTGTCACAGTATAAAAGATGGTTGAGTAAGCAGATCGAATAGCAAAGAGCAGGAAGCTAACAGCAGTGCTAAGGAGATTAGAGAAGCAACAACTGATACTCTGCTGAAAGAGGTAAGTGATTTTAGACAAAAATTACCTAAAGATATAAAAAAATTTTAAAAGTTGCTTGCTTTATCCATTTCTAGGGCAAAGGTGCTTAACTGAAGTTAACAACTCCCTGTTGCTACAGAGTTAAGATTTCAATTGTATTGTTGATCTCTTCTGCTCTCTCGTGTGTCACAATACATGTTTTGACCTTTCAAAGTAAGCTCATTAAAAAATGCTAGGAGGTTTTTATTGTTTTATGTGTGAGGAGTATCCTCTCTAGAATATCTAATTCCATTTACCAGTCTTGACTAACAGCTATTGTGTGATCACTTGCTTGGTGTGATTACACTTTTGGGGTGGAGATGACAAAAAGGAAGGGAATGGAGACAAGAGAAATAAAAATTCTAAATTCTTAACTTCTGTGACAATTATTTGATATATGGAAATATATGAGATAATGAATCCATGTATACTGGTATGTATTTTTGAAGAGCATATGGAATTACTGCAAGACTGGAAGAAAGCAAATAGCACTTAAACCCACAAGATAAAAAGGAGGATGCCAGTAACAGCATGGATGCTATTTTTTCAAATAATGAAGTAGCACTACAGAATATTAAGTATCCCAGTGACTACACATTGCTAAGTGAAGCCACCAACTCTACTGCCTGGATATACCTCCTCAGACAAGGGGTTTTTCCCCTTTTTTATTTATTTTTTTTTTTAAACAAACACAGATTGCAAAATTTGGAGATGAGAATGCAAATGAGATGAAATCCATCTGGGTGTTACAGAAGTGTTTCCTAATGTGTCTTCTTGCAAAAACTTAGTTAAAAAAATTAAAAACACCAGTGTGCACCACTTTTGAATGAAATAGAAGTAAAGGAAAGAAAAGAAAGACTCAAAATTTCCAGCACTTGTCAGAATCTCCAGAGCCTTGGGTTGTCCTCCAGCAGGGAGGGTGAAGTCAAACACCTTCTATAGCAGCTCCTGCTCTATGCAATTATGGGACCCTTTCCTTACATTTGTTTGACAAGATGGGTTTGGGATGCATTGCTCTCATATGGAATAATTAATGATATTACTTACACCAAAGGTTTTACAACACTGTGTGGGTGTGTAAAATGAAGTGTGCCTCGTGACAGCACCTCAGGAGGAAGTCTTGCAATGACCTGCACTCCACACCATGGGCTGAAACATGAGTAAGCTCGGAATGTCAGCAGCCAGAAGAGAACAACAGAGGGTGTTATCACAGAACAAGTCTTTTTTGTGGAATGTATGCACAGCATATGGAGCAGATACTGCTTACTATATTCAAGCAGTTTTAAGTATTTACAAAGTGACTGAACAGCTTAACTGTCCAAGTGTTCCTCTGCTGTTCAGGATTAGCTGCCTAAAGCTCATATAATTAATGATCCGTTTCTCACTAATGATGCTGATTTGACATTTATAGTATTTACAGCATTTATTGCATGCTCCTGCTAACAGAGAGACAAATTTCCTTATGTGCAGTAGTCACGAGCCCAGCTTAAATGCCATCATTTCCTCAAGGAAGATTTGAAGTTGGATGTTGCCAGTTATAAACAGAGATGTGGTATTGCAGGAATATTTTCTAGTGTTTGCATTGCATACCTCTACCAGGAAGCACCTTCTTTGGATTGCTACAGAATGAGTCAAAATGCTGTGGCTGCAGTCATAGCAAATTCACCTAAAGCTGTGGGCAGACTGCCAGAGAAGCTCAAAGCACAGTTTTGGAGCAAACTCTACCATGGTGGGTGTTGTGTTTGAAAGGCTGAGAAAGGAGCAGGCTGTGTGCCAAAGAAGAGGAAACACCCAGGAGCTCCAAGCAACCACATGTACAGCAACATCCCATGGTACAGAAATTAGTCCTGGCAGTGCTGCCTCAGGCTTAAAGGTACTCAAGGCAACATGAGCCAGTGCCTGCAGTGCCACCCCAGGATGTACAAGACTGAGGCTAAAAATGCAGTCTGTTTTTCACTAGTTAAAGTATTTCTCAAGGCTGGTATTAACTGCAGCAAATCATATTGCAAAACACCCAAGCCCAGCTGGAAATTAAGCGAAGACATTGTGCTTCAGCATTTCAGAAAAAAATAATGCAATTCTGTTCAGCTAAAACTGTTCTCTTACTTTTTAAAATTTGAAAGATCCCCAAACCAAAATAGGGTTCAGCTTTGTGAAACTGCTAGAGACCAAATAAAACTTCTTCCTAAATAGCTCTGAGGTCTTCTAGAAAGTACTTTGTGGGAAAGTCTGACCAGAAATCAGCCACTCATATGAGAAAATGATAGAGCTGACTGCAAAAAAAGCTGACTCAAGGGTTGAGTGCAGCTGAAGAGCACTGCTTGCCTGGATTTGCTGTTAAGTGCATACCCTTCTGTCATTTGTTATAATTACCAAGCAAGCCCCCTTCCATCCCATTTCCTAACAGAAAGTACCAACTTCACAGCAGAAGGAGTATGCTCCCAGATCTGGCACAGGCACAAAGCAATCTGTATCAAAGGAAGTTCTCACCACAAGCAGATGAGAAGGCACAGGAAAACCATGTTAACACTATGTTGACTTACACAAAAGACTTAGAGAGGGGCAGCAATTTTCAATCTCCTCCCCATGCCAAATTTCCCAGTTTGCTGTCACTAAGTCTCACGTCATTTTAATAACAACTGACAGGAGCACAGGGTCATCACAAGAATTTCAGAATTTTATACTGAGGGAGAAAGTGAGACGCATGCACTGCAGTAATCTGTGAGCTCAGAGGTAGAAGAAACAACATCAGAGGGTAGAGAGCCCCTGACAAAATCCTCTTGGCTCCTCAGAGCAAGAGTCTTACAGCAAAGCACTCCTCCAGAAAAGCCTGGAAATGGAATATAGCATCTACAGGAAAGTAGCAGCCAAACTGGGTTTTACCAAAGAAGACAGATGCAAGTCTGAGTCAAAAATTAGGCAAAGCCTTCTCCCATGCCACCACTTCCCACTGAAATTGGGGAGACATTGCTCCAAGCACTGTTCTCAAATACCTGAACCCCAGAACCACAGGACTTGGAGGGTGAAGCAGACCACAGAAACAGATACTCCACCTCAGCCTTTGAGCAGCCTGGTCCAAAAGGGATGAAACATTCTCCTGCTCAACCTGACAGGTGAAGGCATCTGAAGACCCCCTGGCGTTGCAAACACAATCAGCACCAACAAAAGCTGGGCTAAAGTTCCCTGAGGACAACTGGTAGGAAATGGCTGCTGACAGCAGCCTGGAGAGCTGAGCCCAGCTTCTGGCTGCCATGGGGGTAGGAAGCATTCCCAGGTGCTGGAGATGCCACAACAAGCTCAAAGGTGTCTGGCACATTAAACAAAGCACTGGCAAGGCTCACCAGAGCAAGAGCTATTGCAGCACTGACAGGCAGGAATGGCACTGAAGGGCACAATCTATCTGTCACCAGACTCTATACTTTCCTCTTAATCCATTTTGTATTCTGCTGGGTCTGACTTCTTAATGTGTCACCAGATATTAATTAAATAATCTTAATTAATCAGAGCATTTTGATTTAATTGTTTCAATGGCATTCTGAGTTTGGACTCAATACATATTGCAACACAGGGCAGGTCAGATTTTACAGCTTATCATATATTGTTGATTACACTTCAGCTGGAAGGAAAACAACTGGGTATATGTGATACAGTAGAAGAGTAATTAAGGATGAGGCAAGTGCCACTAGCAGTGAAGTGCAAGACTGCCTCAGTGGTAGTGCTGTTAATCTCTCTCCATCTAAACCAGAAGTAATACTCTGTGTTATATAGCACAGGTAGAAATTATTTTCCAGGACAGAAAACACACACTTTTGCTGTCATCCTAATCCAAGAGAAATCCCTATTCTTTTTATATATTTATTGCAGATCTTTTCTGTCTGGAACAAATCTGGGAAACATGCTAGCTTTAAAACACATGAAAAGTCACACTGAACACAATGGAAATTCAACTAAAATGTCTGTACTTGAGTGCTCACATCTGATTAGTGATTTGTCATGACTTCCTGCAGTACCTGTTGACAATCATATCTGCTGTAGCTCAACTAGAAAACATCAGATTCATCCCTTTTGCAAGTCTGTTGCAGTGACTGCAGAGGAAATGCCTTAGAAGGGCATTGGAGCATTTACAGCTCCATACATTACACACTGGTTCTGAATCACACTGTACTGAATCAGGTATGCAGAGTCATGTACTCACCTTGCTCCAAACCCTTACTAAACATGACCCAGGGGTTACAGCTTAGCCGCAGGAAGTGCTGATTGCCTGAATTTGAATATCACTACCTTTCTTCCTCAACATATTCCCCTGAACTGCAATATATACCTATGTATTTTTAGTCAAGCAATTGGCTTTTTCAGTCAGTAGCTTCACTTGGTACAAAATTGAATTTAAAAATTCTTTATCTGTACAACCCTGAAAACCCACATATGCTATTGAAACTACCTCAAACACAGTCTCTGCATTTCTAAACCTATTTTTAGGCACCAAAATAAAAGTGCTTCAATCATTACATAAGCAACTTCAACAAGAGAGGCTTAATTAAAATCTAAATTCTCAGTTCAAAGCACTGCTTCTTTTTGTGATCTTGCATGACAGTGATTTCAAAAACCTCCTAAAATTTAGCCCCAGTCATCTGTTTACACAGATCTCTAAAGAAATACATCTGTGGAAATTAAAGACCATGTCAGTACTGATCCAACAGCATAATTCATTGATCTTTTAAATCTGTGTATCTAATGAAAACCAGAAAATCAGATCACGAAAGCATTGGACACCTCATCTCACAATGTTTTGAATTTCTTATATTTAACCTGGCCTTTAACTGGGTCAAAGCTGACTCAGCCAAGGTTTGAGCTGAAGCACAGATTAGGGGAAAAGATTTCAGAAATTACAGGCATCCTGCATTGTTTCTATAACAATCTCTAAGTAGAAGATCTGCCATATTTTAAAGGCTGAGCCCTCTATTGGTTTATAATTATTGGTAATCAACATCAAGTCATTATCTCATCCTGAAAGGAAAAAAGAATTCTTGTATTAGATAGTTCCTAAATTAGAGATGGAGCTCAAATCTCCTCAGAATATCAAAGAGCTAAACTCAAGGCTTATCCTTTCTGTTAAGCACAGGTGGACAGATGAGGTCCAAGACACAACCCACAGAGGACTGTAACAGACATCCTAGCAAACCACTGTAATTACCACTGCAACATCAAAAGCTTGTTATCTTAAAAACAAAAATTGGGATTCAGTTGTTTCAATTAGAATTTAGCCAACTAATGAAATTACAGCACTGATAACACATAGGAGCAATCCAAGTGGTCTTTAAACTTTCCTCATCTAAATACTACACGTCAGGTATCGTGCACTTTGAACATCAGCTTTTTCCTTTTATTAGTATGAAAATCCAAAGTCTAAAGCCACTAGTCACTTCCTACTTCCAGTTTGAATGGTCAATAGTCAAAGTCTCTGTTCCTAAACTTTCATGTCTGCTTATGCTGCCCACATTTTATCCTGGCAGTAGGGAAGGTGAAGTACAGCAAAATGTTCAAGTAAGTGTGTAATTGAAATAAGAGAACTGGATTTTGAAAACTACTTAGAAAATGAATCAGTAGGCACAGTTTTTGAATCATCTATACATCTTATCAGATTGAACAGAAGAGATCAATGCCAAGTATTTCTTTCGTGTCAGAGCTCAGAAGAATTAGTCTTTTGAGGGCAAATTCTGATCCCAAATAGATCAATGTAAATACACTCAATAACATTCAAAAGTTTCCAGTCAAATCAGTAGAAGTATCTGTCAGTTGTTATGCTTAGAGTCAGAAGATCAAGATAGAAATCAGATGCTTTTTTTCCCAGCAAGGTAGAGAGAACCAGTTCATACTTGCATTTAACACCTACAGTTGTCTCAACACTCTGTTTTGTCTGCTTTTAAAATCACAGATGCTTACAGGCACACACCACTCAACTTTGCATGAAGAGAGGAAAATGAAAGATTGTCAAGGGTAACATGGAAGCAGCAAAATCACTCAGATTTTTCAATTTTATGCAGCAGTCACATCCTGAACGGAGGCAGTGTGCAGCTGCTCTTGGGCACCACAGAGCACCTGCAAACACTTGTGCTGCCTCCTTAATTGTTAAAACAGTTCAATGACACATCTATGCCTTTCACATAAATGTTTTAACACGGCAAACATTACTTATAATGTCCTGGCACCAAATTTTATTATGTATGGGCAACTATTTAGGCTGAAGGGTTAGAGTTTATTTCATGTTTAGCATTCAACAGCCTATTGCATTGGAATAGATTTCACAAGACCAATAAAAAAAGGCTTCTTATATGATACCTAGAAGTGATTAAACTCCAGCTTTGTGTGGTAATGACCTTTAGCTCTACTCTTTCACAGCTCAGACTGGTTGCACAATCTCAGTAAGAATAAATTTTAAGCAGCATTCAGGGATATCCTACAATTGTATGTGCATTGGCAGGTATCTAAAATACATCTCTGAATCCTGCATTCAGTAATGGAGCTCAAACAAGGCTGGAAGACACACTCTTTTAAATTTCTTTGGCTCACTTTTTGTTCCTTTCTTCATTATTAAAGAGTCAAGTGAATTGCACAAGGGGCAAATGATTACATTTGAAAGATGTGATAATCTTAACAGTGATACTTTAGATCAGCACAGAAAATAGATGTAAACAAAGGAGGGAAACTATTGAGCTTTGTAAAAATAGCAAAGGAAAAATCATATTCTTACCATCTTGAAAACCCCATGCATGCACTTCTGTCAAAAAGTAATAGTTTGAATAAATATTGAGCCATAACCTGCTCAGACTTCAAAAAATTACTAGCCTGATAAAATTCACGAAACTCCTGCTAACCTACAAAGAATTCATCATGGCAATTGTCATGCATTTTCTTAATAATTAAGTCTTGAGGGGAAAAAATATTATTTTCATTATTTTTTTTCCAATCTTATGAAAAAACCTCTGATGTTTGTGGGTCAGCCTTCAGCTCCTCATTTTCAGAACTAGGACATAGGTGATGTTTGCACAACTGATCTGGGTTATTTTATGTCATTGGTTGTGTGCTTTGGTCACTGAGATCACAAACTACAGTATCACTCATTTGCAAACAAGGGACACAGATGATGTACAGAGACCAGCCTGCACTAGAGAACATAGCCCATTGTCTTGTGAATGTGTTTTCTCACACTTGTTTTCAAAACAAGACGAAAAAAGGCAGTTCAGCAGGACATCTGACCACGAGCCTGCCCTGCCAGGCTCAGAGATGACACACTCACTGTTACAAATGGCCCAGTTCACAGTTTTCAACAGTGAGCTAATCAACAGTTTTAATTCATTAGGAAGAAACTGTTTAGGTGAAAGTGGACAAAACACCACAACTTGGATAAATTTCCTGATCTAATGAGGTAAAATGCCATGTACTTTATGTACCAGAGAGAAAGGGTGGAGAAGGGAAAGTGGTTACAGCTTTACACATACAGCTAAGCTCAGGTAAATGGCTTTGTTCCCTTCTCAGGTGACTCTGCTATGCTTCCCTGCCTTCCTCCCCCACCCCCACTGGTTTATAAAACACATCTAGGAGCCAAAACCACAGATGGTGTCAGCCACTCCAGCTCTTTTCAGATGATGATGCAATATCCACTTAGGCTGAATGGGGACCTGCCCAAGTACTAATTATTAGTGTCTGTTGCATACCTTGTAAAAATCTTGAATCAACTGCTTTGTTTCCCACATGCAAGATGAACCACAGACAAAAGCCAAGAGGCTTCATTCAGCATTGGTGTCACCTCTTTGCACCAAGTTTGGAAAACCTTCCCATTCATTTTCTTTCATCTTTCTTTAATTGGCATTTTCTAAAAACTAAGAGGAGTTGCAACCAGAAGGTCTAGGGTGCTATGTTGGCACAGGTACTTCCACTTTTATTCATATCCACTGATACAGCCAAGTTCCCTAACACCAGTTAATACTTAAGGCCTTAAGTGAAAAGTATTAGTATTAGTTTACTATTCAGATATCATACACAAGTCAAATTCCAGCACAAGACAAACCAGACCTACATCAACAAAAGCTTTATTATCTTGACCAGTCACAGAATCAGAGAATATTCTGAGTTAGAAGGGACCCACGAGGATCATCAGGTCCAACTCCTTACCCTGAGCAGAACCATTTCCAAAAATCACTCCATGTGCTTGAGAACATTGTCCAAACATTAGAGCTCTGTCCAGCTTGGTGCTGTGACCACTTCCCTGGGGAGCTGTTCCATTGCCTAACAACCCTCTGGGTGAAGAATTTTTTTCTAATATCCAAACTAAACCTCTGCTGACACAACTTCCATCCCCTTGGGTCCTGTCACTGGTCACCACAGAGAAGAGCTGCCTGGTCCTCCTCTCCCCATCACAAGACAGCTCTCCTCCTCAGTCTCCTCTTCTCCAGGCTGAACAAACCAAGTGGCTCATGTGGCTCCTCACATGGCTTCCCCTCAAGGCCCTTCACCATCTTTGTTAGCCTCCTTTGGATGCTCTCTAATAAGTGAGCTCTGAAAGGACTTTGCTTTTTAGCCCTATCTCTTGGATCATGTGTAGAAAATGTCTTCCAAAGATCACATCCACATCCAAAGCTCCACCTGCTAGCCCAGCCTGCATACCTCACCTCACAAGTGTCTTTCTCAAGCAGCATTAAGCACAGGCACTCTCTTATTCCCATGTCAGAGACAGAGGTAGGCAAAAACACCCAAAACCACCATTGTTTAAATCAACACAAGAAACTCTCACAAAACAGGCTTGGCCTTCTTGGCAGTTGAGCAAGTGCACTAACCTTTGCACAGTGCCAAAGGGAAGGTGCCCCATGGTGAGATGACCAGCCCCTGTGCATCCCAGCTGTGCTGGGAGCCCTGACCCCAAAGTGGCTGTGGCTGCTTCACAGACCCCTGGAGCTGCAAGGGAAATCTGTGCCTCAATGGCTGGACATGTTAAGGACAGGGTTCTACACAAAGCATCTGGTGAAAAGCATAGGAATATGTTTGCTTGCTCAAAGTGCAATCTGAGAGGCACCTTTTCTCAGTGAGGCAAGACTTATTCAGTGCCCCTGCATACTTGGAGTAAATGAGAGCCCCATGAAAAACCCAGGGCTGCAGCTTTCACAGGGCTGGGGTTAGTTTTCACAATGTGCTGCTCTCTTCTAACGCTGTTATGCAAGACTTGTATGTTTAACATTTCTAACCAGCCAAAATTGCTCTTTATATTTGATCAGGAATAATTTTTTTTTTACCTTTGAACCTGTTGCAAGGCAGGTTCAAAGGTTACCTGGGTGCAGTGTCGCCTGTTTATTAAAGCCACACTCTGATGACTCGGGGCTTAGTCCTGCCACGGGAGCTGGGGAAGCACCTCTGGAGCTGGGGAAGAACCAACCCTAGAACACCCCTTGGGAGTTGTAAAGCAGCAAAGGAAGCAAGCTTTACCAGCCCCTCCACCCTCCTCCAGCACTGAAGGAAGGTAAGCAAATCCCTCCCAGTCAGAGCCTGTGTTTCCCAAATACTGGGCTTCCTGCTCCTGCAGAGAAGTACTGCAAGTGGGATAATAACCTCAATTTGCTGCAAGACCTGGATCCAATGCCCCCTTCTTATCACCCTGTGTGCTGTTTAAGGCAACAGCTGCATAACTGGCTGCATGTTATTAAAGAAGCAAGTCTGGGCTCAGGGGTGGCATACAGGGAAATCACAGCTTGAATGAGAGCAGCCACCTGAACACTCCCTGTTGCTATAGACTGGCTGGAAGTAGAAACCTGTCTACAGTTCAGGCTGAAGCCATTTTCTTATCAGTTTGTTAGTTATGCCTATTTAAAGATAGGCACAAAGTAGCAGTGCCAGGCTCCCATTCAGACTAATGTTTAAACCAGGTTCCAAAAATATAAGAATATTTGTTTCCACAGCATCACAAGCAGTAAAAGGTTGTAATATGCTGGATCATTTAAATGCACAACCTTATTGGCAACATTTAATGCAACAGGATCTAGCTTAATCCCTAACTAAGAATGTAGAAGCTGACAATAATGCCTTTTGTAAAGGTTTAAAAGGCCATATCGTAGGGTATGGCACACCAGGCTGTTGCATTGCCTTGGTACAACTGCTTGTTGTAGCTATAGAGATGGATCCTTCTCCAGGCTCTTGCTTGTGTACAGAAAGGATCGTGGAGACAAAGATCAATTAAGCTGCAAGCAAGAGAACTGGCAAAAAGCATGCTGCTCTTCCAAGTCCTAAGCCCATCTCCTATCCATACCTCCTTTCCTGGGGAACCCACTTGTGCTCTGAGATAATTTCTGTTCCAGTGCAGCTATTCTGCTTTACAAAGCTGGAAACAACCCTTGAAAAGCAGAACAGAACAATAAAGTATTATTATGTTTATAGCATTAAGAAAACAAACTGGAATTCAAAAAGCATTCAAATAAAGTGAGCTCACACCTCCCACAGACTCACAAAATTTAAATCCAAGTTTTGAAGGGACAACAGAGAAAATGGTACATGGAGCCAATGCTTTCCTTTCATTTATTTATATCCTCTGCTATTTGCTATATGTAGAAATGCTATTTTGACATCTTTAGATTAAAAAAGTTAATGTTTTGCCATGACCTTAAGGTTTGTTACAAAAGCTCACTTGGTTCATCCTCTATGCAAAACTTTTTTTGACAGTGACAGCAGAAAGGAAACAACCTGAACTCCCCATATATATAAGCTACCTACTGCTCATCTTAAGTCATTAATGGGGGATGGAGGTGTAAATTTTATATACATGCACAAAGAGAAGCAAAGGCTGAGATTCATAACTCTGCTTTATTTTTTGACAGAAAATCACTAGCAGAAAAAAGGTCTGTGCCTTTCAAAAATCTGGAGTTTATTCAGATCATTTATGAAAAATTAAAAGCCTGAACATTTGCATGTCACTTGTTATGTGTATCAGGGGAAGAGTGTCAGCTGTATTCTAATTTATGAGCATTGAACAGAAATGATCATTCAGGAGAAGCTTTCCCATGTGCATCCTTTAATCTCATTTATGCTGGAGCTGTGACACCCACTGAGCCCAGGCAGTAGAGTGTAGCCTGGCCAGCTCATGGAGCTCTGCATCACACCCTGGGCTCCTGGCAGGCCAGGTAGGGCTGTGCTGTGGGCGTGTTCTCCCACCCTGCAACAAAGGCACCAAAATGCACCTGAGATACACAGCACTGCTACCCAACAGCTGACCAATGGCAGCACAAACTCACTGGTTTTTCTCTTGCTCCTGGAAAAATAACAGCCCAAAGGCAGACATCTGAAGAGGGTAAATGACAAGAGAGGCACATAGGGTGGGTGATAGTGGACCTGGCTGGGCTGGGAGCCTGGCCTTGTCTCCTTTCTGTAAGCACAAATGTCCCATGACAGGCACTATTAAAGCTGAAGCTCATAGCTTCTCTGAAATGCCACAGGAGCAGGTCTGGGAGGGCAAAGCCAAAGGCAGAGGAGTTTCATAGGGAAAAAGCTATTTCTTTTTCATGCTCTTCTTACAAGAAAATCAGTGAATCAACCCTCAGTTTCCCTAAAAGATACCAACATGGCTAAATAGTGCCACAACTATATGTAAGTTAGGTCTTCCTGAATAGTGTAAAGTTTACAGCAGCAATAAAATCACAATTGCAATTAGCAGGGGCTACGTGTTTTAGCAAGCCAAGGTCCAGTACAGGTTGTATTTTGGATGCAAGTACATGCTGTGTTAATTCCATCTCAGCTTTATGGTTTGTCTAGCTAATAAAATCATTCTGAAATCATGCAGCATAGGAAAACTGTCAGATGGGGAAACTCCTAAGTGAAGAAAACAATTCTAAAATCTGAGGTTAAGGCAATAAAGAGGAGAGACAGGTGAAATTACTGTCTTCCCATCCCTCCAAACTTACTGCAACATTCCAGATATATTAGACATGTATTGAAGAGAAAAAGGGAAACTGCAACCCTTGTAAACATTTAAACAAAGAAATAAAACTGGGAAATAGTAAAAAAATTTGTGTCATAGCAGGAAATGAAACTGAAGCTTAAAACATGATTCATTGTTACCTTGTACAAATAATTGCACCTATGTATGTCTATAAGAGAACAGAAAGAACTAGGTAGCTTTTGGGGAAAATAAAAAGAAAATCCCAACAACAACAAGAAACCTAACACCAAACCCAAATAAAACAAAACCCTCAACAGAAATCTAGCCCACCAGCAAGTCCATTGCAGCAATAGATGAGAAATTCTGTAGTCAAAACATTTTGTTGGTATTACAAGCTACAAAACTCTGCTCACCTTAACATATATGCAGCTATAGAGAGAAAATTGCTATTTTTGAGAATATAGTTTTATACATAGAGAATACAATAGCAAACAGATTAGAATAAACTATAACTACAGTTTAAAAATGTTTTGGTTTACTTTTGATTTAGACCTACTTTAAGCTGTTTTCATTAACAAACAAAAAAGCTCAATGACTTCCTCTTGTTTGGGTTGTTTTTGTTTTATTATTTTGATCACTCCAGTTCCCCCATGCAAGTTCCTCCCTTTAAGGCTACCTTCCCAATGTGCTTTTCTGCTTGCTGATTTATTTAAACTGGGGACAGGAAACTGGCTGTAGTTTTTAACATGAGTGTTAGCTAAGTGGTGTTGGTTTTGTACTGTGCTACTAAGGCTCCCTTTTACTTAAGAGGAGGATGATTTCCTACCCTATATTCAAAATGGTAGGTGCCTTTACTCACTAGTTCTCATCCCTATACATGCTCTGTCATATTTTCTGTGTAAGTAATGAAGTTCTACAGTATTTGTTTTATTGCTCATGAGTTTGCTTGTTACTCACATGGGCTTTACTAAATCCAATGTGCAAGTGCAGTGATTAGATGCAGGGTTCAAGATAATGACTTTTTCTGAAGACTCCTAGGAAATCTCTGTAGTGTGCTATCAGTTAAATGTGGACCTTGGGCTGAGTTAAGTTCAGGTATGTGTTTGTTCTTTGTTCTTCATAATAGAAGTGCTGTAATAATATGAAGTAATAGACATTAATATCTAGAAACTTTGAGTGCTACCTTTTCTCTGTGTGGCTAAGGTGCCTAGTGATAATATTCTAGTTCTTAGGAGTTCTATGTGAATTTTCAAATCAAGCCTTAGTCCTTGCTCTTAATACCATGCCCTATCACTAGAGAAAACTTCCAGTTAAAATAGTATTGATGTATGAATGTTTTGCAAGAAGTGAACCTGTATTATCCAATAGGATAAACAGTAACAGAACCTGCTATACTGACTGTATTTTAAATTCTTAAAAACTTCAAAGAGCCAGTTAAGCATGCTTTGAGTAGGTAGTTTCAAGGAGAAAATCTGATATAAAGACTATATGAAAACTTGGCTTTTCTATTAATCTGAGAAAATAACTTTTAGTATTAAGTAGAATCATGATGCTGTTGCCCTCCTGATGGAGAGATAGTAATACCCAATACAATAAAATTACTTATTTTTAAAAATGGCCTTTCTATTTAAATATCCTGAAAGCTTGAATTCAATAGGTTTTATCAGCAAGGCTCAGAAACCACAGCACTCTGCTTCCTGAAGGTGTTACTGAGGCCTCGTCCTTTCCCACCCCCTAGCAGAGTGTTTCTCAGCTAAGATCAAAGGGTGCTTGAGCTGTTTGGCTCTGACTCTGAAGAGGTACTCTAAAAGCAAAGCCTCACTAGAGTATATCCTGGGCTTAATGCAGGTTGCTGAGCATTTGGCTTTGTTTTTTGCATGGCTCTGCTCAGAAGTCGCTGCTGAGCTTTTGTGCTTTAACTTTGCTCAAAGTTAGATGTTCCTAAACCCTGTGGAACCCAAGACTTCAGCAGCATCAAGGAGGAATGTGTAATATACAGTGTCCAAAGAGTAAGAACTGGCACAGTGGCTCACATCTGCTGGATGACACCAGGAAAGAGCTGAAATGTGTAAGCAAATGGAGAGAGTGAGCTACTGCTGGTTAAGTAACTAACTAGTGTAGGTGGCTGTACTCCACTTTTCCTCCTTGTAAAAGTGTTACCTCATTAATCCTGAGAAAAAAAGATGTCACGATCACTTCAAAAGCTTAGGCAAACTTGATACAAGTACACAACTCCAGAAGGCATCCTCCCAGGCAATGCAGACTGTTGCTTCCAAAATTGTTCAAGTAGATGAAGTTGCTTTGCTGTCCATAAGGAGCCCTTGCAATGGAGATGACACTGACTTTTCTTCATATTTATGTACTCAGAGGTACAAAGATCAGCCACTTTCCAGTGGAGAGAATCTCCTCACGTGGAGAACATAGAGAATAATTTTAATTCCTTCCAGGTAATGAAGGAATAGCTGTAAAGGGGAGGTACAGTAGAAATGAGACTGTGTACTCCTGAACTCAAGGCTGTAAATGGTAATCGCTTCTGATAAAAACTAAGCCTTTGACTCTGGAGCTTAGTGCATCTTATCCCTGACCATTGGTCAGGACAGACAACCTAAGTACACTTTCAACTGTCCAGCATCTTATTGCACAAGAGGGTTAACAGGTGGTTTGAGGCACCCTGTGCATTTTGTATCCCTGGGAGCTGAGCATTCACAGCTCAGGGGTTTCACTCCACCTCTGACATCTCTGATGTTTAAAAAGTCAACTGGTGGCCAGATTTACCCTGCAGTGGAGGCTGGTGTCTGTCCAAAATGCTCTGATTTTTTCTTGCTCTGCACGGAGTTTTCACCAAGTTGATACAGATCAGGTATTACGTATGCATGGGGCTCTTGGATTAGTGGGTTAAACTCTGGTTGTAGCTGTTCCACTGCACAGATCCAGGCTGCAGCTGTTCTCTTACCATGGACAGGATGGCCTGTTGAGTATGGATTCCTTTTCTGCTTTGAGAGCAGCAGGATTAAATAACATTTGGATGATACCAGAAGTGATAAATTGGCAGCTACTTCGACTGACAAATAGTTACAGTAAAAGCTCTAGGCACAGGAAACAACTCTAATAATTCTCGGAATTGAGACAAATTTGCTGACAATCTCTTGCCACACCTTGAATAACACACCCTATGTACTTTGGTAGAAGAGACTAAAGCCCATTTGTGGAAATATTGTTGGAAAGTAAAAGTAAAAAGATGTGAGAATAGATGTATCAGTCTAAAAAGCTTCCAGCATACAAATGGTGCAAATGTGATTTGCTCTGTCACTTGGATTTAGCAGTGGGCTCCAAGCTAAAGGAAAAAAGTTTGTATATCCAACCTTTCATGATGGAGAGTGGAGATGCCTCTACCTAGCTGCCTCAGTGCTCATGCTATAAAAAAGTGTCTTGCTCATGTTAGCAAAAGAGGAAATATAAACCACAAATCAGATGCTGTTTAATCACTACAGAAAGCTGCTTGCTAACTGCTCCATTAATGGGCCACATATATATAGTGTCAGGAGCAGCTGAGCAGGCAAAGCAGGCCTTTTCTTACCAGAGAACACGCCAGGATTGCTAATTAACACTGCCCCTGGAAACTACAAAACTGTAAAACAGACAGAGATAGAGATAGAGATAGAGATAGAGATAGAGATAGAGATAGAGATAGAGATAGAGATAGAGATAGAGATAGAGATAGAGATAGAGATAGAGAAAATCTAAACGATCAGTCTGGGCTCAGAGACCCAAATTCTGACTTCAGCTCCTGGCTGAACTTACCAACAGTTTGTAAAATACCTTCAACTTCATTGGAATTATACTTAAAGGGTAACTGGAACTCATTGCATCAGGACTCCTGGTATTCTTGTACAGGGATTTAGTTGGTAGCAGACATATCATCTACTGATGGGGTTCCTTTGATTCTGTATGAAGCACTTTGAAAGAGTGTTGTAATTCATCTTGCAAAGTGTGAGGTGGTGTGTCCTGCACAAATATTTAGACACTAGCAAATACAAATTGCTGACATCTGAGTTGATTTAGACAAAAAGCAGTCTTTTCTCTTGGCAATTCAATCTTAAAACTCATCAGAACATTTTGAAGATAAAAGTACTTGTTTCTAAGGAAGAAAGCTCAGGTCTCTGTGTCTTATAAGAAAGTCTGCATTCTCAGATTTTGCTTCCCTGCTCTTGACAGAAGATACCCTGAGGGATGCAAGCAGCAGAATTTTTTCTGTATCTCCCAGCTAGACTTCCATTGCACACATTCTAGGTCACCACTTCCTAGTGGAAAGAAACTTTCACAGTTTTGATTTATGCTGGTTTTTCTGGCTGACCACACTGTCACTTCCTGAAATATTTGTCTAGCACGACCAGTAAAGGCAGCTGACAATGAATATACTGTTTGTCCTGCAGACATATATGTAGGTGTATCAAACATGTAATTTATCAATACCCTTTCTATTTCAGCAAAACCATTTCCTATTAAACACTTATAATATTGAGGAATTTTCTTACTTCTACAATTCACCTCACTGAACCACAGGCATTTTTTGGTCATACTTGGGGAGACAGATTTGGGAAATTATATATTGGTTTTCTCCAGGCAGATTATTTTACTTAAGGATGGAAAGAATCTTTTCCTTGTCTGACTTCATTAGGCTTCAGCTTTTTGTGGAGGTGGATGCAGAATAGATTAAGATTTATGGGGACAGGTGACTTAAGATCTCGTAAGAGGCTTAAAACATTGCATAAGTGTGCTTCACTATTGTACCAGGACTCTCCAGGGGCAAACTGCTGAAATGATTTGCAGTATTGTTTAACAAGCTACTTAAGTAACCATGGCTCATAGGTAATTAAAGCTTCTACCTCAAGTCTACTAAACCTCCTGTTTGTTTCAGGTTCAACTCTGGCTCCACTGATCCAGCACAATGATCTGGATACTTCAAGTATTGTTCTCACCGCTCCCAACACCAGCATTGATCAGTCTCATTGCATTTGGAGCTGTCATCTTCCTCTGGGTGATAAGCAGGCCAAAACCCATTTTGCCTCCTGTTGACTTGAACAAGCAGTCAATAGGAATTGAGGTAACACTTTCTCTGCTTGTGGGCATGGTCTGTTTTGGAGCTTAATCTGAATACTGATCCATTCTGATTCTGGGTGTCAGTGGAAACCCTCCTGTCCGATGTGCACAGCCTTCTCTCCCAGGTGTACAACTCCAGAGCATGGTGGGGAGATGGGAAGTCTTAAGATGCTAAGATAAGAAACAGCAGCTCCTTCCAACTAGGTCTAGGTGGGCTTTTTACCAGATAGCTTTGGCTGTCACTGACTCTCCTGTATTTTCAATGCACTGCATCATCTTTGAAACTAGACTTCATGTAATAAGGCAAGTGGTAGCAGTCAGTCAAGGCCTCTCAATAACCTGTAATTGAAGGTTAATTTGGGCCATCTAGAAAATTCTCTGCATGTGACTGAGTAGATCAAAATCAGGAAGGGAAAATACTTCCCTAACAATGCAGTGCTATTGAAATGCTTTACAGGGGATTGATGAGAGAATGGCTGAGGAACAAATGACATTTCATCTGTTCTGCACTGTTTCATGCCATGCTCTGTTCCTAGGGAGGAGCCAGAAGAGGTGCACTCTTGACAGATAATAACCTGCTTTCTTATTACTTTGAAGATGCTAAAACCCTGTATGAAGTTTTCCAGAGAGGAGTGAGTATTTCTGGTAAGCTTTGCTATTTGGTAGTTAGTACTTGTCTATCACAAGTAAATGAAATTTTTTCCAAGATCCTTTTCCTTCTGTCTTGGCTGTGGTAATAATGCAGCCTAGCAAAAGCTCTTCTAGCATTCTGTAGGGTGGAGAGACAAGTGACCATTTCTCCCTGTCCAAATTTAGAACTGGTCTTATTGGTCTTACTGGCAGACTGGGCGGGAACAAATATTGGAAGCTGAAGATAGTAGAGCTCAGTCAAGAGTCAGCAGACACAAAGCATCAGAGGAACTGGGAGGGGGGAAACACTTCTCCTTTGTCTTATGGTGTGAGTTTTTCTGCAAAATTGCTGCCTGTTTACAACAGATGTGAATTTGTGCATGTCACTTCACAAGTCCTATGCATGGAAATATGTGATGGTTTGCAAACTCTTTCAACCTTACATGGGTTGTGCAATAGAAAAAATATCACCAGATCTCAGAAGTATTGCTTGTAAGGATAAAGCTAACAGTCTTACAATCTTGGTCTGAGTAAAGGGCTTAACTATGGACACTGACCTGCTCTCCATGGAGTTACCTGAATGTCTGACAGAAAATATTTCCCACTTCAAATGTTTCTATTGTAGTGTTATGCAGCTTCAGTACTGAGCTTTGAAATTGCTTTTCTGAACGTTTTCATTAGGAAATGGTGGCTGTCTAGGCTACAGGAAACCCAAGCAACCTTATCAGTGGCTGTCCTATAAACAGGTGAGTATT
This sequence comes from Muscicapa striata striata, assembly GCA_030060385.1. Taxonomy (NCBI): domain Eukaryota; kingdom Metazoa; phylum Chordata; class Aves; order Passeriformes; family Muscicapidae; genus Muscicapa; species Muscicapa striata. The sequence continues at coordinate 2,603,500 of JAREIS010000023.1, read as the reverse complement.
GTAAATGACAGGTTAATTAATTTGGGATACTCCCTTGTAACACTAAAGTAGAGGAATAACTCTCTTGCAGGTTTCAGACAGAACTAAAAACCTGGGATCAGGGCTTCTGCAAAAAAGGATGCCAACCATCATCAAACCAATATATTGGCATTTTTGCTCAGAATAGGCCAGAGGTAAGCAACAAATTGTGTATTCTTTCCTACACTATTCTGATACCTTGGGGTGAGAGGAGAGTCTGTATTTAAATGGCTTCAGGCCACATGAGAAAGAATCACAACTTTTTCCTTCCCAATTCCCTTTTTGCTGACTGAGCACACACCATTCCAAGCATGTAAAATACAATGACCTCTCACAACTCTTATTCTCATGGACATGCTCCTTCCATAGTCCCCACTGTCATGTGCATGGGCTAGTCAAGCTGTATGAAGTCTGTCTTGAGGGCTCCTAGTTTTCCTTAGCTGTGCTCTTTTCTTTTTTCAGTGGATCATTTCAGAGTATGCCTGCTACACCTACTCAATGGTTGCTGTTCCACTCTATGACACTCTGGGACCAGAGGCCATTGTATATATTGTTAACAAAGGTAAATATTGACTTCTACTCTTTCATAAGGATTTTTCTAGGAAGCTTTGTTTTGAGAGGGCTAAGTTCAAGGGAATTTTCAAAAATCAGAGTAGCTTTAACCTAACTGCTCTTATAGACACTTAATTGCTTAGTAAAGCTGCTTTGTCAGGCACATGGTTCATTCTTCAGCCTAGAAGAATCCAGTGGGCTTCCTATGTCTCCTAGTGTCTTGATTGCAAGACCACTGAAGGATTAGCTAGATCCTGTGGATCATTCTGCAATCAGAATGCTCAAGTATTTGTTTTTTGAGATTTTGCAATCTTGAACTCCCACACTGCCAAACAATCAGACAACGCAGACAGACATGCATGTAAATTAAGAGTAGATGTGTGTGTCTGTCTGATTTAAAGTTGTAGGATGGAAAGAGTAGAGGAGGGAAGGGTAAAGATATGCCTGAATCTGTTTAATCTATCTTGTTATTGCATGTTCTACAAAAACAACATCCAGCAGGCTGTTATGGAATAAATTGGCAAGAAAGTTAAATAAATCTTCAGACTTTCTTCCCCCCGTCTTAGGAGAGATATGGGAGAAATAAATATCCACTGTTGTTAGAGTGACCTGGGATCCATCCCATAAATAGAATTTGCCAAGCAAAACCACTTCAACAATTATGGTGGTGAATCAGGTCTTGTCTTGAGATTACACAGCTCTGATTTACCAGTCTAACTGGGAACTGTCAGGGTGAGGCAAATCTCTGCTGACTTAAAGGAAAAGGCTTTTGTAACTGCATCTGCAGGGAAGCTGAAGTATTAACTCAAGAATTTTATCTACCTCTTTCAATTGGGCCTTAATTTCTTTAGATTTAAGGAACATGGCTAAACCTAAACAATATCACAGCAATACCAAAAATTTCAATGCCCATCTTGACTGTGAGCAAATATATTTCTCTTCAGCTCCTCAGCATTTGCCCTCACTTTATATTGCCAGACTATCAGGTTTGCCTGATCAGTTGAGTATGGTAGGAAAAACCTTCTGAATCCATATGAACAAATGCAAATGGCACCAAACCAATGTTATGTTCTAAAAGTTTGTGCTGCTGAGCTGTCACTGGCCTCATGTCTTCTAAACAGACTTCTGATAATTTCTTTTCTGTAGCTGAAATAAGCGTGGTGATCTGTGACACGCCTGCAAAGGCAGAGGTCTTGCTTAAGAACTGTGAGGAAAAAAAGACCCCGTGTCTGAAGATTATTGTTCTCATGGATCTCTTTGATAAAGAGCTCCAGGAGAGAGGAGCTAAAGTGGGAATTGAAATTCTGTCACTGCAGGAGGTTGAGGTAGGTGGCTAAAGGCTTCTGGAATACCTTGCCAGCTAAACATCTTGATCTTCTGTGGCAACAATGACACATTATTGAAAGCATTACTCAGTTGTGGTGCCTGTACCTGACAGTTTGATGAGCAGTCATTTTGAAACTTGATTATCTTTATCTAAACCCAGACAGCCAAGACTTGCTTGGCTTAATTTGTGATACTGTTGTAACAGGATTTATCAGGCTCCTAAATTGAGTCTAATTGGAACTGTAAATGCAAATTATTGGCTCCTTAGACATCCCAACACTAGGCTTAAACTTGCATACGAGTAAGGAGATGTGGCCTATGTCAAATAAAAGGAAGCCTCTCCACTCAGGACTTCCAAATTCCTTAAGAAGTTCTGATCACTTTCCACACATTTGAATGTGTCCTTTTCAGGCTTGCAGCAGACAGTTTTTCAGAGTTATGTGTATTGGACACAGGAAGAGGTATCTTGAATGAGACAGAGTATCAAGAGACAAAATAGTAAAACAGTTGTTGCATTTGAAATGCAATTACCTATTCACCTATTGTGCACATCTGTTAAGCTATGGTTTATTTATTTTTTTTTCTAACACAGGAGCTGGGAAAAAACAACATAAGAGAACCAGTTGTAAGTATCTCTACAAAACAACTATAGACTTGTAAAACTAGTCTGTGGAAAGACCTCTTGCCATGCTGCTAGTAGAGGAGGCTGGCAGATTTTTTTTGTGAACCAGAATTCCTGATTCATCACAGTTAGGAATTGCATGTAATTACAGATAACCATCATAATCCTCACACTGACTTTATATGGCTTTTTCTCTCTAGCCTCCTAAGCCTGAAGATCTTTCTGTTGTGTGTTTTACAAGTGGAACCACAGGTAAGAATTTATAGTGATGCTTCCCCACTGAAAGAGCCTCCCCATGCAGCTAACCTGTACAAAAATAAAGAAATCCTAAGAATATGGAAGTAAACCAGCAAATTAGACCAATGTCAAACCACTCTTGCAATTTTACTTGGGATACTGTCACTACAAGTCAAGTGCACTACAATAAAGCTTCTTAGAACTGGGGGCAAGAAAAGCCAAATTCATGTTGTCTTACCCTATGAAAAATGCAGCCTTAATGTTCAAGAGATTGGTTGTCCAACTGTGCATTGTGATCTACAGGGGCTAGAACAAAAATCATGTTTCAGCATTCTCTATGCTACTCCCAATTGCTCTGCTGTTTCAGTAGCCATCTTCTTTATGTAATACCCATAGCTGAATGCACTTAAGATGAGGAATATTTCTGATCTCTTATGACAATAATTGCTGGGGTTGAGCCTAGCACTGAGATAGTTCAAACTGAGACAAATAAGACATGGAAAACTGCCAGCAGAAGCAGTCAGAGCCACAGCTCACCTTGCTTGATCTCTCCAAAGGTAACCCAAAAGGAGCCATGCTGACACATCAGAATGTTGTTTCAAATGCTGCTGCCTTCCTTAGATGCACAGAGGTAAGCTACTCTCCAGGATATGTCCCTCAGTCATGAAACCAGCTTTAATGTGGGCATTTTCTGTAAACCATTCACTCCCAGAAATTGATGCTTTCCTAACTGCCCCTTTTTCAATGAGACAATACTACAATACTGCAAGAAACTTGGTTTGAATTGAACAAGAACTTCTATGCAAAAGTTATTCTAGAATGAGTCAGTCCTAAATAGTAAGAGTACTAATCATTCTATTTCAAGTCTTGCCAAAGCATAAAACCAATTTTGATTTAGTGTAGCTGAGTGACAGCTGCAAATCTTGAGGAGGGGATGGATGAGCCTGAGTTGCTTCAGTCATTGGAAGTGTCTGTCTCAAAGTACTCAAGTTGATCCAAATTTATTTACTTTCTATTTAAAAGTAACTCAAGCAGCCACAGAAAATACTAATCTACTTCTTCTTCCTTTCCCTCTAGAACACAATTGAGTGTACAAGTTCAGATATTGCCATTTCCTATCTTCCTTTGGCTCACATGTTTGAGAGAGTTGTACAGGTATGTACAGAGATATATATTTGAGCTTTTATAAATCAAATTATAGCAAAAGACATGTTAGCAATCTGTATGTCCTTTCACACAATAACTTTCCTTATTTTGTAATAACTGGGCACTGGAAATCATGCTGCATTTGTTAGAGTAATAATTATGGCTAGTGAAGCTAGGAATTCTTCTTGACTAAAATTAGTCTGGTCAATTTTTAGGCTGTGGTATACAGCTGTGGAGCAAAAGTAGGCTTCTTCCAAGGAGATATCAGGCTGCTAACAGATGACATGAAAACCTTGAAGCCAACACTATTTCCAGTTGTACCAAGACTGCTCAATCGAATTTATGACAAGGTACGTGAGCAATTTTAGCTAAGTTTTCTTTGTATTCATATATCAAAACAAGCATACAAATACAAAATACTGCTGAATATGTCATAACATCACCACTCCTTAGCAGGAAGAAGTTTTTAGAACCTTTTCTGAGGAGATTGAAAGAGTTCTGGGAGTGTAAGAACAGTGTTTTCAGTCATAACTGGGCTAAGTTTTTTACTGTTGAGAGACAAAAGCTTTGTTTACTTTTGTAATGCAAGTGAATCAAGCCTAAAGCTAACAGGATCCCTGTTCCTCAAAGCTATGTCTGTAGTGTTTCAGCAGTAACATGAATTAGTACTGCCTTTTGGGTCACCTCCTAGACACTGCATGGTGAAGACAAACCCTAGAACATCAAAGTAAGATTTGGTGCCTCTTAACAAGGCAAGAATGAGATGTACAGATGTGAGTTAAACCCAAGAGTCACTGGTACTTTTCCTTGCAGATCCAGAGTGGTGCAAACACCCCAGTAAAGAATTTCCTGTTAAAATTTGCTGTGTTTATGAAGACGGCTGAAATGAAACAGGGCATCATTCGAAATGACAGCATTTGGGACAAACTAGTCTTCAAAAAAGTTCAGGTAAGTCATTCCAAGTGTAAGGGGGCTAAGCAATGTAATGTTGTAGGATCTGATGGCTTCCTTTTCACTTGTAGGAAACCATGGGTGGAAAAGTGCGTATCATGGTGACAGGTGCAGCCCCTATATCTCCCTCTGTCCTGACATTTCTTCGAGCAGCATTAGGCTGTCAGGTAAGCTGAGTTTTCTTTTAAAGTAAGCCCTGTTTGACTATGCACAAATGAGTCACCAGTGATACAGCTGGGGTCCAGCTCAGCTTTTCCTGGAGAAAATGCTGTCAGTCTTGGGCATTTACAGACTGCTTCATCTGAGTTAACAGAAAAAAATTCTGCAGCACCCACTTCAAACCACACTACCAAAAAACTATGCTGTAGGCTCTGAGAAGAGGAATAGAGCAGCAGAAATAGGAACATGCAGCACTCAAAGTCAGGCAGCTGCCTCTGAGTTTTGTGGCTTATTCTGACAGTCAATGAGCTCCCAATGTAGCACTTTTGAAAACAGAAAACGAGGGGACTGAAGCCAAGTTTGGATAGGTGAACTTTAACATCTTGTTACACCAATACGATCAAGATCTTATAGCCAAAGGTTGTTTTGGCTTCCTTCCTAAGAAGACTTGAGCATGGGCACAGTTGAAACTGAGGCCTTTCACACCAAGGACTTGATGTTCAAGGAATACTCATCCTTTCTCGCACAGATCTTTGAAGCTTATGGCCAGACTGAATGCTCAGCTGGATCCACTTTCTCAATGCCTGGAGACTGGACAACAGGTATGGGAGCTGAGACTTGTGAAGTCTCCCAGAGCTGTCCACTTAAAGGGGCACTCAAGCCTCGCTGCTCTAATGCTTTTAGTTTAATGAAAATTAAATCGTGGGTACTCAAAATGATTCTTGGTAGCAACAGTCACCTGTCTGCTTAATAGGTACTAAAATTCTTGACTCAAGCAAGTGAAGAGCCCTGGTGTAAAGTGTCATAGGTCAGTTTAGACTTTGCCCCAGAATTAGGAAAGGAATAGAAAGAGCTGAGCTCCTGACTTCCTGAATGGCCTTAAGAAACTAGCTTTTTGTCCTAAATGACACATTTTACTCAAAAATCTTAGACATACTTGATTATTTTCATGAAGGACTTTGAAGATTTGGCTTTTATTTTAGCAGTACTGGATATTCTAAATTCAGACTCAAGTCACCATCTTTGTGAACACATTAACTGCAGAGCATAATAAGGATGAGACACAAATGAATACGAGGATATATGAGAGCTACTCCTGAGGAGGAATGAGTAGTTTTTGTGGCTGGTGTGGTTGATTACAGCAATGATACTCTAAGCATCGAGATTTACCTGCTATTTGTCCTACATTAGCTGTCTGAAAATGGCATTGCAACAACTTGCTTGAACATACCAGATCCCTTTAAACAAGGATTTTAAAGGAACTTTTGTTAAAGCAGTGAACAAACCCAGTAAGTATCTACAATCACTGCAGTCCTTTTTTTTTTGTTGTTTTTATTTTTTTTCCTTTTCCTCTTAGGCCATGTTGGAGCCCCTCTGGCTTGTAATATCATAAAATTAGATGATGTGGAAGAAATGAGCTACTTCTCTTCTAACAATGAAGGCGAGGTAGGTACCATCTCCTGTGCATGTCAGGAAACATTGAAACATAAGACTTGATGATAATGGTATTCTCTGCTTGCTATAGGTCTGCATTAAAGGACCAAATGTGTTCAAGGGTTATCTGAAAGACCCTGAGAAGACAGCAGAAGCAATTGATAAAGATGGCTGGCTCCACACTGGAGACATAGGGAAATGGTTGCCAGTGAGTATTGCTTAATACAAACCATCTCTTGCATGTAAATTCCTGTTACTTCACAGTAGTCTCTAAAGATGGAATTTTAGCATAAAATCTCTATACAGATAAACCTCCAAAGGCCAATTAGGTTACAAGATACCAAATAACACCTGCTAGGCCCATAGTTAAGACTATTCTTCACTCTAGAAGTGATATAACAAGGGGTCTTGGTTTCTGTCAGAGGAGAGAAAGAAGCTGTCTAATTATGTCCTGAGCTAACTGGAGAAATTAGAAAAACCCTTGTCTCTGTAAAAAGCAAAGACCTATCTAGACTAGTTCCAGTTGTGCCTTTCCTACAGCAAAACAAAGCCTGTTAATCTTCTCTTATGTAAGCTAGACAGTGACTTGAAACTAATGACCTCCACTTTTAACTTCTAGAATGGAACACTGAAGATCATTGATAGGAAGAAGAATATATTTAAACTTGCACAAGGAGAATACATTGCTCCAGAGAAGATAGAAAATGTCTATGTTGGAAGTGCTGCTGTAGCCCAGGTCTTTGTACATGGTGAAAGTCTGAGGGTAAGTGATGTTAGGAATGAGTATCCTGCAAGATTTTCTCCCATAACAAGTTCTGGATGATCAGAGCACAAATGTATGCATGTAAAAGAGCCATTGAACAAAATCTAACCTAAGAGAACCATGTTTATAGGAAGATGTTCTCAGACATATAAGACTTCCCAAGTGACAAACTGGCATTGTTGCAAGCTGGGTAGAGTCTGATTCATACTTGTGTGGGGTTAGTATGTCAGCTCAGCTCTGTGCAGTTTGGATTCATAGAATAGTCCCCCCTGCAATAAGCAAGGACATCTTTAACTAGACTAGGTGGTTCAGAACCCCATTCAGCCTGACCTTGAATGTTTCTAGGGATGGGGCATTTGCCACCTCTCTGGGCAACCTCTGCCACTGTATTAGCACCCTCACACTTTCAAAAAATTCCTTGTATTTAATTTACTAAATTTACTATCTTATAGTTTAAAAGCATTACCTCTTGTCTTATTGCCACAAGCCCTACTAGAAGTTTGTCCCCACCTTTCTTGCAAACTCCCTTTTAATTTTGAAAGGCCACAAAAAAGTCTTCATGGAACCTTCTTCAGGCTGAACAACCCCAATTCTCTCAGCCTTTCTGCACAGCACAATTGTTTCTCCATTCCTTTGCCATGGAGATGTTGCCTATGCTAGCAGAGGCCAGTCTTCAATCTGTAAACTAGCCAAAAGTAATTGCTGGATCATTCAGCACACATAAACTGTGTCAGTACTTCAATTACTGCTGTCACAACTCTCAGGGACTTGGAATGCTCACAGCTACCTTTGAAACTCTGAAAATGGAGATGTACATATGACTTGTTGTAGAAACACTGCCCACAAGCAAGCTCACAAAGACATTTAGTATGCCTTATCTTGGTCTCAGCCTGACTCTTTCCACTTGTTTTCAGTCTTTTCTAATAGGTATAGTGGTTCCTGATGCTGAGATGCTTCCAGAATTTGCAGCAAAACTGGGAGTAAAAGGTTCCTTTGAAGAGCTCTGCAAAAACCCTGTGAGTGGCTTTGTGCTTAGTGGGTTAGAGACAGAATTTTACTCTAAGTCCAATCCTACATTACTCTAACTTCGTTCTTTCCACCTCTTTTCAGTAATTTGAACTGGTTTAATGCTGGGTGAGTCATGCAAGCAGCCTTACAGCAAAAGCTGGAACTGACTATAGGTGTCTCTTGTTTCAAGGGCTATTGCTGCTTCTTTTCCAGTGAGAAGATAGACATGACTTTGTAGTGGCCTTAATATGAGAAATCTTGAATGTTGAAATATGTATTCTTGCCATCCTCAATCCTTCCTTCCTGGGAAAATGGTTATGGTTTTGAGCTGCAATTACAGAATGACAGCTTTACCCACTTGGCTTCTGCTGTGTTTCTTCTAGGCAGTGAAGAAAGCTATTTTAGATGATATGATTAGACTGGGGAGAGAGGCTGGCCTTAAATCCTTTGAACAAGTGAGTACTTTCAAATCCTGCTTGTCACTAGCACCTCTATTGCTAACACAGTGGCTGGGAAGTCATTGTTCCTGCTGCCTGTGCCAGGAGGGGCCCTGAGGCAGCTGCCCCAGACACCTGAGTGAAGCAGTGAGGGAAATATTGGCTGCCTCTCTATACCAGGAGACCAGGGGCTGTGAAGCCATTGCCAAGAAATGGAGGGAGGTTCACAACAGGCTATAAGGGCTGCTCTGGCATTCCATCCTCTTGCTGTGTCAGTTGAAAAAGCAGTTTAGTTACTGGATCTCCTGGGACTGGATTCTTGCCCAAAGAAGCTGGGAAGAACTGCTGTCTTCTAATGATGCATCATGCACTAAATTGTTTTCTTTTAATAGGTTAAAGACCTGTACATCCACACAGAGTTGTTCTCTGTAGAAAATGGACTCTTGACACCAACACTGAAGGCAAAGCGAGGAGACCTTGTTAAATTCTTCCAGAAGGAGATTGAGGCCCTCTATTCATCTACTCAGGAATAAAGGGCCAGTTCAATTTAAACTGCATGGAGTAGTTAAATCTGTGACACTACATAGCCTGTGGTGAAGACAGGCTTGAGTGGAAGGGAACAGGAACTTAAAATTTATTTGTTTCTAGTACCTGAGAAAAAAGACTTGTGGATGAAGATGGCTGTAGTATAACTGACAACTAGCAGTGTTAACATCATGTGGGACTGAGCATCAACTGTCTAGGCAAAGCCAGAACTTTCATCTTTCTTGGACTGTGACTGAAATGCAAAAACATGCAAGAACCTCAGCCTTTAAAAGACAGCTGTATGCACTTCTCACTGTCAAAAGCAAATCTTGTTTTCCTGCTGAAACTATGAACTCCACTGTGATCTGTTGTGGATTGATCTGCAACCAGACTGAACTCAGTATGAATTCATGCTAACATGAATTCAGAACACATAAATACAGAAGTGAATTTCCTGTTCCTAGTCCTGGACCACACGGTACAAGTTGTTTATAATGAAAATGAGTAATCTGGCATCAACTGGTTTGCAAAATACATTTGTCTACAGCAAACACAGTTCATTCTTTAGGAGGCACTGGATCAGTTTTTGCACATTTTCAAATGAAATGGCAGCATTAAAGCCTTTACACTTACAAATCTGAGCCTAATAAGTGTAAAACTTTAGCTGTCAATCCTAAGGATATAGGATGCAATAAATTGAGACTATACAATCAAACTGAAGCCTGTGTGAATTACTTGTGGCTCTGCTCCAACCATGTTGTCAGATGCCTGGCTCTGTATGGCTGCTGCAGAACATGAACTTGTTCTCTATGCTGTCACTGGTCAGCCACAGCTCCAGCCATGAGGCAACAATACAGTGCAGGACAGATTTGCTCCTGTAGTCTAGTTGCTCCTCTACTCAACTTTCTTTTCCTTGCCTTCAGCTTAGGCTGAGATGAAACAATGAATTTACCACATGAAGTAAGATGTGAGGTTTTCTTGTGTTAAGCTGCTGCTTTAGAAAACTATTTAAGCAAGATGAAAATTTCCTTATGTCTTCCATCAGTCTGTGCTGTCTCTGCTGAGAGCTCCTCCCTGTCCTTGCAGTAGTCAGCTCTAGCAATTCAAAAGACAGTGCTAACAACGATGCAACATGGGAAGGTGTATCTGTAGCTTTCCTAGGCCAATTCTCTTTGTCTGCAGGCAAGAATTGTCTTCCCTGTCTTGTTCAGAGAGCTAGTGGCTTTTCCTTTCCCTCTTTAATGCTCTTGGTCAGCTATCCCAAAATGAAAGCAAGATTTAACAAAAGATCCCTGCCCTTGCTGTTAGGCAGCTCAAGCTTTGACTAATAAAAACAACTGGTTTTTGCCCAATTCTTTTCTAGTCTGGGCCCAAAGACCTTGGCATCTTCAGGTATTCATTGTGTCATTTCCTATGCTTGTCAGAAATGTGACGCTATAAAAGCTTCTAAGTCTCTGAAACTGCATGTAACAAAGTTGCTTATCTTTCCTATGCTTTCCTTAAAGCACTGTGACATGAAAGTCAGTAGTGGCTTAATCTTTTTCCCCAGGTGAGACTGGAGAGAAAAAAAAAACCCAAAAAACAAACAAACAAACAAACAAACAAAAAAAAAAGGAAGAAGAAATATATCCCAGAACTGGTTTTGGAAACAAAAATGAGCAAATTAGTTGGTGAGAGTAAATCCAGTGCAACTGAGATCTGCAGAAACTGGAGGCTGAGTCCTGTGATGCCACCTGCTGCAGTGCCTGGAAAGTACTTCTGTTGATATAATGAACAGTGATGCTTCCCTGCACAGATATGCTTGAAGGGTAAATGGCACTACCTCAACAATAAAACATATATAGGAATTCAAATGTAAATTGGTCTTATATTGGTCTCTTGTGTGCCACTTCTGCCACATAAACTGATTTTCAAAAGCTCTCAACCTAGCTGACATATAACTCCACACTATGAGAGAAAAAAAGCACCTGCTGCATTTTGGAGACATTTAAAAAGCCCTTAGCTGGTACAAGTCACTCCAATTTAAGGTCTTCCTTCTAATAATCCATACTAGATGCTAAATGAAAATGCTTTAGGAAGGCTGTTAATTATTAGTAGCAACTAGACTCACAAAAAGTTTCTGTTCTTGGATACTGCTTTCTTTAAAATGGACCAAGATCTCTTGGGTACAGGCTCAGATTTCTGAGGGAACAGACAGTGCTGGATGTAATTTTTGCCACTGAAAGCACAGAATATTCCTATTGCAACAACTAAAGCCTTTTTAACCTTGAAAAGCAACTTACAAGGTTAAATCTTCACTTCCCCATCAGCTCACACTCCCATGCCTATAAATTTGTTCTTCTAGGTCTAAGAACAATTGAACCCACAAGTGAGTATGAATGTATCATTTATTTGAGGTGGACAATTCACATCATTAAAAGCCACAGGTAACAAATTTTATCTGGAATTTGAATCAGGTGTTTATTTTCAAGGGCAGCTTCAGAGAAATACAAAAGATAAGCAGCACGCACAACAATCAGATGCGGCTGAGGAAAAAAACCTAAAATCTTAATGCTCAGAAAGCAATTGAAACAGAAAAAAACAATCCTGACTTGTGATGAAAAAGATGCATCTTGAAGGCAATCCACTGAATGGCTTCTTCAATTATTTATTGTTTAAAAAGTATGCAAACCATGGCACAGGCATATACAACCCTTTCAGCTGTGAGGAAAAGAAAACCTCATCCTAACATATTCATTGCATAATTCTAAAGTAATATACAGAAAATTTCAAGTAAAGGATTGTGGTCTGAAGTAAAAATTCCATTTAATATTTAAAAAAATTAGAAGGCTATTTGCTTTTCTTCTCTCCATCCACTGGTTGATCCGTTTCAGAGTCATGCTGGTATTTTTCCACACACTTCCTAGGGAACCAGCCTCGTTCTCTTATTCCACCTTAAAATATGAAAAGTTGCATTAACTTAGAACAAAACATGGCCCACTACTGAGGAAAAACACAGGACTGGAAGAGACATCAAGCACTTGACTAAGTTATTTTCTTCTACAAGACAGAACATCTAAGTAATTTCTAAAATCATTGCCTGGGGATGCAGAGATTTTCTCCAACTACCTAAAATGTTTTCAGACATCTCCAAAGTTCTGCAGTGCTCTACCTTCCTTGAAAAATTTATCTTCATGCCCCATCTGAATCTTTCTATCTATAAATCAGGTTTACAGCTCATTTTTCTACACACAGGGGAACAGAAAGCAGGTAACAAACTTGCCTACCACAGACTTTCACACAGCTGATGACTATCTGTACATACCCAAGCTGTCTCCCATTTTCTACTCCTCTCCAGGTAAACTACCCCAATTCATTTGGCTTTTCCTTGTAAGTCACATTTTCTATTATTCTAACTGTCCTAATTTTTCTCTGCTTTCCTCTCAAGCCTTTACAACTGATCTTCCTTTTTCTTGAGATGCAGTAACTGCTTTTACTTGTAGAGTTGTATTTCAGCAGTCTGTCAATGCTGAGGAGGATGGAAGGTTTACTTCATCATCTGGGAAGCTGTATGTTTTTTCTTTTCTCAAAGTGTTGACTCATCTTAATATTATCATTGGGTTATTTTTTCCAAAGAAGAACTGCTACTTAATAATTAATTTTGCCATCTTACTGTAGTGCAACTTTTTGTTCCTGCATATTTATAGTATTTTGCTATACATTCCTAACAAAATTCATCCTATTATTGAAGTCTGGTCTGATCCAGCCTCTCAGTGTCCACCAAGTTCTCCATCCACACTACATTTTAGCTGATTTAAACCCAACATTCAATAGAGAATATATGTCCTTCTAACCTTCACAATAAGCAATGCAATACAAACTATTGCCACGTTCATTTGTGCCTGAAGTTTATTGGAGTGAGCTGCCAGGACACTTCCAGACCATGAAGGTTTCAGACCTCCCATGAAAAGCATAGACTCTGTCAGTGTAGTGACTGATGACAGCCTAACTTGTGCAATTATGAAAGGCACATGCAGTGAATTGTTTGGAAGAAACAACAGAATCCAGCACACCCTCTGGCAGGTAAAATTTGAGTTCAGTCCAAAGCAAGTGGTCTGAAGTGAAAAATGTACAAGCCTCAATGCAGGTGGCTGTGATGCTGACCCTCTGCAGATCAGGAGTCTTTAATATCTTCAACACTCACAGTTAGTTTTATAAATGCATATTAAAGTCTCTAAAAACTATTCCAAACCACAGACATAATGTCTCCTAGTTTTCAAGATACACAAAAATTAATCTCTATACTTATATAGGGTGTGTACATAGGAATCCTAGATGTGTTTAAGACAGATCACCATTCGAATATAAAAAAATTGATTAATCCTTAACTTCTTTATAGTCTAAAAGTCTAATTTTTTCTTAGAATATGAACTGTCCCCCTTCCCACTCAACATTCAATAAACTACTGAGTGTGCTGTCAGTCAGACAGAGTCATTTAATGTTTATCAAAACTGGGAAGTCTATTAGATGCAAAGAATAAAAATTGTGGAGAGAATCTAGTGCCAGTTATGTTATCACTCTACACTTTGAGAAGTGAACGTATAGCATTGGCCACATTTCTAGATAGCTATAAAATTGATATGCAATTTTCAAAAGAAAAAGTGAAATTAACTGCTCCATACCATCAGCAGCTGAGACAAGAATCTTCTCACCATACATCCAGTGTCTGGGGAAGGAAGCATAACAGGTAATTAGATGCCAGAACTCAACTGAGAATTTTAACAATACTTTTAACCAAACATAAAGGTGTAGAGCAACTAACTTTAAGCCTCTGGTGGCTAAAATCAGATCCCCTTTACTCAGTGCAATTCTAGGTTCTTCAGTGCACGGTGTTGTGAAGAATGTTTTAACACCTTTAGTCACAGGGCAGCAGACACCACTGTAATCTTCTATGGCTCGATACCGCACCTGCAGGTTGGAACAGAACACAGCCATTTGTTATTTGAAGGAGTTACAGCCTTACTGATAAATTACACACTAAAAAAAAAAAATCAATTCAAGCATACTACAGATTCAAACAATGACAGTGACTGTCAAAGGGACTCTAAATTCTAAATTACTGTTTAACAATGAAGCACAGTCCTCTTTATTACCATTTTTCTTTCCACCTGGAAACTAGGAAGCAAATGCAAAGGCTAAATGCCAAGATTAATTAGGCAGAGACTGTTATACATTGTTTGTGTCGATTAATTACATTTATTTATACTGCTATTTCAAAGTAATTTTAGACCAAACTTCACAAATACTTACACTTCTTACTCGCTTGTCTGCTTTCTGTTTCAGTTGCTCTATCTATAAATGATTATAAATAGAAATTTAGGCAGCATTCAACACAAAATAAAACCAGGTATTGAAATCATTCAACAAACACAGGAAATGCCATTAGCAGTTTGAAGCACTCACAAAAGCATAACTTTTTAGTGCATTAAAAAAGGGAGAACATTTAAGATAACTCTTGCATATGTATTTCAAGCCCATCTATTTTAATTATTTAAAAAGCTGGTCTGTTATTGCAAAGGCAAGCAGACAACTGGGATAGTGGGGAGAGTCAACTTGAAGACCAGTTACCGTCAAACTGTACTGGTGACATCCATCTCTAACTGGCCAGTCCAGGCCATCTCCCTCAGGAATCCCAGACCATGTAAACACTTGCCTGAAGTTCTTCCATTTACTTCCCATATCATAGGGGAAGATAAAGGTCTCACCCGTTTGGTAGTACTGGATTCTGTCTTTGGCCTAGAAAGTAATTAAGAAATGCAGTAGATAAAAAGCCCTACAAACTGCAGTCAAGCAGCAAATATTAAGAAGTTTGGGTCATAAGCCCTGTGTTGGTCCATGGGACCTAAAGGCAAATACTTTCAGGCAAGAGCAGTGAACTCCTGCTTTATCAACCCAGGCTTTAAAACCTATTTAAACCAATCATGGCATTCAGAAGGATGTTTGTTTTGGTGTCCCCACCCCTGACACCTCTCACTTACTCTTTAAAAACAGAGTCCACTGACTACACTGATAATTCCCTCCACACTCTAATCTTAACTCCACTGCTTTTTATTAGGGACCAATGTCTGACTATTTCCCAGTTACAGCTCTGCATCCTTTGATTAATGATCACAAACATGACCCAACAATTCCAGTGCCAATTCCTCCTCTAAGAATGCACACACAGGCATGATCTGAATTGCCCACATTCTATAGTCATGTTTTACATTACCACAGTTCTGATGACATCTAGTGGAGCAGCCACAGAGCAGTGCTCTATGTTGCAATAATGTAATTTTATTAAATATTTATCTATTAC
The DNA here is from genome assembly GCA_030060385.1 of Muscicapa striata striata. Classification (NCBI taxonomy): domain Eukaryota; kingdom Metazoa; phylum Chordata; class Aves; order Passeriformes; family Muscicapidae; genus Muscicapa; species Muscicapa striata. The sequence continues at coordinate 2,587,985 of JAREIS010000023.1, read as the reverse complement.
AGTCTGTGCTCAGCTTTCAAAAGGGACATATTAGCAGCCTGTGTTTTACAGTAAAAATTTTAACATATTATTCCAAATTCTACAATATAGTGATAACAGGGATTTCTTTCACTTATGTTCCATTATCCCATTATTCAAAAGTCTAACAGGCCTTAGATCCAGCCATATCCTGTGCAAAGAGTTGACATTACAATACTTTGAGTACTTATACACAATCAAGATTTTCATGCTAATTTGGCACACAAAATAAAAGATAAGACATTAATGAAATGGTTGTGAACTTACACAAAATACCCCAGGTAGAACCAAACTAATTTCTAAATACTGTGTCAGTTTTGCTTTCTCTAAACTTAGTTTCTCTTGCTTGACTATATTTCTCTCGAAAAATCTTGTGAAAACCTCTATAAACATGAGGAAATCCAAGAGAAATTTGAAGGACAGAAGACTAGGTATTTTCTAGTACTTCTTTAAAATCAAGGAAAATCCTCCCTTACAAGAAATGGGGAACACCATGACTCAAAAGATGCCACTTTAAATGGGTCAATGAGGTGGACAATTAAAGGTACAGGCAGGTGACAAAGCTCAAGTTTCAGATGAAAACACCCACATATTTCAAGTAGATATGCAAAGTATTTTCAAAGCAAATATTATTCTATGTTCAACAAACTCCTCCAAAACAAAATAAAAATCTATGCATTTACATGACTTCTTATTTCTGTCAGTGAATTATAGGGGTTAGGTCAGTGGTGAATTGAAATAGCATGTTTGGTTTTCACCCAGAGGTGAAACAAAAAAAAATATTTACAGAAAATAGACCTTGTAACAGTACAAGAACACTGTAATAAAAGCATACCTTTTCTTCAATCCAGGATTCGATTGAAGTTTTATTTGTCAAAATTACTTTCATCTGAAATAGAGGTGTTAGGTGAAATTAGGATCTATTTTCTGCAGGAATACATCATCTATACAAAGAAAGCTTCATTTAACGAACTAAATTTGCTTTAAAGAAGAAAGCAACTTTTATAGACTTAACTGAAACATTTGTTAGAAGCTAACCCTCACCAGAAATACAGGCTCTAGAATTATACACTTAAGACAGTATCACAGAGTATTGCACTTTATACTTAAAATGTGTCTTTTTGCTTCCTTCCAAAGATCTCCAACATTTTAAGAAATGTATCAAGTATATTTACACATATTTGCAGGGACAGGGCGAGTATTTTGCCTTTTTCAGGGAATTTTAAAATCTCATTTTTTCTTAGTCTACTAGATTTTTACATCCAAGTCCTCCCATGGAAAATAATGAAAAGAAACCAAAACTATGGTAACAGAAAAACTGGGACAAAGCTACACAAATCCCTGGAAAAATTATACAACAACATAAGCTCTGAACAACTGTTCTTACCTCAATCTTGAATTCTGTTTCTGCTCCACAAGAACGCAAAACTTACAGCTTTTAACTTCTTTGTAACAGAGGCACAGACTCACCTGGATAATAAACAGCATACCAACAGCAATAGTTGTCCCTAAAGCCAGTCCTAAGGCAAATAAAGATGCAGCAAACGCAGACAGTCCAAAGGGAATAATGGGACGAGGGTCTCTTTTGGCTGCACTCATGTCAATCTTCACAGAACTCCATCCAAAAGATATCTGCAAAGAGAAAAATTCTGTTCAGCTCTAGAACTTTCCAACTGCTGAAACAAAGCAAGCTAGCCATAAGAAATCTGGCTCTGAGTCCCACATCTGACAGGTTTATAATGCAAGGAGAGTAACTAAAAAAAAAAAAATTCAAAAGACTTTTCTTTTATCTTCAAAAGTTTGTTGCTAGATGGAAAATGAAACCATAGTCACCATCTTGCAAGCTCCACAGGCCCAAAAATCAGCAAAGAAAACAGGGCTCCGGTTTGTTTACAAAAACACATTCATCAGTATCAGATGGACAGTGTTTGCATAGAACAGTCCCCATTTTCCATGGAAATGCTGCAGGTTTCTCTCTAAAAGCTTTGCAGACAGCAGCTCTAACATTATCCCTTTGCAAACACTGCTCAGCTGCTACAAATACAACTTCATCTGTTACACTCAGCTGATGTTATCAAGCTCTTCACTGCAACCACAAAAGTTGAAATCAAAGCTTACAATCTTAACCACAGATCTCAGATAAGAGTAAGCTTTGCAGAGCAAGCTTTGCTCACTATTGCAAGTTTTCCAGTTAAAAAACCCACAGTTAACAAATTTATTTTTAGTCACAAAATATAATGTACTTTTTTTTTCCTTGAAGAAATAGGCACAATTCTAGAAAAGTGGCCAGTGAAAGAAAATAACTAGGATCTAACTTGTGTGCTGGAAATAAGCAGCAGCTGTTTTCTGTGCCAGCCAAAACACAGCCTGTCTCTCTCTACATAAAGTACTACTCAGAAACTGTCTTCAGTCAATGTAAAGCAATAGGAAACTCCCTGTGATTATGAGAAGCAACAGGGGAAAAAAAAAAAAAAAAAAAAAAAAGGGAATGAAAATAGAAACAATTTTCTATTAATCCCCTTCCATTCACACCCATACATCTTACAGGTATATAGCAGAACTAGGAGTGCACGTAGAAAGAATAACAAGGAATTCCACATGCTTTTTCTCAGAAAGCCAAATACTCTTGTACTTCCAGAGATAAATCATGCCTCTGACTTAAATAACATTTTAAGCATTTAGTTTTGTTTTCTTACTCTATTGTAAAGCTGAGTGTACATAGTCATAATAAATATGAAAGAAGCGTGAATGCATCCCAGTGGAGCTAAGAGGAGAAACAGAGTGAAAGATGCATGATTCTGGTATCCACAACAGTTGTTGATCCAAGGACAGTGGTGATCCATCTTCATCACACATCTGTGAATAATAAATATTGATTAATATAAAGGACATAGATGATGTTTCTCAAACAACTCAAAGGATGGCTGACTTTCTACTTCTCAACCTCCATTCTTTCATTTGAACCCACTATTTCTTACAGATCAACACAGTAGTTTCTTTTTAGTTGCTACTCAGAATTATATTTCCATGTTGCAGAATTAAAAAAAGCAAATAAAAAGTGCTTCCAGGTCCTACCCTCCCCAGTTAACTGTCCTCCCCTTTACTCAAACTAACTAGTTGCTAATAAACGCCATAGTACAGAGCCTGGAAACAGAGCCAGAGAATGGGACTTGTAAGAACTATGATCACAATAATTAAGCACTACTGTCAATGCCAGTTTTTAAAAATCAGAATATCAGGAAAATAAAGGAAATATCAAATTCCCTGTGAACTACTTGTAGAAAGAGTATTTAAAGAAAGATATACAGATAGAAGTGTGATAGTGACTCTTTTCAGCAGTAAACCCTCTGAAAGCTTTTTCAAATGCCATGTATTGACCTTACACCATTGAAAATCCTTTTCAAGAAAAATACATTTAACAAGTGTGAACACCCTAGTGATACTCCTGTATTCAATATAAAGCCAGTAATTTTGGTGTAGCTTACAAATGCAAAAAAAACCCCATCCGATTAAAGATCTGTTCACATCCCAAATTACCCTGACAGGTGTAAAAGTCTACATGACCACCAAAGTGATCAGTCCTCAGTGTAAAGATTGTCACTCAAGGAAAAGAGTCGTTAATTTTAAATCTGGGGATGATGTAGCCAAATTACAGCACTGCTCTGGAGTTTCAGCTTCTGTTTCCTACAAAAACACTGACTACACATCTTGTGTTTATAGAAATAACAAACGAATGCGTATGTTGCAATATCCTTTCACCACGTTCTCTTAAGAGTCCTTCAGAGGATGACCTGCCTGGACTGCAGACAGCTGAACTGTCTTGATTTTTTCAAGATGCACTAAATTCTAGTGACAGCTATTTATAATAAAGTATCCTTTGTATCAGGACGATTGTGTTCGAAGATAACAAGGTGCAAACTTCTTGAGTTGACCCAAAAGGTTTATTACTTCACTTAACATGCCAACTGCCCTCAAAAACCTGCTTTGGAGAAGAGTAAACAAACAGTCCAAAATTTCCACTCAAATCAACATTTAATTCCCATTTGGAAAGATGACAGAACAGATATTTCTACTCTCTCAGCAGATCAATGTTTGGACTTAGAATTTAAAAAGAATTTAAAAATATTTTTAGGTGTTTACACAGACTCACATCTCTGAAGCAAGACTTGCATTGTTTTGTTAGTACTGTCAAGAAGTTCTTAACTGATTTCAAAGTATAAAGAAAATGTTAAAGGCAGTCATTTTTCTAAACTAAAACACAGCAAAACTGTATAGATATCATACAACTAGAAAGTGGAAATACTTGAAAGGGCTTTAGTGTTCATATGGAAGGTTTTTTTAAAAAGCACAATGCAAGTGCTGGAAGCACAAATTATGGTAATGGTCCATCATTAGATTTGAAACTGCTCTGATATGGACTTTAAACAATTGGAAAGAGAAACAGTACCTGTTACACTTTCGACAGTGGTGTGAACGAGGTGCCTTGTAAGACTGACACACTTTACAGTATTGGAGATACATGCAATCCTGAGATTTTTCCTTTAAACAGAAGAACAGGAGTGTCAGATGTATACACAACTCTGCTGGCAATGTTTATCTTGGCATTTTCCTAAGCACCTTTGATTTCCTCTGACAGGGTGTGTTGCACAGTCCAACCCTATTTAATGGTAGGCGTCAGGGAGAGGAAAAGACAAAATTAAATAATCTCCTAGCTAATCTCTTAGTTATCAACACAGCCATCTCCCACTGCTGAAAGTGCTGGTTGCTAAAAGAAATAAACAGTTCTTCTGTCAGGAAGAGCAACTGTACAAGCAGGGTTTCATAGTGAAGTTCTGAGAGTAAAAGTCAGCATGTGGCCATTCTAACTAAAAAAAAAAAAATCCTGATCACATTTTCTCTCCATTTTACACCATAAACCATTCTAACCTTACTACTAAGATAAAGCACTGGTAACTACTAATGTTCAACTCTCTCACAATCTCTTCTACACACACATGCCCCAACTACAGCAAGATGAGAGACAGAGACACTTGTAGACAACAAGCAATGGCCAAAATCTTGCACTTAGGAAGTGCAGTTGTCCTGCTAAGATAATTATTAGGATCCTCTTCTGCCTAGACTGTGTCTTGAGTAATATTCCAGGATTAGAAAGGTGACCAGCATTGAACTTTGTATCACGCCACTGGAACACAAACTCCGGGCAGCTGCCTTGAGATACTGAACCTGTATCATTCTTGACTACAACTCTTCCAAGAAATTACTGAAGCACAGGAAATGCAAATTTCTATCTTGCACTGTGTTAAGCAGAAAGTAAACATATAGTTTTCTGGATTGCATAAAATAAAAAAAGAAATTTTCTAACTTAATTACTTCTAATTGTTACTGCTAGCAGCAAAATCTCCAAAACAGGTGTCTGCAGGAGCATGCAGATAACCTTGAGATTCTCATTCCCAGCTAACACTGCTTGCTTCCTGCTGCTTTCCTTTGAGAAACCCCTAATAAAACAAAACACAGCAACTGCTGCCTGCCAGGCAGCCTTACCAGACGCCTGACAGCACAGGGAGGGGATGGAGAAGGGCAGCAGAACAGAATCGAGCCTTGAAGAAGCAGATTAGGCAAGCAGGAAGCCGTCTCAGCTCTGCAAGGCTGTCAAAGCAGGAGTCATGGAAATAACAGTGCTGTGCCTACTCAAGAGCTGGGGTCAAGGAACGGCCGCCTGAAATATTACAACGCTGGCCACTGAAGACCACCAAAGGAGACCCCGGAAGGCCCCATAAGGACTTCCAATAAGGAACGCAACAACGTAAAGGACTTCATATACATTACATTTACTTATACATTAAGTGGCGATAGCGAATGAATGTGTAATCAGCGTGGGTGATAAAAACTCTGTTTACCCAACGCTCGGCACACTCGGTTAGAGGACGGATAATTGAAGCGTCCAGCGTGCTGCTTTCTAATACCAAAACTGTTTTTAGAAGTTTCTGTCCGTCCGATTTCGGTGTCAGCAGCAAGCTGGGTTGAACTGGAAACTCTGGAAGCTGCAGGAGCAAAGCGGGGAGAGACAAAGGAGAGATTTCGGAACAAGATAAGGAGGAAGCAGTGGCCTGAGAGCGTGCAGCGTTCTTGGGGGGCAGAGGAGAATCGGTGGCATCGAAAGACACACGATTTCTACTGTCTGACCGCGGGGCTGCCCGCCGGTCCCCGCGAGGCCGCGGGACGAGGCGGTCGCAAGGCAGCGCTTACCGGCGTCCACCCCAGCGGGACGTACCCGGGGCCCACGAACATGGCGCTGAAGTAGTTGTAGAGGATCATGACGGTCCAGTTGAGAAGCATCACGAAGTTGACGCTTCCCCCGGCCGTGTCCAGGGGCCAGTACCAGAGCGCAGCGTCGGCCATGGCGGTGGCGGAGCACACGGCCACCACGGCCAGCGCCACCGCCGGGCCCCAGTGGCACAGGCGCCGCGCCCGCTGCAGCGCGCCCGGCCCCACCATCGCCGCTACCGCCGCCCGACCGCCGCCGCCCCGCCGCCGCCGTGCATGGCTCCCGCCGGCTGCCGAAGGCGAGGGCGGGAAGGGAAAAAGGAAGGGAGCGGGAAGAGGAGGGGAGGGAAGGGAGTGGAGAGGGGAGGAGAGGGGAGGAAAGGGGAGGGAAGGGGAGGAGCGGGGCGGGAGCGGCGCCGGCACTGCCACCGCCCGCCGGCGGTCCGCTCGCAATATGGGCCCCCCGGGAAACAGCGGCCCGCCGGTAGCGCGGCAGCCGCGTTCCTCCCCCTGCAGGTTGCAAGGCGGGGCGTGAGGGGCTGCGGGGCGGGAGTGACCCGTCGCTGCCACCTCTCTTCGGTGCCTGCCGTGCCAAGGTGGATCCCGCGCGCCAAGGTCGTCCAGGGGTTGTCGGGACGGCCGGGAAGGGCTGGGCCGTGCCGGCTAAAGCACCCGAAGTTCGCCGGAACGTGTGGCGAGGCGCCCGGGGGCGGGGTGGGGGACGCGTTTTGGGGTGGCAGAACACGGAAGCGCCGCGGTCTGGAGCGGCGCCCCCGGCACCGGCAGCGCCATCGCCGCGATGTCTTCCGACTTCGAGAGCTACGAGCAGGACTTCGCCGTGCTCACGGCAGAGATCACGGGCCGCATCGGAAGGTGCCGAAGCTGGTAGGAGGTGAGCGGCTGCTCTCCGCCCCCCGCGGGCCTCGCTCGGCAGGCCTGGCTGGCTGGTGTGCAGGAGCTGCTCCGGCTCCCAGCGCTGGGCGCGCCGGGCGGCGGCGGGAGGTGCCGGCGTGGTTTCAGTGAGGTCTCAGCGTTCTCTCACCCCAGTGTGTCTCCTCGCTCCTTACGCAGCACAGTCACCTCCCTGCCCCGGCCTGTCCCAGCAGCGAGCTGTCTCTTGAGATGTGTTAAGAATACTCGGACAGAATATTTGATTGCTGGCCACCTGTAGGGATCAGCTCTTCCCTTCTGCCCGGCTCTGGGGCCACGCGAAGTTAACGCCAGTGCGCCTGAAGGGCTGGGCACAGCTGGTGGGGGATGTTCCCTGTGCCAGCATTGCTGCTGAATGCTCTTTATGGTGATCATGCCACAACATCACTAATGGAAATCAAGTCTTTCTTCTGTGGCACAGACAGATTGTGCGCATGACTTAGTCTGAATCAGTATTTTTGCTGCCTACTGTTCATACGTTTGATTTGGATAATTGACTCTGGTGACTCACATGCAAGAACAGATTCAAAGAAATCGGTGTTCATTTACTTTGATGTGTTTGTCAGTAGCCTGCAGCGTTCATGGTCTAATTCATGCTGTATCCCTGCAGTAGAGTCAATACTGTCTGTAAGAGTAGAAAAATGAAAATTATAATTCGTTAATCAGCCCAGCTGAATCTCCCAGCACATTGAAATCACTGCCCCAACACAGGGCTCCGAGTGTGAGATGGAGAGAAGCTGACACTCATGGTTTTCTCATCTGTTCTTCTTTTAACTCAGCTTAATGCCTCTTTTGTTTCCAGCTCATTTAATACTTCTGCCTCTGTTCCTTATTAATATTACTCAAAAGTTTGGGACCCTTAACTATAGGAGTGGATACTGTGTAAGAAGGAAATAAACACATACTAATGGTGTACTTTTCAAGTACATGCTTTTTCATCACTAGAGGAAAAGGTATAATGCATCTAAGACCAAAGAATAATATCCTACTTTTAGAGTGGGAAATGCATCATGAAGTGATGAAGTAGTGATTCTAAACAGGATTTGAGGTAGGTGGTCAACTAGAATGTGTGATCTCAGGGGATTTTGAATAAAAAGTCTTTTTGATTCTGGAAGATGATATCCAATTCTAATCTTAGCGAGTTAGAAAGACTTCTCGAAAAACAGGGTTGACTTCCATGGTTAAAGGAAACTATGTCTTTTCCTTGGCTTAACAAAGATGTTTTGCTCTTGATCTTAACAGCAAGAACACAGGGGGCTAATTCAGTCAGAAGCTGCAGCTGAGGTGGAAAAATTTGTCTGCTTTCTAATGGAAAATTACAAAATGAAGAAGACAGAGAATCAGAGTTCCTGTGATTGAATTTTAGAATTGGTGTAATTTAATCTGCTCAGAAATTGTATTTAACCTGTAAATGAACACTGGAACAATTTACTGAGACGATGCAGGGAATCCTTCACAAAGGCTTCTTAACTTTTGAACAGTAAATTTAAGGACCTCTGGTAGGACCAGGGAGACATCATAAATACACTACTGGCTCATCCTCTAAAAATCAATAGTGCTAGAATGATTTATAGGAAAAGAGAGATTTAATTTCCTGGTTGTAAAGAGTAGAGATTTGAGTTCCTAATTGTATAGATTTTGGAATTCATCAGAGTCTGTTCAGTAGTAGGAGGAATATTCTGTGGTAGTGGATCTCCATAATCCTCTCCTTGAATCAGTCTCTGTTATTCATTTAGGGAGATTTTGGAGCTTAGATAAAAGATGTTTAAAGAGTATTGGCTTCAACAGTGACATAGCCTAGAAGCAGCAGGCTTTGAAATCATCACTCTTTTATGAGACCATTAGAAAATTACTTTTTTATAGAATTTGCCATCCACTCAGAGGAGACAGAATACATGTTCTCTGCAGGACTAGTAATGTGGTCCTGGGCTAAATGGAGTCAAGATAAGACAAAAGTTAATTTTTTTTCCCCTTTTTGTATTTGAGTTTGGTCATACGTGGTTTGAACTGACTTGCATTAAAGCTGCTTCTTGCACTGTACGTTTATGGCTTAGGCATTGCTTCTGTTTTCAGGGCTATTCTGTCTTTCATCAGGAAAAACATTTTCCGTGACTTCAAAACAAACTACAGTCTTAGCTAACAGAGGCATTTGACCACCTGGAAAAAAAAAATCTCTAATTATGCTGAACAATTTTTCAGAACTGTTTTAAATACACGTTTTCCCCTTGTTTCTTAATAGGAATATTTGCAAGATCTTTGCTTCTTCATCACCAGAAGTTCCAGTTAGTTCTTGTGGCGATGGCTGGGAGAGCCTCAAAAAGAGGATTATGAGGTGGGAGGGGAACATGAGGTGGCAGTTTTCAGCAGCAATGATTTGAGAGACATTGCTGATGGCCTTCTTCCTCCCCGCTGGAAGAAGCAAGATGAAAGGTGTAAGGACTTGTGCCACTCTGCATAATAAAGAGAGATCTCCTGAAGTCTAGTGACTGGTTATTTCCCTCTGCTGCCTGAGATGGACTTGCTGTAATGGAGAAATGCTGCTTAATTGGTTTTGCAACATTCCTGCATTTTGTGTTGTCAGTACATGATGCTGTCTTCTGTTCTAGGAGGATGATGGCTCAGCAGACAATCCTGTTGTCACAAATGCATAAGTAGTTCAGCAAGAACTGTAACAAAGGCTCTCTGATACCACAGAAACAATAAGCAGCAGGGACAATAGACCATCTTGGGAAGAAATGGCTTCTGTTGTTGAGGCAGACATCACCTGGAGGATTAAAGAAAGTTATAAATAGAGAAATGCCTTTTAAATAGATTTTCTGTGATGTTGCTGCAGGTCTTTGAAGAATGAAGATCATTGACTGATGTGTTTTATTAATGCTCCTTGGTGTTTCAGAAAAACATCTGTCTTGTGATTTGACCAAAAATTCATATAAATTTTGATTGCTTGATATGAGAGTTTTATCAGCACAAATGGGGATACTTAGCCTGTTCCCAGCACATTAGCCTCTGAGTTGTGATGGCTTTGGACTGGAGTACTGCCATTCTTCTGATTCTTGGTACCTGCGTTTTCAGCTGAGCAATCAAAGTGCTGCATTTCAGTTGCTAACAGGTTTACCTGAAGAAAGCCTTATCTTTAATTTTCTCTTGTACTACTGTACTGAAGTTTACTGTCTTAGTTTTGGGTCTGGTTCATTATATTATGCCTCTTGAACCCAGTTTTATAACCCAAAGAGAAAAATGCATGTATTTGATTTGTCTCTGCTGTTGGACAGTAACTTCTGGCAGTGGTGAATGTCACCACCTGAGTGAGCACAGTAACATCTGCAAGTGAACTGAAGCCCTTTTTACTCATTCCCTTCCTCAGCCTGTACTAATGACATGAAGTAATTCCACAAGCAGTATGACTGTTCAGTCTTGATCCAGGTTTTTTTAATCTCCTTGTTGACTTTGAGATGAAACCAGTACTGTGTTATCTTTCCAACCTTGCAGACAGATTCCCACCTTTCTGTAACTGCTGTATTTTGGGAGACAAAGAAGGTGTCTAATGCTAGGGCAAAGCTGAAGAAAATGTAGTGAAAGCTTGTTTCTTTTAAGAAAGTGATACAACCTGAGTGTCATGTTGTTTTGTACAAATAGAGAGCAGATTTCTTTGCAATCCTACACAGAGGAAAACCCACTTTTGTTTCCAGTCTTTTTCCATAGATTATCGATTTCACTGCTTAAGTTATACAAACTGTGTTTTGTTTGGGACATTCTGTCTAGCAATGTAGGGAGAAAATTACATTTAGATATGTTTGATGGAGCATTATTTTTTATTTTCTCTAAAGGATATTAGAATTCTCAAGCAAAACAAAAAGTTATAAAACACCTTTTTCTTCATTTCCTGTGGAAGTGTATTTAAGGAAGTGATTGAGTAGGCAGGTTGAAAACTGCTAAGTCACAGTGGACTAATACAGTAATATGAGCATCTTTAATTGGACTGTAACTTGTTTGTCCTGATCTACTTGATTAGTGGCAAACTTCTCTTACCCAGAGGAACTCCCTTGGATCTCACTTTCAGTCTCTGAGCAAGTCATCCTGTGAGTATTGTGCCCCCCTTCCTGTGGGGATTCTGGCTGTGAAATAAGTTGTTTCCTTTGCCTAACCATTGAAGTAAAACTGAAAAATGCTTTGGAAACCAAGGTTTACATGGTATTGTGTGCCCTAGAGGATCAGCAGTTGCAACAAGTTTAGCTGCTCTCCTGGAAGTCTGTGAAGATCCTGCTCCAGAGCTGCAGTGCTGGGATGTTGCCATGTGCCTGCTCACATATCTGTATTTGAAGGAAAAACAAAGGCAGTTGTCCTGGACACCATCTGGGTGATTATGTACCTGGGCCAGTGTTAAAATCTTGAGTTGGGTTAAAATATTATTAATTAAACTATTGGAAATTATTTGAATACCCCCTTCCCCTAATTCTGTGCGAGCAGTTTTAGCCAGACCTTCTGTACTAATAAGCTTTCCCTACAAAAGGTCTGTAGCTAAATTTCTCTGGTGGTCAGTAAGACTTCACTGGCCAGTGGAGTGCTGAGTAGTTCTTGTAATCACAAATACAAGCAGAATTTGCTCAGCATGAAATAACCTTCAAAAAAACCCCCAACTTTATATCCCTAAATTTCAGGTTACTAAATGTGTATGAAAATTGTGATCCAGTACGACTCAGAGAAGTACTGAAAATGCTATAGTACATTTATTTTCTGCTGTTATATTTTAAATTTTATTTCAGCTTCAATAAAAAGGTGTTATGTATTTCATACCTTCCATTGTTTTTTAATTTTGTCCATTGTCATCTTGCTAACTTCCAAATGAAGGAAAGGACAGAGATGTTTGGGAAATGAGAATGGAAATACATGGTGGGGGGAGGGGAAGGGAGAGATTTCTTGTGGGATTTCTTTCTTCTTCTTCTTCTTTTTTGTGTTAGGAAGATAAAATGCTGAATTTTCTGGCCTGGGTGCCATCATGAGAACCTGGTGGGGAATTAAAGGAAGACATTGCTTGCAGAAAACTAAAAGTGTGACACAGGAAATATTTGCTGCATCTTCTGCTGGGGTAGAATCCACCAGATGTAGCAGTGTGAATTCCAGATTTGCAGGGAAGATGATCCCAAGCTTGATCCTCTCTGCAGGCAGAGCTCCAGAATATGTAACTGAGGAAGGACAGATTGTGATGTTCCTGTGTCCTTGAATGCGAGTGTATTTTGGGTGAATGAGAAGATAGATGGATATGCATTTCAGCCTGTGAGAAGCTGATTTATGTTCCTTTATTAATGGGTCCCCTCATGCAATTCAGTGGCTTGTGGAATGCAGAGGATCAAAGGCGATCATCAGATAGTCCCTTTTGGTCTTTAATGTGTCAGTTCCAGGATACAGAGAGATCATGTGGAAGAGAAGCAAGGGGATTCAGACTTTGAAACAAAGCTCTGAAGTTTAGAGATACACGATTAAGACTGTACCAATGTGGACTTATCCATTGTGACCTCTGGGGAGCTGTGACTGGAGACACTTTGGTGACATTCACTTTTTATCTCCTTCATCTGGCAAACCACCAGTACAGATGTCTCATGATACTCCTGGTTTCAAACAAACCATTTGTATGTTCAGTTTTGTTGTTGACTTCATTGACACAATGGGTGGATTTAGAGTCTGAAGGCTGGAAGATGTGATGGTAGGACTGAAACCCTTGAATACCCACAGTAATGAAGCAGTGTGAGGACATTTTATTATCCAGTGTCTGTTTATTTCACTGTTCCCTTTCATGCTGTAACAAACCCAAGTTGTGAAGCAATTGGAATATGTGTGATGATGTGAAACTGAGTGTCAGTTCTCAGTTCAGAATGGATTCTCTGCCTGTGAATGGATGATTGGAAGCAAGTCAAAAGTCAGTCTCTGTAGCTGGGATACAGCCTTCCTGGGGAACCTGGCAGATGGTGATTGCAATGTATAGCTTAAAACTTATTTGAATTTTTTAAAAATTCATATTTTATTACTAATTTCCATTTTTACTGCTATGAGAAGACAGTGGTTTTATTGTAGTTCCTTTGGCATTTCACTTTATATCTGTTGAAACAAAAGAAACAATTCTAGACCCAGCACAGGAGTAGGAGAATAGAAACATAATTTTTCTTCAGAACTGGAATTAATTTTAATTGGGATGCTTACTTTTGTGCATCTCATATTTTGCAAATGAATATTTTAAGCCTTTGTTCTTAAATTATTTTTTTTTTCTATTTAGTGTATGTATGTGCCTTCTCATGCCTGCTGAGGCATAATTCCTACTGCTGAAGCAGCTCTAAGTGGTTTCCTAACTAGCAAATGCTGCATATCAAGGCAGAAAAATTCAAGGATTCTCCAGTCTTTTTTTTTTTTTTTTTTTTATTACTAATGTGTGGATCACCATGTGTGAGGATGTCACACAGAATAAACCTTGAGTCTGTTTTAGCTGATACATATAATCTTTTAAAATGGTATATTTCTCTTTCATGGTAAGAGCACAATTATATTGGTATTTTCACAATTCTGTTTCAGATGAGAAGAAGCAGATGGTTGCAAATGTTGAGAAACAGCTCGAAGAAGCGAGGGAACTGGTATGTTCTGGCTTTTCATATGTTAGCTGCAAATTCCTAACAAAAATATTAGCATCATGGATAGTAAAATTTAACACCCATGCCCTAAAAATACTTAACAGTGATATATTAGAAAATGAAATAATAGTCTTAAAATAGTTCTTATTTGAGGATATGAAATACAAGAAGAGTGTATCTTTTTAAATCCCAGGGTAAGTGATGCAAGGTTTACACTATTGCTGTAAGTCAATTAAAAGTTGTGGATTAGGTCTTTTACTTTGGGAATGGAATTAAATATCTACACACCACGACTTTGTTTTTGATGTGTAAGACCCCAGCACCTACTTGATTTCATCTATCAGAATGTCTTGTAGAGCAATAGATCTTTTTTTTCCATTTTAGCTAGTGAGACAAGGGGGCCATAGCAGTGTGGGTCACTGATCCAAGAAGAGTGTAGGTGTCAATCAAGCATTAATTTGTGGCTCACACTGACAAAAAAGCCCATTATGTGACAAGCCACTGTGACTCTTTTATTTATTTTGTTCCCGTTACAGCCTGTTGTGTCTTCCATCTGGGAGGGGTATAAGAGTAAAGTTTTGTAGATGTGGAGTAAGTGAGCAGAGATGTTGGTGACAGCTGAGATTGTCTTTTTCCCACATGGCCCTTACCATGGTTCCTTCCCTGAAGCTGCTTTTGTTTATTGCTTGCAAATAACAAATAATTGGTTTGTTTATCTAATGTCAGAAATGTAATCTGAATGTTAGGATAGGAAAAGAAATTAGCTTTTTTACCCCAGAATTTCTTATAATGGAAAGAACTTGAATTAATTATTTGGTTACTAACTAAACAATAGAATTTTTTTTTTTAAGTGGAATAGGAAGAAAAAAAATCTCTCAACTGTTCGTAGGCATACATGGTGCTTTTGGTTTAAAAATAGAACTAAGTCTTTTGGACCAGAGCATTGGAATAGCATCCAGAAAAGCTGGATCTTGGGATGAATTCCTAAAGTTTTGCCTTGTGAGAATGGTAAGGCACCTAACCTCTCTGATTTGGCATTCTCAGTGAGAAACAAGGTAAAATTACTGTCTCATCTCATGAGGATGTTCTGAAGATACCTTAAGGCCTTTTGGGCACTTTCATCTTCAAATAGCTGCAAAAAGTAGAAATCCAGAAATGTTTTTCAGCTTGTTTTCACTACAAGTTGACATGGCAAAGGACAGAGCAGTACAGGGAACTTCCAGTGTGGGTGGTCATTCAAATTGTAGTAGATTGGAAGAAGCAGAAATTGAATTAATGGCTTCTTACTTCTCTCCTTATGTCCGAAAAAGATCATCTAAGTTTCTATTTATTACAAGATTAAAAAATAAATCCAGTATCTGTATTTTTATCCTAATGATGATCTTCATTTAATGTACTGGATTTTGTTTCACACTTCTGTTTTAGATCTTCAGATTCAATTATTGGCTTTAAGCAATTACCCAGCATGTTTGTGATTAATGTCAAGGCTTGGGTTTAGAAATCAATTTGAACAAACCTGCTAATAACAGAACTGATTAAAAAGATCCTCTTTTAAACTAGAGGCTAGAGTAAAAAATAAAAAATCAAAATAAATCTAATTCCTTGCTGCTGATAGTTTTCATACATTGGTTTGCTTCATTGTCTTGCGTAGTCAAAGCTGGGATTAGCTGATTTTGTTTTATTTCCTACTTGGCTAGGAAGTAACACTCTCATGTATTATAAATATTATTATAGAGAGAACTTATTTGTATTCACTAAGCTGTGATGGTTTTAAAACACTGTCTGCTTTGTTTGGGTAAAATCACTGGTGTAATTGATTTGATGTATGTGCAGAACTGACATGAAAACTTTCAGACTCCTGGGCTGCCTTTTCAAGCCAGAGCTGAGGAGTAAGAAATCTCTGGAGAGAAATCCTGTTGTTCTACATCTGATGTGGAGTATCTGATTGTTATTTTCACCAGGTTTTTAAGAAAGGTGATTGTTGAGCTAATGGTGAAATTCTTCAAGTATAAAACCTAGCATGTGTTAGAAGAATTGTGAATTTTTGAGTGAAATTCTACTTTCAAGAAGACAGAACTCTCTCTCTCTCTGTTAATTGCCTTTATCTTTGATGAAGAATGCATCACAAAATAGTTGTGTTGCAAGTGCTGGGTTATTCTTGTCTTGTGTTTTTTTAGTTTTAGATCTCTATTTTAGATCTCTATTTAGTTTTAGAGCTCTATTATAATGATACTTACAAGTTTCTTAAAATGCTAGCAGCTGATTCCAGAGTCCAGAGCAGATTCATATGAGAGGTTCCTGTAGGAAGGGGAGACTTATTTTGGAGTGGACAACATCAGCCACACTACTTCATTGCATTTTTGAATGGAAATATGAAGGGCTGCTCTGCTTTTGCTTGTTTTTGAAAAATATATAAGAGAAATGTTGAAATGTTTATAGAACATTTGAGATCAAATATATTAAGATGAGATTGATAAGAAATAAGCTATTAATTCCAGCTATTGGTTTAATTTATAATACCCCTTTGGAAAGTTAAGCCTGAGCTAAAGACCTGGGTAGAGTTAGAAATTGCTCTTTAAATTCATTAGCGACTATTTAATTGAAGTCTGCTTTATAGTTTATTATTGAATATCATTTTGTATAATCAGAATAAATCAGGCAAAATGACTTTTGAGTATCTGGCAATTCCATTGATTAAATTCAGATGCTTTTCTTATGATATGAGGATGAAATTTCAAAGTCTAAGCCAGTGATTGCATAGGAATAAATCCTAGCAGTCCCTTGTGAAGAACTGCAACCAGTAGCCTGGGACTCTAATTGAAAAGCATTTCTGTTCCTATGCCATATTGCTCAACCAAGATCAGTAGGAGGTGAGTAAATATTGTTTCAGGTGCCTACAGCAACCAAGGAGAAGTGTTCTTTTATCTTTTTTTTAAGTCAATTGGAAAGATTTTAAAAGGCAGGTGTGGTATTCTTCTGGTGTTCAAAATAGAATTCCTGAACAGAATTCCATTTAGAGCAGGTTCCAAAACCCAGTGGGCCGGTAATTAGCAGCCCTCATTTACAACTTTTGATTTGCTGTACCCCTGTGCTATATTCTAGTATTTCAGACCCCTTGGAATTCCACATGGCAAGAATAAATAAAGAAAGCTTTTGAAAGATAGAATATGTCTCTAAGTTTTTAATCCATTAGACTGTATACAAGTTCTGGAATAGCATTGTCATTGAACCCTGAAGTTCAGCTGTTTATTATACTTACATATAGATTTGGGATGTAGATTTAGGTACCCAGGTTATGTAATTCTGCTGAGTTAGCAATGTTTAAAGAAAAAATAATTTGTTTATTAAACATACAGATTGGTGGTAAATAAAACCTTATATATATATATATATATATATATATATATATAAATAAAATACCTTTTTCAGCCAATGATTTCCAAGACTGCACAGCTTGGTGGAGGTAGGCTTTCTTTTGAACTTATTTGCAGGAATTATCCTCAGTTTTTCTATTTTTTGTGATAAGATGTATTCATCCCAGTTGGAATTGAAATCCAGAAATGTTTGGCTCGAATAATTCCCTCTGAGTGCTAGTAGTACTAATGTTGTCATTTGTTTCTTGACTTAAGACTGTGCAAAGATTTTGATAAATTGATTATAAATGGTAGAATAACCAACATTTTTCCTTATAAAGAAGAAATATTTCTTGAACTTAGGTAAATTTGTTCTTGCTTTAATTAATCTTTTGATTTATATACCTCCTCTTTGCTTTTACTTGTCAGCTTGAGCAGATGGAGCTTGAAGTTCGAGAGATCCCACCTCAAAGCCGAGGGATGTACAGCAGTCGAATGAGAAGCTACAAACAAGAAATGGGAAAACTTGAAGCTGACTTCGTGAGTTTTTAACATATTACATAAAGAAGGCATCTCTAAGAATTTTTAAATCAAACAATGCAGTTATTCAGGCAAATGAGAGGGTGTTTTTGACCAGTGTGAGATGAGTTCTGCATGTATCTTGCTATGTGTGTGGACAGATGAAAGCCAAACTGGGGAAGAGAAGCTTTTTATTGATATTAATTTATTCATTTAATTTTAGCAGCAGTCCCATACCAATATTCTAGTTGCAAGCCTCCTGTCCCTTTACCCTGGAACTCCATTGTTTCTCTGTCATTAAACATTATGAGTGTTCATGATGTATGCAAAATAGTCAGCTTCTAATCCTATTTCTTGAGGAATGACAGCTTGTTGTAACGTGGGCAGTAACATGAAAAGCAGTATAATCTCCAATCCATGGAATTTTTGAATATAGTTTATCTCATGTGCACTTTATTTGTTAGTCATTGTGTTTTCTTTTTCATTGCACTTAGATTCCTCTTGGCTTTTGTACAAATTGGTTATAAATACTACATTTTTTGGAGTAATGGATGCAGACTAACAAGATTCCCTTGTCTAGGGGCTTCTGCTACAGTTATCAGTCCTTTTTTTGTGACTAGGATTTGCACTGAATAGATTTACATAGAGACAAAACTGTTTCCTGTAAAATCCTGAAAAAGTTCAAAGGGATTGCAAAGTGTAGGAAAATGCTATGTTAATTGGCAGCAGCTCAGTTCCTTCAGGGTAGGGAGAAAGAAATAACTAGTGGCAGTATTTTCCATTCACTGGGGAACTGTGAATTTCCTCAGGTTGCTGGCAGCAGTTTAATCCTTCAGGGGAGGGGAGTCAGTGTTTATACCTGCAGCCAAGAAATCCAGCTGACTGTCACTCCTCTGTGCTTCTGCCAAGTTGAGCAGTTGCACAAAAATGTATGAGAAGATGGTTGCAGTTTGTAAAGTTTGAGGAATGTTTTAATAAAAACACTTGCATCAAAATTTTGAGGCAGTCTCATCTGTTCCCCTGTAGGAATTGCATGTGGCCAAACAGTGACTTCCCAGAGAGAGCAATTTCTGGACCAATTGTGAATGCTGTTTATCTTCTCAGATGTGGGAGAATTTGCTGTCAGCATGTATTTGTTCCTGACCTATTTCTAGGTAGATGGTGGAATTCATACTTTCATATTCCCAGGCAAGTGAAAATGAGAGAGTTCAGAACAGAACACTGTATGGAAGAGGAGAAATGAGTGGAAGGAAATGCATCATGGCACTGGGAGTTACATGATCACAAGAACATAAGTTTGTGCTCATAGTGAAGAAGCAAAAACACGAGAAAGAGGAAGGAACAGATTGAATTAATGGGTAGCAACAACAGCTCCAAACCCAAGGATCTTCAGCAGAAAATCAAGGAAAGAAAATGATGTGAAGGATGGAGCAAAATGCTGGAAGAACACAACTGTGCTTGGAAAAAAATCTCACTTATAGAGGAAATAGTGGTGTTACAACTAAGTGCTTTACACAGTTCCAGTTTCTAAGTACTAATATTTTTCTAATTTTGTATGTAAGGATTTAAGACTCTTTTTGGATTATTATCCAGGCAAATAGCAACTTGGAAACTGTAGAACAAAATTAATTGCAAAAGTTACATACCTTAGTGCACAGTCTTTTTTATTAAGTTCTGTATTTCAAATGTAAGGTAAATGCAGAACCAGCACTAATAGTTTTATTTTATATTCATTGATAACATGAGAATTGCTCTTGTGATTATTTGAATGCCTTATAGCATCTGAAAATTTGCCCTCACCCAAACAGCAGCAGAGCAACATGTTTAAAGCTAGGAGAAGGAAACATGAGATTTGTGGGCTGTTCACTTGTCCATTCTTTACTGGCAGGATGGACAATATTAAAGTTTATCTTTGACATTTAGTATGTAACTAGTGAGTTTATTTTATCTTGAGCAGTGTGTGTAATAATGACAAAATGCCATCACTGTAATGTTGTTTATTAGGTGCTGTGGCATCTTTGTGAATATGTAGGGGTTTTTTCCCCATATACATTACTATATTGAAGTATATTCTGAAAAGTACAGATTTAATCTCTGTTAAGCTGTTCTTAGAAAAGTTAGTCCAAACATGGCTTTTCATCTCTAACTTTGGAATCAAATAGGAAAAAGTTGCAAATAGGATATTTATTTTCTCTCATTGCTAATCCTTGCTGGTTTGAGATGTGCAGTTAGGTGTCAGTGCTCTGGAATCCAGGACTGTGTGAAGGCAAAGTCATCTACCTATGCACTCTAATGCACATGCATGGTTGCTGACACACTGATTGCAGTAAATCATATCCAAGGAGAAAAAACCATCTTGCCCTGTCTTAGCCCTCTCTCTTGAAGGGGAACAGTAATAATGAAAAAAAGGATAGCACAACTCAGGAAGCATAGCACTGTGAATACTGATGGGGAAAATGAACAGAGCAAGCACTGCACCTCAGCTTTAGTCAGGACTGGCTTCTGGTGCTCACCTCAGTGCTCTGCAGTCTTCCTTGGGGAGAAATATCAGAACAGGGAAGGATGAATTGCTGCTTCTCTGCAGAAAAGCTGCACACATCTCAAAACACCAACTTTCAGGCTTGCGATGGACATACTGAAACAGAATGAACCTGTTTGATAGGCCTCATGCTGTCTTTTTTTACTTATAGATGTAAATCTTGGGTTTATGATCTCATTTTCAATAGCACATCCCATTCTTTGGGGGGGATTGTTCCCATTAGCTCCAGGAAGGTGTGGTGGGAGCAGCTGGGCTGCAGGGCTCAGGAATGCGCTGCTGGCTCTATCTTGTGGCTCCAGGTGGAGTTGCACATCACAGTCTTGTGCTTTCCGGGCTGCTCCACAGCTTGGGACCATCTGTGAAAGAGTTCCTGAAGCTTGAAACAATCTTCCTATCAGAAGGTCCTTCTCCTGCATCTGCTGATGCACCATTATGTGATTTAAGCTTGTAAATATTTCTTTTTCCTGGCTATTTCAGATGTAGAATGTTCATGGTGCCTGCTTGAAATATTTCTTTTTCCTGGCTATTTCAGATGTAGAATGTTCATGGTGCCTGCTTGAAGTAAGGTCTAATGACAAAAATAAGTATTTTAAGTATATAGACTATAGGTGTTGTTTATTCATACAAATAAAGCATTTTATGTTTATTGTTACCTATAAGTAGCCAGTTATCTTTAAGTAGTGAGGATATGCAGTGTTAAAAGGCTTCCAGATTTTATAAACATTACTTTGAGCTAAATCTATCCCAGTCCAAGTAAAAATGTGACTCTATAAACCTGGCAAATATGTGGTTATTTCCTAGCATTTGTATCCATCGCCAGGGTTCCATGTACTGGCTCAATGTCAGGGTGCCATAAAATAGAAAAAACCAAAGGCAGGCATTTATTTTCCTGAAAAGCTTACTGCTGACATATAAGGCATTCAAATTAATGAGGAAATATAAAAATCTTGTAAGACCACATTACACAGTAGTATTGGTGTTACAAAAATGAATATTGCACAATCAGTGTTGAAAATGAGATGAGCATATTGAGAAAGAAGAAATAGCCATCAAATAAAGGAGGCAACATAGGAACTGTTCCTATTCTGTTGGCAGCACAGAGGTAAATCTTGCAGGTAGCATTTGTTATCAGTTCAGGAAACAGAGCTCATTCCCTTTAAATCCTCAGAACTGGTACTGACTTTCAGAATAACCTTTAAAAGAAAAAAATGGGGGGTAGGGCAAATTTGCAGATTCGTAGATATATTGTACAAGACTTGAATAAACATTTAAACATTTTTGGCATTTGAGAATAGCTTCAGTCAATAGTGAGGTATATATTTACAATTTATAACTCCTGCAGGTCCTGTTTAAGATCATTGTTAAAATTTCAGCTGCTGTTAGGTTTTAAAAACATTTAGGGGAGATAACCAATGAAATTTCATTGGATAAAGTTAGTTCTCTTGTATGACTCTCAAATACCACCTGAGTCCAGAAGCTCACCTGAACAACTCATACCACTGTGTCTGTTACATTCTGGCTGTTTTTGCAAGTACCACTACCCCCTGAATTTCAGGTTCAGTCACTTACCCAGACAAGTAATCCTTTGGCTGCAAGCATAATGAACACCATTTGTCAAATGACAATGCTGGCTGCATCTTTATAGACAGTCTTCCCTAGGTCTCCAGTTTGAACTAAAACTTAAGAGACTCAGCTGTTGCTGCTGGTTATTTTGATTTGTAAAGCAGATAGTGCAACTATGTTTTGTACTTACAAAATTGTGGGTTGTGTGGCACTGCTGTGTGTATATCTTAACTGTTGTATCCCAACAGTGTTCTTAAAAACAGGGAATCCGTCATGCCAAAACATCATGTGTGCACAAGGACCTTGCCTGGGCAGGTGCAGGTGCCTTTAGTGAAACCTGATCTGTTGACACATTTAAAACTTCTGAAATCAGATTAGTTGTCACTATGTGAATAGTACAACTCTTTTGAATGGGCTGTGGAGAATTTGTTTTAGTGCACACAAGATTGAACTAAGTTTCAGAAGAAAGAATTTGAATTATCTGGCCATGTACTTTGACAATCTAATTTTGAAAAAGCATATTGTGAACAAAAGTTCCTTCACTGCCATTTTTATAGATACTATCACCTTCTTGAGATAAATAATCACTCCTCAACATTCTGCTCAAACTGCTCCTTAGAGAGGCACTATTTGTTTTCCTCTGTTACTTTTCAAATAACTTCTGATATATTTGTCTGCCTGACTGTGGCTGAGCATTAGGCTGGTTTCTTTTCTATTCTATAGAGAATAGAAACTAACTCCACATTGTCTTCAGTTTGTTTTCACTTGTGTCCCCACCCTGGTGCATTTGTGGTGGAAAAACGTGGAGGCATTTGACCTTTTGCAATTACTTGATTTATAATACTGCTGTTTTAAATGGGGGAAAAGTGATACAGGAAAAAAATGTTCTCTCTTTTTTTTTTTTTTTTGTAACATTCGAGGCCTAAACAGATGAAATATTAGGAAGTGGTATAACTTAGAACCTCTGTAGAAAATTTGCCCGAAGTTATTTATGTCTTAAATTTCTTTTTATTTTTTTTTTATGTGGAAGTTTGAAGAAGGAAGTAAATTTATTTCATATTGAATTTACTAGTGATGAAATGTTTTTCTGTGGAGGAAAGTGTGAAAGGTAGGAGTTAACATGCTTAATTTGTAGTTTACCTAAAGGGTTTTCTTAGCTGAGACTCCTGAGAGGCCTGACCAGTGAAACACACCTTACCTCCTGGGCTTTGTAATTCTGTAGGTATTGCTCGAAAAGAATCATTTACTGGTGTTTGACCAGTAAGTGTGTTCTGCATCTTGTAACTCAATGTGTGAAGACATAATGTGCTGGGTGAGGGCAACCAAGCAGCAAAGTTTTTATCATCAGTAAAGCTAATGCCTTAACTTGATTCTTCTCTCAACCAACTCCCTCCCTCTTGAGCCTCACAGGAAATTCTGTGTCTGTCTCATCTGTTAACACGTAGGACTAAGGCTGGTGACTTTTGTGGTGTCTCTTTGTTGGTCCTTCAGCAAGTTGTGGTGGAGGTGATGCATGTGATTTTAAGAAACACTCATTTGTGTAGCTTAGACTTGGCTGACTGAGTACAAATAAAGGTGTTTTCAGGAAGTGATTTGGTGAGTCTGATAACTCTTGTGGCTGGGGGCTGTGAATGGAAGGTGTATGACTCACACAGGACATTGTAAGCATTCATGCCTCTTTCTCCCTTCACACACAAAATGTTTCTGTACTAACTTAAGCTGAAAAGTGGTCTGTGGCAGAATGAAGTCTTTCTGTAAAATGTGTTTTAAGAGATGTAATACAGATTCAGCATGATACCAGATCTACTTTTTTCACTTAGCAATATTTTTCACCTGGTAGTTTGTAGAGATGTTCAGATTTCAGCCCTCATCAGCCTTTTCCAAGTAGAGAACTGGAATTTCTGTTTGCCATGGAGTTTTTTCTTATTTCAAAACTTCTACTTCTCAAAATAGTAGAATTAAGGATGTTTGCTGTTCTTTCTAAAAGAGAAATGAAGAAGCCATGTTCACGCAAAATTCCTTCTGACCAGCGAATGAGTGAAGGGACTTCATATAGAAAAGGTGAATGCTGGTTTTGTGGGGAGAGGGGCACGAGGAGAAAGGCTTTATTGTTTCCCACTCCCTCAGTGATTTTTTATTCTACTCAAGTGATACTCCCGTACCTGTAGTGCAAAAAAGAAGCAGCTATTGCTGTCCTGCTTTTGATAGCAGCAGTAATAAAGGTCCTGTAGTTGAACATGGATGTAGGAGGCAATGATCAATGAGGAAAACAGAGCTCACTCCATTGTATTGCTCACCTGCACTCATTTAAGTAGGAGTTTGATTTTGTTTCTATCACGAGCTAGAAACATAAAGATTACCAAAAAAAAAAAAAAAAAAAAAAGCAAACTGAGCAAAACTGAGCAAAACCCCCATCATTTGAACATATTTGCTTTTCAGGCTAGAACTCCACTCTCCAGTTCCTTAACGTGTTACTATGTTTTTTCTTTTTTTTCTTTTTTTTTGCAGCTAGAGCGAGACTATTTTGCATTTCAGTGCTGAATAGGGAGAGAGATGTAAATAATAAAAAATAGAGAGAAGGTTGGTTTTGACACGGGCACGATTAATTCCAGCTGTTCCAGGTGTGCTGTCCGTGGATTGACGCTGGGTGGCGCTGTTTGTTTGCAAAGCGAGGGTCGCTTCCTCCCCCTTTTTTTTTCCCCTTTTTTTTTTTTTTTTTTTTTTTTGCTTTGGTAGTAACTGAAATTACTGTTTCATGAATAAAATATTTCTGGTGGGATTTGCATTTCTATATTGGCTGAAGATACTGTGTTGAATGTTTTATTAACCAGCCCAGTGCAACTGTCAGCCTATTAAAGAGATCCAATGGACCCTGTTTAGCTAAATAAACTAAATAAATCCAATTCGTCAAATTGTGTTCCTGGCTGTTTATTTTCCATTCTTTTGATGTACAGTTTATTTTAAGTTAAAGCCACATAGATTTAAAAATTAATGTGAAAATAGAATGTAGTGTTTGAAACATGAGAAGACTAATTGCCATGGTCAAAAATAGCTTCCCTTTATAGTGAAGTTGCCATCTGGTAAATGGTGAACTTTTTATTTGTGACTGATTAACTGTCCCGTGTCAAAAATTAGTTGGCAAATGAGTGGTTAATAGCTTTTTTTGCCAGCTTGGTTTTGTTGCTTCCATGAAGAGAAACTTGAAATATAAGCACTGCGGTTAAAAATAACTGTTTCTACCCAACTTCAAGAGGTTTGTTCTTCATCTTGATATTTTCTCAATCAGAATTCAAAGGGAAAATTTTATATGTTCATTACATGTTAAATGCTTGTTAAAATTCTTGTTGCATCATAAGCAAATATTGAAGTGTAAAAAAAACCTTTGCATAACTGAATACATTGCATGTCTGGTTGTCAAAGAGTTGTCAAACATTACAAATACTAGCATTCATTATATTCTGCTAGTACTAATAATATTTTAGTTACCTTGTTTCAGCTGAAAACCTTTGCCAGAGAATAGCAGGAGACACACATAGATTTATGATGTTACTGGGGTAGTGCAATTTTTTCTGTGCCAGTTGCAAATTCTTGTAAATGCAAATACATTCTAGATTTGTTAATAAGAGAGATGAAGAAACAGTGATGGATGTATTTGCTCTTTCTTTCTGATGCTTTCCGTAGCACTGATTTAGTGATGTTACATGTTAACTTCTGTGTGTTTTACAAGAAATCAGAGTTTCCAGGCATCATGTTTTGCATAGGATTTTTTTTTTTATGCTCTTGGTTTTCCAAAAGTGGAATATTGAAATTTAGTGCAATAGAAATACATTTTTATTAAATTGCATTTCTGGCTCTTTTCTCAAGAAGTCTACTATAATTGATTGAGCAGCCTTTGTGAAAAGCTAATGTGTTAGATGAACTCAAAAGTGTCGGGTTCTTAAGAAAAGTCTTTTAATCAAGTCAGTCCACCTTTTCTCATGCTGATTTTTCTTACTAACCAAAATGGTAAGTTTTTGTTTCCACTTCTACCTGAAATTCTAATGCAAGAACAAAGCAATTATTTAGGCACATGTCATCAGTGTTGGATAGAGTTCTGTTCCTTTCTGTAGGTAGACTTCAATTTGTAGTGAAAAATATTGCATTTCTTGAATATTTGCAAAAGCTTTAAAATGGTATTTAAAAATTAAATCACACCTCTTATGTCTCAAAAAAAACCCCTTCCCATTTTGTGCTCTAAGATGGTTCTTTTTAACATACCAGTAATAAATTCAGAAGGAACTTTATGATTCTGTACAACTGGCTATCAGACAAAAAAAAAAATTGGGCTTATGCCAGTGGAGATATCATCTTGTTTCTGGCTTAAGACATAGTGAGGAAGGAATATAAAATAAAAAAATGGAGCTGGAAGTGTATTAGACTGATTCTGCCTCCTTCTAGTCATGTTCTTTACTATGTGAAACATATGGAAAAAGTGTGAATATCTTTGTTCTTTTGTTTGGTAAGTTTTTATTTTTACTCTGCAATAATTTAGTAGTCTGTCCCAAATACAGCCAGCTCCCCTTAAAGCTGCTGTATAAACCTCAACAAAAAGTCATTCTTGGCCACAAAGTCTATTTAAACTTGCTGTTCTTACTCAGTTAGGGAGGAAATCCCTGCAAAAGCTAGAGGATCTAAAGTTGTACATTTGACAATTTAATGCTTGTGTACATTTATAATAAGTGGATCAAATACAGCACCTCCCTTACTTTTCATTTGCTTTTTATAAACTGGGTTTAGGGGGACAGGGCGAGGAAAATAGGCCTTTTCCAATATTTAATGAATACTACAGAGGTTTCACTCGTCAAAGAGGTGATCAATGAAAATTAGAGTAGAAATATAAAGATTACAGATAGGAATATAGCAGGTGGCTTCAGGGATCAGCAGTAGAACAGAATAATTTTCCCTCTATAGTAACATTTAAACATTTAAGCATTTCAGATGGGTGTAATGAAAAAACAGTTTTGCTAACTAAATATTTGGTGCCTGGATCTATAAAGAGAAAGAAAATGGGGAGTGTGTGTGTGGGCTCTGCATGTTTCCCAGTGAGTGGCATTTGTGCTTACTTTCAGAACCCCCACAACTTTCCAACATGTCCTTAGTTTGTTTTGGGTTTTTTTTTTTTTTTTATTTTCTGAGAAGTTAAGACTAGAATGAATAAGGGTAGTGTTTGCCAACTTACCCTCCTGGTCAGTGTGGAAAACACTGAATTGCAATTGCAGGCTTTGTACCTGTTCACTAAAGATTCAAATGTGAATTCTGGCAAGTCAAAGAAAAGGCTTGTATTGTGTCTGGTGGGTCTTGGCTTGGGCCTTAGTTAGAAAATGCTCCTGCATTATGATTTTAACACCTCCTTTTCACTGATTCCTGAATAAAGGTTTGAGCCGTTGTTAAATCGAGCTGTAACTTCTGCTAGGTTGTGTCACCAACCAGGGAAAAAAGGTGGTAGTTAATATTTCATTTCACAGAGAATAACTGCATTAATATCAGAGCAAATTCTCTTATTTCAGAATCAGAGAAGTTACTTTCCATTATGGTGGTTGGTATTTTGGGACATGTAACTGCAGATGTTTTGTCACAGGGATCCCTGTTTGTGGAGTGCCTAGCACAAAGGGATTTCTCACTCATGACTACAGCTTTTTGGCACTGTAATGAGTATTAACTAAATAGAGCTATGCAAAGTGCTGGGTTGTTATGTTAATGTGTTTCTTGTGATTATTTTTATTTTTTAAGAAATACAGTTTAGTGTCAGTATTTCAGGTTGTTCCATTAGCAGCTGTCTTTGAAACTACAGGTTTTCATGTTATGTGTTTCTATTAAAATTTCTAGCATCCTTAAAGAAGGAGAAGCATTTATCTAGGATTAATGTGGTTGGGAGTAAAACTAATAATGCTAAGGCAGGGTCTAAACCACAGTGCTAGGGTTTTTTATTCAAAAGGAAATGTTTGATTTGTACTGACTGTTTTGTATAGTTTCATAATTCAATGTCATTTAGACCCTCAAGTGACCACGTGATTCCCTTTTCTTTCTGCCCAGTCTTCAGGAGAAATCAGATTCTCTGGTTCAGTTGTGTAAGCTTCCCACAAAGTTAGTTCAGTCAACTAAATCAAGGTAAAAAGTTACAGAAAGGTCAGGATTAAGTTAGGGGTTGCTAACCTGAATTGCTTTCCCAGCCTTTTTAAGCCCTTAGTGCTCCTTTTGTCTTTTTCTTACCTTCTGTCATGTTGTCCTCCTGTTAGATCTTTATTTCAGTTGAAGGTACCTGGGCTGCATCTTTCTCCTGACCCATACTTGGAGTCACTTTCAAACGTGTTATTAAATCCCTTTTTTCCATTCATGAGCTGAAAGTCTGGCATTCAGCAATGCAGATCGGTGGCTCAGCACTTGTGCCCTGTAGAGAGCTTGGTTTAAAATGCATGTATTTTAGAATGAACACAAGGAAAATTTGCTCCTTTCTCTCCTCATTTTCCCTTTTCCTTTTTTTGTGTCCCATTCTGGGGCAAATGTTAGAAGTTTTTACTTTTAATTTGTACCTAAAAAGTACTCTGTTGCTAAGGTCAGAACTGCTGAGTTCCCTTCTCTCATAATGTAGGACCAGTTTCCAAGCCATTTGTATGTTTTAAAAAATGTCTTAGCTAAGGACTTTTCTCCCATCTGGGGCTACATGTACAGTTGTGGTGTTTGCTTGGACAAAATCCCCCAGTTTTCCTCACTTACTGCATGTGAGTCTGAATAGAATTGCATTTTCAGGAGAATGAACTGAAAACTCCATTTCAGGTGTGCACTGAACAGACATGAGGGTCTGAACAAAATACTGGTGTTTCAGGCAGCTTTGAACCATGTTGAAGGGAAGATGTTAGATCTTAGAACCGGGCCAAATCTGTTCTGCAATGAAACCTGAAATCATGTACCCTACAGAAAAAATAATGGAAGAGCTCCAACATGCTCCTGATGTAGATAAATGTATTCTTTTGGAGCAAGACTTCCTTTTGAGGTCCTTCCTTCCTTTGTGAAAAATTTGGACCCTGTGTAAATTTCCATTCCCTTTCTTGTACCCTGTATCAGACAAAGGAAACCAGGACAGGTGCTTCTGTAGCCTGAAATATCATAGGATCACAGAATGATTTGGATTGGAAGGGACCTTCAAGATCATGTAGTTCCAACACCCTTTCCCCATGGGCAGGGACATCTTCCACTAGACCAGGTTGCTCGAAGCCCATCCAGTCTGGCCTTGAACACTCCCAGGGATGGGCCTGGATAATCCTATGGCTAGTAGACATAACTAAATATGTTTATTAATAAGTTTGGACTAATTTTCTTTTTTGGAAATTGTCTTTTCAGTCACTTATGGTGGATCATGTGTCAGTTCTTTCACCTACTTGTCATTTGAACACAAAAACAAAGTCTCTGTTCTTCCATTTTATCCAATTGAGTTTCAAGATCTTCAACACTAAATTTCTGGTGGCAACAAAGCATTAGTGGCTTACATTTCTGATATTCCACACCTGGGTCCCCAGCTGTATTCACTGCATTTGTGATTTTGATGCAGAAGTGACATGAATCATTAAAATCCCACTAAAATTAGCAACAGGAAATCCAGACCAGATTTTTGAGGGCCCATTTAGCATGTCTGGTGAATTCTAAGAGAACACTATCGTTATCCCTGCCAGGTATGTTTTACAGACTAGTTAAGAGGCTGGGCTGGGCCATGCCATGGTTTGTGATGTCCATAGTATCAAATTTAGTATGAGCTTGGTTATATAATAGTAAATTCTTCACTGTATCTAATTCTGAGGTGTAGAGTAGGACTTGCTGAAGAAAAGAAAAGCTTCTTCCAGTAAGCAGAGCTGCCCATTCTCTGGCACCCCCATCCTTTAAACACTTCTGTGCCTCTGGCTGTTACTTGGCCTGAGTGTGGCTTGGGCAGGAGTGTTTGAACTAATCTATACAATGGAGTTTATCCTTGCATTCAGATGAAGGCTTTTTTCCCTATAGAGCAAGCTGCTGCATTCTGGCTGCAGTGACTCACTGTTGAGGTGTTTGGCTGTATAGTCATAGGGGGGATGAAATTCTAGCAATGTGGCTGTTCTGCCCTCTTGTTACATTTTTGGGGGAAGTATCTAGAGATAAGTGAGAATAGGTTGTTCTCCTGATATTACAAACAAAGAAGGTGGACCTTTGGTAGTAGCAGTCTTCTTGAGGGAATTGAATCAAGCACCTCTTGTGCAAAGTGGAAACAAATCCATTGCTTTGCTCAACTTCAGAGTTGTATTCAGAGTTTCTTTTGACTTATATTTTACCTTTTATGAGGCTTAGTACATTTTAGAAAAAGAAATCTTTGGCACATGTTTAAATATAGGTGAACAAATCGGTGTTTGTGTTCATTTGTTGATTTTGGTTTTTTTGATACTAAAAACGTCCTTTCCTCTGGCCCAAAAAGGCAAAGTGAAATTCAGATTCTCTAGGATATGTAGTCTGTCTGTAAACTTCATTGTTGGACACACCACTTCAAAAATAGCTATATGAAGAAAAATGTGTGATGCACTTATTGACAGAGAAAAGCCAATAAATCCAATTTGATTCAGGAAGCTGAGAAATATTTTAATAACTTTCTGACGTTTTCCTGTAGTCCTTATTTACCTTATCAATAGTTATGGTGACATATGATTGTCAACTTTTTATATTAAACCAAACTAATAAATTAAACATGTTGTGTTTATACCTGATGAAAGCTGACGTTTTGGAAAGGTGTTAAAATATACTGACAGGTCTTGTTCATAAACTCCTTTGGTATAAATATGTAGATGACATCTTTAGATATTGTTTGTACATAAGCTGATAGGCAGGAAACGTTGACAACGTAACAAATGCAAATGTCAACCCCACAATTTAACCTTTCTGTGTAGGAAAAGATGTTAGTTTTAAGTTACATGTATCTTTTAACTTTATTTTCAAAGTTTTTTTTTGAGCCTGTTATCATTGCTGTTTCATGTGCCACTGAAAGTAACACTGCAATAAGAAAGATTTGCACTTAAGAGCTTTTCTCTGTGGTGTTCCTACTTAAATGACTGCAGCTGAGAGGGTGCTTTTTCTTCTAATTCTTTTTATTTTTCATGTTTGCCTAGTACCTTCTGAATCTCTCTGCAACATTCCCTGTTCATTCCTTACTTGCCAGTGATTCAGGGCTTGTGTGACTCAAGGGCAGTAAACCAGTAAAACTATTATAAAATGTTAGAGTGGTTTCTTGTAACAACAGATAAATGTCCTTGGCCTTAACCTGGATCAGGATTGCTTTGTATACTGGATATTTCTGGTTTGAAATTTGTCTTCTCCATGGCAATGTAAATCCATTTTGTGTTCTCTGCTTGACATTTTTTCTGTGTTCTCCACAAGCTGTGATTCATGAAAATCCTGCTGAAGTTTCAGTCAGTTTGGGGTGGCCCTGAGCAGCCTCCCCAGCCCAGCCATGACCCAGGGCTCCATTTCAGGGCTGTTTTCCCCTGCTTGGGGGATGCTGTGGGATGCTGCTCTCCAGCTCCTCATGGCCCTGCCCATCTGTGCTCCCTGCTGAGCTGCATCCTGATAAAATTCTGACCTGACCTTACTGGCACTGGGAGCTGTGCAGCTTTGCTAGGTGTCTGTGGCATGTGTGAGTTCACCAGCCTTGGTCTTTCTGACTTTTAAAACTGCTTGATTGGAACAGCTCCAGTGGTGCTTTTTTGTCCCCTACCTGTGCACCTCTGCCTGAGGTCTGGAGTCTGGGTGAGCAATGTGGGGTCTTTTGTGTCCAGTGCACAGGACTTTTGGTGGGATTTCTTGCATTGAAATTCGCAGTACCTTGCTCTGCATTCAGAATGGGAATACCCATCTTGATCCTGAGTTCCTACTGAAACCTGTAGCCTGTCTGAATTGTGTCTCTCTATTTCCCATTTTAGACTTGGGAGGAGCTTTAAGAAGAAAAACTTTCTCCTCTGTTAGCCAGGCTTTCCATTCTGTCTTTGGTGACCAATTTCACAACTAAGAAGAACTTTCCCATAGTGTTCTTGCTGCTGCTTCATGCAGGACTTCATTTCTCACAGCTGAAAGTGCACAGGTAGATTGGAAATGTGTTGGTAGATAATCTCATGATGTTGCACACAATTCCAACAGAGTGGTTTGAGTATTATCTCTGTAATACCTAAGGATGTCTCTGTGAATCTCATCAAGGGGAATCCATCCCTTCCTCACATCACTGAATGTGCTGTACTCCATGTGTCGGATAGAGAAGTTAACCAGAAATGCAGAAATTTGGGAAGGGGAGGTTGGCATTAATTGGTTTGTGATGCTGGAGTGTTGGAATCGAAGCTATTGTAGCAGGAATTACAGCATGCTAAATTTTAGCAGTGGTAAAGGAAGTTGCTACTGGTTTTGTTGTTTTTCCATTGTTATAAATGAGTTAAAATGTCCACGGTCACAACCTCTGTTATAAATAAAAACAAAAATGTACCAACAGTTTTGGTGTTCTTTAAGTGCCTACAGAGGTAGTTAATGAAAGTCAAAGTAATGGGAGGTTGGTGCAGGCATATAAAATTTAATAGTTTTGGAAGGCTTCAGGTGCATAAATATAACTCTTTTCCAGAATAATTAACTGCTTTAACGTGGTATTGAATCAATCAGCCAATTACTGCAGTCCTGTTTTGTTTTGTGGAACTTTTGTAGTGCATTAATGAACACCAACCTTTTGTGCAGATATTTCTGCAGTTAGACTGACCTATATATTATGTATTACTTAAAGATAGCTCTGAAATGTGTTTTTTGGATGTATATTGTTTTCTTTTTGTTAGCTAGATGGACAGATTTGGGATGTACATCTGTAGTACCATATAATTGACAGAAAACCCTGTGGTATTTGACTGTCCAAAGAACATGAAAGGTATAATTTACTTTGCAGCAATCTTATTCTGTCAGATAGTTGCATTGACTTTCTGAAACAGTTGGAGAAAATTGATATGACTTAATGTAAATTAAACTGTTACATTTGATTCTTACCTCATGTTACCTCCCTGTGGTATCTAGCACTTCCCAATTGTGCAGTAAGCATGTTTTGTATGGCTTTTATTCCAAATCTTTCCCTGGGGAAATCACTGGAAGTTGTGGGACAATGCTCTTTCATGTGCTGTTTAACTGGCATTGGGTTAGTTTCCTGAGTTATCTGGAGAGGTGGCTTCATTTAATCCACTTCCTTTGTACAGATTACAAATTGCTGCCTTGTATCAGTAGAAATGAACACTTTTTTTTTTTTTCCCTGAAAAAAAAAAAAAAAAAAAAAAAAACAACAAACCTTTAATTTCTAAACTTATTTGGGAACATAGTTTTGAGATTCCAAATAACTCTGGCAGAGCGTGGGCACCATAGCTGCAGTGCACTTCTGAAAGTTGCCATTAATTAGCATTCTGGTTCTTTAGCTTTGTTTAGCAGCTTTTCTGCTCTATGTAATACCAGCTTCCTCTTTCTTCCCCTAGGTTTTGTGTTGTTGTGCATTTCCTGCTTAACAGAATGTTTGTTTAAGTAGATATAAGTGTAGTGAATTTCCTGAAAGTTACTCATTGGGGAAATTGAAATGAAATTTTAAAGTATCATTAGGAATGCAAACAATAAATTCTTTCATTTGCTGTAGGCGTCTTTAGGTTGGAATGACTAGAAAAGGTTCTGGTTAATTAGAAGTAATTTGTTAGAAACCTGAATCCTTTTTTTTTACTTCCTAGATTAAAACTCAGTTCCCAGCTGGATGCTTATAAGTGCAGGAAATGTAATTGTGAGATGATTAACTGCAAAAAGATGGATAATTGGAGTTCATATGATATGTCAAATATGGCTAAACCAAAAGGTTTTCTGCATGTTGAAAGAGATTGGCTGGAGTCTAGATTGGAGAATATTGAGCAAGGAGTGTTTTTAGAGATTAATAGTCACAGATTGCTGCAAGACGGTGAGGCAGAGCCTGACTGTAGAGAGCTAACACCTCCCAGCCCTTTCCTATATCTTCAGGTTTTAATTAGCATGGGTTTGGTTTTGTCCTCTTCCCTTTATTCCTGTTATGTGAATTGGAGATTAGGAAACACACTAAACATCATACATCTAACAGCAATGCTTAGAGACAAAGATATCTCCTCCTCTCTGCTAGGAAAGGCTCAGCCTACCATAGGATAAATTATTTGATTGTCCTCTGTTATTCCCTCCCCAGTGTCTTGCCTTACAATCAGCACTGTTTTTTCTATAGAATTTTAAAATGTTTTTAATTTTTTAATGTTGCTTTGAGTATTTTTTTTTAAACTGTACCATAATAATAAATTAAAAAGTGATACATACACTATAAACTATAAATGCATCAGTGGCATTTTGCTTTCATTATCCCTCATAGATGTTTAGCACAACAGTGCCTGGTGTTTTAAATTACTTCTGCTTTACTTTAAAATGAGAACTTCTGTTTGAATAGCCTATTGTTCTGTTAGCTACTACATTGCACTTCAAACCACAGAGTGTTATTACAGAGTCACTGTATTTTGGGATCATGTAAAATATTTGTTCTCTCCCTGCTCCCAACCTATAAACTTCATATCTCGATGAGGAGTTTCTAACCCTTGGAAATACTGCTTTACAAATTCAGCTAATGACCCAAATACAGCTTGTTTGTTGTGTATGAGTTGTATTAAAATAACATACTCTATGTGTATTGTCATTAATGATATGCTCATTTTGATAATGGAGCTGCAGTCTCTTAGTATGTAGTCCTTGGGGAGATGCTGCATTTTTTTAACTAAGTATTGTTCTGGCTCCTTTCCTTGATTGGCCCAGAAATAGCAATCAGCTGGGGAGCAGGATGACATGCCTCTTAGCGATCCCTTTTATCTTTGAGATGAGTATCAACATTGTATGCTTCCTAATGGAAGTGTAATTTAATGAAATCTATTGGGTAAACATACTTCAGATGTTCAAAGGAGGTGACAAAATTTTTGCTGGCAGCCAGGACCTGGCTGGTTTCCAGCTTGCCTTTAGCTGCTGTGCATATAGCATTGAGAGAGGCACTTAAAATAGGAACACAAAGTATTGTTTCTATTGTGTTTTTGGTTGTGGATTTTTATTTTTTTTTTCTCACTGTTTTCTTTTCCTTAATTTTATTTTTCTGGTATCTGTACTAGTGCCTTATGACTTCCAGGCTTTTCTAGTAAAATGCTGCCTGAGGTCAGGTTTCCCCTCTCCCCCCAAAGCATAGATGACAGTGTTAAACTCAGGGGAGATGGTTGGCACAGAATGTGCTGCATATTGGGGAAAGGGGTGAAGGGGGGGGTGGGGGTGAGTGATCCAGACTGCTGTTAGTCAGTAACTCTGTGAAAGAATAAGCTCCTCTCTAGACTGATAAAATTAAGTATCCTGTTTTAAAGATTGTGTCAGAGCATTTTTGTTTTATCAATAATAATTGCTGATGTAGAGCTGTCCTCACTGAGGTTTTTAACAGATGGCTGGGAGTGGAAGGAAAGCTGCTCAGCCTTCCACCTCCTCAGCTAAATACAAGCTTGCTAAAAGGAGACAGTTGTCCCTCTTACCATTGCTCCCTCCTCAGTACAGAGCACAGTGATCCCAGCACACACACACACATTCTCTCTCTATGGTAGCAAACTTGGCAGAAAGACTGGAAAGATCATATCAGCACTATTGTCCCTTTTAGTGGATGTTTGATTGGACAGCTGATGGATCATATTGCTCAGATCCTAATGGTTTGGTAAACTGTAGGACATTGTTTGAGAGGAAACACATTAACATTTAGGCATATTTGTATATAATGGATATGTCTGTGGAACACGGGGTTTTCTTCTTTACATGGAGGGTCTAAAGGAGGTATTTTTAATTTGAAGTCTTCCACAGTGGGTGTAACTGGGGGGCAAAGGACATGTCCAGAGAAAGATGAATGCATCATTGACCTTTTGCTGTTTTTCAGGTGGTATATCAGAGCTTTGTCATTGTGGCCCACTTTATTCCCAGCTTCCCTGTAAAGAAGTCCCTTTCCCAAGTATATGTTGTCCCTCTCCTATGAATGTGTGACACTGGGGCCTTGTGGTTTTAGGCCAGTAACGAGTGAGTTCTCTGGACTGGTGGGAGTCATGGTCTACCAACAGGGAGCTTCTTTGGGTACAAAGTCAAGGTCAAGGGACTGTCTCTTTTTGCAGTGTTGTTAAGCTTGTGTTCCATGAGGGGACAGTAACTAAGGGTCAGAAACAGTGAAGTATAAAATGGAGTGCAGCATATTTCTTGTTTCCAAATAATGGAACAAAATGTGAAAGCAAATTCAGGATATGTCAACATACCTCATATTTCTGTAACTGTAAGCTGTAATAATGATACAAGATAAATTGCAATTGTATGACATTGTCTTCATTCAAAGTGTCTTTGGTTCCTCAGCCAAACTGCACATTACTTTAATACTGCTCTATTTTGCAAACTTTCTAATGTTGCCCAAATGTGCAAGATCCAGATGTATAATTCTTCCTGTGTGTGTGGGTGCATGTGCAATGGTTGCTGTATATGGAATACAGTGATGCCAGTTTAGCTTGTGGCAGCTGTGGGACAATTAAAACTATATATGATTTAAAACTATTTAATATTAAGCACATTTTATTTAGTTTTGTCCTTGCATTGCTTCTGGAGACTGGTGAAGAGAAACAGGAAATGGACAAAATTGCAGGCAGCACCAAAGTTTATGACTCTGTTGTAAACCCAAAATAATTAAATGGTTCATGAGGCTTTTAACTCAGAAAATTAATACAGCTTCAAAGCTGCAGACCAAAACATTATCAAAAATATAAAGTTTGGTGAAATTGTAAAATTTTCTGGCTTTAGATCGGCTTCTTTGAAACTAACCTTCATGCAAAGTACTCCTAAAAAGTGAAATTTTTTTCTGTATCTTTTGTGGACCAGTTAGAACTATAAATTGGTATCTTGGTGATTTTATTTCTTGTGTATGTTTCCTGGTGAAATTGGGCTTGAGGAAGCCAAGCATTATTGGATCATTTAATTTGGTACACCTTCACATAATTATCAGTTGAGAGTCCAATGGAAGGGAATTGAATGCAGTAGGTTGGTAAGGTGGTATTTATCAGCTTCAAATCCCTTCTTTGCATTTAGGGGAAAGATGCTGACTTAAAGCTTTTCTCATCTTGGTAATTCTCTGAGTTTCTCTTCCACCAAGGACATGATTAGATGGTAGTCTGCTTTTTTCTGTTTTTCTTCATTTTATTCCTCCTGATTTGCTTCCTCCTTTTCAGCAGTCCACGCTGCAGCTGCTTCATGCCCCAGTGCAGACGATTAAGCTGTTTCTGAGGCCACCATCAAAAGCTGCTTTCTCACTAGGTCTGCAGGAACATGCACAAGCATTACCTCCGACCACTGCCATCACCATCTTTATCATCTCTTTTTTTTTCCCCATTGTCAAGCCATCGTTTGTAGCTGCTGTAAGCTTTTACCTGTGGCAGCTTAAAAGATATAGGTTGAGATTTTTTCAGAAAGGACCATGAAGGAGTCAGTGCTCAATCCTCAATGGCTTTCAGCGCTGAGCAGCTTAGACCTCTTAAAAATTCTAGTCTTATGTCTTTTCAGGTGGGATTTTCAGATTCTCATGAGTAACCTGTGAAAGGAAGATACGTAGAAACCTGCACCTCATTTCATGGTTCAAGGAGGGCTTGTTTTTTTCAGATTACATAAGTGCTTTTGAAATTTCATCCTTTGACATGATCTTGTCGCAAGAAACATGTTTCAGTCTTAGCAAGGTAGGGTTTGAACAGCTATGAATTCAGAGCAAATCACTTGCCATTTGGAGAGTTTCATTGATATGTTTTCTTTCATGTGTATTTCCAGTATGGTCAAACAACCAGGATATCCAGAGGCATTTTGAGTAGGTGAATATACGAGCTGAAGTAATGAAATCAGTAACTTGTATATAGCAAAGCTAATCCTCAAATATTTGAAGAAGGGGACAGAAGTGCCTCAAAAATTTTGAAGTGTTGGTTGTAGCAAAAACAAAATACAAGAAATTCTGTGATGTTACCCATAAAAAGTCTTTCTTTGAGAAGTGACCATCCTTTTCTGTGGCATGATGCAAAATGACTTTGCAATCCCTGAGAATGTTTGTCAGTATACAGCTCCTATTGAAAAAAAAATTACCACTAAAACTCCACCTCTTATTCCATCTTTACTAAAAGGAGTAATTTTTCTTCTTTAATAATGTTACAGGGTAGACAGATAACAAGATTGTAGTGGAATTGAAATTATAGCTGAGGGAAAGATACAATTATACAACATACTATTGAGGATAATATTATCTATACTGCAGGTGATTCACTTAGTGAAGAAGAGTTGTAAAATTTTCCTATAGGAATGTGTTGCTAAAAATGAGAGAGGTGGGGTAGCTTGGAGAAGTCAGTAGAGTTGTGCATCACAGCTATCTCTACCAAACACTTCCCATTGGTATATCTTCAGCTGAGTATATTAATTGGACCAAAACCCCAAATAGCTTCATGTCATTTTTTTGTGAGAGAGTAGAAGATGACTGCAGAAGTGTGCAGGGGCAAAGCAGGTTTGTACTGTTGTTACTCTTACACTCTTCCAGCCTTTCTCAATTGGGACTAGGAGATTCCTGAGTCAAAAGTGGTGTTTCAACCTAGAACAACATCATCAGAACAGGACTTAGTTATTAGTTATTAATTAATTAAAAATTGTGGCTCAGAATCAGAGGACCTAAAAAATCAGAGTAGAACTTTTGTGGAAGGTGAGTCAGTTGTGCTTTGCCCAAAACTCAGAGAGTGATGAAGCAGGATGCAAATGTGGGAATGATGGTTTTTTTTAATTAATGTTTTGTCATTGCTCCAGTGTGAAAATGTAAGAGCTGAACTTAAAACCAGTGGTGGCAAAATATATCAGGGTTGGGTGTGAAGGTAGAAGAATGGGTAGTCCTGCCATGAGCAGCCTTCTGCTTTGGAGACCTGTTCCCAGGCTCCCTGTCAAGCTGATGGAGAAGCAGGGTTACACAGACTCTGGAAAATGATAGTGCATTAAATAAAACTAAATAACTTTGGTTATATTAGAATTCCTTCACTTTCTTTAATTTGTTTCATCCAATGTAATTGGATGATTTTATTCTCTGGGTAGGAGGTCTTTCTCTAGTAGTATTAGTGGCAAAGCTTCCTGTCCAGTAGGTTATCAGGGTTTTGAAGTTATATAATGTTTTCTGCATTGCATGGGCTTTTATTTTTGTGTCTTAAGGCTATTATCTACTAAGAGTTGAGCAGATGTTAGAAATTATACAAATGAGACTATCTGTATCCAAAGATGTAATTTTAGGAAATGCTTCATTATGCTTGTAACTGGCACTTCTGTTTACTTAACGAGTGTGTGGGGTTTTATGTGAGTGCCATCTATTTTCTATCTGGATAAGCTTTTTCATTTTGGGCTCTAAAATATCAGCTGTAAAGGCTCCACAAAGATGGTAAGAAGTGCAATTAATCATTTATCTGCTAGGTGTCAGCAAAGGTTCTCTTTAAGATAAATAAATTAAAAACTGTATGCATTCATACACTAGATCTTGAGGTTGTGTGGCTCAAATTTGTTTGGAGGCAGAAAAGGAATTTATAAGGAAATATTCACAGAAATAGATACTAGTCAGTGTCTAGAAGAGACAGCTGCACTTCATACCCTTCATTTAATTAATTCAATCCATTGCATTTTTCTTGATGTGTGCAACTTTGAACCTCTCTTTAATTAAGCAAAATTAACAAGTTTATTTTATGTGGAGAAGATTTCACAGATTTCCATTCAGCAGAGTTTTTTTCAAAAAATTAAAGTACTGTGTGATTCATTAGAGAAGACACTTTCATAAAAAAGTAACAAAGGCTAAGAAGAAATGGTCAATTTTCACAGTGGTGGAAGCTCATCAGTGGTGTCCCACAACTTCCTATATGTGGTGTTTAAGGTATTTTTATATGATCTTGAAATAAAAAAGGAAAGAATTGACAAAATTACTGGTGATACTAAAATATGCAGGACAATAAAAGGAAAAGCTGAATTAATTATTTCAGGAGTAGTGTTCTGAGTGGTTAAACATTAAACTCAGAGGTGAAGCTTATTGTTAATAAGTAGAAAGAGATGCACCTATTAGGAAAACAGTTCTGAATTGATGTTCCCAATGATGGGCAAGTGTTACTGTTTGGGAAAAATATAGGAGTCCAAACTCAATAGTGTTCAGAGAAGAAAATTGCTCTGAAGGAATTACTATGAAAGGAATAGAGATTGAGACAAATCATGTCTCTAGCTTTATGACTCTTAGTGTGATTAGAATTCCCTGTTCCCCAAAATTTGTCCCCTTCTCTGGTTTCTAATATTGGTCCTTCCTGGGTGCTGCATGTTAGGCTGGATAGACCTTTGGTCTGAATTAGTATTGCTAAGTCAGCTTTATAAATTGGATTTTCTCCTGACTACGTGTGACGTAGAAGAGGCTGCAGTCACTTCTGCAGTATTGTGCCCAGCTGAGGTGTAAACAGTTCCTGGCTCCCAGAACAGTGGAAGTTTTGCTTAGATAAGTAGTGCTTGTTATTCCAACTAAAAGTTTGGGAACATAGCAAACATATGTTGGTTTACTTGGGGTGATAGATCAATATACTTAGCTTCAGCCTATGCATAAATAATAAGACTTTGTTCTGGTGTGATGCTAGTTCTGGAAATAGTATAACTTCAGTGGGAAAAATACCACAACTATTTATTTGGGAATCCAAACAAATTCCATCTGTTTCTACATCTCTGTCGCATTCACTTAACAGGAACATTCTCGGGAAAAGCTCTGTAAATGGAAATATTTTAAAGTTTGTACACTTTGGATTAATATGCCTACTTAAAGATAATGCAAACATTAGGCTATACTTTTTGTAGTTATTGTTTATACATAACTTACCTAGCTGGGAATCAGACCACTGCCACTTCACATTTATTTTTAAAATGTAGCACTTACAATATAAACACCAACCACCTAGAAAACTATCTCCAAATTAAGAGATTGTGTTGAAAGAGGTACTTTGAAATTTTTTTAATCGATTTTTGGAAGTTTGAACACAGAACCTGAGTTTAAGTAGTTACACACTTCTCAGGCCTTGTATAAAGTCTCAAGTTTGTCATTAAATATTGCACACAATTTAAGAATTCATGTGAACCGTTACTGTTTTTACTTAGATACAATTCTTTATAAAGTCCTCTTTAGTAGTGCAGGGGTTTTTTGTGTAAGGCAGTATTTTGTGGTTTACTGAGTGTGACAATGCAGTTCACTCAGACTACTAATTTTTTTAGTATAGCTATGTAACTGCAGAGCAAGCCTAGTATTTCCCCCTTAGCACTTTTATTAATGAGAAACAGTATTGTCTAATATTACTGTGTTACTGGTAATTCAGTAGGTCTCAAATAACTCCCTCAGGCCTGGTGGCCATACTGTGACAGATGCTTTAAAGTCAGAAAGATGTCCTGTCTGCACAAAGAACTTCAGTATCTGACCTTTGCATTGGCTTTGCTGGTGAAGGATATGCCCACATTGATGATATCAGGTTTATCCAACAGCACTGTTGTTGTACTTCTTTTTAAATAAGGCAGTATTTTATTTTACTATGTTATGCTCCTAATAATTAGATTTTAAAAATTTAAAACTGAAGTACTTGATCTTTAGACTTTCAGCCACGTTCCTCTATGAATTGCTGTGTCAAAGAGTGTATTGATGCAGCCACATAGCTGGTGTTCATATATTTCCTGCTCATTCAATAGGAAAATATGATAGGAATGCTGTCCCTGTGCAGTGAGAAAAGTCTGATATTTTCCCCAAATCAAGTCTCATTAGAAAGAACTTCAGCCACTGAGATTTGAAAGGGTTTGTATTATTAAGTTCTATCTTGCCAGGGAAGGTGCTTTCTTACATTTTCTGTTTAAAAAGTAATCAATTGATCAATCTCTTCCCATCTCCCTTGTATATTTGTTCACCAAAGGGTTTTGTCCCATGCCAATTTTACAAAATTCAAGTCAAAAGATGCAGGTAGATCTTGTGTACTTATGCTTCAGCTTGTGAATTCCACATAAAAGAGTCATAACCCCACAAAGAAAGTATTAAAACTTCAGATCTTAGCAGAATGGTATTTTTCCCAGTGTATGAGAACAAGACAATGACCACAGGAAGCAGGTAGCTGTGTGCTTCTGTACATTGTATAGCTTCCATCAATACAGTTTATATAGTCTTCCACGACACACAGCTTTTACTCTAAAGACATGTTAGGGTTTTTTTAAGTTCATGTATTGATTGTAAATCAGACAAGTATAGATTGA
Organism: Muscicapa striata striata; assembly: GCA_030060385.1. Taxonomy (NCBI): domain Eukaryota; kingdom Metazoa; phylum Chordata; class Aves; order Passeriformes; family Muscicapidae; genus Muscicapa; species Muscicapa striata. The sequence goes on along the minus strand of JAREIS010000023.1, from coordinate 2,545,770 downwards.
ATAGCAAATAATCCCCATCACCATCATAATTTTAAATCAATTTTGTAACAATGTGAAAAAATTTTTGCACTGCCAAATGCTTTATTTAATGTCACGGGAAATAATGAAATCATCATTCAAAATTACATTAGTTTTGCTTTCTTTCATCTTCCATTTGCTAAGCAGGACTAGAATGACATGTATTTATCTGTGCAGGTATATTGCCTGTATTATGTATGTTATCTCTCATTTTGATCTGTAAATATACAGTTCCCTTTCTAGACTTGTTCTCTAATGTGGTCATACTGAAAGTTGACTCTAATGCAAGCAGGGATGAAGGCTAGCATCACCTCTGTGTGCTGCCCATCATACTTTCAACATGTATATAGGATTGAGAGAGCAAAGGCCAAGAGTGGAACATCCTACAATTATACTTACTCCTGTAAGATGGGAAATACAGCCATCAAGCATTTAGGTTAATCATGGCAGCATTCAACAAAACCCATCTTGATTCTGTTGTCTTAGGGCTGAGATGCTGAGTATTTGTAGCTGCTCAAAGTTGAATGAAACCTGTTTGTCATATCTCTGTGTTTTTAAAAGTGAACTGGAAAGTGGCTGCTCTATATTTTCTACAAAACTAGGCTCTCACTATTTTAGTTAGTATTAATCATTTGACTAATGACTTACACATTTATATCATTATATGCAATTTAGTTTATTAAGAGGTTGGCTTATAGGTCATTATTGTTCCACTGCTCACTTTTTTTTTGTGCTGGTTTTGTGTAAAGTTTCTCTGGAATGTCTTAAAATTGGGAATGCGAAGGGGTGGTTTCCCTGTAGTTTCAAAATCACTGGAATGATCCAACATAAATTAAATTAAAATATTTTTATGCTTGCAGCTTTATTTTTCTAGTATTACTTGTTTGCTAAAAATGTATTATGCGGGCATTTTTTATAAATTTTGGCAGGAGATGACATTCAAGAAGATACATTTTTCTTTGCTTTTTTTTTGATTTTGTACAATTTTTCAGTGTAATTATTGTTTTTTTTTTTATTAGGGTGGTAGGATTTTTATATAATTTTATGCCTACCAGTGCTCAGTGTTACATTATTATTTCACATTGTTTGTTTTTTTTTTTTTTTGGCATCATAATTTCTAAGATAAGAAATTACAGCTGCAAAGACAAGACTGGAAATTGTTTTCTTTTGTCAGGGTAGGAGATAGAATATAAGTGAACATGCTGAGTTTTTCAACAGAGTTAAAAACCAAAATGAACCCCCAAAAACATTGTAAACAGCAGAAAAAGAAACAGAAAAAAATATTTATACAAATTTCATTCCAATTAGCTTGTAGATGAAAGTTGCTTTTTTAAGTGCTATAATCCATAAAAGAAAAATAATTCCTAGTTCAAATGCTAAGATCTGTGTAGCATGCTACCAAGTTTCAGAGGAAAAGTGTTTTCAAGGTCTTTTCATAAATGGTATGTTATGGAATGGGGTCACTCGAAAAGGAATAATTACAGAGTGATCAGAAGATTTCTTTGAAAAGATTGTGCTAGACCTTCTGTGTGGTTTGTGGAAGAACAGAAATAAGTTTTGCTCCTAGGGTGGGCTAACAAAATGTATTGTGTTTTTGCAGCTACTTCTATCTTTGCCCGAAAAGATGCATGCATCACCTCGCAGTGCACTCAGCTCTGTAAGGTCATTGCCTCGAAAGCAGATCTGGCAGCTGTTAGAAGTACAACACACTGCTGCACCATTTGACCAACTGCAAAAGTTTAGTTTTGAACTCTAATGAGTCTTTGCTCATCTCCTGTCTTAGCGCTACCAGTTGTTAAATAATTAATTCCTCTTTGATTGTACTTCTTTATGTGCTTTTATAAACTTATTTGTATTATTTTGTGTTGTATTTTATTTGTACTCAGCCTCTTTTTGTTTCAGAGCACGGAGTTACCAGAAAGAATTAATTTGAGGAACATTTTTTCCACCCTTTGTGTAGTGCTCATACTGAGGATCTGTGATCTACAGTAATTCTTATTCATTTGGAATATAGTAATTTGTTCCTGTCAGCACAGGGGCTGGTTTGTTGTTTTAAATTGCTGACTTTTGTTTTTGCTGGCATGCTCCCCAATACAAATTGAACATCTGACAAAAATCTATTTGTGTGACAATTCAGTTGAGATAGGTGCTCTGTGTTGCCTAACAGTACAATTTGGGGTCCCCAAGATAAAGTTTGACTGAATGCCAGGATTCTAGTAGAGCTTGTTTGTGCAGATAACAGAGGTAATCCATATTCCTCAGGTCTGTAAATCAAACAGACAAAGGAGAAATATGTATGGGCACCTTTCTCTTTGAGATAGTGGACTGGTAGTTTCTTCTTAATAACCATTGGGACTATCCAGCCCCTGAGAAAAACAGGACACTGACACCAGGGATGTCCCTATTAGTGGTTGGGAGAGTCTTAGAGTGCTTCCCCCTTTAGCAGATAGTGTTAAATAAATTATTCTGTGGATCTGGTTTGTGGCTTTGTGGCTATTTCTGTGCTTATGTGGTTTTGTCTGTTTAGTCAAAGTTGATCCATCATACACTGGAGGAGGAAATCCAACCACTAGGTCTTGACTGTTTTTCCCAGAGTGATACAAACAAATGTGTCAGCTTTAGTGGCCATCCATGGAAATGCTGTTTAGGAAAACACATACTGGTTCCTACTGATCCCCTGCAATGATTCTTTCAGGATGTAATAAATGACTGAAATACCCTCTATTTGATGAGGTGTTTAGATCCAAAATGTAAAATACAAACTAGGAATCCCAATGGCCTAGGAAACACTTTCTGATAGAGTACTTTTTAAGGTCCAACAATTGCTTTTCATACTTAAATAAAAACATACCTCTAGTCAGCTGTGTGCAGCTATGCTTTCCATTTTCCTGCTTAACTGTGGAATCACTTGTATTTTGGAGTTAATGCTCAAGTATCAGTCTTGTGATTTACTGCAGGATCCTGTATTATCAGGTATATATATCTTGTTTTAAGGGAAAAAAAAATATAAACTGTCACCCAACAATGTTCTAAACTTTTTCTGTGAGGCCACTGCTTCAGAAATCTTTGAAATCTGTTGTGATCCTGTCATAAAGGTTGTCATTGTCCTGTAGAACCGTAGAGCTGCTCGTAGTAGCAGTGGACAGTGGCAATGGACAAATGACACTTCCAGATGACCACTCCTGTTCATTGTGCAGTGCATGATGCTGTGGGGGATTTGGAAGAGGGAATTTAGGAGAGGACCCCAATATCTGAGCAGAGGGAGGGAACCAGTAGGAAATAGCAAAATGAGTGGTGGAAGAGGAAACAAAATATGATGTTTCATCATTCACACTTTGTGCTAGGGAAAGGTAAGTATGATCACACTGGAGCCAGCGTGTGATAAGTGGAGGTGGGAAGATACAAACTGTGAAAGGTATAAAATGGAAAATTGTTGCATGATGGGGAAAGAATGGCAGGTCTCACATCTGAGGTTTTAGTGGAATAGTTATCACTCTCTAGCTTTGTGAGAGTTCATTCTTAGGTTGAAATTTTAACTCAGATTATTGCATAAATTTGAGTCTGTCCTTGAATACTCAGGAATCAAAAACCCAGATATGTGCTACACAATGGGATTTTTTTCCCTTTAGTTCCTTATATTCTTTCCACATTGGTTTTGCATGTTAGGTTCATGAGTTGGTGTTGAAACTATTATGTTTGCCATATGCTATCAAACTTTGTTTGGCTTTGTATCAGATCATCTGTGTTTGATGCTAACAGCTTTGTTATACCAGAAGTTTCTACACTGTGCCATGGAAGAACAGCTGCTGGGGTGGAGGGACAGATGTTTGGTCAAATGGTACTGGGCCTTTCTTGCACTTCAAAGGAGCTGAGCAGAAATATAATATGACTGTAGAGTATAGTTGTGTTTTTCTAATATGGATAATTTGAATATTTGCCATAGTTTTGTTAGGAGATTGAGATAGCAACTGACTTGTATGAGCTGAAATTGTAAAGTAATTCATTAGGAAATCTTTCTCTTATGCTGGAGTTCACCATGTAAAGATGAGATCCTCAGGATTATATTCTTACTGCCAAAACGTGTTCCATGGAAGAGATGTTACAACATTCTGTGATAGAAATTAATTGCTTTTGATACTTTAATTGTTAGCTTCTTTGTTTGGAATTTCACTCCACTTTTTTCAAGTGAATAACTTTTGAATTTAATCTTTGTCCTGATACTGAGATCTGAACATCTTTCTTCTTGTGCATGAATGCCATTCTTCAGTTGCTATTTAAATAAAAGAAGTACTTTTTAAGCAGTAACCACTAAGATTTATTATTAAGTGTGAAGCTCTTAGATATACCTCAAACTCCCTGAACTGCTGATCAACAGAAACAGGCAGCATTTGCTGAAATGAGAATAATTCCATCCCTGCTCTGTTTCTTAAGATTTCTCCTTATTATCCATTAATGGCCACTATTGGAGGCAGTACAAGTTCTGGACTAATTGAAGCTTTGACTGAGATAACAGCCTTTATGCAGTTGTACATCAAGTGAGACTTTCCTTAAGGTTCACTCTACATTGTTTTGACAGTGAAAATCTAGGCAGCTATAAACAAGATCAATAGAAATGTGTAAGCATTGTTGGTGACAACATGGGAATGGGGACAAAACAGAAATACTCAGTGAATGTTTAGAGTTTGGACATCAGTGTTTAGTGTGAAATGAGCTACTGCCAAGCACTGGTGTTGCCCATTATTCTTTGTGTGGTGTGCTGGTCCACTTGGAGGCAGAATTCCTGACTATGCCACAGGTAACAGGAAAAAACAAGCTAGATGAAACTTGTCTATCAGACACTTTAAATACCAAATATATGTAAAAATCAATGTTTTCTATAACTATACTGCCTTTCCCTTACACTGTATTATTAGGCTTACACCTTGAGCGCTGAAGAAATGAACAATGTAGGGAATGGGTTGGTATGGTTATTTTTCATATAGATATGTGTATAATAATAATAATATTTTTCATCAATTTAGAAATTAATATTTTAATAAGTATTTTCACTGGAGTGAGAGACTGGAAAATGGAGAGGCAGTACAAAAAGGAGGAGGACTTTGGGTTGATAAATTAGAAGTAGTGGATTTTTGATAAATTAGCGGTAGTGGATTAGTTACTGACTTTTATCTCAGGTAGTGTAAAGCAAGAACTGCTCATCATCAGCTTGTGATAAAACTAGAAAATGCCATGTCTGAACATCAGGCTAGTATTTTACCATATTAGCTATTGATTTAACACAGCATGAAACAACTGGTGCTGTCCCAGTAGTGCCTGGTGGGGAGCAGTGAAAGTACGGATTTACTCCCCCATCAATCTGCTGCAAACTTCAAAGCCAAATTGCGGCCACTTAACTACTAAAATTACTAAACTCAGACAATTTTTATCTTTTTCACGCAAGGCAACATGTCTTTCTGCAAGTACATATGTTCTAGAAGGAAGGAAGGGAATCTCAGCTAAATCACATTAGGGCAAAAATAATAAATTCAGGAAGCATGAACAGCAAGATCCAAAAATCAGTTTTGATGGGGCTATGCTATACACAAAGTATTTTTCATTTTCCTTTTCATTAATCAATACTTTGTGCTTATTGTTCAGAATGTTTGCAGTGAAATACACAGAATGAGTACCTTTGTGGGTATATTTATATGCAAACCACCATAATTACACCATGTGTCTATTTAATTTTTCTTTGCATCAAGCATTATTTTATTTTTATTTAATGGTGAAGTCAGAAATTATCATCTGCTACTCTCATGGAATAGAGATCAATATTCTTAGGGGTCAGCTGAAAATTTCTTAATCTGTGTATTACAATTTTCAGAAATTAAAAAACATGTATCAATATATGACTGGAAAGAGGCTGCAGAGAGAGAGTGTGCGTGCTTAGTAAAAAAAAGGACAGTGTCTAAAAATGGATTTTTATGGACTAAAAAGTATTTTTGGAAAGGTTTGCTTAAGTTTCTTTGATTTAAAATAGATCCTATCAGAGTAGCACAAATGTAGGTGGGACAATTCAGCTGCCTTAGAAACATCTCATTCTCCCTGTCCTCATTCTGGATGTCCGAAATGAGATCTGTCTTTATGGCTTCATTTTGGTTTTTACACTTAGAGTTCACAGTGGACAAAATGTATAATTTATTTAGAGAGCTGAGCTCTGTAGCAAAATTGTACTTCTAATTGGAAGGCCTAAAAAATACCATCTTTCCTGGGCTTTGCCTACTGTTAGAAATCCAGGGAGTGGGAGAGCTGAAAAAGATGATGGTGGTGTTCAAAAATGGCAACTGGTTCAGCCCAATTACAGGTTTTCATTTGCAGTTAGGTACAGGCTGATGAAGGCAATTAAGTAGCAAATAGAGGAAGGAGGTAAAACTTGGATGCTTTTTTTCTGGGAAAAGGAGGAGCTGGTGAATGTACCAGCAGGTGTCTTGTTGCTGTTAGCAATGGGAACCTGGTCTCCAGATGGAGATACTGGCTGAAACAGAGGTATTTTAATGAACATTCAATGTTTTGGTTTATCTGAGATGTTTATCATCCTTCACTATGAGCTAATTAGTGTGAACTAATTAGTTAGAAAATATTGAGCCTCCTTAAGAATTTTTTCCTCCCTGCTTTACTTTGGGAGCACTCTCTTTAAAAGTTGGCATTCTTACTAAACTTCTCTCTTGGAGGAAAATGGCTCTATATTTTTATTTTCTCAGTTCATCTGTCTTTTGATCCAACACACTGGAGTTTGTCTTCCATCTCCAATTCAGCTCCAAATGTTTAGAAAACATTTCTGTTAATTGCACACTTACTGCACAGCATAAAGTCTTTGGACCACAAAACAGTCTGAAGTACATGATCCTGATGTGTAGTTGCTCCTTGTTCCCTAAATAGCATTAGTTTGATAAATGAAGCTGTGTGGTAAAATAGACTTCATTAAAAAAGACACAAAACCAAGCTCATAGTAATAAAAGAATACACTAAAATATATTAGTTAGGTCATTATAGCAGCAGATAATTCGAAATAGATTTCGAATAAAGAAAATAAAGATTTCATAAAAGAAACATAAGCCTTGTAGTGTGCTTCTGAAAGGCACTGGGAGTTCTCTGTTCCACCGTTATTTTTAACAGTTTTCCCTAAAAAGTAGTTTCACAGAGAAACTTATAATTCTTACATGTATATATTATATTTCAAAAACCTGCTGACCATTCTCAAAATAAGCTTTTTTTTTTTTTGTAGCCTAGTTCTACTTGTCTTAAATCAAAGTTATTCAGATCACACTGAGACTTCTGTAGAAAAACAGCAGCCTGTATGATATTAGTGACTGACTTCCAGTGCCTCACATGACTTTTTAAAATCTGTTTTACAGGTGAGAGTCTTCTAGGACATGACATAGTAAATTAATTGTTTTAAATGATCATATTGATATCCTTAAATATTTCTGCAGGTTAGCCTGAACATGAATTGGGGATCAATTTATTTGTCAAGAATACTGGATTGATTTTGGCTGCTCCTATTCTTTGCATACAGATGGGTTTTTTTAAGGCCACAGTCTGGATGTGTCCTTTTTCACTTCAAGACCAATTTTGAACCTGTGCTCTAATCAGAATTTATCCCACTTAGTCCCTCTACACCCAAATTAATTGTCAATGTGTAGATTACTTTGTACCTGCATCAGGTGTGGTCTTTCACCTGAGGTATCTTTATTATCAAACTGTTGTCTGAGTTGGGAAGAGAGGATGTTCCCCCCTCCAGCCTTGCTCTTGCCTTTTATTCCAGCACTGATGATTGAAGTGGCTGTAGTAAAAAAGGGTCTGCAAGTTGCAGAACCTTTGTCAGCAAATTAGCCAATGTATGTATCAAAGCAAAAGACACAATAACCAACTTTTAATTTAACAATCTAAATTATCAGAGTGGTTTTTGAACACGCACAGGGTGGTTACAAGGATGCAACAGGCTTATCAGGAAGGTGGATCTGAGAAGGAATGAATTTGTGTGATCTTATGCACAATTTAAAGGAATTTCCACTGACTGAATAGAGAAGTTGGTTAACCCAGCCAGCTAAGTAGATGTGTAGAGATGGGCTTTGTAATGAAAGATGATAGTTTAATAATGGTTGTTTGAAGGAATCTATAGAAGGGGGTTGGACGAAATACTGAAATTAGAGAACTGAAAAGTACATTAGAGGAACAGACTGTGAGCTGTGGGTAACAGTGGACAGTGGAATAACTGCAAGTCAGCAGTGCAGAGGTCATGCATCACTGTTGGCCTACAGAGATGTTACAGTTAAATTTGCAGATATACCCAGTCTTCCTTCCTGCTGCAGCTGATGCCTGGAACATTTTGAGATTATGGCATATGAATAAAAAGGCTGGCAAACTGCTGTGCAGAACAGCCCAGCACTAAAGGCACCTTGGAGAAACTAAATTTTGATGAAAGAATAAAGTACTGTATATGGAGGGATCAGGGTTTGGAATTAGGATGGGGTAATTCAAATAAGCAAAGATGAGGGGTTATAATAAAAAGAAAAATAAAATTGATTTACATGCTAAAGGGAATTATTCCTTATTATGCTTGGACAGAACTATTCAAGCCCAAGCAGTACTCATCTGAAGTTTTCTATGCTTGGATTTATTATTGTTGTATTGCATTCTATTTCTTTAGATGTTTCCATGGATTTCCATAGTGATCATAGTGAATGTTTGAGTATTCTCGAAAAACAGAATGAGGCAGAGGTCAGTTAGTTCCAACCTTTTGAATTTGGAAAAATCTTTCCATTTCTGAGTTGTTAAGTTTGTTAGAAGTTTGAGTTCAGGTAAATAAAAGCTACTTTTCTAAAGAGAATTGTCTTTTTCACAATAGGAATCATCCTCTGTTACTCCATAAATTCACAGAAACGATGAATTTCATTTCTCTCTCATGTCACTTGTTTCTTTCCTTACCCACAGGAGGTGCAATGTAGCAGTTTAAGCATCTGCCTCGTTGGTGACATAGACATCCCCTGCTCATGAGTTTGAGGTGGGAGTAGTTTTGTGGGCAGAAGCTGCATTTTTCACCATCAACATAACAAAATGTGTTGTGTCCTCATGGGGTTTGCTTGACCTTCCTCCCTGCCCTCACCCCATAATGAAACTAAAAGTGTGTTTGATGAGGATTATTGAAAAGAAGATTTATGGACCTGTGACATCTATTTAAGATGGGTGATAGTATCTCTGCATTAATTTCACATTAGCACTTGCAGTTTGATTTCTCTCTGCTGTTGCAGGAAGCTGCTGACATTTGGCAGAGTGGCAGAACACAGGGTTTGAGTTGTGTTTCTCTTTCAGAGTTGCCTGCAGCCTCTTCTCTGCGTGTGCAGGGAGGGAGGCAGCACTGGGGGTGGCTGAGACATTGACTTTTGCCAGCTGACATGTACTGTTAAATTGATTCTTTCAATCAGAAGTTTGAGTGGATTTGTGGAATAGTTTTTATTTACTTTTGGACAGGAATGTATCCATTTGTTTGGGGTTTTTTCAGATTTTTTCAGGAAATGATTGAAAGTCCAGCATTGCATCCGGTTGCATATTAGCACAATTTTCCTGCTTCATGCACCCAATTGTTAAAAACTCAGCTGCTTAGGAGCAGGAAACCCCTTTGGAATTGCAGTCTGAAGTGTCTAGTCTGTTGTTTCTTGATCACCTTTACAGAGAAATATAGTTTGAAAAATGGAAATGAAATATAAGTTTTGAAAACTGGAGTTTGAACACAATTTTTCAAATTGAAAGGAAATACCAGTTTCTTTTATTTAATAAAAAATCAGTTTGGGTTTCTGTTTCAATATAAGTTTTGAGATTCTTAAATAGGGCCACTTTTCTTCTAAATTTGTTAAACTGTATCTTTTCCATTTGTGCTCAGCAAAAAAAATACTTAAATACCTATTCCAAAAGGCAGAGATGAAAGTGTATATTCTGTAATATTAAGCTGTCCCCAAGATCAGATCACTTTTTCCAGCTTGCTTTTAGCAAGGGCAATGGCAGAAATGACTACTGTCAAAGAACACAAAATAAAATCTGATATTTTCCCACAAATTATTTCTGATTATGTTAATCTCAAGTATTTATTTACATTTAGAGCAGGGCCAGACTCTGAAGCAGATGCCTCGAAATTTTTAGAAAACATTTATATATACTTGGAAATTCTAATAAATTTTGTATGAAAACAGATGTTTGTGGATAAATAAGCTTTTTTGTTGTTTACACATATTCCACCAGAAAAATCTGTTTAAACTGCTCTTAAAACATTGAGCCTGAAAAATTGAGAGGTAGGGATAAAAGGATCTGCTGGGTCTTTTGTCTGAAATGCACCTACATTTACTCATCTCTTTGTGGGCTGCTTAGCATTTAGGAGTGGGAAAGCTATTCTGTAGTTCATGTATGAAAATGTACAATACTTTATATCAATTATTTGGCTGATTGCTGGAAGTGCATTGGAGTGAGGGGGCACTGGCTAGTTCTGGCCTTCACTAATGGGAACATTTCAGAATGTGGATGGTAATTAAAGTATAGAATGCGGAAAATTAGGCCAAAATTGAATAGAAATGAATAAGTATGTGTTCTGTTGTGCAGATGTTGGAAATAGATTATTTTGGATACCTCTTTCTATCTACATCTTATTTGGTTACCGTGTAAAATTCAGTCATACACCATGTAGATTGTTTCTCTTCCCATTACCTTCTCTGTTTTTATGTTGTGATGTATCTGTATAGGTAGTAATTTAGCAAAATATTCTGTCTGCCAGGTGTGGGAACTAGCTGATTGTATTGTAATACCAGATCATTACTTAATTCATATGCAACCTAGCCTAGCACATGGAAAGCATTATAAATCTATTTACAGTGGGGCTGGTCTGATGATAACATTGTATTAAATTCCCAGGTGAGGCAATTTAAGCAATTGCTTTGCCATGTGTAGGCCATGGAAATTAACTTCTCATATGCTTTAGTAATAGAGGAACTTCATTGGTATGCTCAGATTAGTGGTATAGCAGAATTCTTACAGTCTGGTTACGTGTACCCTGCTTCACATGTGGAATCATACAGGGGGGTGGTACTGCAGATCACAGATCTTAATTAGTTTAAGCTGAGTTAATTCATTTCAATTCTAATTTAGCTGGGCTTGCCTATGAACACATTCAGTTCTATTGGGAAATGTTAAGGCTTGGGTCAAGTAGACAGATTGTTTAAAGCCAAATTGCCAGACAGAACTGAGCAAGTGTATCTGTTTGAACAGGGCTTTAAGGAAATCACCCAATCAGTATGCAAAAATCCTGTTCATAAACTAAGAGAGATCTGCCTGGAATCAGAAATTCTTCCTTGTCAGAAGGTGTGGGTACTGTAGTACATTTAAAACAGCCCCTGAAACTTTCTGAGTGCTGAAGTTCTTGTAGAAGGTAGCTTAACCCTTTTGTGTCTCTGTGTTTGGGCACATGCAGACACATTCACTGAGCAAAACCACTTGTGTGTTTAGACTTCTTGTCTAGGTATATACAGGAAAATATAAAATACAAGGAAAACTTATATATATGACAGAGCTTTGCAGACAAAAAACTGCACACAGAACCTCTTAAACCTGTATTGAGCTGCCCAGAAATGCCTTGGATTACAAACTCTGTAAAGCTTCTGTCTTTTCTAGAAACATACATATAAAGTACCAGTAGACAGTGGTAACTGACAACTAAGACTAAAAATGTTGACAATTTCTTGATTTGCCTGGTTAGCTTATGTATAGAAGTCATTAACTATTTATAAAATGCATTATGAATTGGGTTCCTTCAAACTGTAGCAGAGTGTGTGACATTTCCAGCTCAAACTATCATTCTTGCATTTGGCTAAAGTATATATTTATAAACAGCTGATGGTTATGAACTAAAAAATAAAAAATAAATTTTAAAAATACTTAATTATTGAGTCCAGAGAAGCTGAACTAATCTTGATAGTCACATTTAAAAGTGTTAACCAATAATGCTTTATTAAAAATAAGAATGGTATTTCAAGATATTGATATTTTGGACAAATCCTGAAAGAATAACTGAACACTTTAGTTCAAAGGCCTTTCCTTTTATATTATTGATTCATTTGGTAGTGAAACTGTGATCAAAAGTAGTATCAAATTATTTATTGATTATGGCAAAGAGTTATACCTAATTGTAGCCAGAACATTATTTCTTTTAATAAAATTTCTGATTTTCAGATTGTGACAGATTATTACAATAAAAGAACAATGATACAAATATATTTATTAAGTTCAGTGGCAATTATAATAAAGGATTAAAAAGGATCTAAAAGTTGTATTGCTATCAACCTTTATTTCTTTCTAGTGAAGTATATTCTTTTGCCTTCTCCCATGCAGGCTCTTAAGAATATCATCCAGTTACATCTTTCAAATAAATGATGTGTAATCAAGGAGCATTTCATTCCCTACATATTATTAGAAAGCTTGTTCACTGGAGAACAAGCTCATGAAGCATCATGCTCCTCATCTCAGTCTAATAATGATAAATACATTCAACACTAATAGGATCAATGGGGCTGGCTCATTTTGTGAAATTGGGAGAAACTGTACAGTTGAACTGCTAGACCTCAAATGAGGTCTTAAGATTGAATCTTAATCAGAAAAGAAGATTAGATATTTATTGTTATATATTTGTAATTTCCTTTCTTGTTTGATGTGTATCCAATAAAAATAGGAAAATAATGTAATTGAGCAATCTATGCCAATTTGTTGGCTTTTTGGTGAGAAAAGAGAAAAACAAAACCTATCTCCATATGATATTCTTGCATACTGTGGAGTGTTTTAGTCCCCCATAGTGATGAAATGAATAATTTAAACAGGCAGCTCTGATACCACAGCCTGTTTAAAGGTTCTCATTTCCTTTAATGCTGTAGACTACTTTAGCTTGGTTAGTATGAAACTGTGACAGCTGAGATCTCCAAAAGATTTGGCAAAATTCACCTCTTGCTGTGGGTCCATGGTCCAGGGCTTTGTCCTTCCTGCTTACATCTGTAGCTTTAGGAAATGGTCTAGATCTGAACACTGGCAAGTGAATCACAAATGTGTAGACATTGTAATGATCATGTTGGTAATAAAGGGGAGCTACACGACATAAAGAGCTAAAATGTCTAGCTCTGAGGTGACCCATACAAGGCTTACTTCACTGCTAGGTCCCTTGCACAAAGGGTGACCCACTTCCAAACCCCTTTGTTACTAAGGTGATGAATTTCCCTGTGCTCAGTATTATTTCTAGTGGTTTTTTTCCTGTGCCTCAGTCCCAAGCACAAGTTTTGGCATGATGGAGTCCCCAAGCAGGGAAGGTTTGAGGAGGGATTCATTTTTTCTGGGATCCTACTGGTAGGCAGTATCATGACAGGGTGTGGAGGAAGCGCCCATCAATAAAGGAAGGCCCTTCAGCTTAGGTTTTGTTACTCCTGGGTTTCTTCCTCTGATGAGTTGTAAAAATTTCAGTAACTACTCTCAAAGAGGAAAAGAAAATGTTAAAAATTCAATCCCTCCTTTAATGGTAAGTGTGGGAGTATTAATTGAGTAATAGCTTGTTATTTGGCTAACAGAGAAATTGAAAGCTGGGCTGATGTTCCCATTGTGGATTTCCCCACTGCTCTGCTGAATCCTGTGCTATCTTGGTAATCATCACACATTTGCCTTCCATTGCTGGGCACTTGATCTAGTTTAGAATCAAAATAATTATCAGTTCAGGAGCAAATCTGGTGCTCATAAGCTGTGAATTTACTTAATATCCTGTCTGTCATAACAATCCCATGGATGACTGTCTCAGTTTTGTGGTGTTTCCATGAACTGCTGAAAACCAATGTTTTGGTTGTGCTGTTATTTTCCCTCCTTTCTTTCGCCCTTGAATTTCTGATCCTTTCCCAGCAGCCTTAGCAGCGTATAAAACGCTTGTTAATTTTCTACATCTTTAAATTGAATCAGATATGTCACATGTGTGTTGTTCAGGTTTGGTTTTGGTTTTTTTTTTTTTTTAATATGGGAAGATCTCAGTCTTCCTTTCCTGTCTAGTGGCATTGCTGCCATCGCTGTTATGTTGCGTTCTGTGACCTGCTAGCAAGTGTTCTTCAGAAAAATGCACTTGGTTCCTGCACTGGTGTTTTTTCAGTGCTTCTGCTATTAGTGTATATTGCCTCACATGTTATGTATCTTGAGCTTCACAGAAGCTGCTTTCATTGCTGCAATGTTGAGGGTGTGACTGTCTTAGAAATACTGTAGTTTTGCCATGCAGATTTGTTAAGATACAGCAGTTGAAGAACTTCGTAATAACTTTCACTTGCAGATTTTTATATCTATTTTTTAATCAAATAGGTATCCATTAGGGGGCTCTCGAGGTTTAAGATGATCAGCCTTGATACCAATGGCTTCGGAGCTTTACTTCCTAACCCTTTTTTCTTTTTGTTTTACAGAAAAGGTCACGAATCGCCTACAGTGATGAGGTGCGGAATGAGCTCCTAGGGGATGACGGGAATTCCTCAGAGAACCAGGTAGGATGCTAATCAAGAAGCCCTAGTGGGTGGCTGGAGGGTGAAGGAGGTCACTGGCACACTGGGCTTCTCAAGCTGCTCCTTAACAGCATTAGCAACAACTCATGTGGAAGTGATACTGTTTAATGCAAAGCTGGGGTCTTAATCAACTTCAAAATGTTTCTTGGAGATCTTACATTTAACCCTTTAACTTGTGATCACTGTCTGCTATCTCAAAAAAAATCTTTTCTTCTCTTTTCTTTATTATTTAGTACTTAAGAAATAACTTGAAACACGCTGTTTGCCGACAAAGCCAAGGTCTTCACCTCAAACACATGTAAAAGGAATAAAAAAGTACATAATGCAGCTTTGATAATAATGCAGTATAATTAAATCAACACTGGCAGGCAAAACAAATGAAAGTGCTCTCTCAGAATTAGGCAGTATCCCACTCAGTTTCCTTGTGTGATTTCTTCTTTAACCAGATTTTCTCTCCTTGTACCAAAAACACAAGTTGTACTAATAAGAGCGTGCTTTCATAATGCATGTTGTACTAGGATGCAGAGTGCTATCCACCTCTTTTAATGGATGAAAGCTTGATAATCCTGAGGCTTTTTTAAAATCTTGTACCCGTATTGTTGTTCTGCATACTACAGTGAGGATCCTGCTAGACTACCGAAAACTGTAAAGGCAATGCTTTATTCAGGACACTTTGACCCACCTGTCAATATTTCTTCTTGGGATGAAACTTGTTTGACACTCTGTCTGAAAGGACAATATTTAGTTTCTTTTTGAAATTTATGTTAGCAAAGTCTTGTATTTTTTAAGTTAGAAGTTAGCTGAAAGTTTTCCTACAGGATGTATTTTCTCTTCTGACCTGATAGAATCCCAATTATTTTGCTAATGAAAGAAAAAAATGTGTAAATGCTTACTTGATAAATGCATTATTAAATAAGGAAATGGATCAGAACAATGTTCTGAATTTTTTTATATCTTCTAAGCTCAGTATAGGCTCAGCTCCACTAAGGACAGAAAAAATAAAGACTTGGAGACTTACTTGGTACAAGCACTTTCAAAATACAGACCCCATGACCCGAGTCTTACACAGTATTTTAAATATGTTCTTTAAGTTTTAAACTCCATAATAGTTTTTAATTCATACATTAATGAAATTAGACACAGGATACATTATCTGAAGACATAAGACTGAAGTATAGCATCTCTGATATCTATGTGAAGACTTAAATTTAAAAGACATTCATCTTCATATTTATATATGATAAAAAGGGAGATTCCAAAATTTGAGTAAAATTAAGAGAGGGTTTTTTACCTAAATAATGAATTTATGGAGAAGATTATTTTTGGGAGAAGAGTTTCACGCTCTGTATGTCATGATTGTAAGTGCAGTCCTGTGAAAGTGTTAAGGTTCTCATTTTATTTCTCTTAAGGTGCTGCTAGTTTTACATTTCAATAAAAAAATGTGTGAATTCAGACATAAAACAGCAATTGTGATAAGAAGCTTTACTTATAACAGAATATCTTATGTGTAGGGATGAGATAAAATATTTTATTTTCACTTTTTAAAGAATGTTTAAATAACTGGTTCATGTGAGCACTTTATGTCACTGATGATCTTTTTTCCAAACTTGGTGAAAAAGACTTGTTCTCATCTCAAGGAACTAAATGATACCTTCAGCCTTCAATTTATCAACTTAGGGCTTCTTCTTCCAAATGACCTCTATTTAAATGGAACAAAATTTTGGCTGCAGAAGGACTCTTGTATAGTTTTTTAGGTTATCAAAATCCTTTTCTATGGCCCAATTTGAAATTATTACCTCTGTACCTTTTAAAGTTCTTAATTCCTTTCTTGAAAAATATGATGAAATAACACCATAAAGGAGTCACCTAATTTCTTTTAAACATGTGAATGCCAGTATTTTTAAAATAAATTATTTATTGTGTTGTTTCAATGATAAATGTCACATCTCTTTTTCTTTTTAAATATCTTTATTTATACCTGTACTTGTATACATGTAGCTATGGGTGAAAGCAGCTACTGCAAAAACTTGAAATGCTATTGGGCTTTGAAAATTAAGTGTAAGGTTTAGATAGTTACCAGACACTGAACATGAGATATTGTCGTGTTTAACTCAGTAACCCCAGGCCTAATACTCTTTCACTCCTATACATTATTATATCCATAGAAGACTTGGAGTAAATGATGAAAGGATGCTCAGGTATAACTTAAAGCCAGATAAAATATTTGAAGATATTTCAAATGCTTGCTTTTGTTTTGTCTGATGGAAATAAATATAGGTACATGGGCTGATCCTGACCCTAATATTGTAGGATTTTTACTTCTCAATCAGTTTGGATTTGATTAAATTAGTTTAACTGAAAATGGTGTGTTCATTTTTCAGTCACCAGCTGTGAAAGAGGAGAGAAAGGATTCCTTTTCTGACAGAGGATGTGTTGACAGAAGTTGCCAGCTCAAAATTGCTCCTGTACCAAACCACAAATATTGTCAAAATCTGCCAATAGAAATATTGAATATCTGGGTTGTCAGGGTTGTTACACAGAGGCAAATGAGAGATATGAGTTGTGGGTCTTTGTCACTGTGATAACATTTGCATGATGTTTTTGGTGGAGAGAGAAGACAAAAGGAACTTAATGCTTGCTGGCTGGTATGACCATATTAAAAAGCTAGAAATAAAACAACTCATTATTGGAAAAATAAATTATCTGAATATTTTTCTCAGCTTCTCTTTTTTAGTTGTGTTTCAAAGCTACAAATACAGCAAACCACAGCCAAGTTAGAAGCTATAATGAATTGGATGATAGGTGTGAGTTTGCAGTTGTTCTCTCAGGAAGAAGTATTGAAATACAAAGAACAGATTGAAAAATAGTTAATGGTGATTTGTCTTTTGTTTTCTTAATTTTCCCAACATGTCTCCCAGAAGTAGCAGGCATTGTCTCTAGATGATGCTTAGAATAGCTTGGAATACAATTCCGTTATAGTGATCATACCAAGATGTAACTGCTTTTAACACATAGATCATATAGAAATTTCCTGTAAGAAGTTGTAAGAATTATATAATCCTGCTCCTGAAAGCTTCTTTTTAAATAAATGCAACTTTTCTTCATGAGACAAGTAGTGATATAGTGCTCTTAATGCACCTAGAGTTCAGTAAAGTCACTGCTTAATATATTTTAATTTCTTCTTAATTTGAATCATGGGAATGTACTCAGATAAGGCACTCAGAGGTTAAAAATCAAGAAATGTAATTTTTTGCATCAAAAGAACCCCTCACCTCACAAACCCAATCTCTAAAAACTACCGTGTGCATTGGGTTTTTATTTATTTTCCAAGAGTGGTCTTAACCAGGCTCTGTTGCTTTCAGCTCTTCTTTGTCATCCTGGTCAACAACATTTAGCAAATCTCTTGAAAGTTTTGAGTTTTTCAGTGCAGTGAGACACTACCTAAAGTTGTAGCTTCGCTTTAATAATAATAATAGCACTGTTTTATGTAGCAATTCCTATGTTTTTGAGGAAGTATATTTTGGGTTAAATCAGAAATCTCTCACGACTGAAATTATGTGAAGTTCAGTATTATCAGCTTTCATGAGCTGTAACATTGTTCCTTTCTCTTTTGCAGTTATGTTCATTAGTAAGTTTAAATAAATTCACATTAGGTTAAACTGCATATCCGTATGCCCATACATTCTATATAAGATTCATAGTGAACAAATATTTTGTGTCTACTTAATTTCTGACTACAAAGTTGTGATAATATTAGATTTGGGCTTGCTGTGCATAAAGTGTGTCAAACTTCAGCTACAGACCAGGGGGTGAAGTTGGTCAATTTAATTCGCCAAGATCTAAAGAAGGTCGGTATCATTTCATATAGCCCTGGCAGAGCAGATCATTACCAGACACAAATCTGTTCGTTACATGCCGAGGGTTTATAGCAAAATAAATAGACTGTCATCATAAGTTCAGAAAATTGTGTGTTCGACCCACGATAATGTGTAAAGGGCGTTTAATAGAGTTCAGCATTTATTCGTTATCTATATGCGGACAGAGACGGCGGCGGCGTTATCAGCTTTTTTAAAAAAATTCGGCAGTTTTCCGTGTCACATGACGAGCCTCGCGGCCACACGCGTGCGTGCACACACACACACACACACACACACACACACCCCACCTCGCTCCCTCGCTCTCTGTGGTGTAGTTTTGATTTTAGTCACAGCAGAAGGCTTAGCCACAAGAGATTCCACTGGTTCAAACCAGCGTAAACCAGATTTTTTTTTTTTTTTTTTTCCACAAAGGAACAGATTACCTCTTGTATCACATTCTGTATTACCGAAAAAAAAAAAAAAAAATCTTTGTTTCAAAAATATGCTGATTTACATAACCTAAAATGGTGGCTGCGCATGGCTTAATGCTGTTTACAGTTCAGGAGTGAGCATAATAAAAACAATGTTTCAAAATAGAAATGTAAAGGTAACATATTTTCATCAAGAGCATTGTTAAATGGGGGAAAATACATCTTTTGTTAATTTGAATGAATATCTTTCAGCCAATGCTAAAAAAACCCCAACCCTCTCCCGTTACTTAGCTTAGCTGCAAATCCCATGCAGAGCTTAAATTCAGCCATGCAGCACAAACAAGATAGAACTATTTTGTTTGGGACCTATTGAAAAAACAAATGTGCAGCATTTTAAAACTCTCATTGATTATAGCAGGGTGGCATGCCCGGACTGGCTCTATTGCGGGAGAGTCGTTTTAAACTTTGGCCCTTTAAGTATCATAGTCAACTGAAGAATGGTGGCCTCAGAAAGAAAAGATAGCTATGTGATCAACTCCCAGATCGTCTCTTTCTAAAGAGCCTTAATGTTTGCCTTTTTGGGGAAAAAGGCGGGGGAAGAGCTAGAGAAAGAGACCAATTTATGATAGGCCAAGCACTTGAATTTAGGCGCTGGTTTGGCCAGCAGTGCAGTTTTCTTTATACCAAATTCTAGCAAAGTTCCTTTAACTCGGTGCAGAAGAGCTGGCCCAGTTCAAGTCGGGGTGCTTTAGAAGCCCTCCTAATTAGATTTCCTAATTATGTCTCGTTAGAGCCTCTTGTCCGTTTTGGTAACGGGGTGAGGCAAACCTTCCGTTTTAGACAAGCCATATGAAACAATAGAGAATAATGGAGGTTCTTTTGTTTCCTTCATGCTGGTGAGACTTTATCAGTAGTAAACATTCTCAGCTTACACATGTTGAAAATTAGTGTTATGAAACTGTAGATGAAGTATCAGCATAAACTGAGATAACTGTGTAGCTGTTGTAATTTTGAGCCGGAATCGGTGAGAGAACTGTAATTTTTTATAAAGGGCCATCCTTGTGCAGATATTTGTTGTGAGTAATTATACATTTTGTTCCAGTACAAATAATTTTATCTATCTCTCTAAGGGACCGGTATATTACAACATAGCTTGATAATCAGGCTGGGGTTTTATTTAGTTTTGTAGTAAAGCTACCAGAGCAATATTATGTGTTAGATTATGTTGATTTACAAGCATAAATAAATAAATAAAAATTAATATACTATATAAGCATACACACACACACACTCTGTGTGTATATATATACACACTGTATAATGGTCTGGATCAAGAACCTGGAGTGGGTCTTTTCTGAGGGAAATAGGTTTCGTGTTGTTCCCTATTCCTTTGTCTATTTTTAAATATGCTATTCAATAAATTATAGTTCTGAGTCTTTAACTAAGCTGCTTCATTTTTTTTTTACCTGGCAAAAACCCTCAATATGAAGTTCAATAATAAAATTAAATAATATAGTTACAGTAGAACTTAGGTATATAAAAATTGAAATACTGAAATACATGCTATAAAGATGCAGTCATCTATTAATAAGTTAGATCTGCTAGTAAAATAAGAAATCAGTTGTCACAACTAAAATATACAGAAAGCATTCTGAAAACTTGTATATACAAAACCACTTCAGCTGTACAATCTTCGAAGAGAGGAATAGTAAACTTGTTTTTTTCTTTATAATATAGACTTCTATGAAGTCATTCCCCTTTATTTCATGATGGTGTCTTAGATGTGGTTTAAAAGAGAATTTCACACTATTCTCTTTGTTTAATGTGACAGTGTGAGAAAGTGATCTTTATTCGTTCAAAAAACTCTGCATGTAGTCTATGTTTAGGTTCTTTTAATGTGTTTGTCTGTGATTTTTAAATGCTAAACATGTAAACAGATAAATTGTCAATGTTAATTCTGTATCCTGTCACACAACTGATCTTTCTTTCCTGCCATTTCTTTCCTTTTTATCTTTTTTGTGCGTTCATGTTGCAGTTGATAAAATTACGTGAAGAGGTGAGTACTTTCTTGCTTTTTGTTGTCTAGCTTTCCCTTTAAAGCTGAGTTTCTAAATCTGAAGTAGATCTTTTTGTTCATTGTTGCAGGGAAATCTACACAAAGCAAAAATATTGATTACATTGCTTTAAAATATTCACTGTTGTGCCTCTTTTTCCCTAATAATTGTACACTTACATAGGAATCTCTAGATCAAACCTTAGAAATTAACATTCTTTGATAGTGGAATTTTTTTAAAAGGCACTAGAAAAAGAAGGGTGGAAAAAACCTCTATTATTTGATCTCTCCAAGAATACCATGATCAAATCAGGTACAGTAATAATCATGTTTGCATCACAAAATCTTTGATAGGGAAAGTACATTTATACACTGGTATTGAAAGTGAAAGCATTGCTTTGGTATAAACCTTTGCTGAAACATTTTAAAAATTACACGGTATTTTGCAGTGTTTTGAGTTTGGTGTGAGGTATTTAAACAGCTTATGTATTATACTGGATATTGTACACCCACTGAAAATACAGTAGAGGTAGAGAGACCTACATACATATCAATATTTATTATTTATTTGTGAGTGCTGTAGATCTGTAGGTGTAACACTAGAGATCAGTATTCCAGAATACCTTTCTTCCAGTTATAAAATGACTCATAAATATTTAGAAAGAAGCCTGTTTTAATGGTCAGTTCCTCTAATGTTTCAATATATTTTTTGAAATTAATCTCTGCTTTTGCTTACTGTTGTAGCAAAGCAGGTATTTTAACTGCTATTTTTTTTATTATTATTATTATTATTATTTCTTAGTAGCCACTGTAAAGAAGGGCTGAGTAAAGTCAAGTTTACTTACACATCAGATTTTTGAAGGATTTCACACGGAGATCTTGGACCAGTGAAGTATTTGAATAAATATATTTAGAAGCACAAGTATTTAATATGACACATTTGTCTGGTATCTTTTTCTGGAACATGTATGCCCCATAATGTATCAGTAATATATACTGAACTCTGCAGGAAAGGATTTGTTAGTTTTAGAAATGGTGATGACAAAGAATTTTAAAGTAACCAGATTAAGGACAATTACAGCGAATTCTTAAAAACAGGTAGATATTTGTGATACAAAGATTCTTTATTTTCCCCCTCTTCTCAGAGAGCCGATATTAATATGTAAAAGCTACAGAGTAAAAGAGTTAACAAAAAAATTAAATAAAATAAACATGTAACCACATGAAAGCCTTCCCACCACTGCTGAGCTCCCCTCCCCAATAGTCCCAGTATTTAAACAGATGACAGTATTGTTGCAAGGGTTTGTATAGCCTGATTTCTGAGGTTTTTCAGAAGCACAAGGTTCATTTTCTCATCCCTTCAACACCACCTGTGTGTCTGCTCCTGTGCTTTTGCAAAGAGTGCAGTAGGATCATTTTTGTTTGCACACATAAGATTATAGTTTTATAAAGATTCCTAATTTTTAAATTCACTCTGAAATTTTAATTATATGTAAAGAACAAAGCTGCTGCTTATCTGCTTTTCTTTTTGAAATAGCTATGAAGACAAGTAGGAAAATTCAGGGTGTTATTGCAAAGGTCTGCAACTTGGGAGCTATATTTAACTCAGTTATACCTTTTGGATTTTTTAAATCCTATGTGTTAGCCACTTAAAAAATTAAATTGCTTCTGGTAATTTTCTTATTTTTTTCTTTTCATTGCTAGCTTCATAAGTTACTTTTTTCTCTCTCTGCATATGGTGAAAGCAGCAGAAAATAAAAAAAATAAAGGGTTCTATTAGTTTGTCTTGAATAGAACTGTGCAGGTAGAGAGAAAAATAATTTAAAACCCAATTGTTGGCATTCTGTTCTCTGCATGTAAGTACCCACTCTGTGTTGGATAGGTTGTAAATGCAATGGTGTTTTTATATCCAATGCAAAATGCACATTAAAGTTTAAATGAAGGCTAGTACAGTGACTCAGGCATAATTCTTAACTCGTCACAGAGAGAAACATCAAGGCATCCCCAATTATAGTTCTCCTAAGGAGGTATGAAGTGATCTTAAAAGAAATTGTGGTTTGCCATACTGTTTGTTAATAAAACCTGTGCTTCCTCTCATTACAAGGCTCTATTCTCGCACACTTGCCGTACACAGGCTTCCATGGAGGCTGTGTCGCTCTGTCTTTTGAGCTCCTGAGATCTCAGTTTGAATCCAGCCCACATGGAATGACTGAATCTCTAGTGATAGCATGCCACTTTGCAAAACTTCCTCATATAACTCCAGATAGAAGCTGTTTCTGAAGCTGCAAGACAGACTGAATCGCCTTGCTGCCCCCTCGCAGAG